>QLNU02015360.1:87948181-87980864 GCA_006491805.2 Dysdera silvatica | reverse complement strand
GTCGAACTTCCATAAGTCGAACCTCCATAGGAGTAGGAAAAACTTCCAGTTGTAGAATAATTAATATATTACTACACATGAATTGAATAATACGTTTTAAAGTCATGCAAAATACTGTAATTTCTATAAACTGTGATTAAAAGGAAGTTTAACACGTACATATCTGTAAAAATGATATTTTATTAAAAAATCTGTAATTTTTTCTTGTTGTTTCGATGCAAAATTTTCATTTAGAACATGTCTCTAAATCAGCATCTTAAAAATGTTTTCAGGCATTGATTCAGCAAAGGATCTTAATGTTTCGATTGGAGAAAAAGTGTCCTTAAAAGTAGGAATAGAACGTGTATTCTGTACCTCGTCATTATCATCATCAATAGGTGTCTCCTGCACTGAATAATATCGTCATCAGTAGGATACGTTAAATTGATAAATTGGCATCGACATCAATGTAGCTTTCTAAGGTATTTCATCTTGCACTTTTAATTCAGGCGCCAAAAATTTCCACTCATGTGGAGTTGACATGGCGCAATCAGTGTTTGATGAAATTTTGCGCTCTTCGAAAATTTTTCCGTGGTTGAAACGAACTTTTCTGAGGTGATGCACAGTAGTTGATGGTTTTGCACTTTCCCATGCATACTGAATATTTCACATACAGTCCAAAAGTATTACCTTAGGTTACTCTGTTCATTCTCTATAGAAAGGGTAAGTTTTAAAATAATGCGTTTCTTGTAGAAGTATCTCAATTTTTTTTGATAGCTTGATCCATGAGTTGAAGATTTGAAGTTGCATTTTGAAGTGAAAAAACATTTTAATTGCCTTTAATTCTTTACTAAAAATCTTTGGGTCAGCGGGATAATTGTCAACAACCATTGCATTTTTTTTAAAGTCTTTTGTACAATTTCATAATCTAAGATTCATTCAACTCGGTTGTCAGTCAGGTCTTTTCATTATTCTCGTACTTTATACTTGTAGGTAAACATTTTATATTTGCAAAACACCTTGGCTTTTTAATTGCGTCTATCATTAACAGTGGCAACTTTTCATTTCCTGACATGTTGGTTCATACCATGATGGTAACTCTCATGAACAGAACTTCAGGAAGGTTACGGGCTGCACAATATTTTAGAAATCTATTCCATCAATCGGATAACTATAGGCGCTATCCCTTACCAATCATATGCATTTGCCAATGAAAAGAACTATAATTTAGGAATTTTTATTAGGGACATATTGGGGTTTATCCAACGTCAATCAAGTTTTATATTTTGCACGATACTCTGCATTGACCGGAAGTACGTGTTTTGAAAGAAGCAACTTTCCCCACAAGACTTCGGGTTACAGAACGTAAATCTGCACTTCAATAACACAAAAAATTCGAAATAGAAAAAACTTCCAGTTATAGAAATTCGACTTACAGAATAAAAAATATATTTAAACTTTTACATTTTTACAGAAATCGTAACATTTATTTGAGTTAAGGAAAATTTCGACTTATAGAAGTTCGGCTTACGGAAGTTCAATTGTATAATATATATATATGTGTGTGTGCGTGTGTGCGTGCGTGTGTATTGTTATCATTTGAATAGATGGACACTCATATGCTGAAAGTTTGTGAAGATACATATATATATATGGAATTGACTGAAATAGGAACTTATTGCCCTACGATGCTTTCAAGTTAGCACTTGTTAGAAGGTTTCCATCTATGAAAAAAAAATTATATTTAAATTATAAATAAAGGTGCGAAAATGCGTAAAAAGAACCAAACAACCCAACAATCCGTTCAGTTAACAATGTAATTACTTTATACGTATACCCGGTAAAACAAAAACCTGAACACTCGTTTGCCATTCGCGCAATAATTGTGCTACAGAAAATTCAAAGGTGCCCGTCGATGGGGAACAATGAAATCTACCAATTCATGTGCACAAAATTTGCATAAGGGACCGTCTCCATATTTAAACTTGCAGAAACTTTGAAAATTCCAATGGCAACACCTAAATTTGGTACCATAATCGGATTTCAGACTATTTAATTAAGCTAATTTAAAATTTAACATTATTCTCGAGATATTCTATAAAATGTTTGGGGGCTTCCACCATGACAAAAAAAAAACTATCTTGTAGTTCGAGAATTTAATTTTCTGATAAAACCTGTTGAAGTTATAAAAATTTATAATATCGTTGACTTTTCTTTTTTTTTCTTCCCCTCACTGATTAAATTTACAAAAATACCTTCTAAATGATGATCAAGAAATGTCAATCGACAACAGTTTTAAAGCATAATATAATCTTTATTTTCTTTTACTTTTTGTAACTCTGCGATTCGCCCTTAAACCGTCACTTTAACTAATATTGAGAATAAAAAAATATTAATGAATTTGCGCTGAAATGTCTGTACAGTAGGTAAAAAACCGTAAGGTTTCAATTGCCATCAGAAAGTTAATATGTTTCTATTCATATTTTTATCGACTATAATTTTCATAATTTATAATTCAAATTAGATATTATTTTAAAAATGAAGAACATCATAAATTTTATTTAACCTGTTGAACTTTAATACAATTTAACGCTCTAACTATTTAACGCTCAGTCACGTGCTTTTTTAAAGCTACATCCGTCCCCCCTCCCCCTCTAAATGTTGATATGTTTGGGGATTGAACTAGAAAGAGATATAAAAATTTATTTATGCACTTTGATGAAACTGATGCAGACTCCAAAGATATGTCGAATTTTAGTATTCGTTCAAATATTAAGAGAAAGACAGAAAATACTTGATTTCCAATTTCTGAAAACGAATTTGCCCCCTCCCCCAGTTTAATCCTCCAAATCACGTCTATGTGTTTGATTGGTTGCTTTTTGGTTTTTCGGCTTAAGGACTACAATGATCATGCTGCACCGGGACCTACTGTTTTCCGAGGAATCCGAACCTCTTAAGGCCTAGGGAACCAAACCCCGGACTACAGTGAGCAGTGCGATCTTTATGAGATCTCTGAGTAAGCGTTCTTTGCACTGTTGGGAGTCGAACCCGGATTAGCGGCGCACTAGGAGAACGCGTTACAACACCACCGCAAGAACCTGGCCAATGTTGTTCTGACCCTTAAATCGTGAGAGACCATAATAGCGATCATATAAAAAATATTGTTCTGCCTATAAAGTTTGTATAAAACATTTATACAAGAGGTATTTTATGGAGATTTCTTTATATTATTATTTCAACAATTATATGTGAAATTACTATTAAACGAAATTAATTACGTAAACGAAATTAGTACTATTGAAACAGTGAATTACTATTAAACAGAAATTAATTACTATTAAACGGGGTAATTACTATTAAACGAGTGATGAGTACTATTAAACAGGTAATTACTGGTAAACGAGTGAGTACTATTAAAATTAATTATTACTTGTTAAATTATTAATGATAGTAGTCATTAATTAATTCACTTATAAATTTAGTGTAGGCGCAAGCTAATAATTTTTAGGCTTCTACATACATGTTACACGATGGTACATATAAACTAGGTATGTGCAGTCTGTTACTGTATACGTATGTATATTGTGCTGTACGTACTAGTTCTTATTGTTTAGAAAAATAATTCAAGAGATTTGTTCGCTTTACATTTTCTCCTTTCCTTCGTACATCATTTAGTAACCTGATTTGACGCCTCTCTTATAATTTTCCGCTTATCCCTCGAAGAAAGTTTCGGAGGACGTCCTGGGTAATTTACTTTCCGGCAGGTATCCATATTTCGTAAAAAATTTCCAACTACATTATGAGATCTGCCAATATCCCTTGAAATTTCACGGACACCTTTTCCGCACTTATGATACGCCACAGTCATTCCGCTTTCGCGGTCAGACAACTACTTATCACGTGGCATGACTGAAAATTGACAATTAGCGGAAGTTCAACTAAACCGAATGATATTATAGCGAGAGAATCAAAGTGGACCTACTGTGCATTCGCGCTCAGTTGGCGCGTGATACCGTTAGCAGACGGGTTAGTCCATTGCAGTTTAGGGAAGGCCGTCTTGGAGGAACTGGTTTTTCCCGCGCGAAAAACCAGTTTCGGCAAGACGCCCTTCCCTAAACTGCAATGGACTAACCCGTCTGCTAACGGTATCAGGCGTCAGGTCTGCGCGAACGCACAATACATATATATGAGGAGCCCTGGATGCGCAGTGTTCAACTTGACGCAATGCGTATGACGTTAAACAGACTTATTTGCATCATTACAGGGTTCTTTAGATCAGTCGTTACCGATCTGCAAATAAGTATACTGAACTACTCCTTAAAGTCAAGACATAACATCTATTTATGGTGAACCTATAATTAGGTGGAGCAGTGTAGTACTAGCATAAAGTATTAGCTCCCATGTTTGTTGACGTAAACTCGATTTACCAAATAGATGCTAATTACTATACTAATTATATAATAATACATATAATATTCAATTTTTAATTTAAAAATTAAAAACATATAAAATGTATCTATTTTTTTGTTTTATTTATTGTTGTTTGACACCTTCAAATACCGCAATAAATCGAAATCCGCAGTAATCGAAACCGAAATAACCGGGGTTTTCCTGTACTCTTTTCACATTTTGGGTTGCTCCACAACGTAAGCAACGCTTCAGGGCATCAACTGTAGAAGGTGCTATGAATATATATATGAGTAATATTTTGTGTGATCAATGAATCTGGTATCGTCAAAGTTTGTAAAGTAACCGGATTTGCCGGTAACTGTTTTCTGATTTAAACCGATTTCTCCACTTTGTTCTACTTGTTTTCAAATGATTTCAAATCTAGAGAATATGCTTTCTTTGACTGCTCCTCCAGCCGATTATGATATTACTTTAGGCCAATGATTTTCAACCCTTTTCATTTTGTGACACACCAAAACTAATTTCTAAAATTTTGCGACATACCAAAATATTTTTTTTCGCCGATCGGATAAACAAAGGACAAATAGATAAATAACAAGAAATAAATAAAAAACAGGTATAATTTTGATTTATCTACAAAGTATTAATAATAAGCTTAATTTGTAACTCAACATCTTGGAAGAAATTCTGAATACACCGACAATTGGTGTTATTGGACACGAATTTTTAAAACCTCCTTTTCATATTTTTCGCCAAACATATTTACAATTTTACAGCATACTGGTAGAATTATATGCTCTGGTTGTGTTGGCAGTTGCTATTTTTTACTTGAAAATCGCAAGGAAGCGAGGTTAGTGCCTGTAACTAAATAGTATCAGGTATTGCATATTTTAAAAATTCTCGCGACACATCGATGGAAAATCGCTGGTTTAGACAGATACGGTGTTAATTATAAAACATATATATATCATCATATTCAACCATTATCTATCCACTGCTGGATGAAGGTCTCTCCAAATGCTTTCCACACAAGTCTATCCTGAGCAATTCGCTTCCACGTCACCCCAACCTGTTTTCTTATTTCATCCACCCATCTAGTTTGAGGACGTTTTCTAGGTCTTCGGTGGTCTCTTGGAATCCAGTTCAGAATTTCTGTTGTCCATCGTTGATCAGTTCTTCTTGCAATATGCCCAGCCCATCGCCATTTCAGCCCTTTTACTTTAACAATGATGTCCTCTACTCTAGTTTGCTCTCTCACCCAAGTGTTTCTTTTTCGATCTCTCCTAGTTATTCCAAGCATGCACCTCTCCATGCTCCTTTGCGTTGTCTGTAACTTTCGTATTGCTCCAACTGTTAGACTCCATGTCTCTGATCCATAAGAGAGGACTGGCAATACACACTGGTTGAAGACCTTTCTTTTTAGACACAAAGGCAATTTCCCCTTCAGGATAAAACTGTTTCTTCCAAATGCACTCCAGCCAAGTTTAATACGTCTGTTGAGTTCTTTCATAATGTTGCCATCCATTGAAATCAGCTGGCCAAGGTAAATATATGAATCAGCAATTTCTAGCTCAATGTTGTCAACTTGTATTTTTGTTTCCTCTACAAAATTATTGAACATGATCTTAGTTTTTTGTAGGTTCATCTTGAGTCCAACTTCTTTACTTCTAGTTGAGAGCTCCTGTACCATGTCTTGGAGTTCTGATGGGTTCGTTGAAAAAATAACAATGTCATCAGCAAACCGCAAATGATTTAAATATTCACCATTTATTTTTATTCCCTTGTTATTCCAATTTATCTGCTGAAAAATCATCTGTAAAGCTGAAGTAAAAAGTTTTGGAGAAATGGTATCTCCCTGCCTCACACCTTTACCAATTTTGATAGCTTCGGTATCTTTATGTAACCGAAATTTTGCACTTGCATTTTTATACACACGTTTCACCATGTCAATGTACACATCCTCGATGTCTGTTGATCTTAAAGAGTTGATGACTGCTGATGTTTTAATAGAGTCAAAGGCCTTCTCATAGTCAATAAATGCCACACACAATGGAAGTTCATATTCATGTGTTCTTTCAATTAATTCTCTTAATACTTGAATATGGTCCACTGTACTGAATCCACTTCGAAATCCAGCTTGTTCTCTTGGTTGAGCTGCATCTAATTTTTTCTGCAGGCGATGTGTTAGCACTTTTGTGAAGATTTTATAAATAGCAGGTAACAAGCTAATTGGTCGGTAATTTTTCAAATCCTCTTTATCACCTTTTTTATGCAAAAGAATTACTGTTGCAGAATCCCATTGGTTTGGTATGTTACCGCTGTTAAGACATTTGGTAAAGAATTTTGCAAGTATGTCTTCTACATATTCTCCAGCTTCTTTTAGGATATCTAATGTAATACCATCATCACCAGGGGCTCTTCCTTTCTTCATGCTTTTTATTGCAAATGAAACTTCTTCTTTTAAGATTTTAGGAGCTGTTCCTTCGACTATTTCAATGTCTTCGTTTAATTCACTGTTACTTTCGTATAGATTTTTGTAGAATTCTTCAACTCTTCTAAGTATTTCTTCCCTATTTCTTGTTACGGTGCCATCCTCTCCTTTTAATGCAATGATGTGTTTCTTCCCAACAGATAAACTTCCTTTAACAACCCTAAGGCTCTTGTTATTTTCAATGGCTTTCCTTACTAGCTCACAGTTGAATTTTCTTATGTCTTCTTTCATGCTTTTGCGCAGAGTTTTACAAAGTTCTATGTACTCAATCCTGGAACTGGTATTTCGATTGTCCACCTTCATATCTCTTCGCCTTTTCATGAGCTGTTTCGTCTTCTCAGATAATTTGCTATTGTGCTTTTTACAGGTTACACCACCAATTTCCCCAGCAGTTTCAACTATTGTCTTAACAATGTTTTCATTTGCTTCTGAGATATCACTTTCATCAATAAGTCCTTCCAGTGCAGAAAAGCGATTTTTTAATTCCAACTTGAATGCCTCGGTATTTACTTTCAGTTTCATTAGATCCACCCTCTTACTTACTTGTTTCCTAATGAGCTTCTGTCGTTCTAATTTAGTATTTAAGTGCACTTTACATCTCACCATTCGATGATCACTTCCAGTATTAAATCTGTTCAGTACACTGCAATCTTCAATAATTGATTTCTTGTTTGCCAGGATATAGTCAATTTCACTAGTTCCCCCATTTGGGTGTTTCCATGTCCATTTTCTTTGCGGTTTCTTCTTAAAAAATGAATTCATGATGCTAAGGTTTTCAGCTTCTGCAAATTCGATGAGTTGATCGCCACGTTCATTCCTTTCCCCATATCCGTATTTACCAACCGATGTCTCTCCTTGTTCCTGTTGTCCAATTCTTGCATTGAAATCCCCCATGATGAGCTTGATATGTTGTTTCCCTTTGGTGTGTAACTGTTTGATTTCTTCATAAAATTCTTCAACCTCTTCGTCGGTATGGCTTGATGTTGGTGCATATACCTGTACTATTTGAAGTTGGTATCGCTGGGTTAGTTGAACAACAAGCCTCGCTGCTCGATCTGATGTACTTTCAACTTCCAGAAGACAGTCTTTAATTCTTTTGTTGATTAAGAAGCCAACACCACTTGTTCTTCCAGTTTCCGTTCCTCTATAGTAAAACAAATGTCCGCTTTTCAGTTCCACCAACTCTTCACCTTTTCTTCTAATTTCACTGAGTCCTACAATGTCCCATTTGATCTTGTCTAGTTCCTCTTCCAATTCCTGAAGTTTTGCTTCAGAAGCAAGGGATCGTCCATTAAACGTAGCCAAGGTCAATAACAAACGGCAGCCTGGGCCATTCCAGTGATTCTTAGCACCCCCTGCTTTCATGCCACACTGACCGCTGCCTTGATCAGGAGCACTCCAGCACCTGGAGACTAGGGGCCATGGTTTCTGGTGTGTCAACATAATGGAGGAATTAGCCATAATTTCACCACGCTGGCTAGACGGGTTGGTGAATTAGCCCTCCCCTTCCGCCTTTCTATCCGTGTAGCAAATATTAATTTGCCACATAAATAGAAAGCTCAGCCTGCACCACTTGAAGGCGGGGTAGGACACTAGGTTACTGGCCTGGCCGGTTCCACACATCGTCACATACGTTCAGCGTGTGGGTCTCCTTCCAGTTAGATACCAGCAACCCTTTTGCAGGCCATATATATATATATATAGCAAAATTGTAGTATGATTGTGACATGTAGTACTTTCTAATGTAATATACATAAATATACTACACTTAATTGTATATTAATTTAGACAAAGTTAAAGTAGAAAAGTAATATAACACTAGGTAGTCAAACCAAGTAAATTTAAGTAGTAGAAACAGCTTAGAATAAAAATTGAAATGTAGTAGTAAGAAGTGAAGATGAGGGTATATATATATATATATTATGTGTTCTATCAATATTTTCTCTTTCATATACCTGAATATTGAATAATACCTCAGCAGTTTCGGTTTTCATTTTGATTTGCATGTAATGTACATTATTATTACATTTGGCAACTATATCAAGAGGCTTTTTTTTTCCTATTATTTATAGGCAGTTGTGATACGAATAAATGGAGCCCTCGTTTCAATTCAAAGACTGTGCGAAATTGAGTGTGCTGAATTTTGTACAGAAAAAGGATATGGAATTGCAATAACTGAATGTGTTGTTTGTTGCAACTATACTGATCCAAGATGTGGATGGCAAAGGGTTTACAAAAGCTCTTCAAACTTTTTTAGTAGTCAGAAATCTATGTTCATAGTAACATTCTCATTGAACTTCTTGTACTTTCAAAAATTCAGGCCATTTTACCAAGTCGGAAATACCTGCTAATTTTGAATATAATTAAACTCTATTCAAACATATTATATATATATATTATGGAATATGTATTAATTTGTTACAACATAAGCCGAAATAGATCAAACCAGATTTTTTTACGAGTATGATTTAAGGCTTGTGAATATAGAACTAGTAATGCATGTATATTTATCGAATTATCGTGTGATTTCTTATAATTTTCTATATTGAATTTACGTTAAAGAATTAGTAACGTGAAATATACTGTGACTTGTTTATATTAAGCTGAAAAAAGTCACATTAGTCATATATAAACACATATTATATACATACACTTAATAGTATATTATCCTAGTGTTTTAATATTTGTTACAAGTACATAAGTGAACTTATTGAATGCAGTTATTACACAAATTAAAATTAAAAATATATTTACTGTACAGAATGTTTAATTATTTATGGAAAATGAATGTCGATTTCTCTTCCACTGTTTCATTATATTTAGAATAGGCAAGTAACTCTAACAACCTTAGTTTTAAAAACTTTAGCTAATTGACGCTAACAAGGGAACCCTTTTCGCTGTTCACTTCACTTAGAGATAAGACCTATAGGAGATGATAGTGTTTTACTTCCTGATCACGAATATGTAATTATTTGTCTGACAAAGTTATATGACAATTTTTGATGAATGTTTGAAGTCCAAAAATGACACTTTTTTTCGCCAGGTTTGATATTTTTTAATCGCATTGTATGTGATCAAAAACAGGTTTGAAGACTACAAAATTATGAACGATCATCGTATTTAACGGATAAAAATAAAAAATTATGCCTCAGCGAATTCAAACCGTGTAAAAAAATTAATATGAAAAATGAACTTTTAGCATAGATATTTGGCTAATTTGGCGAAAATTCTGGAGGCTACGCCAGATTGTCGTTTGAAGTAGTTATTGCCGATTATCGTAGCCCATGTCAAGTTTCTTTTACATTTCTTTTTCCAAAATATTATCTCATAAGGAAAAGAAACACATAACTATATAGAACCATGCATACATGAGTATAAATAAATGAATGAGTATTCATATATGAGATGCGTGAATATATGAGTATGAATTAATGAAATGTATGAATATATGAGTATTCATATATGAGATGTATGAATATATGAGTATCCATATATGAGATGTATGAATATATGAGTATCTATATATATATGAGATGTATGAATATATGAGTATCCATATATGAGATGTATGAATATATGAGTATGAATAAATGACGTGTATGAATAATGAAAAGTTGCTATATTTACACAACCTGGATGTGGTCATTGCATATCACATGCTGTTGCAACCATGGAATTTAAAAAAATTGTGAACAAAACTTAATAGTAGGCTATTTGAAAATGCATTTATTGTAATTAGAAAAAATGTGAACAAAATTTCATGAAATGTATTTTATTTCATGAAGTTATGTAACCATAAATTGTGGATTAATTGTTGAATTATGCTCTTTATTTAAAAATGAGAAAAATTAAACTGTGTACATCTCAGGAATGTCCTGAAAGTGATACAGTACAAAAAAAGAAAAGAGTGAAGTAAAGCAATTGATTACAGTGGGCACATTTTAAGAATGATAGATTTTTGCAATTATCTCGGCTACAATTGTTGTATTCAATTTCAAAAGAAATTTCCTCAACATTTTTGAATTTTCTGGAATCATGATCGCTATAACAGCACCTAAACCAAGCATATTGTAATATAAAGCGATATTTTTTAAACTGTAATTGATTGTGGACCAAAAAATGCATTTTTATTATCTCATTTCCATGTCGTATGTCAATATCCATTTCATCGATTGCTATTTTATTGGTTATTTTTTTGTACAAATTTTTTATTTTGTCGAAAGAAATGAACATCCAGCAGTTGCATGACGGATGTTGCTTTGGGGGGTATTTGCAAGGATATACAATTTTCCGGAAAATCGTTATAAGAGTTTGGGTTCGTACTACCTGTCCATTAGCTTAGTAAAACACAGGAAGGAGGAGACATGATGGGTTTCATACAACATTCTACCCACTTTCTCATTTTGATTTTGTCCATTTTTTCCGACTTGGAGCATGTAATATATGAGTTTGAAGGTTGAAATAAATTCGTTTTGAAACGTTGTTAATCGTTGAACAGTCGGGCCAAATGTTTCCTCAGCTTCTCTTAAACAAAGTAACATTTTCCCCTGTCAGTTCCCCATTCATTGATAATATTGGCATTATTGTATATGAATGTGTTCTAGCAAAATCAAACCCTATTAAAGAAAATGTCTGTTTTTCACCTTTATGCGATAGCTGCCTTTGGTTTAGAAGAAAATAATTAAAACCACTTCGATCAGAGTTAAAAATTTGTTGGGGGATAATATTAACAGTAACATTTCCCGTATGCAAAATAAATTCTATGGCACTATCTTGTATGTTCCCCATATTCTGGGTGTCTAATTGAGTGATATATTTTGTTACTTTCCGCGCAACTATTTTGTTTTGGCTCTTAAAATTATCTATAAAATAATCGGACCATTTAAAATCCCCAAATCCCAACTCTTGGCATTTCAGGATCGCCCATCTTTTCAAATCTATATCATGAACAGGTAAATAATTTTCCCTAGCTTTTGTAAATCTGGCTAACCTTTCATTTTTTATTATTTTATACTTTTCTATATTTGTGCCCATATTTGATATATATTTTCTAAATCTCGAAATATAAGTAGGGTATTTTACTGTTGGATATCTCCTGTTTGTTTTCTGGAATTTATTTTTTTTACAAATGTCTAAATACTGAACAATTGTTTGCATATTTTTTAAACTGAATTTATTTGCCAATTGATCGCCCCTTACAGTACAATTACAATATTCGTCACCGACTATACTAATATCACTTTCTTCGCCGATACGGAAATCACAATTGTCTTCAAAATCTAAACTAATATTTTCACTGACATTGTTATTAAAAATTATGTTTTCGATTTTCGACACTACTACCTGACTTCCTCAAGTTCTTGGTCAGTTATTAACGACGGAGGCGTGTCGTATTTATTAACGACCAAATTCAAAACGGATTGAATTATGTTCACTATATTTTTAATTTTCTCACAATCGGAAACGCCTACAACTATATTAACGTTACATTTGCGGAACAGTTTATATAGCCAGTGGAATGCGAAATTCAAATGTCCCGCCAACTCTTCAAAATTGTCGCCAAATTCGCCAAATATCTATGCTAAAAGTTCATTTTTCATATTAATTTTTTTATACTGTTTAAATTAGCTGAGACATAATTTTTTATTTTTATCTGTTAAATACGATAATCCTTCATAATCTCACCAACTTCAAAACTGTTTTTGCTCACATACAGAGCGATTAAAAAATACCAAACTTGACATAAAAGTGTCATTTTTGGACTTCAAATATTCATAAAAAATTGTCATATCATTTTAGCAGAGAAATGATTACATATTCGTGATCAGGAAGTCAAGTGCTATCATTTTCCATAGGTCTGATTTCAAAATGCAGTAACAGCGAAAGGGGTTCCCTTGTAAACATTATTTTGCTAATATACAGTATATCGTAAAGCCTAAGTTTTTACGAAATATAGATAAGACCAAAACCGACGAGAGTTGGGGAGCAGCAGGGGCTGCAACCTTAGGGCCTGGATGAAGTCTAGGGGCCCGCGTTGGCTTTCGGCGCCCCTGGGTAAGACTACGGGTTATGAATACTGAAAGGTGCACACCTGATGGGAATATAACTAACCTGTTCATTCTTTTACCACACCTAAAAATTATCTTAATGTTAAAGCTGCCAATATTCTAAGTTATGTATATTTTATTGGCAAATTATTAATGAATTCTGTTCTTAGTTTTTGAATGCCCAACTCTTGATATTTGTCATATATTCTATAATTATTCATGATCATGCATTCAAAAAAAGGAATCGTCTGTATTTGTCTTATGAGGGTAATTTAAGGAGAATTATTAAAGAAAGTATTTTTAAGCTTCTTAGTGTTCAATTGCTTGTTACTTAATAAAAAGTATTTATAAGTGTTATCTTCTAAATATGGATTTATAGGACGTTGCTTTTACTTTTCAGTTTTTCTTAACATTTTATTCTAAGCTATAAAAAGTGTGCAAGCTGTCCACAAATGGCTCATGTAATTATTTATTAACAAAACAACTAGAAATGTTTATGAAGAGGTGTTAGCTTCTATTACGCAAGACATGTTTATTGATCTTTGGAACAAAATCATCGCCTTTATATTTATCATGCTCTGCTGCTGAAACTCACAAGGAAATGTGCTGAAACTATTGATTGTGAATTCAGTGATATATTTAATTAGAGATAACATTTCTTGTGTCCTATTATTGATTGCTGCAAAACCGTTTAAAAATATATTCTGTAATTATGACTTTATAAAATTTTATAAGGAGGTAAATATTTTATGAATATCCTATAGTATTTTATGGTGTAAGTAGGTCGGTTGTGAAAAATAAGAGAATATATATAAAAGCGCTTCCTCAGTATCTTAAAAGTTGAAGCAAAGTATGTGCTTTCGTTTTTGTGTTACTAAATATATTTCAGTTATTTGAAATTAAGTATTTGAATGTTCTACATTTTGATCATTGTTATGAATAACGAAATGGAATGTTATAGTTTTCAACTATTGTTTAATATGATTACATTTGGTAATATGGATAAACTGGTTTTAATTACAGTAATAATGAAATTCATTTAATGGAAAAAACTAAGTAACCAAAATGACTGTAAGAAAAGTTCTGTCACATGAAATCATCCCTTCGAACAAACTTATCGCCGTAATGCAGAAATGTTCCTTTCGTTTTTACCAAAAATTTTTATAGTCGACTGATACTTTGTTGAAAAAATTGCACTATTAGATTTTTATTTTCTTTCAATATAACCTGTGCATAATTTATTTTATATAAATCGAACACTACGCAGATTAAATCAAACAACAATGTCAATCAATCAACGTTTATTGGCGTAGTGATACCAACGCCGATGGTATGGCGTGATTAGATGGTGAAACGTTCGAAAGAAAATAAATATTTCTGCCTTCGGTGGGACCTGAACCCACGACCTTCCACTTGCCACTTTATAAAATAAATACATATGCTGCAACGTGCATTTCGATCAATTTAATACCAGTCTCTTTGCAATTTGGTTTAAATAGTAGTCTATGTACTACACCATTCTGCGAAATAACTGGCAACAATATATATACGTTCGTAAAGAGATTATATATTGTCCTTCGTAGCTCAGTGGGTAGAGCCTCCGCCCGGCAAGTGGAAGGTCGTGGGTTCAGGTCCCACCGAAGGCAGAAATATTTATTTTCTTTCGAACGTTTCACCATCTAATCACGCCATACCATCGGCGTTGGTATCACTACGCCAATAAACGTTGATTGATATTGTTGTTTGATCTATGCATAATTGCTCGTTTTAAATAACCAAAGCAATATTTTCCTAAACAGTACACCATGGTTTGCTCAGTAATTGTGCTAATATCGATAAAACGATGTTCCTCGTAAGAAATCTTGCTCAAAGAAGTGAGCTAATATTTCAGTAGCTCAGTTTTATGTATTTTCACCATTTAAATAAAAAGTTTCCATATTTACAGCATACAAATCCAGGATTACTTTTTTTTGTCTATGTTATGTTATAAACATTTGTATATGAATTTTATAAGCTAAAAATACATAAATTGTAGCCATTTACCAAATATTATGACTCAAAATAGTTATGCCAAGTTTCGCTAAGGAAATATTAATGCAACAAAGATTATCATACTTTAATGTACAAACAACTATGTACTTCCTCGAGAATATGTCGTAAAATAATTTCTATTTTATTACAGAAGAATAAAAAAAGATAATTATCTGAGCATACATTATTAAGACTGATTTTTAAAAACGTAACTCTGTAATATTTTTTACAAGAATTTAATACATTAAAATTCATTGTATGCAAATAACGGTAAAAAGTTTTTCGAATGATTAAGCCATTAACAAATATTAATATCATATACCGTCAATGCAGTTTTCTTTTTACAATCAGTTTATAACAGAATCTTGTCATTTCTATGAACTTTTAAACAACAAACCTCATTTAAAAATAAGGTGTGTCCCACCGAAATAAAGCCACCGTGATTGTGTGCCATGACTGGACACGAAACAAACCAATAAGAACGAAACAAATATATTAAGAAAGTCTATATACAAATACATATTTACAAGGAGTAACTCACTCCCTGCCCCACCTGGGCAGGAAAAAAAATGAACGTGTAAAAAAAGAGGGGAAAAAGTGTCCCGCCGAAATAAAGCCACTACTGTTAATAGCCAATATATCCGCCATGATTATATATGACTTGGAAAACACGATGTGGCATACCATTTACCAATCCCTGGAGGACAATGGCATCAATATTATCCCAGACTTCAATGATGGCAGCCTTCAATTCTGCCACAGACTGAAACTGTCTGCCATTGGCATATACAGCCCTACTGAGGTTACCCCCACACATTTTCTTGGGAAATAAGATCAAGGGAAAGGGCGAGTCATTCCATGACATGTACCCCATTATGCAAAAAACATTCACAAGAGGGTTTTGCAACGTGAATGGGGGCGTTGTCCTGCTGGAAAATCCAACTTGGGCCACCAATTCTCTCTGCAAATGGCAGTAACTGGATTTCTAGCATTTCTTGGTAATCGGTAGCCTTTATGCGGCCTAAGGGGAAAGCCAGGTTAAGTTTACCACCATAGCCGAAGCCTCCCCACACCATTAATGAGCCTCCACCTTATTATCTTTTGGAGAAGATTTCCTCTTCTTTCCTCATATCATTCCAATAGAATGCAAGTCCGTCTGGGCCATACAAATTAAGTTTTTTCTCATCTGAGAATATAACACGATGCCACTGGTCTTTCCAGGTTTGATGATATTTGGCCCAATCTACTATCCTTTGCTTGTGGATAGCTTTCAACATGGGCTGCTGTTTCCTTTTTTATATTGGAAGTTTTTTGTATATTTTACAATCCGTGACAGAGTTGATTTTGTCACAGGGATGTTATCCTCTTTGGCCAATTGTCTGAGAGAAATACCACCTTGTGAAAGACGATGCACAATATCTCTTTCCTGCCTGGAAGTCATTTTTCTGCCTGTACACCTCCTTTTTTGATACCTGTACGCATTGCCCTGATTCACAAAATTGTCTATTACGGTTTTAGATCGTTTGATTTGCTTAGATATTTGTCTATATGAAAGACTTTGTTCCTTAAAAGCTGTTAGCTGGCCTTTCTCGAACTCTGATAGCTGGGTTCGTTTTCCCATTGCAATACTGCAGGAGAAATAGAAAATACAACCTTCTGAAGTCAACATTCGACTGGGATAGAACAGGTAAGTTATTTGACAACTTCCTGACGTCATAAACCTGTTTACCTGTAGCAACTCGAATGTTGAGAGTTACCCAAAACACTAATAGGGATGGTGGCTTTATTTCGGTGAGACACTTCCCCCCCCCTCTTTTTTTACACATTCATTTTTTTTTCCTGCCCAAGTGGGGCAGGGAGTGAGTTACTCCTTGCAAATATGTATTTGTATACAGACTTTCTTAATATATTTGTTTTGTTCTTATTGGTTTGTTTCGTGTCCAGTTACGGCATATAATCACGGTGGCTTTATTTCGGTGGGATACACGTTACATATATAATTTAGCTGGGAATTCTGGTATAGTTTTTATTATTTAGCACGCTACGCCCGAAATATCATTATTACCGTGGGGGAAGTTTATAGCAGCAGACAGGTCCGTAGATAAATTAGAGGGGCTTAAAATTCGTATATGTTTTGATGTATTTTATTTCATAATACTAAATATATAAGCAGACTAACATTAATAAATAAATTTCTTAACGTAAATTTTGCATTAAGAAATAAATTTAGTATACTTATATAACTTCCCCTATCCTTATTACAAAGTATATGAAGACCATAGGGGTAGAGTTATATGAGCAAGGAAGCTTTCCTTCATGCAATACACTATGTATATTTTTGACATGTCGAGTCAAATTCGATTTTAAAGAAAACGTCTGTTCACAATAAATATACACGTTTTCCATCACAAAGACCTTTGAAAAACACGGACAGAAATATTCAAGACAACTGCATGACGTGATTGGGTTGCTAGAAACACGAAAGCTACTTCTAAAACGACTATAAGCAAGCAGAAAGTGGTATACACAACGGTAGAGCGGCTCTACCGTTCTGCCAGAACTAATGGAACGACAAGATTTACTTAGCCTGAAGAAGCGACGAAAAACTCTATTTAAAATGAATAAAAATGTACAAAATTAATGAATCCCCTGGAATGATAAAACGGCGACAGGTAAATGTTTTAAACGTTTTTCCCTGAGTGTTTCCGAAAAAAACAACAACAAAAAAAAAACGAACAGTCAATGAAACGAAGGATTCAAGTCTGTCTTGATTGCCTTCGTTTTATTAATGGGGGAAATTGCCTTCATCATCTACCTACTTGCGTGGAGATTTGAAAATGGTTTAGCTGGGGATTCCGGTTTCAGTTAATTTCCACGATCTTCCGCACATGAAATTATAGCAATTGGAAAAATAATCCTAGCTAAATAGTTAAAGTTTAAGAGACGTTTTCTTTAATGTTTTATTAAAATTTGACAAGTTAATCTCCACGATATATATTTTCCACGCTGGCCAGCCTAAAATTTTCACAAAATATCTGAAACAGCCAACTTCTTGAACTGGGATATATGGGCAGTGCATGTAATCATTTCTGAATCCGTGATAAGGAACACTCGGAGTTTTATATTATCATTTTAATATTAGTTGATTGTACCCACCAATATAAATTTTCCATGTGCCATAGAATAACTGTGAACATTGGAAGTTTGGGAATCGCGGCAATACACCTTCTGCGGCCACTTTTCCTCAACTCCTACATTCATCAGCTGCACAATTGGACAAGATATTTTTTAATATTAATGTATTCATTTTAATATTATTCATGCTGTAAAAGTTTGTTGTTATATTAATAGGCTCGTTTCTTTTCTCAGACTGGTTGTTTAAATTGGAAAGAAACCTACGAGCTTTAGGTGTGCGAAGTTTGGGAATTCTGGATCTTGTTGCCATGGATTTATTAGGAAAACAAATAAAAACTAAGAGCAAACGTCGATACTATTTAACAAAAGAATATAGATATAACGAATAGATATATAGATTCCCTCTATGTTCTTTGATTCAGGAGCGCACTATTTTTCTGTAGACTTGGGCTCGAGCACACATTTATTCCCACCTTGAGAAACAATTTTAAGCTTGCTATTTCGAACAATTCCCATTTACTTAGCCTTTTAAACTATATTTGTGAAGTTTATCTCTTTAGTTTTATAACAGAATTTAAAGAACTACTGTCCTGGTAGAAAAGCGTCAAGAATCTGCTAATATTCGCTTTGGTGATCGCATCAGAGTCAAGAAGAAGAAGAGCATCATTATTTCTAATATACAACGGCATAAACAAACCGTGAGTGAAGATTCTATATGCATTAGCTCAATCTGGGGTTTAATTTTTTTGACCACAGACAGGTTCAAATTTCTTGGAAGCTAGTAGGTCCCAGAAGAATCACGAAGTTCTGTTTGGGGTCATAAGGCTGAGAAAGCAAAATCAGTTCCTTTGTAGCATGATCGAAGTAAAGCAAAACATGTGTGAAGATCCTTGTATATTATGTTTTCAACATTGTGACAAAAGTAAGAAAGTTTTCTGTTTTCAATTGCCTGCGTTATGTAATGTGTGTGCAGCTGACATATACAACACGGAGCTAAAAATTCCACCATTTCGTATTCCATATCCATTTCGCTATGCAAAAGGAACACCTCACACTCTAGTTATCAAACCAACAGTAGGAGATTTTCTCCAGTAAGTTCATTTATTTTAATTCATAAGTGTCAAATGTATTTGCATTTTAATTCGTTTACTTACAGGTTTGCTGGAAGGTTTTTGCAGCAGATTATGCGTTCGTGGGCGCTACCGCAGAAAACGCAACCCCCTCGATTTAGTCTATGTTTCCAAAACTGGCAGTGGACACAGTTAACCGCTATGTTGTTTACGCCATTCTCGTCTGTTTTTTTCCTCCTCCTCCCCACCTCCTCTTCCCAATTCTAAAAAATAAAAAATTAGTACTTATTCTGTGTGATCGGATGTTTCCGGCATCGGCAAAGTCACTTTATGGTGTTTTTGGTAATACTTCTCCTTCCCTTGCATACTTTACATCAATCCTCCTTCTTCCCTCGCATGCTTTTTGTCAATCCTCCCCTCCCGTAAGTTTTGTTATTCTGCTTCCTCACCATCCACCTCCTTACTGTTCGTCACTCTTCCACTCGCAATTTACATGTTTCATCCTCCTCCCTTCTTACTTTCCGTTAATTTTCTTCCTCCTCTTCCCCTCCTATTATTTTCCTGCATCCTGATCCTCCTCCCTCCAAACTTAAAAAACCTTAACACGTTTCCTACAACGCCGTTGAAAATCACCTTCTACATTAACGTCTCCACACATGGAATCACCATTTTCTTCCCCTTCGGATACTCATACTCACGTGCAATTAAACCCTTTTTCATGGCCCACTCAATGTGTAAAAAACCTGTAATCCATAAAAATGAAAACATTCAGATGCTCACTAGGAGCGTGAAGAAAAAATAAAATGGCGTCTCACACTAGTTCTCACCGCATCATACACACATATATGTCACATGACAGTATGTGACGTCACAACACGATCTAGTGCAATTTCCTACAATTTCAAGAGGATAGACGAAGAAGTAGGTTGCGTGTTCTGCTGTTTCAACTGTTCGTGTGATATGTAGTGACCATAGGTGTAACTTTGGGAATAAATATAGTGTAAACTGGAGAGAGGGGGTGTAAAAACCAAAAATCTCCAAAATTGTATGGGAAAAGTACAAACTTGTCTCTTTTCTAAACAAATGGGAGGGGGCACCAGATTACGCCTATGGTAGTGACTGGTGACAGTACAAAACACGTTACCCACTTCTCACTCTGTCCTCTTGAAATCATTGTAAATTGCACTGGATGGGGTTATCAAGTGACATACTCTGACTTCACATACGTCTGTATGATACAGTGAAAAGTGCTATGATATGTCATTTTCTGTTTTCAAGAAGCCAATGAAAATGTGTGCATACTCATTTTTTACTTTTTTAAGGTTGGGAGGAGAAGGGAAGGGGAGGATTATCGTTTTTTATTTAGTGTTGGGGGAAAGATTGAGAAAAATCACAAAAATGCTGTAAACAACATATCGGCTAGTTACTTTGTGTCAATTACCAGTTTTGGAAACATTGGCTAGAATTACATGGGTAATATGTCATGTACTAGCTCCTAGTAACTTAAAAAGGATATTTTAGATAAAGAATTAAACGTCAAGTGTGCAATTACATACATAAATAGGTGTGAGTGCAGATTAAAAGCTTGCCTCTGTCGCCAATTAAGTCAACTTCCTTCTCGGGTTTTTCCATGATGGAATAGCGTTCAAAGTGTTGCTTTTAAATGAATATTTTTAAAGTGCTTACCCACATTATTGCATCTTACGTTTCAGGATTTTTTAGAAATTTTTAAATGGAATTTTCAGGAAGAATCTGATTTAACATTCAGAGTTTTCAAGTACTTCAAAATCGATCTAA
The DNA here is from genome assembly GCA_006491805.2 of Dysdera silvatica. NCBI lineage: Eukaryota > Metazoa > Arthropoda > Arachnida > Araneae > Dysderidae > Dysdera > Dysdera silvatica. The sequence goes on along the minus strand of QLNU02015360.1, from coordinate 87,959,904 downwards.
ATGGGCCGCGAGGGCATAGCCTAGGGGTGGGCAAGCACCGGTCAATGACAGCCGCATTCCAATTTATCGTATATTATAAAGAGCCATGCCATAGTTACATAGTATTAAATACACAAATTTAATTAATATGGTTACATATTGTACCAAAGTCTTAAGTGCTATGTAAATTATACATGTAAGAAAATATAATTAAGAGAAAGAAAATACAAAATAATTATTTAAAATTTTTATAATAACTCCTAGATGGACCTATCGATGCAACCGAAGGTCTACTTTTGAAGCGATTACGTACAACTTCTTCACCACGATATAAAACAGCTAAACATTAGTTATGAGTGTATCATAAATTTCATGAAGAACTTACCTAATTCAGATTGCTGGTGGAACTGTATAATAATCTCACCCTGCCAAGCTTGTTTCTAAAACTCATGCTATACTCTTAAAATCAGTCCAAAATTTTTTTTCGAGCATAGTCCATCTGCGCATGCATTTCAATCGCATCATAGTGTCATCTCTAGCCGTTCTGCCGTTAGTGTTGTATAAGCTGCAACGTAGAAGTAAGAGCTTAACATCACTATTTTTTTTTTTTATTTTGTAATTTTTTTTAGCAGGCTGGAATTGAAAGGGCTTCAGTTGTATAAAAGCATGACCTTGGAATATTTCAGAAATGAATGTTTGCGATGCTGGAATAATGTTTTGAAGAGCTTTTTCTGAATCAGTAGAAGCCTAGTGGGAGGTGCCTTCCATACTCCCTGCCATAAAAAAAACCCTATCAGATAAAGTAGTCCTGCGACTTGTTGAATTGGAGAAGCTTGCATTAGTGGAAATGAAAAATAAGATAATTTTCAAAAATACTCTCGTATTAATCCCTATCGGCTGTTTGCAGTGAAAATATTGTTTTCACAGCTTCCAAAAACATGGATGAGTTTTTTTAATACGTTTCTAAAAATTCCGGGTTAATCCATCATGGTTATACCTAGAAAGGAAGTTGTGGCAAGCAGGAAGAAAGTTGGCACCATTGGCTACCAAAGGGAGAGATTAATATGTAGTCATGCCCACATTGCTTTATGGAAATGCATATGATGTAACTTAGTGTAAGAATGTAAATAGCATTGCGACGAGTTTGATCTGCCTTTTTTTAGTATGAAATTGTAATTCTGACATAACTTGTAACTTTTATTAACTTTTGTTTGAATTTATTTTTCAGCAACTATCAGAATTCTCTTGATTTGCATATAGGAATTACTGATTCCAAAGGTAATATGTAATAATTGCTCTGTGTACATTTTTATGTAATTTAGTGGTAGAATTGTAGCACTAAGAGTAGAGGTAAAGAGAGAGTAAACGAGAATGTGAATGAATAATTGAACGAGCTTGTGAAATATCAGCCTTACAGCAAATTCTAGAATGACACAAATATGTATCTTATTCCTTTACCAGCAAAAGAGCAGTAAAAGGTGACTAAATTATGAATGGGTTTCCTCATAATTTGAATTACCAAGTTATTTTTCTGTTGAAATATTATTATTTTTTTTTAGATAAGAAACCATATTATTTTAAGGGAAACTTTACAATTTGTTTTGAATAGTTTATAGATGCAGATATATATAATTCCAAAACATCCACCCAATACAATTTTTAAATGCTGTTAGTGGTAGGCAGGGCTGTAGCTAGATGATCTTGTGCCCCTGGCAGAATCATCCAGATTGCATCCTCTACTCAAGGACATATTTTTGTCTGAGAGTTATTTTAGTTGATTTTATGCCCACCTTGGCATGGGCCTTTCTCGCCACCCCCTAGCCATGGCATTGGTGGTAGGTAAAGGTAAACAGAATTAAAAGGAACTTTTGATCATGAAAACCACAAGATATTTATTTTTGAAGCAGAAAATTGAAATTATAACAGCTAATTCTTTCACTCTGTACTGAATTAAAAGAAAATTCAATTTTTACATTCTGCCGTTTATTGCATTAGACCACAAGTATAAACTTTTTGTGCTGCTTCGATTTAAATTGGCAAGAGCCATTAAAATAATTAAAAAACAATGCAAAAATAAACATTTGTTGAATTTTCTACAATATCATAAATTTTGGCAACTGTTGACTTTGGATAACACTTCCATGTCCCAATAAAATAATAAAGTAAACAGTGGTTTTAAAGCTCGTGCAACAGTATATTGTTAAATAGCAAAGAAAGGAATACGATTATTGGCTGCATTTATGATTGGATTGCATTTAAAAATAAGTGTTTAGTAAAATAATGTAAATACTACATTTATTACAGTATAGTAGTGGAAAGTTTTGTCATGATATTGTGTGGTACGTTGGTACAGCAGTAACAGATTTCTCTATTGTGCTGGTAATCTAGTTTTGATTCCAGTAGTACAGTAGAGCATGTGCTGTTTGTTATGCCCACCTTAGTCCAAGGTTTGGGTCCTCACATAACAAAGATTAAGATTCCTTGGAAAACTGTTGGTCCCCCCACACCATAGTTTTAGCTGTCCTTGCGCCATAAAAACGTAACACAAAGATGATATCGTGCAGAATATTAAATATATCAAGCAAACTGTCAAGTATTAATAATTGACAAAATGAACAGAATGAGAAAAAGGGATAATTGATAATTCTGTTTTTATTCAAGTAAATTATTTTGTGTGTCTGGAAAAATTGAAATTGATGAAAAACTTCCATTTACCATGTTCTTTTTAATTTTATTTATTATTATTTATTTATTTTTTTTAATTTTTTGTTAGCCATGGAATTCAGTTTCTTTGTACTTTTTATTATTATTATTTTTTTTTTGCATGGCTCACATACATCTCTCATTTCACGTTTTTCAAATAATGGGATTTACGGAAAATAAGTTCAGTAGAATTCTTAAATCTTAATTATTGCCTTAGACTTTCTTTCATTTCACACACAGCATGAACAAAACAAAAAGTGACGCCCACATTGGACTGGGATGCAGGTAAATATGCTTATTTATCATACCATTAACTTTGGTTAGATCCCAATGGTATCTAAGAATACGTGCCATTTTTTCTGTCCATCATAGTCTTGGGTTTGGTTCCCTAGGTCATAGAGATTTGGATTCCTCTGAGATTTCTAGGTCCCAGTGCAGCCATAACCTCAGCTGTTCTTGCACTATAAAATGCAAAAATGAAAGTGGTCATCAGTAAAAATAAAACAGTAATTGAGAGCACTGTGTAAAGATAAATTCTATACTGGGATTAGTAAACTTAAGTGAGATTACATTGACTTAGTTAGATGTAAGTGACAAAACAACAAAAATATGTGGGAAGTTCATATGTAAAGAAAACAATACAGAGTTTCATCAGGAGATTCCATAACAAACAGTTATTTCAACACTGGCGTAAGGTTTAAAAACGTGCCGTTTTGAAAGCCAGCCACTCCCTTTGTTAAAGTAAGAGCAGAAAATTCTGCCTTCATTTGACAATTTTGCTACTTCCGATGAAAATTCTGTTAGTGTGATGGTGGCTTTCATTGCGTTGCAAACTGTGAATCGTTTTTGATGCAGGAGGAAGATTCTGGGGCTTCTCTAAGAAACTGTGGACAATCTATGATGATTTTTGGCGACATTGTGCTGACAGAAAGCGAAAACAATCTGCAATTACTAATTTTTTAAATGTACTCCTGCAATTTAAAATTTTTTCTTCGCATAGTATATAATCTGGAACAAATACATATTTACAAAACCATAATATGTACATATAGTAAAACAAGTATTTTTCATATCCACATGCTATACATAATATCCATGTTAAAGTACATATATACTATTGTTTTTGTTACAAAATGTGTATGCTATAATAGAATGATACCGATAAAATATAATAAAAGTCAATAATAAATTAATAACATATAATAGCAAAATGTGTATATGGTAACCAAAGATGGGATAAATAACTTAGTAATCATTTCCCTGCCCCCCCCCAAATCCTTTACAGAGAATACCATTTACTGTTAATATGAACAGATTTTCTGCTCATTCTTTTGGTGTTCATTATTATGACGAGGTTTGACTCTTATGAGGTATAACGGCAAAAAGCATTATGTGATTAATACATACAGGCTACAGCAGCTTTTTTTACTATTAATTGTTTAGTAGTATGTAATTAGATATGATTTTAGGTAAATGTGGTTTCTTTACTCTAAAAAATGAACCTTTAGATTATATGAAATTTTGCTTATCTGAAATGGGGTCTGCCCTCTTTATTTCGATTAATCAGGGTTCTACTGTACACACTTTTTGTCTATAACACACTATTTGCTTATCATTTAAGAAGTATTACTAAACAGATATAACAAAAGTTTTTATATAATAAAATATTACAATATTATTGTCCTTTAGTTTGGTGCTATATTTGTTGCTGATACGAACAAGTGATTTTTTATATTTAGTTAGAAGACGCTATGGTTGTATAGTGGTAATGTATTCACCTAGCGTGCTGTTACCCCAGATTTGACTCCAAACTAATCAAAAAAGTTAATCTAACCATAGTCTTGGGTTTGGTTCCCTAGGCTCAGAGAGGTTTGGATTTCTAGAAAAGTTTTACCTCTCAGTGCAGCATGATCCTTGCTGTTCTTTCACCATAAAACTCATACAAGTATATTTAGTTGAAGGTGTTAAGGATAAAGATCAATTCTGTGTACATATCAATACAGTTAAGGTGCTATTTGATAGTAGATAAAGAATTTTACTGAATTCCAATTTAATGAAATATGAAGTGTGAAACCAAAATAATTAGATGTGTGTAAAATCAAAGTTATCAAGTGACATCATTTTAGGGCATGGCCATTGTAAGACCGAAACATAAAAAGAAAAGTACTTGTGAATAAGTTATTTCTTTTTCATAAATTTTGTTTTAAAAGCTAACTTTCCATGGCCTTTCCTTAACTTCATGATTTTTGCCTGTGGCCCTCAGTTTTATGAATTCTACCCATGCCTCTTCCCCATAAACTTTTTCATGGCCCCCTAGGATAGTGTTTCTTAATTGCCAGACTCTGTCATCAATTTTACCGGGCTGTGAGAGTTTCTCCTGTAATTTGTCATTGTAATTTTTCATGTATAAATATTTTATTGTGAAAATATTTTGAGGATAATAATATTCACGAAAGTGCCAAAAAGCTTAGACACAGATGCCTAAATAACATCTGTGCAGCAAATGCCAATGACCAAGCAGTATATTTTTAAATATGTAAGTATTCATGCATGATAGAGAATTTTTAGACATAGAAATTTTTTAGCATTCGTGAACAGGTAGTATACCCCTCATTATGACCAATTCTAAAAAGTGCCTGCAAATATATTACAATAATATATGATGATGTATCCTTCATTCTTAAAACTGAATGATGTAATGTCCATGTTGCAAATGCAAGTGACCAATCTGCAAGGAAGTGTATCAGCAAAGTATATATTAATAGAAGGAGTGTACATTATACTCTTTATGATTATACCATAATTATTCATACTTATGATAGTTTTATGTATGAACTTGAAAAAATGGAAAGGTGTTTATGAGTGAGTTCATTAGGAATGGGAACTCATAAAACAAATGTACCAAGCTGCAGCTTCATAAAGGTAAGCAGTGCTACCCTAGGGGACCATATGGCTGTTGTTTGGAGCTACTGCTCTACACAACAGTGCAAGTGATGAAAGGTTAACAGTGTTTTCTCATAGAAAGTTTATAAAAAAATCTTTTGTGTAATTATTTTAAATCGTTACTATTTTTTTTTATTCAGTTTTCAATATAAATTGATCTTTTATTTTTTAGGCAATGTTTATGAATTTGATTCTGATGGAATACATATTGGTAATGAAAAAGAATGGGATGAATGCTTACCAATTATAATAAAAGAAAAATTAGATACAACCTGGAAAGAATATTGGGATAAAACTTTGTGGCTGTTATGCCAACAAGATTGTTGGACTTCAGAAAGGTAGGTATTTATAAAGTTATTTCTGTTTGTGAGTATAATTTAAATGGTATATAAGTAACTGTATACTGTAGAATCTCCATATAATGAAATCGACGGTTCCATAAAAAAAAATTCGTTATATAGGAAATTCGCTATGTGGAAACAATGTATTCATGAACCAGGGCAGTGCAATATGATACCACAATTAAAATCCCGTTTTTCAGTTAACGACTGTTTCTCATAAATAACATTCAACCATTTAAAAATAGATGTTTTTAAGTGTGAAATATACATGCATATAAAAAAAAAAATAGTTGAACAATTCTTACCTTAAAATGAAAATGTATTTAATGCTTCTTTCATACACATTCATGCTTTTGTAGAAAAATTTCTAACATCCTGCTGCACAACAAATGGCGGTGTTGATTCATCATACAAGTGTTAGCACCCCTGTGGGAAATTTGCAAGGTCTGGATTTCTGGTAATGAAACGAGCAAAAAAGCGCGACAAGTACTACTATTCAAACAATACAGTGTATTCAAGGACAATTGGGGCCTAGTAGCTTTATACTGGATGGGGAACAAGTACTTTGGCTTTTTACAAGTGGCACAAGTACTTTTTCATTATGTGTGCTTAGGAAAACTCTTTATTAGGGAGTTTAAAGTCCCTTAGATGTGCCTCATTCTGTTTGTTTGCCATTTATCTTAAAACCGTATTGTATTCCCACAATATTAGGGAACCCAAGGTAGCTGACGTGACCACTTAATTTTCTGTTTTGGTCGTTAAAAATTTCGTTATATAGAAATTTATTTCGTTATATAGAAACACTTTCATATGTAATGACTATGTGGATTTATCAAAACTTCACTATATGGAGAATTTCGCTATACGGAAGTACGTTATATGGAGGTTCTACTGTATATAGAATGGGAGTATAATTTTCACAAGTATTTATGAATTATTTTGACCTATTGTTAGATTTTCTAATCAAGATTTTATAGTTTTGCACTGTTTTGCTAAATGGTTCAATAATACTTGGTTTTCTAAACATTGATGTGATGTTCAAAGAAAGCATTTGTTTTCCATTTTGTCATGCCGGATATGCTGCACAGAGTTTGGGAAGAGATTGAATTCTGTTGGGATGTTCGCCATATGACAAATTAAACTTGCATTAAACTATGGAGTATTTGTGTGAAAACTTTCAGAATTATACTATCACATGGCATTAAAACCAAATATGTAGGTCGTTTGAATAAATTTCCACAGGCCTACAAAATTGTAAAATCTATTTTGAAACACCCTGTATATATATTATTCATGCATTAATTTACTCTAGAAAATTACTCCCTGCTACATAATGTTTATCATAAGTATTTCTAGTGTATTGAAGTACTGCATTGTTATTATATGAAACAAATGACTAATTATTAAATAACTCATTAATAATAAAAACCTTAATTGATATTAAAATAGGATATAATTGTTTTGTTTGTTTGGCTTTTTTATGGCGCAAGAGCATCTGGGCTATACTGTGCCAAACATGGTAAAATAAATAAAAAATAGGATATAGTAATTCTTGAACAATTTGAAATACACTGTTACAAAAACAGAAATGGTTTTCTGAAGTATCTTCCTGAAAAAATAACAAACACAATAGAATTAAAATAACAACACAACTTATCCCAGTTGGAGTTTAATAACATTGACAGCTGTTTCAATAGAACCTGCTATTTTCATCATAATGATAACTAATCTGTTGGCTAATGTTGTCATAATACAGAACACAAATCCGTTTATAGTGAAAATTAAAATTGGAAAGTAAGTTATTGACGATGTCTGTTGTTGCAGAACCAGAAAAATAAGGAAAGTATGTCTATCGAAATGTCGCTTGCTGTAGTACAGGAATTAGGAAAAGGCAGAGCAAAAGGGGTGAAAAGTAAAATAAACGGGGAAAAAGCAAAATTAATGGCCAGTTAGGGGGAACGACTTCTTATAACAATTCAGGAGCAATGCACATTCACTGCATACTTTCCCATTTTAAAGATATGAACTGCTTCCAAAAAATTCAAGTCAGAGTCTGCAAATTTTTTCAAGCAGCTTGGCATTGGAAAAAAGAAAGTGGTGGCTTTCATTCCAACAATGTTTGGCTATTGATGAGTTTAGAAATTCTTGATTGCAGACATAATTCTTTTACAATAATTTTTGCCTCCCACGTGTATGTAGCTAAAACTAGAGCTTTTTTTGTTTTGTTTTGGAGAAAAAGAGACGCTTTCCCCATCCTGGATTCGAACCAGGGTCCCTCCGTTTAGCCCCGAGTGTCTTGGACCGCTAGACGAACGAGAATACTAAATGGAGAGACCCTGGTTCGAATCCAGGATGGGGAAAGCGTCTCTTTTTCTCCAAAAACAAAAAAGCTCTAGTTTGAGCTACATATACGTGGGTGGCAAAAATTATTGTATAATAAATTCCCCCACGAAAAACAGACACAATCTCGCCATGGAGGCTTGTCTATGTTTACCATATTTGACAAATGTGTTATCCCTGTGAAGGGTAATAAAATCATACAGACATAATTCTGTTGCTCCTTGATCCTAAAATGAAGTGCTCCATATACCTGTCCAACATAACGTGTATTGTAGTTTTCACAGGATGCAAACTGTCTCTTTAGGAGGATTAGAGTCACGAGAAAGTGTAGAGAATTTTAAAGCCTATCTTGAAAATTTATTTAACACCAAGTCAACAACTGAAAAGTGGTACCCCCGATGTCGTGCAATGGTCTTGATATGTTCAAGTTTATTCAGTAGACAGGGTTTCTTGTAAGGAAGGTAAGGTGAGAGCTCTGGGTACTAACCAGAAGAATTAGCTCATCTTTTGTGAATGAAGGTGGGCAGAAGTGAAATGTTGCAGCAGTCAAGTGGAGCCTGGCTTGCAAGAATTACGTGTCTGGAATCCCATTCAAGAAAGACTTCACCACCCTCTACACTTTCTTGTGACTCCTTTTCTTCTCCTAAAGAGACGATTTACATCCTGTTTTTCCCTAACGTTGCATCCAAAAATTGCTTCTATCCTGCAGAGTTTCAACTTCCGGGGGTTGTCTTCATTCCCACCAACAAGATCGGTTCCACTGAGCTTAAGGACACTATTCTTGATTCTGATAATCACAGTGTTTACAGGATAGAATATTAAGACTGCAATTTATGTTATCCTGAACAGACATATAGAGTACTTCGTTGTAGGAAAAGGAGCATCAGAATTATTATCTGCAGTCATGAATTTCTAAAATCATCTATAGTCAAATATTGTTGGAATGAAAGCCACCGCTTTGCTTTTTCCAATTTGGCCCTGCGGTGGCGCAGTGTGGTAACGCGTTCTCCTAGTGCGCCGCTAATCCGGGTTCGACTCCCAACAGTGCAAAGAACGCTTACTCAGAGATCTCATAAAGATCGCACTGCTCACTGTAGTCCGGGGTTTGGTTCCCTAGGCCTTAAGAGGTTCGGATTCCTCGGAAAACAGTAGGTCCCGGCGCAGCATGACCACTGTAGTCTTTGAGCCGTAAAACCAAAAAGAAAGACAGAAAGCTTTTTCCAACGCCAAGCTGCTGGAAAGAGTGTGTAGTCCTTCTGACTTGAATTTTTTGGATGCAGTTCACATCTTTCAAATGGGAAAATACGCCGTGAATGATTTGGGTTAATGTGCATTTCTCCTGGATTGTTACAAGCAAATGTTCCCCCTAACTGTCCATTAATTTTGCTTTTCCATTTGCTTTATTTTTTACCCCTTTTGCTCTACCTACCTTTTCCTGATTCCTGTACTGCAATAAGAGACGTTTCCATAGATATGCTTTCTTATTTTTTTGATTCTGCAATGAGAGACATTGCCAATGACTTACTTTCCAGTTTTAATATTCACTATCAACGGATTTATGTTCTGCATTATGGCACTGTTTGACTGGCAACGTTAGCCAACAGGTTAGTTGTTATCATTCTGATGTGTGAAAATGACCACATGCTATTGAAACAGCTGTTAATGTTATTAAATTTTAACTGATAATTTGTGTTACTAGTTTATTTTCAATATAATTAATCATTTGATTTGATGTAAATGTTCTGAAAATGAATAATTAGTTCAGAAACAGGCTAGGGGGTGCTCTCAGCACCCCCTAGCGATAAATTCCGGAGTTAGAGTTCGTATCTCGGAAACTGTAGTAGATACGACCAAAAGTTAAATTACAAAGTTGTAGAGGATCATCGATTTATCAAGAAGAGCTATATCGGGTCCACGGATATGATAAATAGTCACTTGTAATCAGAGGCGGGCGAGAATTGTATTGAGTGTATGCAAATGAAATTTCATGAAATCAGAAAACGACCGTGTGCAAATATGACGTCAAAACTTTGGCGTAGTACAAGTAAGGAAAATAAAAGGAACCTGAATGTAAGTAATCATCTGATACTATAAACAATAAAATACGTGCATACAGTAAAAAGCAAAATAAATTGAGAAGAAATTTTTTTTTGACAGTCGATATTTATGATTCGTTTGTGGTTTTGTTCGTCGATTGTAATTCGGTTTAAATTTAGTAATGCCGCAATTGAAATGTGTTAGTGGCAACAGTTCATTTCTATTGCTGTTAATCGAAAAGCGTAGTGTGTTCTAACGTTTTTGCTTATTTCTCCTTCTGTATGAACTTTAAAGCTAATTCCACATGTCAATACTGTATTTTTGTGGGGAAACAGCGACTTACTCTCATGATCAATATTATTATACGGTCACCTTACCCTTTGTCTGCCTCTGATTACAGGCGACTGCATATCATATCTGTGGACACAATCCGGCTTTTCTAAAGACATCGATAATGCTCTACACCTTTGTAATTGAACTTTTGGTCGTCTCTCCTACAGCTTCCGAGCTACGAACTCTAACCCCGGAATTTATCGCTAGGGGGCGGTGCAAGGTATCTCATCGTGTAGCGCATAGCCATTTCACTATACCTAGACACCACATTTATGTGTCTACCTGACTCGGTTCAACAGTTATTTCAGCCCATAAGGACTTGTGGAATCACCCTGTATATATATGAGTAACTCACAGTATGTTACTCGTTTGTCTACCTAATAATTTCAGAATGATGAGTTATTACATTCACAATATTTTTGTTGTAACTAGAATCTCTTCATAATTTTTTAAAACTGGTTCGAATCCAGGATGGGGAAAGAAAAGGAAAAAAGGCTCTAGTTTGAGCTATATATATACGTGGGTGGCAAAAATTATTGTATAATAAATTCTCCACGAAAAACTCACAAAAATCTCGCCCCGGAGGCTTTTCTGTGTTGACCATATTTGGCAATTGTGTTATCCCTGTGAAGGGTAATAATATCATACATCCTTATATACGGAGAAAGAGAGCGTTGTTTCCTGTCCTCATTCATTTAGCGGTCTAAGACACTCCGGGCTAAACGTAAGGACGGGGAAAGCAACTTTTTCTTTTTGGAGAAAAAGAGACATGTTACTGTGTCTATTCAGTTGCGAAAATTATTTAATCTATGAGTTCAGTACAAAATATTCCAAATCGTTATAATGTTTCTATCATTTTAGGTATCATAAGGACAAAAACAATTGCTATTCTTTTGTGCTTAGCTTTCTACGTGCGTTAGCATGTGCTGAGTTGAAACCCTATCTCATAGACAAGACAACGTTTTGTGCTCATTTTGTAGTGCCTCGAACAAGAATTGCTGCTAAATACATATCATTATTTAGACAGTTAACTAACAGTGATTTTGT
>QLNU02015360.1:87935323-87948081 GCA_006491805.2 Dysdera silvatica | reverse complement strand
TAAGCTCTCAACATCGATAGGGAAAGTTGGTAATAGTCAAGTGTGGAAGTGATTAGGTATTGTCGATCTTACATCGGTAAAGAAAATCGTCGATGGTTCAGTACAGCAATCGTTATTGTCTAGTAGGGCGAGTCACAAATGGTCAAATGTAGTAATGATTAAACTGTTTATCTTAAACATCAGTAAGGGAGTTGGGGGTTACTGGTGGTCAAGTATAGTTTTGGTTAAACTGTACAATACTTCAGTGAAAGGGGGTCCGCTCTCAAATTCGGGTGATGCACAAGTATGAGTACATCTTGGTCAAGAAATTTTTAAATTTCTACGTACCTCCTGTGGTACATAATGACCCTTGCGCCATTCAACCAACCAATTATGTTAAGTTCTTAGATCTGCTGCGAATTACCCTATGAGTTCAGGATTTGAGGCAAATTTGAGTTCAGGAACTAAAATCTTCCATGCAGTGTTGATTGACATACCTGTTCTTTAGGAGAAATTTGTGCAAGGGTTTCATTGGGAAGGGTGGCCGCCGGAGGCGGCGCTGTAATCCCAGACAGTACCTGTTCCTTAATGTTATTCTAATCGAAACTAACAACAAACCAACAGCAGTGTTACAATGGGCCTAATTCGTACAAACAAAACCCTTGAGATTATGTCTAAATTTTGAGGAAATGTGAGTCTTGTGTGCACAAAATGTATTAGGTTGTTAATTATATCTTCAAACGACCTGGCATGCCATTGATATGTAATTAACACATTGTCATTTGTGGATTAGATTGTAATATGTAATCTTTGAATAAGTTCGTAGAATTTATTCACTTATATCGTGAGAGAGGTGTCTTATATACCATAAAAATAATGGTAATTTTAAGGTTATAATATGAATTATTTGATACAGTGAAATCTGTATATAACAATATTTTCCTTGATTCTGACAGGTATAAAATGTACCAAGTTTGGTCTTGTCCATAACGATAAGTTGCTAATAACGATACCTTTTCGTGGTCTTCTTGGAGTGTCGTTGGTTGTAGACAGATTTCACTGTATATGCTTTTTATATGCTGTAGCATATAAATTGAATTGACATTGAATTTTTTTGCATAACAGCAAGTGCAACAACAGATTCGCCAGCAACAACATCAAATGTTGATGCAACACCCACAAAACATTCGGGCTCAGCTATCAAACAATATGCCATCTGGACAGCCCCCTCAATCTCAGCAACAGTCACAACCACCTCAGCAATCTTGGGGAGATGCAGGACTCTTAGACCTATTGCCACCTTGAAGGTCAAATTTATGAAATGATTCTTCCAGAAAATTTACACTTCAAATTACGCAAATAGGTTAATATACAGGGTGATTCCATAAGTCCTTATGAGCTGAAATAACTGTTGAACTGTCAGGTAGACCCATGAAGGTGGTGTCTAGGTATAGAGAAATGGCTATGCGCTACACGATGAGATGCCTCTCAGCACCCGCTAGCGATAAATTCCGGAGTTAGAGTTCATATCTCGGAAACTGTAGGAGATACAACAAAAAGTTAAATTACAAAGTTGTAGAGTGTCATCGATTTATTAATAAAAGCCATATCGTGTACACGGATATGATAAATAGTCGCTTGTAATCAGAGGCGGACGAGAATTGTATTGAGTGTATGCAAATGAAATTTCATGAAATCAGAAAACGACCGTGTGCAAATATGATGTCAAAACTTTGGCGTAGTGCAAGTAAGGAAAATAAAAGGAACCTGAATGTAAGTAATCATCTGATACTATAAAAAATAAAATGCATACAGTATTAAGCAAAATAAATCGAGAAGAATTTTTTTTTCGGTAGGACATGATTCGTTTCTGGTTTTGTTCGTCGATTTTAATTTGGTTTAAATTTAGTAATGCCGCAATTGAAATGTGTTAGTGGCGACAGTTCATTTCTATTGTTGTTAATCGAAAAACGTAGTGTGTTCTAACGTTTTTGCTTATTTTTCCTTCTGTATGAACTTTAAAGCTAATTCCACGTGTCAATACTGTATTTTTGTGGGGAAACAGAGACTTTCTCTCATGATCAATATTATAATACGGTCACCTTACCCTTTGTCCGCCTCTGATTACAGGCAACTGTTTATCATATCTGTGTACACAATATGGCTTTTCTTAATAAATCGATGATGCTCTACAACTTTGTAATTGAACTTTTGGTCATATCTCCTACAGTTTCCGAGATACGAACTCTAACCCCGGAATTTATCGCTAGGGGGCGGTGCAAGGTATCTCATCGTGTAGCGCATAGCCATTTCACTATACCTAGACACCACATTTATGTGTCTACCTGACTCGGTTCAACAGTTATTTCAGCCCATAAGGACTTGTGGAATCACCCTGTATATATATGAGTAACTCACAGTATGTTACTCGTTTGTCTACCTAATAATTTCAGAATGATGAGTTATTACATTCACAATATTTTTGTTGTAACTAGAATCTCTTCATAATTTTTTAAAACGGAGGGACCCTGGTTCGAATCCAGGATGGGGAAAGCGTCTCTTTTTCTCCAAAATTACACAAGCTCTAGTTTGAGCTGTAATTAATACGTGGGTGGCAAAAATTATAGTATAATAAATTTCCCCCACGAAAACTCACAAAATTCTCGCCCCGGAGGCTTTCTTGTGTTGACCATATTTGGCAATTGTGTTATCCCTGCGGAGGGTAATAATACCTTAACATCTTTACATACGGAGAAAGAGAGCGTTGTTTCCTGTCCTCATTCGTCTAGCGGTCCAAGACACTCCGGGCTAAACGTAAGGACGGGGAAAGCAACTTTTTCTTTTTGGAGAAAAAGAGACATGTTACTGTGTCTATTCAGTTGCGAAAATTATTTAATCTATGAGTTCAGTACAAAATATTCCAAATCGTTATAATGTTTCTATCATTTTAGGTATCATAAGGACAAAAACAATTGCTATTCTTTTGTGCTTAGCTTTCTACGTGCGTTAGCATGTGCTGAGTTGAAACCCTATCTCATAGACAAGACAACGTTTTGTGCTCATTTTGTAGTGCCTCGAACAAGAATTGCTGCTAAATACATATCATTATTTAGACAGTTAACTAACAGTGATTTTGTTGTACAATTTTAAAGTATTTTGTTGTTTAATTTTAAAGTACAATATTGAATTCTTATTGTTACCTTTGTATTTGTACAAAATATTTATTTCATGGTATTTTTAAGTGTAAAATAAACTCTAGAATGTAAAATGCTTCATGTGAATGTTTTGATCTTTTTCTCAATAATTCAATAAGGTCCTGAAAGCTTTCTTAATGGGAATTAATCTTAGCAGCTCCATAATTCTATTAAAAAAGAAACAAAAAGCCAAAAAGATAACCCTTGCTATGCTAATCTTGAATTGGAAATACATAAATTTGGGATAGGGTTAGAATCAGGGTTGTATCAATTTTGCCCGACCCAAAAAAACCTGGGCAAGTTTTTTTAATAAAATTCATAATACCCCACCGAAAGAAACAACTTATGAAACCAAAAAAAACCCTGCTTCCCCAATACTGTGTGAAAAATTATTACAAGTATGTGCAAATTCATTTAGGGCATGCTGACAGTATCCCAAACTATATCACTACAATTCACCATAATGCACAAATTTCTTTGAACTTGATAAAACAGTCAAAAAAAGTTAACTGAATTTTAAACATCCTTCAATCAGATGATACAAATTTATCCTATGCTGTAGAATTATGGCTTCACTTAGCAAAAAGTTTGGAATCAGAACCTTACAAGGAAATTGTGTTGAAAAGAATGAACAAAGCTATTCAACCATTCCATTATTTAGCAAACATAATGAACCCTAAATATAGAGGGAAGAGACTTTCTAGAAGACTTCCCAAGAAGATGCAGCAGAAAACTGGTTAATCAAAAAATACCCATGAACGTTTATTTGCCATATACAATTACGTATGTGGAATATTACCCTCCAATGTTTTCTGGGCATGTGAAGATGTTCCCAGATGCGAAGTGGTGGAACATTATGGTAATAAGGACAGAAAAAGGAAACGATCTCTCGAGTGACTTTTGCAAATTCAATTCAAACTTACTGTCATGTCCTGCAAATTCTAATGCTATAGAGTGAATTTTTAAAAAATTTGGTATAGTGTGGTCAGTGCTCCATAACCGCCGTAATGCAGACAAAGCAGTAAAGCTGGTCAAAATTTATAAATTTCTGCACAGTGTTATTACTGATATTGATAAATGAATTCCTTATCTTAATTTGTAACGCTTTATAATAATAAAAGTTAATATTTTTAATTTCAATGAACCTATATTTTTCTTATTAATGTAGTTTTCTCTTAAGAATATAAAAATAAGGTCAATAATAACTGATTATTTTTATGCTTCTATAGTAAGCATATTATATCTCAATCCAATAGGGGTGTACAGTAGTCAATACTAGGGTTGTCCCAATTTTGCCTGACTCAAAATAAAACCAAGTAGGTTTTTTTAAAAAAAACTAACTTCCGCAATATTGAGTAACTGGATTTCTAATCACAATATTGATTCCTGTATGCTCCTATTTTATTGATATGTTATATTGCTACTATAGATGTGTATATAAAATTAGCTAATTATGTTGACCTTATTTTTATATTAATGGAAAAATATAGTCATTAAATTTACAAACATTATAGAATCTTACAAGTATAAAACTCTACAAAATAAAATAAAGAATTCATTTATTGATATCCACGTTATGGCTCTGCAAAAATTTATAAATCTTGACATGCCCCCTCCCCCACCCTAAGCTTTATCTTACATTAGTGTTTTCCATTGCTTTATCTTGCCAAATATTGCAGTATCTTCAAATAAGGTCTAAACTTATTCCACTTAATAAACATCATCCAACGACAGCTAAATACATGCATTTGTTCCCTCATGTAAACGTTATTACATATTGGAACTCCCACATCACTGAAGATAGTAGTAACACTGAAATAATGCATCCTTTTAGGGTTGAATAAAACCCAGGTTTTTTTTAAAAAACAACAATCCTTTTTTTGGGTTTAATTGGATATTTTAAGGAATTATTATTGTTGTTATTATTAAAAACAGTTACTTGAATTATTTTTAAATCTTTATACAAATGAGAAATAACATAGTTTATCCTACAGACTTCTAAACTCGTGTTTATAAAAATTGTAAAACCATGAAAGACTCGTGTGAATTGAATGAAATTTAATGTACAAACGACCTGTGTTGATACAAATAAACGATTAAAATTACAAAGCAAAAAAACAATATTACATGTCGAAAATCAGTATTTGGTGAAGCCACCACGCGCTGCAATAAGTGATGCTATACGACGTGGCATGGAATCAAACAGATGTTGAATGTGTGCCTGAGGAAGAGCATTCCAGATTGCTTGTATGCGACCCCAAAGTTCATCTGTAGTAGCTATGGGACGAGGATCACGAGCGAGACGCCGACCAACGAAATCCCACACATGTTCAATCGGCGACATATCCGGCGAATAGGCAGGCCAAGGAAGAAGCTGTATCTGTTGTGATGAAAAGAAGTCTTGAACATTCCTGGCAATATGTGGGCGGGCATTGTCCTGTTGAAATACAGCTCCGGGAATGCCTTGAAGGAAGGGAACAACTTCGGGCTCCAGAACTTCATTGATGTACCGGTTGCTGTTAAGATTACCCACAATTCGTAGCAGCTGAGATCGTCCATGATACGCAATCGCACCCCAGACCATAACGCTGGGGGTTCGTCCACTATGACGTTGGATAATGCACTCCGGAAGGTGGCGTTCACCGGTATAGCGTCTAACACGGATGCGGCCATCACTGTACCCCAAATTAAAGCGGGATTCATCAGAAAACACCACTTGTTGCCAATCAGCACGCCAGTCTCTATGTCCATGAGCCCATTGTAGCCGCAAGTGTCGATGGTTTTGCGTCAGGGGATCCTGTATAAAGGAACTCTTGCACGCAGTCCACGGTGCAGTAGACGCCGACGAATTGATGAAGCACACAATGATACACCTGTAGCAGTGCACCAACGTTCTGCCAACTGTCCAGATGAAGCAAAACGGTCCGTCACCGCCATGCGGACCAGGTGTCTATCATCCCGTGCTGACGTCACCTTTCGGCGTCCACTCCCGGATTTCCGAGTTGTCTGGTTCTCTTGAACCCACTGCTTCCACACTCGCATCACTGTGCTGCTGTTACGCCCCATACGAGCTGCTATTGCACGATAAGAAAACCCTCCTTCACGAAGGCCGATCATTCGTCCCTGTTCAAACTCCGTAACTTGCTGAAATGTCGCCCTCTTTCGTCGTAGAGGCATAGTGACGTCTCATGTAACGTTTACCACTAGCAGATAGCCATACACGCCCCGCTACAGCCCTCTATTTATACGGATCCATCAGCAGTTCAGAGGGCGCTGCTCAGTCCACGCATGCCTGATGACTCTGAAATTCTAATCATTTGAATAGCATACCCTAATTTGCATTTCCTGAAAGTTTCAGCTCAATCACATGATTCCTTCATGGTGTTGCAATTTTTACAAACATGAGTTTAGTATCTCAGTCATTTAGAAAATGGTAAGGAAGAATTTGCAACCTCTAAAAATTTTAAAATTCAAACCTAGAGTTGCCATTATGTTCCATACATGGCATCTCATGAGTAACTGAGAGTTATTTACAATTTATGTTGGAACAGAGATTGGGGAACTTTTTGTTGTTGGAAAACCTCATTAGGTTAGCCAGAACATAATAAAGTTACATTTAAGGAAATGCAATTAGGTGCACTTTAAATGTACATTATATTTTAACGAAACAATATAGAGTTTCACCAGGAGATTATTTTTTAAAAATGTAACTACATGTTCTAAGTACAAAAGAAGAAAATTGTTAAATTAGATATAATTGAATTTAACCAATAAATGTACACATTAATTGAAATGTGAAGTTTTTCTCCTTCCTTTTAGAATGAGCTGAAACAAGAACTACGTAACTTGCACTTGGTCTATGAGATTAGTGATGGCATAGCTCCTGAATCTTTTTTTTTTTTAAACAGAATGTACGTTTTTCAGACTCATTTTCTGTTTTTGGTATATATCTTCCAATTTTCTGCAATTTAAAAAAATAATCCTTACCTTTTCATTAAGTAAGGATTTTTAAAGTAAAAATCCCCACACAAGCTTGCAAGTAGTGTGTTTGTATGATGTCAAGCTTCTAAAAAGTCACTCTTAGTCTAAAAAATATTAATATTCTTCATAAATAATTGGTGTTAACTTGGATAATCTGCTGTATTATAACTTTGTTGTACATAAGATATTCAGAAAATAACTTAAGTTTTAGAATAAAAAAAACCCAAATGAAAGGAAACATTTTTTATTACTTAAACTCGAAAGGCACATCGTTCAGCTATTTTTCAACATAATCTCCACATAAATTAAGATACTTATCATAACGGTACACCAGCTTGTTAATTCCATCATCATAAAATGTAGCTGACTGAGACTTCAACCATGTACAGACGCCTGCATGTAGTTCCTTATCATTGTCGAAGCTCTGTGTTGCGAGCCAGGTCTTCATGTGTGGAAACAAGTGAAAATCACTCGGGGCAAGGTCCGGACTATATGGTGGATGAACAAACAGTTCCCATCCGAAACCATCCAAGAGCCGTCGAGTTTGAATGGTTGTGTGGGGGCTTGCGTTGTCATGAATGAAAAAAACCTTGGAACACAACTTTCCTCAACGCTTGTTTTGTATCGCTCTTCTTAATTTCTTTAATGTTTCACAATATCTCTCACTATTTATTGTTTCACCATGTTCAAGGTAATCCACCAGAAGCACACACCCCCTGTCCCAAAAAACAGTCACCATGATCTTTCTTGATGACAATGTTTGCAAACATTTCCTTGTTTTTCTGGGAGAACTTATGTGACCCCACTCCATAGACTGTTGCTTTGTCTCACAAGTCACAAACTGCACCCAAGTCTCGTCTCCTGTTACGACACGATCGAGAATTGATTCAATTGCAGGATGTCAAAGATGCTGCCATGCGCTGCTTTTTGTGGTCTTCTGACAAAAGTTTCGGTACCCATCTGGTACAAAACTTGTGATAGCCTAGATCTTGCGTCACAACATCAAACAACAAAATTCGTGAAATTTTAGGAAACTCTAGTGAGAGCTCCGAAATTGTGAAGCGGTGGTTTTCGCGAATCTTTTCATTGATTTCCTCCACCAGTTCAGTGTTAACAATGCTCAGCCGGCCACTTCGCGCTTCCTCGTGAACATTAGTGTGGCCATTTTTAAACATGATGTACCATTCTCTCACTCCGGCTTCACTCATTACGTCGTTTCCATACACCGTACAAAATTCCCGATAAATTTCAATTGGTCTCAGTTTTTTTGCAAACAAAAACCTAATCGCTGATTGCACTTCACAACTCGCAGGATTTTCTATTGCAGCATACATTTTAAACATTCACAGTGAACTAAGCAGAGGCAACATGCACCGCAAACGACCACAGCCTGATGCGTAATGATTCACTAGATGCTCCGACACCAAGAAGGGGACGTTAGTGCCATCTCCCGCCGCGCAGCAGCGAAATGGAAGTTACTTTCTGAATAGCCCTCGTATGTAACTTTCTTATTTCATTTCATAAAAATATGAATAATATGTATAAGTATTATTAAAAAAATCCTTATTTTATGGAGTAGTTATGCGTACACATTAAAAAACTGTTTTTGAAAAAAAAATTCTATGTTAAATTGGCAGGGATGTGATGGATATAAAATTACTTTTTATTGCAATTATGTGTTGTTTTTTTTTTGTAATTTTCTATTATATGTAAATAACAGATACTCGAGGTGTACATATAAGGCAAGACCATAGCCAGGATTTAATTTGGGGGTGGGGTTGAAAAACTTTTACATCATGTCTCCATACAATATATATAGCATATAAGGCGGTAGCCAAGTTCCATTAAAAAATGGGTTTTGGTGGGAGGATCCCTAAAATTCACCCCCCCTGGATATGCCCATGTGTATAGGATATGCTACATTACTATTATTTATTTGTGTAAAGATTTGAAAATAACCCATGTATTTGTTTTAATAGAACCCAATTTTGCCCCCAAAAAAAAACAATTTTACCCAATAAAACCCAAAAAAACCCAGATTTTATTCAACCCTGGTTAGAATTACAAAAGTAAATTTAAAATATGGAAGAAAGAAGTGGAATTTCAAATTAACCAACATTAAATGTGGAGAAAATAATTCAATTATGGAGGGGAAAATTGCTTTAGTATTGCCTTTGCTGCTGCTGGTCTTTTAATTACCCAAAGCAAGAATTTTGCTGATGCTTTTTCTTTGTCTCAAGATATACTGGATGTTATTTTTCAGTGGACCATACCATTGGCGTACGCAGGGGGTGTTGATGGGGGTTGTAACCCCCATTGCGATGAAATTTTGTATATTTAATCATAGGAATATGTGAGTTGTAGCTCTGTAACCCCCCATTGAGCCTATAACCCCCCCTTCTGAACTTTCCTACAACGCCTATGGTCCATACATTATAATCTGGAATTTAACTCATTCAAGAGTAAAGTTATGATGTTGCATAAAAAGTTAAATACTCAGTGCAGAATAAATATGTCACTTGGAGATGACCCTATTGAAGAAGTTATATAGATTAAATATTTGGGAGTAAAATCCTGGATAATAAATTTCAGTGGAAGAATCATATTTAATACCTCTCAAATAATTTTTTTTTTTTTGTGGGAAAGTGGGGGGAGGGGAATTGTATAAAATCTCTAAGAATACTCGTGGACTCAATATGGGTGTTCTTACACAGATTTTTAAGCAAGGCATTGTTCCTGTTATTTCACATTCATCAAGAGTTTGGGAGAGTTTTTTTAAAGGAAGAAAGTTAACTAAGCTTATTAGAAAAATTCAGAGGCGGTTTCTTCGTAGAATTGTTCATGGCTACAGAACTGTTAGTTACGAGGCCGTTTATGTCATCTTTGGTACTTTACCCATTGACATTGAAATTTTAAGTGGTATTGCTATGAAAGAATCTTTTTCCAGTTCCTTTTCTTCTGTCTTTCGTAGATGCAGAATGACCCTTGCTATCTTTGCACCATAAAAATACAACCAACCGCTTCCCTCAATGGCAATCTTCCCATGTTCTGTCTGCTGCATCCTACAAATAGATACCTTATACTAACTGATTATAATATATGATATTTCTGAAAAATACCAAATTATTTGTTAACTGATGGAAGCAAGATGAATGACAGGGTTAGCCTTGCTTTTGTAGTGTATAAAAATGGAAAAAAGAGAATATAAGTAATGCCGGATTTGCAATGATTGCTTTGTTTTTCATGCTGAGCTGTTGTGCTTAAATCTCACTGTAAACAGATTCAAGGGCTCAGTTCTGGTTTGGGATCAATGAAATTTTTGATTTGTAGTGACTCTTTGTTGCAGTTTTTGTGGAACATTTATACTTGGAAATTCAAACAACTTTAAAAACCTTTCAAAATTTTGATATCGAAGTCTATTTTAGTTGTGTTCCTGGACATTTTGGTAATGAAAGGGCTGACGTTTTGGCGAAGTTTACCACCCATCTCAATATAGGACTACATATGAGTGTCCCTGCTTCCCGATGGAGGAGCTTTTTTTTTTAAAAAAAACAAGAGAAATGCCATCTCTAACTGGAATGCAAAATATTTTGAATCATCTAAGGGTCAGTGGACAAAAAAGAAACTTTTTTCCTACTATTTTCCAACAATTAAATTGAATTTGTTCATAACACTTTAAATTAACCCACATTCTGACGGGACAAGGAAATTTTGGAAGTTTACCTTAGCGGTTTAAACTCTCTTTCAGTGAATTTTGTAGTTGTGGCAACAGTGAAAAAAATGTTGAACTTATCTTAAGTTGGTGTTTTGTACCTTCAGCAGAGACACTATCTGCAGTCCACCTTGAAGAAACTAGTTGGTTCATGGCCAGCAGTTTTTTTTTCTGAATTATTGAAAATGAAAGAGACTTGTTCAGTTTTTCAGTCTTTCGTATGTAATTTAGAGTTTTAACCTTTTTTATTTTATTTTCTTAAATATATTTCCCCTCTTTTTTTTATTATATTTAATTCTTTATTTTCATCATGTGTGTTAGAATGCCCGTATCCAGAGGAAGGATCTTAGGGATATCCCCCAAAACTAAATTTGTAATAAGAAGCAAAATAAAGAGGGGAGATAAAAAAAAAAGACTCAATTGATCGTAATTATGCTATGGGGGCTTACAATTCTTTAATGTTTGGTGTATTTTATTAGTATAATTTAATAATACTAAATATCTAAGTAGGCTAATATATTTAACATTAATGAATAAATTCATCAACTTACATTTTGTATTCAAAACTTATAAAGGTATAGCAAAATTAACAATTTCCCTTATCCTTATTATAGGTAGATGAATCTCTCTGTAAAACATAATGTACCTGCAGATTTACTGTAGAAATCTACACTCTATAACAAAAAAATCGATGCACCAAGAAAGAGTTGTCCGATTGTAATGAAATTTTGTATGAAAAGACATTTTGACCGAACATGCAAATGATTAAAATTTGGTGTCCAATGAATGAATAGCGGGAACTCCAGTGCATCGGAACTGCGCATTCAGCAGGTGTATATAAGGAGCGATTCTCAATATGTGGTCAAAATTTCTGTTGCATTTTGACTGCGGATATCTTACGTCGACTGTAACAATGCCTTGCCGAAAGATTCGTACTCATTACGAGCATATGTCAGAACAGGTCCTGATCACCGTAAAGGCGTCCAAAGCCCGAGCTTTGAGAATAGATTCTATTCTGCACATGTGCCTTGGACCACGCACATGCGCAGAAGGATTGTTCACCGTGCAGTTCCCACTCCTGCTAGAGTCTAGTCCCAAAGCCCGGGCTTTGGACGCCTTTGCGGTGACAAGGCCCTGTGTCAGAGTTTGAAAGAGGCTGGTTGGACGAATCGAAGAATCGCTGGACATGTGGGTCGAAGCGATGCGGCGATTGGACGGTGCTGGCAAGAGTGGGTCAACAACGGCAGATGTCAGCGTCGGGACGGCAGCGGTCGACCTAGGGCCACAACAGAACGGGAAGACAGAGCGATTGTCAGAGCAGCTGTCACAGCACCGGATTCGTCGTTATCAACTATCCAACGTGTGGCCCGCACACATGTGTCCAACATGACCCTCTGCAGACGACTGAGAGAGCGGAATTTACGCTCGCGCAGACCGTTACGCCGCTTACCTCTCACGTCCTCGTCCTTTACACCGTCAAGTCCGATTACAGTGGTGCCGGGCTCGATCAACTTGGAACTGCGCTGACTGGGGACGTATAGTCTTTAGTGACGAGTCCCGTTTCCAACTGTGTCCTGACGACAACCGCAGACGTGTCTGGAGACGTCCAGGGCAGCGTGGGGATCCTGCCCTTACTATCGCACGCCACACATGCCCACAACAGGGCGTTATGGTATTGATACATGATGTAAAAATTTTTTAATCCCTCCCCTCAAATTAAATCCTGGCTATGGTCTTGTGTGTTAGTGTTTTGACTTAGTTCTGTAAGCATCGTGGCATACTATGTAAAACATGTGGAGATAAATGCGATACATACCCCTCCCCCCAAAAAAATGCTGGCGAAGGGTGTGACTGCATTGGTTTAACTCCCTTAACACCAAACTCGTGAACAA
>QLNU02015360.1:87922123-87935223 GCA_006491805.2 Dysdera silvatica | reverse complement strand
TAAAAAACAAAAAAAGAAAAACGGCAAAATTCGAACCGCAAGACCGACTACGTAACTTCTCTAGCATACGAGCCGGTTTTGGCTTGGAGTAGGACTGGGCGATGTATCGATATAAAACACACATCGCGATACCGATTTCCTGATTTTCAATTTGGCGATATATCGTGATGTTGATTGAACGATATACGCATGCGCAATATCAAACCGATATTACGAAACCGATGTGTCCCGATGTCAATATCGGCACTTTCCATTCCGATGTCAATATTGGCACTTTCCATTCCGATGTCAATATTGGCACTTCCCATTTCGATGTCAATATCGGGGCTTCCCATTCCGATGTCAATATCGCTGCTTTCCATTCCGATGTCAATATCGCTGCTTTCCATTCCGATGTCAATATTGGCGTTTTCCATTTCGATGTTTATGAATGATTTTTGCACATCGGCAATTTTTCTTGTAGTGAAATAGGTTTGCATTTACTGAACACAGGTACGAACTTTGCTGGTGCAGAGCGTGATTTGGGTCACTTTTAGGAGCCCCTTTTATATGGGTATAAAATAATAATGTCACATGTCAAGGGTGTATCGCTGGAGGGACCGGGAGCCCTCATCCTTTTTCTAGGCTGCTATTGTAGTTACGACTATGATAATTCCGTATTCCGAGTGTATATGAAAGCAACTGAAATGTCGCATGTCAGGGCCGTATCGAGGGGGCCCCGAAGACCCATCTTTTTTCTAGGCTGCTATTGTAGTTATGACTACGATAATTCCGTATTCCGAGTGTACATGAGAGCACTTGAAATGTCGCATGTCAGGACCGTATCGAGGGGCCCCAGAGGCCCCTCTCGATATTTGAATGTTCTTTTACTTGAAAGTTTATTATATTTTGTTGTTTTTTGTCGATAACTTATAATCAGGGGAAAAGATTGGGTGTTACAGGGAATAATCAGGGAAATGTCAGGGAATTTCAAAATAACTTTTTTGTGGACACCCTTTTTAAGCATATACAGTGAACGTTAACATCGCCAGTTTTATTATTATTATGAGTTAAAATATATTTTAAAAGCAATGTCATTTCGAGATCGATGGAGTGAATGTGTTACCTTTCGTTATACTAAATAGTTTGTTAAATTACTCCTAAAACTATATTGAAAAAAAAACTTCGATAAAAGTTGTGTGTAAAGAAAACCACTCTGAAATAAGATTAACTTTTAACTCTAAGGTTGATTAGGAACTATTTTTCCCAAAGCTAATGTAAAAGAATTAAATCTTCAAAAGTTGATTTGCACAATTTGGTTTAAAAAAATCAACTCATATGTATTTTTACGGTGCATGGACAGCTAAGATCATGCTTTACCGGGACCAACAGTTTTCCAAGGAATTGAAACCTTTGATACCTAGGGAATTAAATCCCTGACTGTAGTGGGTAGAAAGACAGTATGCATTTTATAGCACCATTGGATTCGAAATCAGGTTAATGGCATGATATACGAGGTGTGATCAAAAGTATCGGGACTGGGCTAAAAAAAAAAAATACACTATTTGCAGATTTGGCATTTAATCTCCTTCGAAGTAGTCCCCGTCTAAAGTCCCACACTTCATCCCATGTTTTTTCCATTGTTGGAAGCAAGGCTGGAACTCATTTTCTGAGATAGCGAGCAGTTCTCTCGTTGCATTCTGTTAGATTTCCTCGACACCCTGATATCATCTTCCTTTCAAGTGGGATTTAATTTTTGGAAAGAGCAAAAAGTCACAGGGTGCCATATCTGGAGAATACGGTGGATGCGGGACCTGGGGAATTTAATTCTTGGTCACTCAAGGAGATTGAGCTGAAAACAGGTTGTCTTGTTAGTCTGCAGATAGCAGTTTTGGCACAAACTTGGCAAACACACGTCTCATACTCAAATCTTGAGTCAGAATAGATTGAACTGAATTGTAGCTAATGTGGTACTCTTCAGATAACTCACGAATAATGATTCGACGATTTTCTGGCACATCTGAATGCACATCTTGGATGTTTTGATCAGTTTTGTTGGTTGAGGGCCTCCCCAGACATTCATGACTTTCGACAATTTCACGGCCATCTTGGAAACCTTTGAACCACTCATAAACACTTGTGCGGCTCATACTCTTTTCCCATAAACTTTCTTCAAATTTGCATTGGTCTCAGCATAGGCATCGTCAAGCTTTTGGCAAAATTTGATGCAGATTCTCTGTTCAACTTTCTGTCATAATGAATGCCCCACAACACAGTACGACATTTGTTCAAAACGCTGCTGTAAAGAAGTGGTGGGAGCTATGACGTTGTGACTTTCGACGCATGCGTGGGAGGGTTCAAGGTCAATATCTGCCGAGCGTCTTCATCTGCATGCATTTTCCTTAAGTGTAAGGCATCAGTCCCTATACTTTTTGATCACACCTCGTACAAATGCATCCCACCCCCTTTTTTATATGCTATCGTAAGGTCAGGGGAATGTTTCGTACTGCAAAAATGGATGCTGTTGATAATTTATGCTCCTGGTGAAGTTATATTGAAATTGACGTAATATATATCCTGTAAAGTAACTTTAAGGCCACAGTGATAAATAAATATGTTATATGTATGTACAATCAAAACCACGTATGTGCAACTCGCATATATGCAAAAAATATCGAGCTTAAAATTTTCTATCTTTTTAATGTTATCTAAACCTGCTTTCTTGTGATTTAATACATGAGAAAACCGCATACATGCAAATATTTTGAAGTCAACTGAATGTTTTATTATAGAATTGAAACTTAATATATGCAAAACAAATATTCATCCAAAGTAAATATGTAGCTGGCAGCCCTTATTTTTAAGGATTGTCTCTCCCCATCGGAAATGGCTGTCAACCCTTGTCGAAGTTTCATTTACCAGCTTATTTATGGCTTTGTTCTGCATTCGGAATCACGTTTAAAATTTGTTTTTTTAACGGCGCCGGTCTGGTAAAAAAGCTGTTTCTGCTTTAATGCGTTTGCAAGATTATTTAAGGTCAAACAATTTTAATATGAAAAACGTTAATACTTTAATAGATCAAATCATTAATCAGTTATCAAAATATCCGTGTGTTCAAAAAAAGTTAACTGATTTTTTCCACTAATACAGTACATGTGTTTATGTAAGTTTGTTTGTTTTTTGGTTTTACGGCTCAAAGACTACAGTGGTCATGCTGCGCCGGGACCTACTGTTTTCCGAGGAATCCGAACCTCTTAAGGCCTGGGGAACCAAACCCCGGACTACAGTGAGCAGTGCGATCTTTTATGAGATCTCTGAGTAAGCGTTCTTTTTGCACTGCTGGGAGTCGAACCCGGATTAGCCGCGCAATAGGAGAACGCGTTACCACACTGCGCCACCGCAGGGCGTTTATGTAAGTACTATTGCATTACTTCTTGTTATTTTTATTAATAGAGTAATAGTACTGTACATTATAAATATTGAAATAAATAATGTATATGATTTATATATATTAAATTAGAAATAGGAATATCTAATTTCACGATTTCAATTCACGATTCTTAGTTGATTTATTCAAAATTTTAGGGTCATTGCTCTAAAAAAAAAATTTTTTTTATAGAATTGTAGAATCCACATATTTTTTATTTACTACTTGAACAGAATTTTGTTTATAAAATGTATGATTTCCTAAAACTTTGCCCTAGCACCACTAGGCTTCGACTACAGCCCTGGTATGTAAATGAAAATAGCAAAAAGTACATGATACTAAAATACATGCCGTGAAAAAACTTCTAAGGTCAAATTATATACAGCAGATTTTATACTGTAAAATTAAAGAGGCTTAAGTATACGTAAAGTGATAGTTAATATTTTGCCCATTTACCATTTGATCTGATGTCAAAAATGCGATTCTTCATGAAGTCAATGAGCCTCTGACAAAGCAAAGGGTCTGTCTTATACTACTCGTCGGTAATAACAAATTCTGTTTTCTTTTTACAAATTTCCTGGAATTGTTGAAAACTTGACGACATAAATCCCCTCATAAATTCAGTATGGACAGGAGCTGTTATGCCGATCTGCACCTCGTAAGCTATCACTCTATTTTACCCATGGGGTTTTTAGATTAAATCGATTAATATTAAAATAGGGAGGAATTCCCCCTAGATCTAATTTAGCTAGTACCGATCTTGAATGTTTTGTACAGTTAGTAGATACTGTGCTATGTAATATGTTTTTTAAATAAATAACAAAAGTAAAAACTTAGATTTTGTCAAGTCTATTTAAAATTGTAACTTCGCTAGTTAGGGGTTTCATAACGTTTATGCTTTTGCCACTGTATTTTAATGTGCTATACTAATCAATTAAGAAGCTTTGATGCGGAGTACCACAGTAGCTTGTTACATGATTTAGCCAATAATTACATAGTCACTGGGGTTTCTGCTTTAACTGAATTGTTCATTATTCCAACAATATTATAATAATTTATTTTAATTTTTTTAAAGAATGATGGCAGATTCTCTCTTATTAATACAAGTGGAAAGTGACATTTTTATAATTAAAAATTGAATTTATTTTATGTCAGGTTAAAATAAAATTGCAAACACGTTTTGCCATATGCTTCATGATAATACGATGAATGAAAGAATTTTTGAATACCCATACAAAATAATACCAAAACCAGTGACAAAAAATCATTTTATTTCAACACACTATTTTTCTACAATCTATTAAACTGTTGCATGGTTTTACTACATTTTGTGATAAAATTTTACAGCTAGTATGTAATATTGTTCCTTTAAACGCTTCATGAAAAGTATATGGTTATGGTTGTCGAAACCTATCGAAAGTTTAATATTAAAAGTACTTTGTTCGGTTTTTTTTTTCACTGAACAAATTTGCACAGCCTCTTATACATAGAATAATTAAAAATACGTATTTGAATTCCTAAAGTACGTATCAAATACGTATATGGCTTCGTCAAGCTTTCACTTACATTTCTCATAAGTAAAAAGCTAAATAAAACTCCTTATAACAATTCATCTATATAAAAATATGTTAAACTTCTTTCTTTTCTATACTGTATATTTTGGTACATTCATTTATCAGAAATACAGTGTACTATTACCCCAATCAAGAAATTTTATTATTTATTGTGCTGATAAATTTATAATAACTGAAAATAGAAATTACAATGTGCTCTTAATACGTAGAAGAGATGGCCTGGTACACATTCACACGTATAACTTTTCTCATATGGATATACAACCTTCTCAACAGCAGTTGAAAATTTTTACTGTTTCATA
Source organism: Dysdera silvatica (assembly GCA_006491805.2). NCBI lineage: Eukaryota > Metazoa > Arthropoda > Arachnida > Araneae > Dysderidae > Dysdera > Dysdera silvatica. The sequence continues at coordinate 87,929,941 of QLNU02015360.1, read as the reverse complement.
AAAATAAAATTCTTCAGACTACAAATGAGCTCTGAATTTGCTTACTAAATATCTATACAGAAGAAGAAACAGTAATAAAAATTACTTTGTCTGTTGGCGGATGGATATATTCTACTTTTTTTTCTGTATTACATTGAGTAGCGTACAGTATCTGCTACTAAGATTTTTTAATACATTAGTTCAGATCCTTACTGGTACACTGCTTGTTTTTACGTGTTTCATCCTTGAGGTCAGAATCTTTATATCCATTTACTCTTTCCCTAGTTAGTGGAGGTGGAAGGCAAATAAGAGGCAATCCCAATTTCCCGTCATCAAGAAACTAAATGAAATCGCAATATATATTTTCTTTGTATATGTAGTATAATTTTCATTACTTTTTAGAAAGACAAATTGATTAGAGATGATGGTTTGTACAGATCTCTTCTTTATAGAAAGCACGGCCCGCACCATTCGAAGGCGGAGTCGGACACTATAGGTTACCGGCCGGGCCGGTAATCGAGTGGTGCGGGCTGTTCTTTCTATTTGTGTTAGGCAAATTTATATTTGCATTACGAATAGGAAGGCTGAACGGGAGGGCTAATTCACCAACCCTTTTAGCCAGCGTGGCGAACTGATCTCTAATTCATCCAATATGCAGACGCACACAAAAAACAATGGCCTCTAGTTTCCGGGTGCTAGAGTGCTCCTGATCAAGGCAGCGTTTAACGTGGCATAAAGGCAGGTGTACGAGGAATCACCGGAATGGCTCAGGCTGCCGTTTGTTACTGACCTTGGCTACGTATAATAGACGATACCTTGCTTCTAAAGCAAGACTTCAAGAACTGGAAGAAGAAGTTAAGAAGATCAAATGGGACATTATAGGACTCAGTAAAGTCAGAAGAAAAGGTGAAGAGTTGATATAACTTAAAAGTGGACAGTATTTTATTATAGAAGAACGGAAATTGGAAAAACAAGTGGTGTCGTCTTCTTTATCAACAAAATAATTTAAGACTACCTTCTAGAAGTTGAAACTATGTCAGATTGATCAGCGAGATATTATTTAACCAACCCAGCCATGCCAACTTCAGATAGTCCAGCTATATGCACCAACATCAAGCCATAACAACAATGAGGTCGAAGAATTTTATGAAGAAATCAAATAGTTAAATAACCAAGGTAAAACAACATACCAAGCTTACCATGAGGGATTTTAATGTAAGAATCGAGGAACAAGGAAATACAAGAGGAACAAGGAGATCATCGGTTGGCAAATACAGATACGGGGAAGGAATGAGCGTGGCGATCAACTCATAAAATTTGCAGAATCTGAGAATTTTAGCATCATGAATTTATTTTTTAAAAAGAAACTGCAAAGAAAGTGAACATGGAAGCATCCCAATGGAAGAACCAGCGAAATTGATTACATCTTGGCAAACAAGAAATTTGTTATCTAAGATTGCATCTCACTGAACAGATTCGATACCTAGAGCGATCATTGAATGGTGAGATGTAAAACACATTTAAATACTAAAATAGAAAAACAAAAACTCATCACAAAGTAAGTATGTAAGAGGGTGGATTTAAAGAAACTTAAAGAAAATAAGGGAGCAGTTGGCTCCCGAAACGTCGTGTTTTTAAACCTTACGCCAGTGTCGAAATAACCGTTGACAGCAATGTTTGATTCGTCATTCAATTCGCTATTTTTAGTTCGATCTACAAAATGCCTACTGAGTAATATTTAAGTATACTTTTTAATTTGCATATTATGTTCTAATATTGCAGTTGTTTTTTACATCACCAACATGTCGTACATGGATTACATAATTACATATACACATTCTATAATTTGTATTTTTCAAATTAAGGAAAATAAAACCGTTCTTAAAGGTTATTTCAAGGTTATTTTTAAGGAAATGTACAAACTTGTGAGAATAGCTGAATATGAATTATACTGGTTTCACGAAGACTTTCACAGCGCCTTTTAAAATTGTAAAACACAGATTTTCGAGTGAAGACTGTATGAAAATATAAACAGAGTTTAATTTCTCAAACAACTTGACGTTTCGGTTCGCCTTTTGCGAACCTCTTCAGAAGTGGTCCCAGTCGTTGATGGAAGTCAACTGATGACAAACGTAATTCTCGCGGTAACAATATTTTGGCGATCGCCATGAGAACCAGTTGTTCCGCCAACGCTAGCATAGCATAAAAACTGGATAAAATGTCCTTCTCATTAACAGCAGAAACCGAGATGTATTTTTGAAGAATGTCTCCAAAAGAGTTAATAAACAATCCTTCATTCGCGATAAAAATATTATAGAATTTGATTTCATAAGTATTTATGCATGTATTTGCATAAATATTTAGAACTTTATTATTATTAGTGGATATATGTCTGGTATTAGCTTATATAAAAAGCATTTATTTCGCTTTAAAAATATAATATACGTATTTGGCTTATATTAAAAACTAAAAATTTTTATCAAAATTAAAAAATGTGCATGAAAATGAACAAAAGATGCAAAAAATAACTAATAAAATGAAAATTTATTTAAAAAATAATTATAAAAAATAATTGTAATAAATAAATAAATAAACAAATAAAAATATAATGTAAATAAAAATTATAAACAAAAGCTATAAGATCGTTAAAATAGGTGACCAGGAATAAAGAATATTTTTAGCATCGTCCTTCTTAAAATTGTTAGAATGCTTAGAAATTTCTATTGTTTCCCTATATAGTCTAGGGCAAAGATTCGCGGATTTAATCAAAACCTTCGTTTGGTCGAAAAGAATCGAATGGCCACGTTGCAACGCATGGTTTCAACAACTCTCCAAATCCGCAATAGCTGACTATGCATTGCAGCATGGCAATTCGATTCTTTTCGAGCAAACGAAAGTTTTGGTTAAATCCGCGAATCTTTGGCCTAGACCACCGGTTCTTTAACTTTCCTGGACCGAGGACCCTCTCAGAGATCACTCACCCTCACGAGCCCCCAAGAATTAACTCAAAGTTTAAAGCCCGGAATTTGCATCATATGTATTTATTTCTAGTGTTTCATCACTGATTTTCACTATTTAAGGAAGGAATTTTTCGTCCCCTCATAATTTATTTTTAGCATTAAAGAGTAAATGCTCGTGTCTTAGTACTTTTCCGAACTTTTGTGGGGCACTGGGAGGATCTCGCGGACCACAGTTTAAAAACCGCTGGCCAAGACAATATAGGGAAGTAATCATAGGCGTACGCAGAAAGGTCGTAAGAGGGGGTTATAGGCTTAATGGAGGGGGGAGGGGTTGCAGAGCTGTAACTCGCATATTCCTATGTTAAATATAAAAATTTCATGACAATGGGGGTTACAGCCCCATCAACACCCCCCTGCGTACGCCAATGGAAGCAATAGAGATTTCTAAGCATCCCAATAATTTTAATAAGGACGATAACGAAAAGCATTCCTCATTCCTGGTCATCTATTTTAACGATCTTATAGCTTTTGTTTATAATTTTTATTTATATTATTTTTTTAATCAAAATTTTCTTTTTTTTATTATCTATTTTTTATACTTTCCTACTGTCATCCGGCTTTTGTGCTCCCCAACGTCTTCTATGCTAGTGTTGGTGGAACAACCGGTTCGCATGGCTATCGCCGAAATATTGTAACTGCGAGAATTACGTTTGGCATCAATCGACTTCCATCAACGACTGAGATCATCACTTCAGAAGAAGGTTTGCAAAAGACGAACCGAAACGTCAAATTTTTTGAGCAATTAAAGTCTGTTTATATTTTACACACAGTCTGCACTCGAAAATCTGTTTCTTACAATGAATTTTATTATCTGGCGTTGCATAGCCCAGATGCTCTTGCGCCATAAAAGTCCAAACAAACAAACAAATAAACAATTATATTACCTTGCATGTATGACTTACTTTGCAACATATTGGAGACATTGGAGTTGTGACAGCAGATGTGAATCCGCCACCTGATTCGTGGTCTGATGGAACAGGGGAGGATGTTGGTGATCTAAAAAGACCTTCAGCTGTGTTAAAAGATGCAGACAAGCAGAGCCTATCACGTTGATAGTCACTTTCTGGGCGAGTGACGAAAAAACACGGTTTCGATAAACCTTTCGATGAAGATGCTTCAAAGGCATATCCGGACTTCTGTAGTTGTCTGCAATAAATTAACGGAGTACAATGTGATGACATCAACTGATTGACACATACAACTATCTTGTTTTTTCACGTTTAATTTATACACGGCGTTTTTGAATTTGTTAGTCTAGTCGAACTAGAAAATATTTTATGCTGTACACAATAATTGAAAAGGTTCATACAAACATCATGTAGCAGAAATACTCTTATTTAAAACTACTGGATTTTTAAGAATAAAAGTAAATTACTTTTTAAGTTAATTATCATTTCAATAATTATAAAATATTGTAGGCAATTGATGGGAATAATCGGAGCAAGTATTCGAAATAGCGTCCCTAAGAAATAACCAGTAGCGAATTTACCAGTAGGCTAAGTCAGTTGAAGCCTACAGCGGCAAACTGAATTACTAATTTTGATTTGTTACGTTTAGGGCATAACTAAGCATTGGCAAAGGGGGAGTTGTCATGGACGTCGCCTTGAGAGAGGTTCGAAGGGCGCCAATTTCGTGAGTACTTGCGAAAAAACGAATTTGAGATAACTGCCATGGGCGTCAAATTAAAAATTTGACGAAAGTGCCAAAATCTCTCTCTCCTGTCTCTGGTTACGTTTAGTAAGATTAGGCGGCAAAATATGTCAGAGTCTAAAGGCAGAAAATTCGTAAATCCGCCTCTGGAAATAATAATTTTGATGAATTAAAAAAATCAAAACATTTTTACATAGGAGAAGTACCTTTTTTTTCCACTATGCCAACCATTTGGTAGTTATTTTTACCATATCGGTGTCTGGCAGCACTTACTGCCAGCCACTGGCGTATGCAGGGCTGTATTTATGGAGGTTGTAGCCACCTATTGCAATGAAATTCTTTTATATTTAATGAAGGAATATGTGAGTTGTAGCTCTATAACTCCCTCTTATGAATATTCTGCATACGCCTACGCTGCCACCTGAAGACGATATGTTTGTTGTCTGTCGTTTCTCTATACGAGCACCGTACAGGTGACTGACATCGTCCCACGATACGTATAGACAATCAAGCTTACTTACATGGGAGTTAAACCTAAACCTAGCAAGTCCGAAAGCGGTGGCTTACCCACTGGACCGCTGAAAAGTATTTGATAGCGATCTCACTGATTTGCTCGAAATGTACAAAATTGGTTCAGACCAACCTTCAGTATAACCCCGCTGGCTTTTCAATTGCGAATTCACTGATGCTTACTGAAGTTGCTTTAAAACTGTCATTTTTCTGTTATTAGCTGTTAAAGCAACGTTAGCACTGGTAATTACGCATACGTACGACTTCAACTATGAAGTCGGCTGGGTGTTGTTTTAACCGCTAACAATAGAAAAATAAGTTTCGTAGCAAATTAAAAAAATATTAGTAACTTGGCATCGGCGAATTTGCGAATGAAAACCAACATTCAGATTCATTAGTTTTCATTCGCTCCTATGTAAACGAATTGATTCTTGCTATTCCTGTATTCCTGCTTTTCAAAACTTATTACTCGAAGTTAGACAACGAAAACTGCCTCCAACCCTCTCCCGCTGTTTGACAATAAACCCTTCCTCACCATAAATTTAGAACAACCAAATAGCTCAACAGCTACTGCGATTCCTTTTACAAAATAATATTTCATTCATTATTGGTGAGGCCCAATAATTACATAATAACCACGCTGTTAAATATACAAATGATTCAAATTTACTTACAAGGAGGGTACACAAAGTGAGAATCGAAAATGTGCTTCATTTCAGTTTTATAATAAAGTATAAAAGTTTCAATAAGAAATTAAAAAAAATTACCTGAATTCCCCATGGGCGAAGTTATAGCCCTATCAGATTTGGCGAGAAAAGGTTATTTTCGCCAAATTTGGCAGGACTCCCTTCTCATTAACGGCAGGAAACCGAGATGTATTTGTGAAGCGGTATCGCCAAAGAGTTTGTTTGTTTGTTTTGTGGCTCAAAGACTACAGTGGTCATGCTGCGCCGGGACCTACTGTTTTCCGAGGAATCCGAACCTCTTAAGGCCTAGGGAACCAAACCCCGGACTACAGTGAGCAGTGCGATCTTTATGAGATCTCTGAGTAAGCGTTCTTTTTGCACTGCTGGGAGTCGAACCCGGATTAGCCGCGCAATAGGAGAACGCGTTACCACACTGCGCCACCGCAGGGCCAACCGCCAAAAGAGAGTTAATAAACAATCCTTCATTCGCGATAAAATATCATTGAATTTGATTTCATATGTATTTATGCGTATATTTACATAAATATTTAGAAATTTATCATTATTAGTGGATAGATGTCTGGTATTAGCCATATAAAAAGCATTTATTTCGCTTTAAAAAAAATAATACACGTACTTGGCCTTATTAAAAATATGCCTTCTTGGCTTTATCAAAAATTAAAGATGTGCATGAAAATGAACAAAAAATGCAAAAACAAATTGGGTTTGAACAATGACTGCAACTAATAAACGAGGGATTTTCACAATTTAGTGCGTAACATGAATTTTTTATTGCAAAATATATTTGGTTTTAGAAAGGGGTATGTGCTTTTGTATCAAACACATTTAATTATGTCATTGAACGTTGGAGCTGATAATTGGTTGTGTATTAATGATTAATGAATGTAATTTTGTTATGGTATTTCTTTCGTGTAAACTAATGTTATTAAAATGATAAAGTATAAAATATTGTGTGACAGTTTTTGTGAAATATTTCCACTGTCTGAAAAACACACATCGCGAGGTTGAATTAATTCAACCTCGCGATGTGTATTTTTACCTGCATATATATATGCATTATGTATCTGCAAGCACCACTGCATTAAGGCAGTAGTGCTTGCAGGTGTATATAATAATTCAAGCGATGATTTATCTCCAAAATTATTTTTTCCCTCCTCATGTGTCTGCCTGTCCAGCAATTTAATAAAATTACGCCATATTGATCTATTAATTGGGGTTTTATTATTTCTTTTAGAAATGATTCATGAATATCTGTGGAAGATTTCCCACTTTTTGTGTATATAAGTACTACGTTTGGTGGTTGGCTGAATAATTTCTGCGAACACGAGAGCCAAAGGTACCTGTTTTTTCTTGGTGTATGAGTAAAAATTTTAGTAAGACTGATCCATTCATCACAAAGACGGGTTGTACGGTATACGAATCTGCATTATTATCCTGAACAACACCGTGAATGTGTTGAACACCTTTCTACGAAAGGGTGCGTAATGGTGACAATTCTTTAGCAAAACCGGTTTAATCATTATTAAAAATACAATTGTGCTAATGATAACTTTGAATTTATCACAGGCTTGAAGTGGAAATGCAATGGCTGCATTTTCTATTTGTTCGGCATTTTGTAATTTTACTTCCGTTTTCTTTTTTTTTTTTCTTTACTTCATTAAAGCGAAATCTCATTATCCCATATGAACTTGCACAATCCTTAAAGTTTTGTTATATGAGAGTAATTAAAACGTTTTTATCAGATGAAAAAAAACCTACTCTATTTGTATTATATTTTATTGTATTATATTTATTATTAAACACTCCTGTTTACTATAACACCGCTTCTCTTTCTTTGGCATAGTTTTTAGTGCGATTTTGCGGATTTGTTTCTAAGATTAAGCTCTTTAAGTTATAATAATTAAAAATAAAGTCAAAAGAAACAAATTCTAATAAAGTTCTAAATATTTATA
>QLNU02015360.1:87907820-87922023 GCA_006491805.2 Dysdera silvatica | reverse complement strand
TGCAGAAATCCATCCGATACCTGTTTCACGATTTTTGGAGAAATAACTTATTAATAATGTTTTTTAAAGGTTATAAAATGCATGCGGAAACAAGTAGCCAAGGGCAAGAATTCGCCAACTTATTGGCTGCTTGGCACATTTGCTGGTGTAGTATAATCAGTTATTTTCAAAGGTAGTATTAGAAAGTGGCTTACATTCGGGAGTGTTGCATGACAGTTCATTTAAACTGTTCTTATATATCGTACGCATAATAAATTGTTAGTTTCGTATTTAAAAAAATTTGACTTCGCATTCAACATATATTTTTATACTTGTTTAAAATTTATTAGTTTATAATTTAAATCTTTGTGATATATCTTGTTCTTTTAATATTAAGCTAAAGTTTAGCTTCTGCAGAAAACCACAGAAAATTTAATTTTTGGCAAATTAACTTTTTTTTTCCTGTTTACGAATTTTCGCTTTATACTTTAAAATGGATTTATTGGTCATAAATGCAATTAATGTTACTCATCATTTGCAAAAAAATAACCAAAGCAACGTATTCAAATTTCTTGAACATGTCCAGTGATATCACCGATTGTGAAAAAGCTATAGCTGTGGAACTTTGTAGTGTGTTGGAAAATTTAAAAAAAAAACGGAAAATTGTTAAAATTATTTAACAAAACCGCAACTTGAAGATGATGACGTCATCAAGATTTTCGAAAACGATCTAGAACATTATTCTATACATGATGATAATGGGGTATAAATAAAATGTGAGCCTGGTTATATAAGTATAAACGATAAGGAGCGTATGGTCGCTATTAAAGAAACTCATCCAACCTGGAAATGGGACACTTTAATCAAAAAGGGCTGTAAAAAAATGCCTAATCAGAAAACATATCTGCGTTTTAAAAAGGATAAAGTAGACAGAGGGTCACTAATCGATATGTATAAAGCAATCGAAATGGAAGTTTGGTGAAATTTATGGAAATTATGGGCAAAAAACTACGAGTTATACATGGTTTCGATATTCGGAAATGGGCAATTGAAACTTCTTTACGTTTCCCCAAACTAAAGTTTCTTGCCTCCAGCACATGGATAAAGGACTTTTGTAAACGCCATGGCATAACGTCTAGGAAGGTAACAAAACTTGTAACGAAAAACCAGTGACTTCTCCGGAAATGACCCGAAACGCTGCAACAAAATTTTAAATAGAAGTGATAAAACTATTTTAAACATATCCTTCCCGTTGTATATTTAATACCGATCAATGCGGATTCAATGACGAATTAACAGATAGTCGAACGCTTTGTTTCCGAGGGGAAAAAATAACATTGGGTTGTGCATCATCTCCAACTAATCAGTGTACTCACTCGTACACCGTTCAATATTTAATAAATGCTGATGGCGAAGTTGTTGGTGATGCATTTTTATGTTTACACGAAAGCACAAGCCAATTCGGTAAAAGAGTCCAATCTTCTGTGTTTAAAGCGACAAATGTAACTATAACTTGCAGTTCATTAGGAAAATTAACGACAAACCTATTCCAGCAAATTTCGGACGAGCATTTTTTCAGAAATATGACTGAAAATTGTGTCCTTTTGTGCGATTCTTGTAGTGTTCATAAAAATCTGTAGATTTTTGAAAAGAGGTGTAGCATTGGGGGAAGCCAGATGGGGTAGTTAAAATTATTTCTGAACAGACAATTCCCATTTGCCAACTTTTAGATCGCTTTTTTTTAGAGAAATAAAGTACATAGCGCGAGAAATATGTCGATACTTTAAAATATCTGCTGTTGGTTCTGAATTAAAAATTCGAAATAATATTATCCAATTACAGTCCTTGATACACTTCCAAATGTGTTCCGATATTTTTCAACCCATGATCAATAGCATGGATTACATCTGGGTTATCAGAAGACGAAAATCCTGATTTTTTAAATGTCCGCTAAATGTGTTTCACATTCACAGGAAATGTTTGTGATAAAATACCTAATTGTAAAAATTCTCCTTTTATTCGATGCAGCCAGCCACTGCAGGAAAAATTTGTTTTTCATGCCTTTGTGATTTTCATACAATTGATTGCTAAAAATCGTAATATTCGATAAAAATTGTAATAAATAGATTTCTCCTTTCTTAAATAAAAATGAAGAAAGTTCAATTTCATTTATGTTCCTTCCTTCTAATGATATAAATCTCGATTTTCCTTTATTACTTTAACTCCTTCAACCATCACAATTTTTGTTATTTTTATGTCATTATCATACCATAAGTATACAGGAAAAAGAAATGCAACATATTATATTCGCCAAGCAGCCAACAAGTTGGCGAATTCTTGCGCTGGGCTACTCGTTTCCGAATGCATTTTATAACCCTTTAAAAACATTATTAATAAGTTACTTCCCCCAAAAACCATGAAACGCGTATCCGATGGATTTCTGCAAGGAACATAATGAAGCAAAAAAAAAAATAAATATTCAATACTTTTGAAAATATGATATTATAAAATCTCTGAAAATAGTCCCATTTTTGCTCTCTCCGGCCCTATAACACCTATATTTATGGCCATTCTGAAAAATGCCCGAATACGTGTCTAATAATTTTTTGACAGCTTTCAAATGAGCCTAATGTCATTAAAATCCTCGTCGTATACCCTCCGACCTTCCCTTGTCAGTAGTAGGACTCAGAGTAGGAGCATTTTTTAAGTCGCTATACGTAGTATCCTTTGCTTATAGTTTTAGATTATATGACTACATGGAACTTTTAAAAAGATGGCAACGATTTAACGTGATTTCGGAATTACGACACACTTGTACACGACCAATTATACCAGAAATCAGAACTCCCCAACGAGCCACGGTTCCAGTGGCGTAGGGTGGGTCGCTAGCGCCCGGGGCAAGTTAGGTATTGAGTCCGCTAAAACCCATTTGCACTGCCTTCTACCAGCCAATTGTTGAAATTTTGTGTCCCTAAGAATTTTGCGCCCGAGGCTTTTGCCCCGGTGACACCCACCCACCCACGTTAAGCCACTGCACGGTTCTATTCATTGAGCTATACGTGGGGGAAAATGTTCTTAAAGTTTAAATAAAAGTTTAAAAGACCTAGATGTCTAAATTTGCGTCAGAGTGAAAGACATTTTGATCAAGTTTTAAACATTTTCCAAAACTGATTTCTATGTGTGTCGACAGTTTGCAAAGCCCGTTCCCCAAAAACCTGTCACCTTAACCATATAATTAATAAATTTACTAACTGACGTTTGAATAGAAGGGGAACAAAATACAGTTTTGATATGATATGCATAGCAGTATATAGCTTTTCTCACCCTTTTCTTGAATCATGAAATTTTGAAGGATTGTACTATTATAATAAAAATGCTTTTTAAAACATTATTTTTCGCATAGTAATAAAAAACATATTTTACTGATTGTATTATTAATAATTTAAAATAAAATCAACTGTTTTGATAGTGAAAAATAATTTTAACAACTTTTGATATTAACATTTCAGGAAAACTTAACTGTCCAAGTTAGATTTTACTGATTTAAGTTGATTTATTGTATATTTTCAAGTTAAAATTTTCGGTAAATCTGAATTCATAATATAAAATGTTCTGTCTTTAATTAAAATAATTTGACAAATGAACTGTATATATTCTCACCTTGTTTGGCGCATAATGGCCCTTGCTGTTCTTGCGCCATAAAAATACAACCAACTAACCAAATAAACTATATGTATTTCATATGAAAATATTTATTATGATTCATTTTAATTAAAAATCATTTAAACAATTATATCTGCACAAACGTCAATCTTTCAATTATAATTATGACTAATAATCATGAGCCATCCCTCAAAGCCATAAGGTTAACGTTGTAAATGAAATTGCAATCTGATCTTTACCATATATGCGCGTAAAGGGTTTTCTTAACTCACGCGAGTCCACGAAAATCATCATCGATTTTTAACAGTTTTAGTTCATTAAAATATTCTAATACAGTCGAACCTCGTTAAGACGAACACCAAAGGGAACAGAAAATCTGTTCGTATTAACAGTAATTCGTATTATCCGGAAAGGATGGGCGGGATCGTATTACTGCGTTATTTATCCCATCTCTGGTTACCATATACACACATTCTGCTCTTATGTATGTTATTAATTTATTATCGCATTTTATTATAGCATACACATTTTGTAACAAAAACAAACGTATATACATACCTGTAAAGTGGATATTATGTGTAGTTGATAGATTCGAAAAATCCTTGTTTTACTATATATATATACTATGGTTTAGTAAATATTTACTTCGTAAATATTTATGTTTGCAGATTATATACTGTGGTAAGAAAACATATTAATCGAAGTAGCACACTTAAAAAGTTCAATAATTGCAGATTGTTTTTGCTTTCTGTCGATACATTGTTGCCAAAAATCATCGAGTTTGCCCATAGTTTCCAGGGAAGCCCCAGAATCTGCCTCTTGCATAACAAAACAACGTACAGTTTGTAACGTAGCGTAAGACCATCACATTTAACAGTATTTTCGTTTGAAGTGGCCGAGTTGTCAATGTCTTTGTCAGTATTCGTAAAATAGTGACTACTTTCCGACAAGGGTTTTGTTGTGTCGTTAATCGCCTCAACTGTTTTGACGTCCATTAATCACCGCACTTCATGATGGTGTCGTCCATTGAGACATATTCATCATACGTAACAGAATCAAGAAAAACAACACAAGCGCGTGCATCGATTATGTCGAATTCAACCCTCTTTTCCATTATGATGTCTTCTTCTAGGTCATTTCTAAAGACGATATAATACGATAACAGAAAATATTTTCCAGTTCCTTTTGCATGTGCACGCAACAGAAAATGTTTGTTAATCAATTATATGTATAAAAGTCACTACTTCCGCATATTTAGTCTGACAACAACTACAATATGTTGAAATTATCAATGAGATGTTCTGATCTTATAAAGCGTGTTTTGTTCTATTAAGCGGAGTAAAATTTTCAAGGGCTCATTGATAACACCGTTCAACAGTGAAAATTTTACGGAAGTGAAAATATACATCCTTTATAGATTTGTGGTCGCTAAGCTCGAAAATTACGCTTAAAATTGCCGCCTGGCTCAGGCTTCTGAGTAATTTCACTGTTTATATTTTACATATAAGGCTATGGGAATACAGTAGTACGAATAACAGTTAACGACCTTTCCTTTTATATACGCCGTCTTTTTGCTTGTCGCTTGTGGAGTACGTCCCAAGTATCTCTCTCTGGGTCATCTAGCAGAAATGTGCTAACAATGAAACTGACCACTTTTTTTTGTAATGTCCAATAGTCTGCTTTGTAGGGAATGTTCAGTTTCAGTATCAAACCTTCAACATTATTGCAAAATACTAAGTTGTCGTCACTGCTGAAAAACGTTGACAGTACTTTTTGACGATTGCGAAGAGTACATATTCTATCAGTATCCGCCAGGAGGTTCCACTGCTGCAATCTGGATGCTAAGAGTTCAACTTTATTCTTTGTCAGTTCTAAATACCTAATCAGGTCACCAAGTTCACATTGTGTGATTCGGTGTACGTTACAGGAGGTACTTGTCGATTGAAATGTTGTATCTGCATCAATTTTCTAATACAACAAGTTCACTTCCATCATCCTCCATATCACTGTCTGTCGGAATGTTAGAGGGGGGAGGGGATCAGGGACTGGCAATCCTTCTCCATGGACCAAAGGGCGAATGACAGATGATATCGCAGGTATTTCATCTTCTTATTCTTCTTTATATTAATTCCTTTCTTCGAGCAAGTACCATGCAGAAATAGCAATCGGTGGCATGGTTTGTTGGTTCACGTCAAACGATGGACACACTAAATCTTGGAAACTTTTTTTCCAAGCGTCCAAGCATTCAGGGTGGATGAACAAGTTGTACCCACGGGGAGCCCACGATTCATCCTGGTCTCCCACGCGACACCCAAAATACAGTACACATGCCTTTTTCACTGCAGAAGTCAATGGCCGTTCCCTGGGCTACAAATCACATCAGCGCATATACAGCAAAAATTGTTCACCGAATTTATACAGGAGCGGGGCATTGCTGCACATTCAGTGGACCACAAAATTTACATAAAATGTATTTACGTAAAATGTATAAAATGTACAAAGTCACTCATGCAATGTCACTAATTAAACAAATCAGTAAAAAAAATTTCAGAAACAGACGGCATAATATGAAGTTCTCCATGCGCTGCTACGTACAAAACTGAGGCCATTGGATGGAACTGGTTTTAACCGCTCGATCACATGGTTCATGAAACGAAGGCCAGAAGCACCGGCGCCGAGTCAATAACAGCTTCATCAAGAATGATAGTACCTATTTTATTTCTTTTCTCTTATTTTTTTTTTATTTCACGTATCGTATTTATAACGTCCCATAGCATTAGATGCAAAATACAAACAGTGCAATTACTCAAAACTCTGAGCTAGGAGAGAATTTTAAGGGTAATTTTCATGTTCAGCGACCCAAAATTTATAAAGGGTGACTACTTTCATTTTGGTAAAAAACAAAAAGTGAAAAATTGTTGAACATTGTTATTAGTTCGTGGTAAAGGGTATTTCGTCTTAACCGTGTTCATGTTAAAGGAAAAATAACATGGAGAATCCTATACAATTTGACGGGACTTCAGAAAACGGTTCGTATTAAAAGTAATTCGTCTTAAGCGTGTTCGTTTTAATGAGGTTCGACTGTATACATTTAAAAAAAGCAATTGAATATGGATGTATATATTATATTTGTGAAGCAAATTATCTAATATAAAAATAAGAGATGGTGATTAATTTGCAGGTTAAAAACTGAAATAAGAGTGCACCATGTAAACTGATAATCTAAAATAGCTAAAAAATAAGCGTTTTACAAAAAAGTTTTAAACAAAAGTTAATTGACTCCATGGGAAAGTGATCTTCATAATCTATGTTTTATTTGGAGAACGTTTTCAATGTGATTTAAAGGTCAAATTAATTTTCTTAAAAGGAAACCTATATATATTTTTAATTCTCAGAAAAAATAAATAAACTACCTTTGTATACACCATTTTTTCAATTTAGCGCTTAGTTTCACAGATATTTGAAAAGTAAACTTGAATAGAGAAAGTCATGCCGTATCGCAGACAACAAATTCAGTATTTAAAAAAAGGAGAGAAATTAAGTATGCAGTACTTGGAGAGACATTGTACACACAAATAAAAATAAATATAATTGGTTGATAAATCATTCAACTGATTTATATTCTCTAGAAAAAGAAGATATTTCGCATCGTGCTAATTGATACCGAAGCAAAACGGACGCTTGCTACCAACATTCAGCTTTTTCTCTACTTTCGTCGTTACAGCCGTCCATTTAATGTAAGTCATTTAAAAGTTAGCGCTTAAGTGTTAAGATAAATTAGTTTATTGAGTTTTAGTTTATTGTGTGTTAAAAATGACGAATCTGTCTGTAGAGGAAAAGTCGAAATGGTTCTATTTTATAGAGATTCTTGGAGAAATACGCAATACGCATGATATGGCATGAATGTTTTTATTCAAGCTTACTTTTTAAATATCTCGAAAACTAAGCGCTAAATCGAGAAAATGCTTTCTACTGAAGTTCTCTATTTTGTTACGAGAAATAAGAATAAAAAATAATGTTTTCCTTTAAAAGACCAGTTTGACTTCCAAATGACCTTGAAAATGCTCCCCAAGTAAAACATGGATAATGAAAAACACTTTAACCCTTCAGGACAAGCAACTTTTGTTTTAAACATTTTTTTTGTAAAACGCTTATTTTTTGAAATATTTTACATTATCAACTTTATGTTGTTCACCCTGTATATTTCGTAGATGGATTAAAAATGAAAATAAGAAAAACTCACATGGAAAAGTGTGCATATAATAGAAATTAGTAAAAATTTTGGACATAAAAATAAAACATGTCATTTGAAAAATTTTGTCTTTTCATATATATATGTGCAATTTTACTATAATTTTCAGTATAGATAGCAATGACTGAGGTATACGTTATTAGAGTGAAATATACATCCTTTGCTAATCAGTGGTGTAGTCGAGGCCTAGCGGCACTAGGACACTTGTTTTGGAGGCCTATGGGATCTAGGGCAATGTTTTGGAAAATCATACACTTTGCAAACAAAATTCTGTTCAAGTGGTAAATAAAAAATATGTGAATTCTACAATTCTGTTAAGAAAAAAAAATTCTTAGAGCAATGATCATAAAATAAATCGTGGGTATTTAAACGAAATTACAGCTTGAAACAAGTGTCTTAAACTATATTCCGAAAACAGAATAAGCCACAATACTTTGTTTGACACAACGAAGGTGACAAGGGTGAAAAGGCGCACATTGGAGGAGTTGAGTGGTCAAAAACTTCCCTCCCACTATATTTCCACTCCGACGCCTTCGGCAACCCTACCCAATCCCTTCCCCACGTCCCAATTCGTCTTCATCCTCTCCGACGCATTTAGGAATGGGAAAGTATAATAGTATAAATTATATAACTCTCCCTTCCTCCCAAAGACGATTTAACCCTCTGCTTTCTGATGGCTTTTTGTAAACATGATCCCTACACCCGGGACCGACCAACGTTTGAACTGGAATCATCCGAAGTTTTATTGCCACTATCCCCATTCTTATCTGAGTTTTTCCATCTCCTCTCCTCTCCACTCCAGAATTGGAGGGGGGGGGGACTAAAAAGGCGGGAAACTTTCAAAACACGGGAAAACACTAACATTTTCCAGTGGTCTTCACATCGTAAACCGTTGCGCTCTTTTGACGACATCAGGGAACTAATAATTGGTATTTGAAACCATAGGCGTACGCATAAAGTTCGTAAGGGGGTTATAGGCTCAATGGGGGGTTACAGAGATACAACTCGCATATTTCTATATTAAATATACAAATTTTTACCGCAATGGGGGGGTCACAACCCCCATCAACACCCCCTGCGTATGCCAATGTTTGAAACAAACGTTATTTTAAATATACAATGAGAAGATATTACCGTATTTTCCTGTATATAATCCGCGGATTATGCGTTAAAAAAGTTTCAAATTTCGTTGTGCGTATTATACGCCGCCGCGGATAATCTGATAAAAAACATTCTCCATCAGAAAAGCTTACAAAAAGTTTTGAAAGAAATGACGTTTATGTTGGTTAAGTTAGAAAATTATGGGAACAATGGATGTCCGATGAAGAAAAGAATTTTACAAAAACAGGAAAATTGAAGCATGCATCGTATGAAAATGTCTCTAATTGGGTTTTGAAAGCGTGGAATGATGTCTCGGAAACTACGATAAAAAACGCGTTTCGAAAATGCAATATTGTTGACGAAAATGACTCTAACAATGAAGACTCGTTATCTAGTGACTCGGATAATATGTTAAGTGAAGATGTAATGAATTTATTCATTTCCGAATCTGATGAATCAGATTTTGAAGGTTTTTAATTATTATTAATAAATTTAGTGATCATTCGAGGTAGTATTTTATTTTTTATTTTGAAAGTGTATCTTTTTAATTGTGCTTGGAACTTCCAACCTTTTTTTTTAATGACAAATTTTTTAAGTTAACTAACATTTGTAATCTTTTAATCTTTTATTTTTATGGCTTGTGTTAAATATATTGAACAAATAAAATTTCAAAATCCGCAGTTGTCGGGTGGGATAAACATAGATGGCAGTAGCAAACAATTTACTGTTTTATTGAGATTATCGTAAAAAATATTATCATACATGTTTAAATAGATGTTTTTCATAATAAAAATCTTTCTTTTTTTTCTGTGCAATTTATTACTTATATTTTTAATCATATTGTGTATTTTTTATTTTATGTGACACTACATTATCGGTAGTATATATTTTGGACTATTCGCCGTAAAAATTGCCGCGGATTATACGCCGCTGCGGATTATATACAAGAAAATACGGTAAGTATTATTTTGAAAATAATATTATTAATTGTATAATGTAAATTTATTAGAAATAGGTTTAGTGATCGGAATAATAAAATGTTGGAAATACAATCCAGCAGAATATGAATATAGAGCGTAGTTTATTGCTTATATATATATCAGAGTGTAGTTTATTGCTTATGCATCTATTATGAAAGTATTCCATTCAATTTAAGTATAGATTTAAAAATTTTGAAAAACGTTTATTCGTATGATACATTCAGGGCCGGATCTATCGCCCGCAAAACCCCACAATGCGGAGGAGTAAAAAAAAACAACGAAGAATTAATTATTTAGAACTCATATGTACAGCCGTTGTTCAGAGGATTCTGTTTTCCGAAAGTTTCGTTATTCGAACATTGTAAAAGTAACAATTGCAGTTTCTGCTTGCCCTTTTTTTTTTTTTAGTTGCGTGCAAGTTTTTAACTAGCGAACAGTTTAAAATGAGCAAATAAGCGAATAAGCAAATTAGCGTCAATTTCTTTCGGCAATTTTTTTTTAATCTGTTGGGGGCATCCAGTGATGTAGTTCGTTAAGGTATTAGCCTGGCAACTTACAGGACGGGAGTTCGAATCCCGTGCAAAATCAGTGGAAAACGATGAGGAAATTTCCCGAAGCACCAGATATTTTCCTGACATTTGGTCATGTGATCAGTGGAAAGAGCGACAGGAGAAGACACCTTGGCTGGATGCGAAAAACGGCTTCCTTGGTTGCAGATCATGTGAAAAAGTGAGGAGTCTGGGTCCAAGTGCAGAGCAAGGTATGTACATTAGCGCCGAATGGAGCGCATTTAAAGTATCATACAGTGGTAATGCGTGTGATAAACGATGGAAATCCTTAAAAACTAAAATTTCCCTCTATCGATCTTCAGAAACGCATAAAAAAGTTGAACAAATTTTAAAATATTGTAATGAAGAAGTTTTCGAAAAAATAGTGGATTCGGCAGATAGCGATAAAAACGAAACTACTGTAAAAGTGTTCAATACTGCTTATTATATAACAAAATCTAATTGCCCTTACAGCAATCATTCAAATTTGATTGAATTACAAGCAAAAAGTGGAATAAATTTGGACATAACTTTGCATTCGAGAGCTAGTTCAACGGAGATAATAAATCACATTGCAAACGAATTAAAAAAAAATTAGGAGAGACGTTAAAGAAAAATGAAACAAAATTTTCCGTTATTATCGACGGGTCTACACCCATTAGTAATCGTACGGTTTTGATAGTTTACAGTCGTACAATGCTGAATTCTGTTCTGTAGACACAACCATATTTTTAGACCTCCTTGAACTTGGTCAAAAAGCAGTAACGATTTGCAACACATTACTGCTTTGTTTAAAATCATATGGACTTGATGATCATTATTGAAAGAGACCAAAATTCTACTAAGCATTTTCAGGCATTTATTGAAATACTGCATTTCCCGTGTAGTCGATTTCTGAAAAGTTGTTGCGAACTTGAAAATATTGCTTCAGATCTCGGTATTCAGTTAAATAAAATTAGACAAGTGTTTAAAATAAGATGGGTTGCCAGTAGTTACATGACCGTGAGGACTATTTGGTATTCTTATCCTGCACTTGCAATGCATTTTTAAAATGCAACACTAGATCTCGAAAGGACCACAGTCCGAAAAAGAAAAATATCATGGATTGCTAAATATATTAAAGTCGGAGGAATTTTTGAAGACACTGGCACTTTTCTATGATGTACTTGAGGAATTATCTATGTTATTAGAGCAATTACAGGAGAGGAAATGTAATTTATCACGAGCTGATAAATTAACAAGACGGACAATTCACATCATTAAAGCCATGAAAGAAAAGTTGGGAGAAAAGTTTAAAGAAGCCAAGTCAGCTATTGAGAGTAAAGAATTTATAACTATTTCTATTAGCTTGAATTCCAAATTGACGGAAATTAACAGAACGCAGTTTTTGACAAGTATAGGAAATTGTTTGGAACAGAGATGTTTTACGTTTCAATCATCCCACGTTAGTAAATCGGAAATCGACGAAAAAATATCAACAATATGGGCAATTCCTGGATGATATTAATATTTTAAATCCAGATAATTGGCCAGTAAATATTGATGTTACGTTTGGTCAAGAATCAATTTTAAGACTGTTGCAAAAATTTCATTTATCGGATGAAATGAGCATTTTAAGTGGATTTCGCGACTACATTGACAACGGCGGGCGAAGAGCACCCACAAATTTGTAATGCTTATTAAAAACGGTGAACATTTTACCATGCAGTTCTGAAGAATGTGAAAGAGCGTTTAGTACCGTGAACCATATCATATAGCCAGCAAGAAACAGACTTGTAATATCAAGCGTTTTTTCACTCATGTTTATTTGCTTAAACAGACCACCTATAAAGGATGGAATCCTTGCCTGTATGTTAAAACATAGTTAAGGTATCACACTCCTGCAGATGAGACGAAATCAAGGCACATGAACTCAAAAGCTGAGATTCCTAAAGATGGGAAAAGGGAACTATGGTCGTTATTTTAGGTAAGATAAATGACAAAATTCGTGATTGCTAATTCTTTTCAAAGCTTAAAGCTATTCTCCCAATTAATTAAATTCTTAATCTGATTAAAATAAAACATGTCGATCTAGGGGTAGATTCAGAGAGTGTGGGTCAGTTGGATTTCTGACTATTAGTGTTAAGTGTGAAAATTGGAAATAAAATATTTTGTGACGTTAGGAATTATATCTGTTTCAACAAAATTTATATATTTATTAATTTTTTTTCATTTTCAAATGTTTTCCACGGTCAATTAAATTATCATGCTATTTCGTCTATAAAACGAATATATATCAATATAAACGAATATAAACGAATGTATATCAATGATAATATTTTATAGCTATCGCTTTGTGAAATTTCCTAAACCTTGTTTATTGTGGTTATGTTAAAATTCCTGAATTCGTGTTATAATAAATTATAATGCAGTGTTTCCAAACTAGGGGGTCGCGAGCTAATTTCTGGAGGGTCGCCGAAATTATTTTTAGCTGCAACTGTTTTTATAACGAATCTCACCAAATGTTTCCAACGCTTTTATATTTCAACATGGCTAACTGCAATATTCTACTAATGGTTGTTAATTTTATATCTATAATATGCATTAATATATATATATATATATATATATATAGGAATCCAGATACAAGATCAAATGGGACATTGTAGGACTCAGTGAAATTAGAAGAAAAGGTGAAGAGTTGGTGGAACTGAAAAGCGGACATTTGTTTTACTATAGAGGAACGGAAACTGGAAGAACAAGTGGTGTTGGCTTCTTAATCAACAAAAGAATTAAAGACTGTCTTCTGGAAGTTGAAAGTACATCAGATCGAGCAGCGAGGCTCGTTGTTCAACTAACCCAGCGATACCAACTTCAAATAGTACAGGTATATGCACCAACATCAAGCCATACCGACGAAGAGGTTGAAGAATTTTATGAAGAAATCAAAGAGTTACACACCAAAGGGAAACAACATATCAAGCTCATCATGGGGGATTTCAATGCAAGAATTGGACAACAGGAACAAGGAGAGACATCGGTTGGTAAATACGGATATGGGGAAAGGAATGAACGTGGCGATCAACTCATCGAATTTGCAGAAGCTGAAAATCTTAGCATCATGAATTCATTTTTTAAGAAGAAACCGCAAAGAAAATGGACATGGAAACACCCAAATGGGGGAACTAGTGAAATTGACTATATCCTGGCAAACAAGAAATCAATTATTGAAGATTGCAGTGTACTGAACAGATTTAATACTGGAAGTGATCATCGAATGGTGAGATGTAAAGTGCACTTAAATACTAAATTAGAACGACAGAAGCTCATTAGGAAACAAGTAAGTAAGAGGGTGGATCTAATGAAACTGAAAGTAAATACCGAGGCATTCAAGTTGGAATTAAAAAATCGCTTTTCTGCACTGGAAGGACTTATTGATGAAAGTGATATCTCAGAAGCAAATGAAAACATTGTTAAGACAATAGTTGAAACTGCTGGGGAAATTGGTGGTGTAACCTGTAAAAAGCACAATAGCAAATTATCTGAGAAGACGAAACAGCTCATGAAAAGGCGAAGAGATATGAAGGTGGACAATCGAAATACCAGTTCCAGGATTGAGTACATAGAACTTTGTAAAACTCTGCGCAAAAGCATGAAAGAAGACATAAGAAAATTCAACTGTGAGCTAGTAAGGAAAGCCA
>QLNU02015360.1:87888065-87901443 GCA_006491805.2 Dysdera silvatica | reverse complement strand
CTTATAGCCTTTATAAAATTCTAAAGTCATTAAATAGAGAGTATATATATTTATGATGTGTATTTTAATGTTTTATTGCCTACTTATAGAAATTCAATTTGTGTTGTTCAGGATCATCAGAACCTTTTGCTCTCTTTTTTAAATGATTAAACGACTCTTGTAAGACAGCGTTAATTCAAATTCAGATTCTTAAAGTAAAAGTGCTCTAATTTGATGCTAATTGTCTTTACTTAATAAACAATTTCAGAAAAAGATCTTTAGAATAAAGTGAAACCAGTTTAATTTTAAATCTATCGGATTCAGAACATCACTTTCCACTTTCTGATTAAATTTCCTCGCACAAAATTCCTAGCGAACGCAATTTAGCAATTAAGATATAAAGAGAGAAGTGTAGAACTGAAGTAAAATTTGTAATAAAGAAGTAAAAAGCGTTTGAATGACTTTTTCACTTCGTGTGCTAAAATACTAAAACTTATTTGTCCCTTAAGAGACCAGCTTCAGAAATATATATTGTTTCATTAATGTAAATCATAGAATCACGTTTATTTATATT
This sequence comes from Dysdera silvatica, assembly GCA_006491805.2. Taxonomy (NCBI): domain Eukaryota; kingdom Metazoa; phylum Arthropoda; class Arachnida; order Araneae; family Dysderidae; genus Dysdera; species Dysdera silvatica. Next base: position 87,900,890 of record QLNU02015360.1, on the reverse strand, counting down.
CGATTAATTTATCGTTATAACAATTTTTGCTTCCTATTGAATTTATTTATAAAAATAGAACTTTGTTACTTTTAAGAAACAAACACGTAAATGCATTTAATTATTATGAAACAAACGATACTTTTCACAGCAAACGGAATATCTACATTTTTTATTTAGAACAAACTTCAATACTAAAAACAAATCTTTCACCCAATTTTTTGAGTGGAATTTACATCGCAAAATAAGGAAAAAATAAGAAAACATACAAATTTGTGTGCAAAACACTTTTGTAAATTATACTTTCTATAAAATGGAAAAAAAATGCGATTACAAAAAATTTAGACCTGAAAACTACAATGAACACTTTTAATTTACAACTTAAAGTGAACCTAAAGAAATATATTTAAAAAATTACAAAAGGTTAAGTGTAGAAAGCTATTTTTTGTGTATTACGGACCCATTTGCGAAATTTTTAAAAAAATCAATAATATTTGCCCGACAAATTGATCTTAAAATTAAAAAACCAAATTGAACGAAATATATTTTCCAAAAAATTTTAGCGAACAGCAAGGAAATGAGATAAAAAAGAGAAAATCTATTTGTGAATATACATAGCTAATTTCTTGGGATTAGTTTAACGCAAGTAAATAAATACAGTATGGTTTTCCTTAGATCTTATCATATCACCTGATTAGAGTATTCAATCACACGGAAATTTGATTATCGGCAGTGAGTTCAGCCCCATTTAATTCTGATAGTTCAAGCACCCTATATTATATAATCCACACTATACGATTTATCTTCGTGGTGACGAAAGTTTCCGGCTGGGTAGTGTACTATTAAAAGCTATCGATATTCTTTTTGAATGCTTTTAATAGTATGGAGATTCCTCTCGGCTTTATTAGACCGGGAAGTTATCGGGTCTTAATATAATGAATATTTGTGGAAAGAAATTAAACGCAACATCAGATATTTAAATTCAGTGTCATTTAACCTTTGGAAATTAAAAGATAGGATTTGGCATGAGAGTGTCAATATTCCTCTAGAACTTTACCATAATTTAGTTACCTTCATACCACTGCCAACTAATGACATTTTAAGGCAACAAAGTGGTATAATAAATATTAGTCGGTGGTTCTAATAAATGACCTTTCAGTTTATACAAGTTTGCTAAAAAAAAGGAAACAAGTGAGCATAGAACTTTAAATTAAAAATTCACTAAAAATTTCACCTTGCTAACTCCATGTGTTGCTGTCATTGTATCAAATCGCATGTACAAACTATTGAGCATACGGACAATGTCCATTGGTTGAACAGTTTCTTTTGCACACATTGCTGTAAATTCCACAATGTCAGAGACTAAACATGTGGCCATAGAAAAACTCTCGGCTTCTACTTTTTCATTTTGACATAATCGTCTAGCTACGTGAAGTGGCAAAATAGAATAAAGAAGCTCCTCAGTATTTTTCTTGTCTTCTCGTAACTTTGCATCCAGTACCTATATGTAGAAAATATATAATAGTATTAACCATCAGAATTTAAAGTTCGTCTTGTAGAAGTAAGAGGGGAGGAAAAATTATACATAAATCAATTCTATCTTACTTTCAGGTGATTGCTGGCTTCATCTAATTTTTCTACAAGTTCCCTTTCACCCTTTCTGTAATGGCCCACTATAACAAGATCTCTTGCTTGATCGTGCACTGGAAAATCGCTTAAAAACAAACCTAATGAACTCATTTCTTCGAGGCTGGAGACGCGAGGAGAACAAATGAACATAATGCTGTCAGCTTCTGGCAAAGGGAGCATTTGGCCTTTTAATTTTAGGGTTTCGTAATTGGTGTGTATTGTTGAGTCCGTGCATGAAGAGTTTGAAGGTCCTGGTTGAAGGAAAGATGTTACGCTTGTGTTGTTTGAACGTTGGTGACTAATTACTCCCTTCTTCGTAACGACAACAAATACCATGTTACAACATCTATCTATAGAGTCAAAAGTCATATCAACCACTGGACGGAGAATTGTGAAAAGCTCTGTAAACTTTATTTTTTTCTTCTGCATTTTCCAAAAGGTTTTAGTTAGCCTCAGTAATCCTTTCCCCGCTTGAGTAATATGAAACGTTCTATTAAAAATCAGATGAAATGGGAAAGCTTCGCAGAAGGATTTAACATCTATTGGTAAGTCTTTTGGAGAGACACTAGGGTTAAGCCAAACTGGATTCGGAGGCAGAATGTTCCTGGAGGCACTCGCAATAGGATGTTGGTGAATTTCAAAAACTACGTGATACTTTTGTTTACATTCCGATTGTTGAACAATATTCATTGATACTTCTGTATTGAAGAATTCTCTGGCCACAACTTCCACAATGCCACGGACGATTGCATGCAAACCTTTCCTTTCACTGTAGTAATGTAAAAGTAAAGCACCATCGTGTCCTGGTGAAACCCTAAATGATGGGGCTCTCATTCCAGGGTAGATAGAAGCCAAATGATCATGGAGACTATCTAAATTGGTTAGGAAGTCCGGCAAATCCCTTCCAAGGACACGTAATAGTTGATCGAAACCGTTTTTCTGACAATAATATAAGAAATTTTGCCCAAAAGCCTCCAAACATTGGTCCCTGTCCACTCCTGAAACGAAACTAAAAATTAATGCAATCATAGTGTAAAGCAAATGAACAATATCATAGCGAAATTATTCGTTGTTAACAAATTGCAATTCGTTGAAACAAGTTATTTGCTATTATTTTGATAAGTAGTTTATCTTTATTCAGTTCTGTTTTTAAATAATGATATTTTTAGCAATTTTCTTCCTGTGTCATAGTTTTTTTTCTTATACTAACTAAAAGTAGTCTTTATTTTTCGCATGCTTTAGTGCTTTATCTTTCGCAGACGACGATATTTTTGAAACGCTTGAAAGGGTGCACTTTCCTTAGGATGCACTTTCCTTATTTTATTCCTGCCTTTGTTTCAAATAGAGGAGGTAAATTAATGCCTTTAAACTTCGTTTTTGGTATAGATTTCATGCAATTTTGTTAAGAATAATGAAGAAGAAAAACTATGAAATAAGAAAGAAAGAAACGTACTATCTATCAAGAAATAGAGTTAGTGACAGAACTAAGGAAAAAAAAATTTAGACGGTTTGCACATGAAGAAAGAATGGAAGAATCTATACTAGTTAAGAAGATCACGAGGACCAGCCAGAAAGAAGAATAAAAACGAGGTGCTCTAGAAAAACATGACTCGATAGAATGGAGGAAGATCTCAGAAGAATGGAAGTAAGAGAATAGAGAAAGAGAAAGCTTTGAACAGAGGTAAATGGGTGACGATTATTAAGCAGGCCTAAGTCTTTAACTGGACTGTAGCGCCGGAATAAGAAGAAAAATTATATAAACTGCAATTATGATACACAGTGGACAAAGTATAGTGATTATTTTATTCATAAATGGAGCAAAAAGTAGTCAGTAGTAACTACTTGTGTTTAAAGGTTAGTTCAGATTAACAAAATATATAGACTACATTTTTTATATTTTAGCATGTTCAATATCTACTTTGTCATGGTATGACTCATTCTAATAATTTATTCTAAACAATCAACCTTCTCTGACGATATTAAAAACGTTGAGATGATGAGGAAAATTTCTACTTGTGAAGGAACTCAGGCAAATGATGGTTCTTAAATTGCTAACAACTGTAGGGATTCTAACTTTGGACAAAACTAAAACTGATAACGAACTTACAAAAAACCTATGGAAGGTTCAGAGAAAAAGAAAGTGATGGTGACGCAAACGATACGGATAAATTGAAAACTAATGTCATCTCGCATGTCGAGGGAACCATCGTTTCACAAACGGCTGTTCGATATGTAGAGCAGCACAGGAAGTCGACATCAACAAATGTCACCTTTATGAAACGTTGACGGAATGTTGCAACATTGTCGCCTCGTCTGCCCTTCGTCAAAAGACAGTCACTGTGTTTAGAATATAAAAAGAATTGGTTTAAAGGAAGAAATAAATATAGGCTTACAAAACATATTATTTTTAATTGTATTATTTTAAATTTATACACCATAAATTTACACTATACTAAAATATAAATTACATACATACGTTCTATATAAATGCATTTTTAACAAGTTGGGGTCATTTTATCCGGGGTTTAAGTTACTGGCGTTCGGATGAACTTTTTTTCTTGTATTTTAAGCTAGAACTTTAATGATTTGAATTAATGTTAAGATGAAATCTTTAACATTGATATACAAATAACGCTAATATAGTTGGTGAGCAGAGTAGGTCTTTGCCTTACATTTATGTTGGCGATGAAATTTATTACAGTGAAATCTACCAGCTTCATTAATGGTATCTTTTCCCGGTCCCTAGAATACTGTTAAAGACAGATTTCATTTTATGTTCTTTTATTTACTGTTTAAATCCAGCTTAAAGCAGTGAAGTAGAAAGTCTAGCAAATGGTTTGTTGTCCCCTAAGACGCATACTTAATAATTAAGCATATTGATAAATTAGTAGCATATTCATCAACGTAGAGTTTTCAAAAGAATTATTGGGGTGGGGGTGAGGACCCAAGCACATATATTATGCATTTTTAATTACAGTATATGTAAATTTCAAATTATTGGGGAGAAGCTAGGGCCCAACGGGCACATATAACTCTACGCCCATTAGTATATTGTAATAAGAATAGTACACACAGAGCATCTTAGATACCCAAATTCATAGGCATAATCTGGCGGGGAAATGGAGGCATTTACCACCCCTAGGTTTTCTAGAAAAGAGGCAAGATAGTATTATTTTCCACACAATTTTGGTTTCTATTTTTTTACCCCCTCCCCAGTTTATGCTACATTTAACTTCCAATTTACGCCTATGCCCAAAATATATTAAACGCGGAAATAATATTGATATTTTATCTATGTTTTCATGGGCGCCGACGACATAAAAATATTGGGGGCGGGGGGACAATATACCAGTAGAAGGCATTTTGTTTGAAATTGGAGGGGACATGGAACCCTAATATCAAAATTTGGGGGACGGTTCCGCCCCGCTAACGGCGCCCGTGTATGTTTTGAATTTATCTATATTGCGTTTCCACGTTTTGGATAAATATTACTCAAAATGTAGGTCACTTGAGATGAAAGTCATCTTAGAAATTGTTGATCTAAGAAATGGTCTTGGGAGAAAAATTCATTATAAAAGTAGGTACATAATTGCGAGCAAACGTCGATCTATCAATTCCTTTATTTATTTATGATGGACCTGAAGAAGCTTATTATCGCTGGTTCTCATTATTTTCAGAAAAAGCCCGTTATCACGCAAACTGATAACTCGGCCAAATTTAGGAGCTAGGAGGTGATAATAGAAGGTACTTTTAATTAGTTCTTATTTTTTCCTTTTCTTTCTGATGATTAATGGTTTTTTAGAACGTTCTTAATAATTGGATGATCCTTTAGAGCTATAATCTATTATATTCTTAAATTTCCTTTTCTCTGGTAGTTTAAAAACTACATGATTTTCCCCGTATATTCATTTTAGACATTTTGAGAAAGCTGTAGTTAATTTAAGTCTTTAAATTAATTAAAGTTTAGTCTGATCTCAGATGGCGCCAAACATGTCACTTTAAATAAAGGAACTTGTGAGTTTTGGAGCCACAGTAGTGTTGCCAGATCTGAAGATTAAAAAGTAGCAAACTGTGCTCCAAAAGTAGCGGATTTGAACTATTTGTAGCCCAAACACAAAATGAATTATTTTGCGTAGTATCTCCAATAGCAGCCTAGAAAAAGGATGGGGGCTCCGGTTCCCTCCGATACGTCCCTGATATGCAACATTTCAAGTGCCCTCACGTACATTTTGATTGATTGATTTTGGGGCAAAGGGGGATTGGGAAGGGTGTACACTCTCTGAATACGGAATATCGTAATCGTATCTCCAATAGCAGACTAGGAAAAGGATAGGGCTTCGGGTCTTCCCCGATACGCTCCTGGCATGTCTGGAAATTTTTTTAACCCTTGGATTTGGCATTTTTGAAACGGCCACAATGCGTTGTGGTCTTTTTTTTTCTCTCATTGAGCGTTTTCAATACTTGAGCCTAACAAATATACTTATATAAGCAGGTCAACATAGTCGTTTATATACTTGCATTGCTGAACGAAAAATAAAACGAAAATTGAGTGGAATGCAAGTTAAACTAAAAACATTAGATTAACTGTGGAAAGAACTGCCAAGTTAACGATTTTCCACAGTATCCCGAAGTGTACAATCTAAACTTAAACAAGCACGCACCATTATAATCAAGAGCGGATACAGACTTTCATTTTGGGGGAAGCGGGGTCAAGGACAAAATTTGCCATGGTCTTGGAATAACACCCTTCATTTATCATGAAAGTTGGAATTTTTTACAGTGAAAAAATATATTTTGGGTGTCATGACTCCCGTGACCTCTCACTGTATTCGCACTTGATTATAATTATGTACCATAACAGGAAAATAGAAAAATTGATCTAACTAATGTGGCTCCATGGTTTGTACCTTCGAGCCTATATAGTGTATAGAGATGTCGAAGGTTTGCACAGAATTGTAATGAGTTTCGGAGTCACGTGACGTCCACTCTAGTACATGTAAGATCACTGTGATTAAAAAGTACCAAAACAAGAATTGAACCACAAAGATTTTATATGAATTGAACGAGTATCGAACATGTTATGTTTTAGTGAAACTATCATTCACTGCGAATAGAAATGTTCAACAAACAAAATTTTTATTGTATTATGTAATACTAATAATATTTTGTGATTTTATATATGAAAATAAAAAAGTAGCATATTTTTCAGATTTATAGCCTGAAGGTAATTAAAAGCCGCTTCCGAGAAACGGCAAGTGGATTCGACCAAGCCGGGAATTCCACAAGTTTGGTAATTGCGATTGTAAGCTCATATCTAAATCATTATCTGAACATTTGAAGTCTTCTATACACATGAAAATATTTCAATCTTGGCTTGAGTGTAGGGGCAACAGCTGGGTAAAACCGTTGATTCTGAAAGCCAAAGAATAATTGACAGCGAAGAAATGAACTCTGGCAGAAATATTAAAGCGCATAGTGCTCATGATAGAATCACATCTCGCCTCACAAAATCTAGATCTAATGGTAAAACGGATAAACTGGATGCAAGAGATAGTGGTCATTTGCTCAAAATTTTGAAGTTCGTTGAGAAGTTCGATGTGATCATTGCTGAACATTTATGGCGAATACATCTAAATAAACGTCTGTTTGCTATATGGGGAAAAACATTTACAAAATGAATAATTGGACTTGTAGACTTGAGAATCAAACAATACACCCTACAAGAGGTACAAAAATGGACATATTTTCCCATTATTTTGTTCTGTAAGAAGACAGAAGCGCTTTTAAATCAGTTAAAACATTTAAAGCTACATTCGGGTAACACATGCTTGGGAAAGGTTATGATAATGAAGTCAATATAAAGGAGAAGCATGCTGGAGTACAAAAAAACCCTCTCTTCAAATATTCGAGCTTTTTTTGTACCGTGTGGCGCTCACTCTCTGAATCTGGTTGTGAACGACGCAGTACTGTCTTGTGTTAAACTGTATGTTTCCTCAGTATAGGACAAGAAGTGCACAATTTGTTTTCTGCTTCAGCCTACAGATGACCTGTGTTAGAGAATCATGTGACTTCTTTGACACTAAAGCTTTTAAGTAAAATTCGCTCGGAGTGTAGAATTGATGCGGTAACACCACTAAAAGATACTAGGCTGGAGCAGTGTTCAATGAGTTAGTTATTTCAGATTTCTAATGATTCCAAACTAATACCTTCGGCAAAAACACTGAACTAAGTTTAGCCAAAAAATTAAGAATTTCAAGTTTATCTGCTGTCTTCTGTTGTGGCACTCGGTTCTGTTCAGAATTTATGTAGTCCGAAAGCTTTTGCAAAAACAACATTTAGATATTTCAAAGGCTGCAGAGCTCATTGACAACGTGAAAACCTATTTTGAAGAAATGAGGAGTGGCAAAGGATTCGAGATGGTTCTTGTTGATGCTAGGAAAGTTGCTGAGACTCTAGAAATTGACCCATCTTTCGAAAAAGAGTTACGACTCCTAAAACAATAAATAGACGATTTGACTACTAGCCCAGCGATGAACTTCATCTTGAACCAAAGAACGCATTCAAGAGGAACTGCTACTTCTATGTATTTGATAGGACGATTTCTTCCAATTGGAGGAGCGATTTATTTAACTTCGTCAGCACCACGACATTTTTAGTTTTACGTATGATATTGACAGTGACGATATGGAAGGAATTTTAAAGAAATGTGTTGACTTACAAATCATACTAACAGACGTAAGCCACACCGACATAGACGGCTTTCAACTACATCAAGAATCATTAGCGCTTAAATCCACACATACTACCAATAGATCGTCTAAAGGAGTCAGTGGGAATATTAAAGTATTTAATATCCTCTTGCTTAAGTGAAAACTTCCCAAACTTGTATGTAGCTCTTAGAATTGCCTTCTCTCTCTCTCTCTGTTTCTCTTACCTCAGGAGAAAAGAGTTTTTTAAAACTGAAACTCACCCAAAACTTCTTAGGGTCAACAATGTCTCAACAGCGGTTAGTTGGTTTGCCGTTAATTTCAATAGAATACTAGATTTTACAAAAAATTAATGCAGACAAAGTAATCAAAGACTTTGCTGAACAAAAGCACGCAATTTTTATTATAGTTTTATATAGTATATATATAGAAAAATTAATATTAACGTACGGTTCCTTGTCTTCAGAAAGTATAGATTTGATTGGTAGTCCTCAAAGATCATCAGCAAAATGCGCATTTGTTAAAACATATCTATTGATATTGAAAAGAGGTTCTAAGAGTTTACACTCATTATATTCATCGATAACGAACTTTGAGAGGGAGGAATTTGCAACGTGGATCATATTTGTATAAAGAATTCTTAACACCCAGCAATGAATTCTTTCTTCTAAAAAGAAGTATTAAAAATACAGAAGATTATGGGATTCTGTCATTGATAAGGAAGGAATAAACATTATTAATGAGCTTATTAAATGGTAACCTTGGCAATATACAAACGGGAATTTCCTTGAATAAGTCCATTGTCTACGAAATGATAATTAAAAGAAGAACAGATATCGATTAGTATATCTTAAGGACGATTGAGATATTGATATTAGTAGGATGCTTCTGTTTACGTGATAAGTCTATTGCACTGGATAGTCCGAAAGTGGAAGGAAAAGGAAATACGGAAAATAAGGGATTATTATTTGACGTAACTTTTGGTATCATATGCTTATAAAATGCAACTTCATATACATGGTGTTTATAACGTCCTTGTGCATTTTTAAACGTTAATAATGTCTTAAATAAGAGTCATAAAATTAATATAATACTGAAAATTAGACATATATATTTCTTTGCTATGCAATGTTCTAAGTTAAAATTATTATACATGTTTTCTATCTCTGAGAATAACTCAAGTTGTAAAAGAAATTTCGACCGTAATTTTGAAAATTGTAATAACTCAATAGGAAAAAGTATTTATATTGACAAAGACGAAGGATTTTAATTTACAACTACATACTAAATAAAAACATAATGCTTAAGATATCTAATATCATGCTTACTTTAACTTTAGGAATTTTATTTGAAAGCTACAACGATTTAATAGTGCGCAAGAGAGAGACCTGTAAGATGCGTTTCACATTTTGCCAGACACTGAAAAATTTATTTGAAAATCGAATAACTTTTGCATATAAGAAATTAAACAAAGAATACAATACTTTTACAATAAAATACCTTATTTTCCATGCTACGGGTTTGTCAATCCTGTACATGGGGCAAGAGTAGCAAAACCTAAGGTTAATTTCCTCTCTCCATATACTGGCTTAAGTTTCATTTCTTATAATTAGTCTTCTTAATTTGTTTCTAAATTCAGTTTCTGACGTAATATTTTTTATTTCGTTTGGTAATGAATTCCACATCTTAATGCCGTAATAATTTATATTACCGGAACCCATGTTTGTTTTTATTTTTTTAATTTTTAAAGTTTTCCTTGATCAACTATTGTTCATATTTGGTTTATTTTCTATATTTATGTCCTCAATATACTTCCCTTTTTTTATTCGATTAAATATCATTATCAAAATTTTAAATCCATGTATTTGATCTAAATTCATTATATTATTTTCAATTTTTATTTCTTGTTTTTTGTTTTTTTTTTGCGTTACATTGTTCCAAAATCTATTTAATATTGTTTGCATACTTTTTCGATTTTTTATGTTTTTCCCCCAGACACTATTTCCATATAAAATATAACTATATATCAATGAATAATATAAATGAATTTTTATGTGTATGGGTAACAGATTCTTTAATCTTTAATACTCCTACACTTTTTCTAATTTTTTTTATTAACTTCCAAAATATATTTATTCCAATTTGGTATCGCTGGGTTAGTTGAACAACAAGCCTCGCTGCTCGATCTGATGTACTTTCAACTTCCAGAAGACAGTCTTTAATTCTGTTGTTGATTAAGAAGCCAACACCACTTGTTCTTCCAGTTTCCGTTCCTCTATAATAAAACAAATGTCCACTTTTAAGTTCCACCAACTCTTCACCTTTTCTTCTAACTTCACTGAGTCCTACAATGTCCCATTTGATCTTGTCAAGTTCTTCTTCCAATTCTTGAAGTTTTGCTTCAGAAGCAAGGGATCGTCCATTATACGTTGCCAAGGTCAATAACAAACGGCAGCCTGGGCCATTCCAGTGATTCTTAGCACCCCCTGCTTTCATGCCACGCTGACCGCTGCCTTGATCAGGAGCACTCCAGCACCTGGAGACTAGGGGCCATGGTTTTTGGTGTATTAGCATATTGGAGGAATTAGCCATCATTTCACCACGCTGGCTAGACGGGTTGGTGAATTAGCCCTCCCCTTCCGCCTTTCCATCCGTGCAGCAAATATTAATTTGCTTCATAAATAAGCTCAGCCTGCCACTTGAAGGCGGTGGGACGCTAGGTTACTGGCCCGGCCGGTTCCCGCACATCGTCATACGTTCAGCGTGTGGTCTCCTTCCAGTTAGATACCAGCAACCCTTTTGCATTATATATATATATATAACTCTGAAAAATAGGGAATGTTGACATTTACTGAATTAATTGGACGTAAAGGAGGGCCTTGCGCAGCCTCGGTGGCTTGATAAAACAAAAGTAGTGGGCAGCGACACCTAACAGCAGGAGTAGTAACACACGCTGCGAATCCGCGGCCAATTTACTGCGGTTTTGCTAGTTTTACGCTGAAAACGGATGACCTCTAGCGACAGAGGCTTTTGTAACATAAAATTAGAAGAAAAAAAAATTTTAGGCGTCTTCACGTTTCTGTGGCGATGTTTCTCAATATGCATAATACTTTCCAAGTCAAGACCAAGTGTAATATTTTCCACCCCAAGCCATGGGCGCCGGCAGGTATACGAAAGGGACAAACAAAAAAAAAAAATGACATTAAAGGAAATAACGATTCTGACAAAAAGGAAGTAGCCAATGCCTTATTATTGTTGTCATGTAATCACTCTTTAACAGATACTGCACAGTTACATCAAAATGAGATGGTGCCAAGTGTTACTTTTGACAGGGTTAAATAAAATAGTAGCCCAGATAGCTTCTCTATCAGTCAACATATTAGCGAACACGAAGTTGATGATAGTGACAACGAATTGCCAACTTCCAAAAGCTTTCCAAATTGTAAGGATTTGAAAGCCCATCGTCTTCTAGAGCACTTATTTCATCAACGTATATATATATATACGTTAGTGATAATTTGCATCCCAGAATAAACTACAATAAACTAACTAATAAAGAACTGAAAACACTGACTGGTATACCTAATTCCTTAATTTTAGGCAAATTGACATATCTTCTAGTTACAAAAGAATTTCAAGTACATAGATCTTTGACTCTTAAAGAACAAATAGTTATGACTGTGATGAGAATCAAAATAAATTTAAAGTTTACAGTTCTTTCAATTCTTTTGGAGTAACACGAACTACTTGTAAAAAAAATTTTGTAATAACAGTGTTACATTTAAAAATAATTCTGCAGTCATATGTAGTTTTATCATCAAAAGAGGATACTGCGAAAACTTTACCAAAATGCTTTTTAGAACTTCAGGATGTAAGACTTGTTGTAGACTGTACAGAAATACCAGTTGAAAAAACTAAATGCTTGACATGCAGCATAAATACATATTCCGTGTATAAAGGCTGCGATACCATGAAATGTATGATCTTTATGTCCCCTGGTGGCCTTAAAAGTTATGTCGGTAAAGAATATGGTGGCCGTGCTTCTGATAAATTAATATTTATGCAAAGTGGCATCCTGGAATTTCTGGATCCTCATGTAGATTCCATATTAGTTGATAAAGGTTTTTTAACAGAAAAAGAATGTAATAATTCTTATATTTGTTTAATTCGACCACCATTTGTTAAAAATGGAAAATTAAGTGGAACTGATGCTTGTCGCACTCGAATAATTGCCAGAGCTAGAGTGCATGTTGAAAGAATTATTCAAAGATTAAAGATGTGTGAACTTTTGTGTGGTCGTGTGCCATGGTCACTTGTACCTTTTATTGATGACATAATGATTATAGTATCTGGATTTACAAATTTAAATTTTCCTATTTTAGCAGATAACAGATTTTAAAAATTGCTAATACATTGGTCATATATATATACAGGAAGGGACATTTAACTTGATAATATATTTTAAAAAATAAGCATTTTACAAAAAAATTGTTTTAAGCAAAATACCACC
>QLNU02015360.1:87871960-87883365 GCA_006491805.2 Dysdera silvatica | reverse complement strand
TCTATCCAAGCCACTCCATCCAAATGAAGGTACGCGGGATATACTGGAGAAGAATCTAAGAGGTAATTCGACTTTTTTTTTCATTAACCAAGGGTCTTGTAGAAATGTCAACGCAAATATGGCCGAAAATAAGTGTTAGACACAAACTCATAGAAACGGTACCACGAAGAATGCGCGCTGCAATTTTTGCTGAAGGTGGTCCAAGAGAATATTAAACTGCGCGAGTTTATTTCTTTTGACCAGGCAACGTATATGGATTACAACCGAAAAGATACAATAAACTATAGGCAGAGGTGAGGTAAATCCGTTTCTTACAGGTTCGTGTGAATATGTTATTAAAATATTCTTGTATACAAGAATCGGTTGGTGACTTTCTTGTTATATACCGAAGTTACTTGGATCCCCATCGAAGTGGTTGTTAAAATCGGAGAAGCTCACTACGCGCACTATAAGAAAAATAGAATAGGAAGCAATCAGGTTAAGATGCAAACATATTTGAGTAACTCTTAAGGGGCGAAATGAAGATTACATTCTATAATAGTTATGTTACCAGTATCTTCTCGTATTTTTTAATAATATTGATTTCTAGATTAATTTTAACACGCCTACGTGGAAACTTTTTCTACTTCTCTTGCTAAATTGTTTTTCCAGCTTTATCTTGAAAGGGCAATTGTCGGGCCTGTGGACTTAGTCAGGAAAAGCTCAAACTTTGACTGAATTCGATTTATTTAAGTTGAAGATTGCTTACAATCGATTTTGATTAGCTTCGACAAATGTTTATAAATGCGAGTGGTGTTATCTTGGAATAGACTGTAATTACAAGTAGTATAACAAGTGCTGTGATTTTTAGGATTTTTCTCTTAGATTGTTTATATCCACGTGCTACCAGGCAAATAAAATGTTTCTCAGTGTCGTCGTTTTTCTTCCGGTCGTTAATAAGCACATTTCATATAATAGGAAAAGTTCTTCAGCCAGTGCGTATTACCAGTCCTCTCTTATGGATCAGAGGCATGAAGTCTTACGAAAGAACTAGACATAGTGAACCACCTAAAGGAGCATGGAGAGGTGCATGCTTGGAATAATTAGGAGGGATTGCAAAAGAAATATTTGGGTGAGAGAGCAACCAAAGGTGGATTGCATTATTGTTAAAGTAGAAAATAAAGCTTAAATTGTAGCGACCTGGGCTGACAAAAGATGGATTACTGAAATTCTCAACTAGATTCCAAAAGACTGTAAACGATCTAGGAAACATCCTCAAAACATATTGATGGATGAAATAGAAAACAGGTTGGGGTGATACGGAAGCGAATTACCCAGGATAGCTACTTCTGCAAGAAAGCAGGTGGAGAGACCTTCTTCCAGCAGTGGATAGGTAATGGTTAAATATGTTGATGATATATTAGAGACTTTTTGAGTGAAAATTTACATAATTTTTATAATATTTTCTGTGCTTGAACGCATGCGATTAGATACACCAATCATATAATAAAAGAAGTGTAGTATATTTTATTTATTTTCATTTTAAATAGAAGCCCTTCCTACAGCAAAATACGTTTACAGGTCTCATCTATACTTCAAAATGAAAACTTGCAAAGAATTCTTAAAAAAACAAAACCCTAGTATATATTTGAAATAAAACTAAAATGAAGAAAACTGACAATATAAAGAGGGAGATAGGATGATGACATATGAAAGAAAACCTTTCACGTCGTCCACCGCAGACAATTTTCGAGTTCCTCTGGAGGTAAGGCGATAAAAGAGATATTTAAGCTAAAAAATATTGGAGATATTGATATTATGGTTTGAACTTATAGACATCAAAAGAAAAAGATGTGATGTTACATAAATTACAATTCATATCTCCTTACATATATGAAATGACATGCAACGAAAAACCGTAAATGCACTCTGAATGCTGGATCTAATAAATAAAACGATACAGAAATTGAAAACAACTGAAGGGTGTATAGGACAGTGCCCGCATCGGAACAAGAAATCTAAAAGACACATTTGGATAAGGAATCAAACGAGGGTCGAAAATACATTGTAAAAGTGAAAAACACCGAGTCGGGTATAGCTTGATCAGCGACGATCAATTGAAATTTCCAACTGGCTGCAGAAACCATCTCAGTCTGTGGAAATGCGCTCTGATACAGTGGTAATAATCGCAAAATCTGAAATACCGTTTTTTTTAATCGATTCCAATTAATTATAATTTTTAAAAGTTTTTCTGTATTGGATTGCGATGTCAATAACTTATACACTCGCAAGTAATATGGCTAAGACATAATTTTTTAACATATGAAACACATTAAAGGGGTGTTATTTCCCCATTAAGAGACGTTTTTTAACTAAATTTTAATTCTTTGATGTATTTTTTTTTTGTTTATTCATTTTTTAACAGAAACGTGCAAAATTTATCCGTATTAAGAATAACTTCGTTTCTTGCGAAGTAAAAAGTACATAGGCATATTATTTTTACAATGGAAATTTGCAGGCTTTAATAACAAAGAATTAAAACAAATCGTGCAAAAGTTAGAAACACACAACGGAGGTTGTAAAATATAAGTAAAATAATCTTTTTTTATAAATTATTGGAATTTAAGTAAATTTCAAAAATATAATACGAATAATAAAATGAGGGAACGATAATTATGAATAATAATTGTACAATTCTGCCCGATTATTAGTTTCAAGTTTGTTGTTCTACTTTGGGATTGTATTAGCGAAGTAGTTGTTGCATTTTACTTACCGAATCCTGTGGTTGTCTCTCATCTGATATTTTTGTAAGTTTGCTTTCGTGGCATGGATTTCTGTGGGTATTTATTTTGCTTCCTTTGTTGTTGTTCATTGATGGAAGGAACTATTTTATGTGCTCTCGCACTTGACAGTGGAAGCCTGAGACAGGCGATGCCACGATACAAAGAATCTATGTTTTTCTAAGCGTACTGTTTATTCGGATATTAGGTGTACTCCTGACAGTTCTGTATGTTTAGGATTGCTTTGTTGGTGGATTATTTTTGTTACTTAACTCTGTAGATACTCTTCAAGTTGACATTCCCTGTTTTACCATCAGAGCTAAATAGCCTTGCATATTGTTTAATTTTTGTAAGTTTTTCCTTAAATTATACATCTATAGTAGAGAGTTTTTAATAAAATTACATGGTACTGTATGGCAATTATTGAAATTTTTATTTCGGACACAAGATTTCCCTGTTATCTGTACCTATTCGAAGCTTTGCTTTCTATACACGGTTATTGCTAAATATCTCCACTCTCATTACCAACTTCAGTAGAACCCCGATTATATGAAATAAAGGGGCAAGCCTGATTTCGGATATGCGAAATTTTGGATAATTAAATTTTCAATGTAAAGGTAGAAAGAGACTACAATATTTACAAAAATTTTATTTAATTACACACTATTTAGCTACTATATTGATAGTGAAAACGTAATAAGGTATATGTGCGCATTAATTAAAATAGCAACAGCTCTGAAAATAGTCCGATATCTCTTTATATATATCCGATATATGTAGTACATGTCCGATATCTATCATTCGTATCGGTTTCCCTCTTAAAGCCGGATTTAGGTTTTCTCAAAATCACTTGGGTTAGGATGTGGAGTTATATCATCGGATACATGACAATAGCTTTTAGAAAACATATTAACTAATAATTTAAACATTAATGTCGAGTATTCATGCAAAGTTTAACTAACGAAATTTTTTAATTTTTAATTTCCTTAAAATATTAATTTCTATAAATTATTTTATTATAAATACCAAGGATTGCATATGTTTTCTGTGAGAAAATAAAATAATCGTTTTTGCTAATTTTATTTTTATGTAGCCATTTTGGCATCGTTTACTGATAATTGACTAAGATTGGAATCTTAATGAGTTACCATACTGAGACTACTGATTATATGACGTAAAGTCTATCGTATTGGCATAGACGGTGGCACGGGCGGGGCGCTGACCCCGCCCGTACCACCATCACATCGTGAAAGGGCGCCGAAGACGCTCCTCAAAGATGGTCATCAGAAATCATACCTACTGAATTTTTTTACCTTTGCAAAAAAATTTGAAATGAGTACACTGTAAAAAAATGAAATGAATAAAATAAAAATCATTGTAAGAAGAATAATACAGATTATTTTTGACATCATAATTTTGGAAACAAATTTTTCAAAAAAAAAAGCGAACACTGCCCCAGGTTGGAGTCAAGCCAGCAACCTTTCAGTTGAAACCAAGAACAAGATATGCTGTTCATTGCCACCAAAGCCATGGGTGCGGTGTTCTTTCAAATAGAAATAAAATACAGGGTACCAGGGAGGAAATTACATAAAAAGGTTAAACACTGGTAAAATAGCAATGAAAAAGATCACTCAAGCTTTCGGACGTATCAGCAGCAGTCCTTCATCAGGAGTAATGACGATGTTATATTTCTGTCTCTTTTTATACTTGAAATTTCTGGAAAAGCAGTTCATCAAAGCAGTCCCACAGAATGGAAAAACCCAGTGGGAACCAATGGGAGGCCTCGAATAGAATCATGGAAAAACCCAATAGGGACCAATGAGAAACCCATATCGCGGGCAACCTAATTTGGAGGTGTCTCATACATTTCAGAGTAAGAGTTGTTTGTAAGTTTCTGGAAGTGGTTGTGATGTATTAATGGCTTTCCCATGTAGTTTGTAAGTTTCCCAAGATTCTGAGATGAGTCTACTATTCTTGTTTGATGTGCCGGTGTAGTATTTTTGTTGAGCTCCAATCGGATTCGTGTCCATGTTGTAAAGCGTGTTTTAACAGACGTGAGGCTATGTTTCTCTTCACGAGTGCTTGTTTGTGTTCTTTTTTTTCTTGTTTGATCATTCTTTTTGTTTGTCCTATGTAATGTTTGTTGTAGTCTTTGCATGGTATTTGGTATATGGCGCCTGCGAGATATTCTGGTGGAATTGGATCTTTAACTTTTGTAAGTTGTTTGCGAAGTGTTGTGACAGGGGAATAGAATGTTTTGATATTTGCTTCCTTGAGGATGAGAGAGATTATTTCGGAAATGCCGTGAATATATGGAATGGATATGCGGGTGTGAGAGATATTATCGTTTAAAGAAGTACTATTGGGTCTACAGTTTCTGAGAATGAATCGTTTAGGGTATCCATTATTTTTAAGTGCCGTGTGTATGTGTTTTGTTTCTATGTTTGAAAGTGTTTCATTACTGCAGTGAGAATTCGCTCTAAGACTTAATGTTTTAACAACGGAAGCTTTGTGGCATGTTGGATGATGTGATTTAAAATCGAGATATCTGTCTGTATGTGTGGGTTTACGGTAAACTGAGGTGAAGATTGAGTTATCGTGAGATCTGTGGACAAGAACGTCTAGGAAAGGGAGTTTATTGTTCTGTTCGCATGAGAATTTTATATGTGTGTTTAAGTTATTAAAGTAATGGAAGAAGCTTTGGAGTGTAATAGTTTCAAGTACAACAAATGTGTCGTCAACGTATCTTTTCCAGAATTTAATGTTAAAATTCGGCGAGGGAAAAGCAGTTTCCTCAAATGACTCCATGATCAAATTGGCTACAACACTTTAGACCGGAGATCCCATGGCAGTGCCACAAACTTGTCTATAGATAGAACCATTTGAGGAGAACACAGCAGAGTCCAGATAAAATTTCAACAATGTGCAGATGTCGTGAGGTGTTAGTGAAGTGCGTTCATGGAGTATTTTGTCGTTTTGAAGGCATGTAAGTGCGGTGTCGATTGCAAGTGATGTATGAATGTAAGTGAAGAGAGAAATTACATCGAATGAGACCATGAGGTCGTCGTCGTCAAGTTGAAGGTTATTTAAAGAGATACATAAGGATTGGCTAGTAGAAACAGTGTAGTCGTTATTACCGATTACAGGAGAGAGTAGACGTACAAAATGTTTTGATAGGTTATATGTAGGAGAGCTGCAGAAACTAACTATTGGTCTGAGAGGAATATTTTGTTTATGAATTTTGGGTAATCCGTAGAAGGATGGTAAGCGGCCGGAAGTGCATTTTAAAGAGTCGTAGAGATTAAATGTAAGTTTTTAGATTTAAAGAGTTTAAGAAGGAGAGAGTTCATTTTGGATTGAATTGTTTGTGTAGGGTCTTTTGTGATGCGGGTGTATGTATTTGTATCAGATAAGAGTGTAGTAATTTTATTTAAGTAGTCTGGACGATTTAAGACGACGACTGTAGTACGGCCTTTATCAGCTGGCAGTATGACAAGTTCTTTGTGGATTCCATGTCGAACGGCCGCTGCATAGGCGTTGGGTTGTCCTCGAAGGGTTTTGAACGCCGAAGGAGTCCTGCCACTCTGCAGCGGATATCCAGTTGCAACGCGTTCGTCAGTGTGATGATTATTTTGTAGCGCATTTCTATGGAAGCGAGAATCTGTGGTGTAGGAATTTTAAGTGGGCATGTGAGAATTTAGGCCGGTGATGGTACGCGGGTGCTGTTGTGGTGTGAGATATTTATTAGAAGATTTAGCATCCAGTTTTTTGTAATAAGTTTTGACTGTTTTGAAATAGAAGGCCTAAGGTTATTAAGTTTACGTGAATGAGTAAGACGAATATGTTCTTGGATTTTAGATTCTTGTGAGCGAGTAGCAGATTTAACTAGGAGAATGGTAAGAAAATCGAGTTTAGTATTTAGAAGGGAAGTAAGAAAGGTTATTTCATTTTGAAGCTGAGCGAGTATGCAGTGACAGAGAGAAATTCTAGCAGAAAGAAATTTAAGACTTGTGTTATGTGCAATGCGATGTCCAAAGGCTGAATGTACAAGAGGTTTAACTTTAAGTTTGAAAGGGATAAGAAATTCCTTTTTACAGGTGTGATTAAAGTGAAGATGTTCTTTAAAACGGATAACTTTAATGTGTGTTTTGATGTATTTACGAACTATTTGAAGCGTTTCCCGACCACAGTGTAAACGAATAAAATTAAACATGGTGAAGTTGTCAGTGAGTAAGTTTAAGTGCGAGTGAAGTTTAAGCGCGAGTGAAGTTTAAGCGCGAGTGAAGTTTAAGCGCGAGTGAAGTTTAAGCGTGAGTGAGTTTAAGCGTGAGTGAGTTTAAGTGTGAGTGAAATTGAGAGGGCGTGAAATTTAAATATTAGTGAAGCGAAGTGCAACTGAAGTTAAGAGTGAATGTTGTTAAGTGTGAGTTAAGCGCGAGTGAAATTAAGTGCGAGCGAAATTTAAGTGTGAGTGAAGTTAAGTGTAAGTGAAATTTAAGAGTGAGTTAAATTTAAAAAGTGAGTGAAATTTAAGTGTGAGTGAAGTTAAGTGCACGTATAAGTGAATGCATGAAAGTAGTTTTCCAAAGTGCTTTTAGGCCAGGTGACATTTGCTTCCAACAAGTGTAATAGCAACCTTGCCTTCGAACTTTTTAGGGTTCAGCATGAAGATCGACACCGCGAATACTATGGAAGGAGTACAATGCACAGTACCGTTTGGAATAAATGAATACTTACTAAGGATCTCCGGCTGAATGATCCGTTACCACAGTCCAAGAACTGGAACGCAAAAACCTGAAAGAAAAAGGATGAAGTGGAACTTCACCCGCGGTTAGTAAAATAGAAATAAAATACAGGGTACCAGGGAGGAAATTACATACAAAAGGTTAAACACTGGTAAAATAGCAATGAAAAAGATCACTTAAGCTTTCGGACGCATCAGCAGCAGTCCTTCATCAGGAGTAATGACGATGTTATGTTTCTGTCTCTTTTTTATACTTGAAATTTCTGGAAAACCCTTCATCAGAGTAGTCCCGCAGAATGGGAAAACCCAATGAGAACCAATGGGAGGCCTCCAATAGAATCATGGAAGAACCCCAATAGGGACCAATGAGAAACCCACACTGCGGGTTACCTAATTTGGGGATGTCTCATACATTTCAGAGTAAGAGTTGTTTATAAGTTTCTGGAAGTGGTTGTGATGTATTAATGGCTTTCCCGTGTAGTTTGTAAGTTTCCCAAGATTCTAAGAAGAGTCTACTATTCTTGTTTCTGATGTGACGGTGTAGTATTTTTGTTGAGTCCCAGTCGGGTTCGTGTCCGGGTTGTAAAGCGTATTCTGCGAGACGTGAGGCTATGTCTACGGGTTACCTAAAATTCATAAACAAAATATTCCTCTCAGACCAATAGTTAGTTTTTGCAGCTCTCCTACATATAACCTATCAAAATATCTTGCACGTCTACTCTCTCCTACAATCGGTAATAACGACTACACTGTTTCTACTAGCCAATCCTTCTGCACCTCTTTAAATAACATACAACTTAACAACGACAACCTCATAGTCTCATTCGATGTAATTTCTCTCTTCACTTGCATTCCCACATCACTTGCAATCGACACCGCACTTACACCCTCCAAAACATACAACACTACATGAATGCACTTTACTAACACCTCATCACATCTGCACATTCTTGAAATTGTGTCTGGACTCTGCTGTGTTCTCCTCACATGGTTCTATCCATAGACATGTTTTTGGCACTGCCATGGGATCTCCAGTCTCAAGTATTGTATCTAACTTGGTCATGGAGTCATTTGAGGAAACTTCTTTGTCCTCACCAAATTTTAACATTAAATTCTGGAAAAGATACATCAACGACACGTTTGTTGTACTTAAAACTAATACATTCCAAAGCTTCTTCCATTATCTTAATAACTTAAATCCACATATAAAATTCACATACGAAACAGAACAGAACAATAAACTCCCTTTCCTAGACGTTCTTGTACACAGATCTCACGATAACTCTATCTTCACCTCAGTTTACCGTAAACCCACACATACAGACAGATATCTCGATTTTAAATCTCATCATCCAACATGCCACAAAGCTTCCGTTGTTAAAACATGAAGTCTTAGAGCGAATTCTCACTGCAGTAATGAAACACTTTCAAACACAGAAACAAAACTCATACACATGGCACTTAAAAATAATGGATACCCTAAACGATTCATTCTCAGAAACTGTAGACCCAATAGTACTTCTTTAAACGATAATATCTCTCACACCCGCATATCCATTCCATATATTCATGGCATTTCTGGAACGATCACTCGCATCCTTGAAGAGGCAAATATCAAAGCATTTTATTCCCCTGTCACAACACTTCGCAAACAACTTACAAAAGTTAAAGACCCAGTTCCACCAGAAGATCTCACAGGCGCAATATACCAAATACCATGCAAAGACTGCAGCAAACATTACATAGGACAAACAAAAAGAATGATCAAAACAAGAAAAAAAACACAAACACGCACTCGCGAAAGGAGACAGCCTCACGTCTGACAGAACACGCTTTACAACACTGACCTGGGATAACAAAAATACTACACCGGCACATCACAAACAAAAATAATAGACTCTTCTTGGAATCTTGAGAAACTTACAAACTACACGGGAAAGCCATTAATACATCACAATCACTTCCAGAAACTTATAAACAACTCTTACTCTGAAATGTATGGGACACCTCCAAATTAGATAGCCCGCGGTGTGGGTTTCTCATTGGTCCCTATTGGGGTTCTTCCATGATTCTATTGAAGGCCTCCCATTGGTTCTCATTGGGTTTTCTCATTCTGCGGGACTACTCTGATGAAGGGTTTTCCAGAAATTTCAAGTATAAAAAGGGACAGAAACATAACATCATCATTACTCCTGATGGACTGCTGCTGACACGTCCGAAAGCTTGGGTGATCTTTTTCATTGCTATTTTACCAGTGTTTAACCTTTTGTATGTAAATTTCCTCTCTGGTACCCTGTATTTTATTTCTAATTTAGGTTTATTGCATAAATCGCAACGTTTTTATGAGATACAATTTTAAAACCTCTCCTCACTGTTTTCTCTGCGACTAGAAAAATACGGCTATAATATCACATTCGTTACTCTCCGCGCAATTTTAGCGAATTCTAGCGCAGTGTTTCCAAGAAGTCAAAACGTGGCAATTGGCAAACAGTAATACGGCAATCTAGCAGAGATTTCAAGGAAAGTAACGAACCTGTCACCAAAAAACACCCTAGTGTTTTATGGCATTAATTATTCATCCCTTGTGGTTTTAATAAGGGTAGGATCCAAACCACATATATTTCGCAAGGATAAATTCATTTCTTTCTATCTTCCCCAAAAAGAATCTAGTGGTTTATGGCATTAATGCCAAATCCGTCGCCCCTTGACATTTTAATAAAGTTAATAAAACCCATTGAGATTTCTGAATTTTGTTTAATAAAATATAATGGAGACCATTAAATTATTTTTGGTAAGTGGAATAATTGTTTCAGCAATTGGATCGAGTTCTGCAATGTATTCGCTGCAAAATATAGCAATCTGAAATCCATAGAAACACTGCTGCGAATTATACAGCTAGGACTTGCTGGCGAATTTTCTGGGATTGAAATTCATTAGAGCCAATATCAAGCTATGGTTATAAACCAAATTAGGTCGTTCTCAGAAGCCTTTGGTTGAGGTTGTTTTATATTGTACTCCCTCAGTTATTTGGGATCATGATTTGTTTACATCATACAAACCCTCGCACATCCAATTTTTTTTCTATATCAGAATTTATTTCATGTTATTAACTTGTTGTTACTACTTATATATGATCTTTGCTATGAAATGTGCAGGTATGTCAAACTAGGACTGCTGGTGTCATTATTTCTCTACAGGGACAAAGTGATAACATTTTGAACTGGGTTTGCATGATGTTGGAACAGAAGACAATCAAGTCTGAATAATACGTCATGCAAACCCCTATGTGCTTCAAATATGTCTATTAACGCTACCTAAAGAAATGCAGAGACCCATTCAAAAGTGATATAATGTACAGACAAGGATTTCTAAAGTTTAACGTCAACATTCCAAGAATAAGTTGTTGAATTCCAAGAATAAATAGTTGAATTCCAAGAACAAATTGTTGAATTCCAAGAATAAATTGTTGAATTCCAAGAATAAATTTTTGAATTCCAAGAATAAATTGTTGAATTCCAAGAATAAATTGTGGAATTCCAAGAACAAATTGTTGAATTCCAAGAATAAATTGTGGATTTCCAAGAATAAATTGAATAAATTTCTGTGAGACTTATTATCAACCGTGAGACTTTTCTCCCTGAAAGCGTTTATGCCCGTTTTTCGTTATCTGGAAAGTGTTACCAGTTTTGAAGTATTTCCTCAAAGCTAAGTGCATAGTATATGAAAATTTCGGCGTGGCGTTGTATTTCAGTTCCAGAAATTGCTGCTTGAAGATAAGCACGAAATTAAATTATCAATTTTGTAACGATTTGGAGGAGAAATGTGAGATTGATTAATGTACAGGGCAAGGATTTCTAAAGTTCAACATCAACATTCCAAGAATAAATTGTTGAATTCCAAGA
>QLNU02015360.1:87857949-87871860 GCA_006491805.2 Dysdera silvatica | reverse complement strand
TGGTGAATACTTAACTCATTTGCAGTTTGCTGATGACATTGTTATTTTTTCAACGAACCCATCAGAACTCCAAGACATGGTACAGGAGCTCTCAACTAGAAGTAAAGAAGTTGGACTCAAGATGAACCTACAAAAAACTAAAATCATGTTCAATAATTTCGTAGAGGAAACAAAAGTACAAGTTGACAACATTGAGCTAGAAATTGCTGATTCATATATTTACCTTGGCCAGCTGATTGCAATGGATGGTAACATTATGAAAGAACTCAACAGACGTATTAAACTTGGCTGGAGTGCATTTGGAAGAAACAGTTTTATCCTGCAGAGAAAATTTCCTTTGTGTTTTCCAAAGAAAAGTTTTCAACCAGTGTGTATTGCCAGTCCTCTCTTATGGATCAGAGACATGGAGTCTAACAGTTGGAGCAATACGAAAGTTACAGACAACGCAAAGGAGCATGGAGAGGTGCATGCTTGGAATAACTAGGAGAGATCGAAAAAGGAACACTTGGGTGAGAGAGCAAACTAGAGTAGAGGACATCATTGTTAAAGTAAAAGGGCTGAAATGGCGATGGGCTGGGCATATTGCAAGAAGAACTGATCAACGATGGACAACAGAAATTCTGAACTGGATTCCAAGAGACCACCGAAGACCTAGAAAACGTCCTCAAACTAGATGGGTGGATGAAATAAGAAAACAGGCTGGGGTGACTTGGAAGCGAATTGCTCAGGATAGACTTGTGTGGAAAGCATTTGGAGAGACCTTCATCCAGCAGTGGATAGATAATGGTTGAATATGATGATGATGATGATATATATATAACTTCAACATTAACTATTATAATTCTAAAACTAGCACTTTTTTCTAAGAGTATTTAAAGTTGATTTTTTTTTCTTCGGAAAGTACGCAATGAATTCATGAAACAATACAAAGGAAGATACCATAATAACTGTTATTTCGATACTGGCGTAAGGTTTAGAAACGACATTTCAGGAGCCAAGTGAAGGCAGAAATTTCGAAAAGACTTGAATAATGTTCACTTGACGAAGGCAGCAGTTAGCTTCTGAAATGTCATTTAAACCTTACACCAGTGTCAAAATAGTAGTTGTTACAGTAAATTCCCATATAACAGTTACTGTAAATTCGTGCCAAGTATTTTATGGAAGATATTATAAACAAGATTTTTTATACGTACATATGTGTACTTTGAAAACTTGAAACAAAACACTTGGTACACTGCTTCAGAAACATATGAGGTCAAAGTGTTCTATGACAAACTAATCAGAAGTTAGAGTTGACTCATCGCCATCCGAACGACTTGCTATCTACCCTTTGGGAATAAGTTCTGCTTCGCCGATCGATTCACACCAAGTTTAAATTGGAGCAGAAGCGGTTTGAAAGTTCTCACTTTAGAGATGGAATTTCATCTGGAATTAAAAAAGTAAAATTCAATTTTAGAAAAGCAAATTTAAAAGTGGTTTGTATATATCATCACACTTCAAAATTTTGAAGCGGCGAATTTTTATATTGACAGTCACTGGAGATGTCATACTTTTTCTATTACGATCATGATAATGTTATATTTACTTTCCTCGTTTTCATCCTCTTTTCCTTTGTAGGAAGAAAACGGGCATTAAATTACGAGGAGGCTCGTTTCTCATGCACAAAGTCTGTAGCGATGACGTCACAGCACGGCTCATCAAGGCTACCTCTGACGTTATAGGTAAACAATTATTCTTCATTTAATATCTGCAATTAGACAAAATCAGTGTACTCGCTAACTTTCTAAATGAATATAACTCTTGCCCTGAAGTAGCAGAGTCGTGACGCGTTCATATAACGATCCGTTAATCCATGTTCAACTCCCAAAGGTACAAAAACAAATAAAAAAAACCAACAGGCTTACCGACTAACTGCACACTGTAGTCCGGTGGCTGGTTCCCTAGGCCTTAAGACGTTCGGGTACCTCGGAAAACGATGAATTCCGGCGCAGCATGGCCGTTTCTGTTCTTGCGCCGTAAATCACAAATTTATAAATGACCAGATATTTATGTCAGATTATTCATATCCGTTTAAAACTCAAACTTTTATAATAAGGCGCTGTATTAGCTCGAATTTTTGTTCATTAAAATGAAATAATTAAAATATAATTTGCATCATACATCATCTAAATAGTAAAATATAAAAATATTAAATATTATGCTTACATTTACTTTGAAAATGATGTAACAAATTAAACCAAGCATTTCTTTTTATAATTGAAAATCCCTTCTTCCTTACGGCATGAAAATTTTTATTTTTCTTTTCTTTCGTTTCAGTAAGCAAATAAATAAAGACTTTTTCACTTGATGGTCAAATAAGCGTAAGAAAGAGTTGTAAAACTTTTAGAACTTTCTAATTCTTCGGCTAATGGAAATCTTTGTTTAAGAAAAATGAGTTTAAAAAAAAATGTGTATATTTTATTTTTACTGCTTTATTATCATTGTTGCTTGCTCTTTAAATATGGACAAAATTATCCTTTAAAGGAAAAATAAAATAAAAACTCTCGGTCGGTTGATGCCAAATGTAAAGAAATAAACTAACTAGGTTATATTCTAATTGCTTCCTATTTGTGCCATTAAATGTCATTAAACATTTTTGTATCACCCTTTCTGGGATTACAGCACCGGCTTCAGGGGCCACTCTTCCCAATTGACTGTCTTGCCTGATTCCTCTTTCTTTCTTGTATCACATTGCTTGAAATTGTTTCCTCACCTTTGGCAACAATCACTTTGGTACTATTCTGGCATAGGCAAACGTGTTCTGTCGAAACGATGATTAATATATCACTAAATGAACTGTAATGTTTCAGGGAGATAATTTCATTTCAATCGTTATTTACGTTTGTCGTGTAGGAAGAATGTTCAGTTGATAAACTAAATATAAAAAAAAATAGTTAACACTCCAACAATAAACTGGAGGTTTGATCTTTCTCGGTAATAGCAATAAACTAGAAATCTGCATTTTTGCATTCTTTGGCTTTCTGTTCAAAAGATAGAAGCTTAAACTGACGAAAATATAATCATGCAAATGTCAAGTCCCTCTCCCTGAAGTCTCAAATTTAAAATATTGCCTTTTTTTTTCAATTTAGAAAATATCACTCCCCTCAGCCTATGATATTTCTTGTCATCTATTAATTGGTAAAACAAAATTACCGCAACAGTCGTTTGTAAGTAATCAGGGTTAAAGAAAAAAATTCAAATTATCTGTTCAACTTATGAATATCAGTGAAACGTATCCAGTCAGATATTTGTTGTTCGGAAATACCATCTTCTCTCGAGACCATTTAATGGATTTCAGACGCTTAGTCCTCTGCTTAGACTTATTTTCTTACATACCTTTTGTTTCTGCAAATGATATCATTTCAATTGGAAAAACAATTTTCAAAGAATAGTAACTTCATCTTTGAGACTCTACCATCAAACAGCATTGAATTGAATGTAGGTGAGACGCAAAGTAGTCTTATATTGATTTCCCATTTTGTACAGACCTGGGGCATCAAAACTCTAAATCAATTTTAGCAGTGACAAAACTACTATTTCCTTTCTTGAGACCAACTGACGACAACTTTAAGAAGACAGAAAGCGTTTAAAAGAATATTATTTTTGTTAACGCTCTCGATGAAGTCATAATAAGAAAAGTCAATGCTAAATGACTATCTTTGTAGTTCTGTTAATACTAATGTTCGGCGCATTTTTATTTGGCGGGTGTAAGTGAATATAGATAATATTTTCCAGCATATGGAGTGGTGGAATCATGGTGGCGCCAGTTAGTATGCGTACTATCAACGCAGCACTATGTAAAATACCTTAAATATTAATATCAACTTTATAGGGTGTAGTTCTCTTATAGTATGTATATGCGTTCAAGTACGATCTAAACATCCAAAACTACGCTCTAAACATCCAAAACTACGCTCTACAGCGTTGATACTAACAATTAATGCATTTTACTTAGAGCCACGTCGATCTTGCGCTTACTGACTTACACCATTATAATTCTGAACTCCCCACATAACAATGAAATAAATATAATATTTGAGTAATATGTTTTTTGGAGGATACTATAGTCGAACACACGAAAAGCATGATTTAATCAGGATAACGAAATTTTCTCTCCCACGTCAATAAAGCAAAACCTCTGGAAAACGATAAAAAACGCTGAAGTATTAGGTGTGTGCAAAAGTTCTACCCGTCTTTGGAGATGCAAAGTATACGAGTAGATTTAAGTAAGTATTTGATGTCGTACATGACGCTGTGATGGCTGTAATTTTCGACCAATGAAACGTGTAGACAGACGGAATATAAAGGCAAGGTGGTTGTAAAAGTAAATCAAGCGTAAAAAAAAACTTCAAGCGGTTTAAAATGGCAAGCGATAAGGAGCATAACAGACATTGTTTGTTGTAAGAATTCAATAGAACCAGTACTGCAATTCTAGCATGCCGAAATATATGTCGTGTGCGGGGTAGGATGCGGTTGACGACAGCACATGTCATTGCTGGTTTCGAAAATTCAGAAACGGAGACAGAAGCTGTAAGGATCAACCACGTTCCAGACATCCATCAGTGATTTCTGAGCAGATTCTAAACCAAACCATATCGAATACTCCATATCCAACTATTGAAGAATTAGAGGAAACTCTATCCGTACATAGAACAACAGTTGAAAGACGAATGCATGCATTTGAGTTCATCACAAAGCTGGATCAGTTGATTCGACATCAGCTCTCTGAAAAGCAACGATAGGAGAGAACCAGTACCTGTGTTTCTTTGTTTGCTCGTTCCAGAAATGAACCATTTTTGAAACGAATTGTAATGGATGATAAATGGATACTGTACCATAATACGAAACGTCAATGGACTATGTGTGGCGTAGCAGAGCCTACTTCATCCACCTCAAAATCAGTATTGCATTCTGAAAAGGTTTTGTTAAGTTTATGGTAGGCTACGAAAGGAATAATCCACTGGAAGCTTCTCCCACGTAAACAAACTATCAATTCTAACATAAACTACCAACAGTTGGACAGATTGAAGCAAAAACTGATTTGTAAGCGGCCAACACTTGTCAATCGTAAAGGCGTTATCTTTCAACAAGATAACGCAAGATCTCATGTTGTCTAATCACTTGAAAAAAACTATTCAACTTTGATTGGGAAGTTTTACGTCATCCAGCATATTCACTGGATATTGCTCCTTCGGATTACTATCTTTTCCGATCATCACAAAATTCTTTGGTCCTTCAAACCTTTAATGACGTTACACGTTATGTGTATATCGTCGACCGTTCTGACGAAAATAGTCCAGGGCTATTGAAACAGTCTGTAAACGATTAAACTTAATTAAACTGTGTTAATTTGTTGTCCTGTTTTAATTACTTTAATGATGCGCAAGATGTGAAAACAGTATTAAAAGAATTTTTTACTTTAAACCAGAGAAATTTTATCGACAAGGGATTAATCTACTGCAAAACAGATGAAGACAGGTCATACTAAAAGATGGCATTTACGTTAATACATAGATACTGCAAATTTCTTTTATTCGCTTTTCCTTTTCACTTGAAAAAACGGGTAAAATTTTTGCACACATCTACTACAATAAACAATATATTTTTCATGCTTAGTTAAAAAATTGCTTCGTTTTAAAAATTAGTGTACTACTGATCCGTTAAGAACTAATCCGAAATTAGTTAAATGAGAAAGTTGCAAATCTGCAATAAAAGGTAAAAAATGCAAAAATTAGCCACAACTGAGAATAAAACTGAAATATTTAACTTTCTAAAATTAATCAAAACGCATATATTTTCTCAAAACTTTCTCTTCTCTGATTGATTAAAGGAATAGGTCAACATATTTAAAGAATATCGACATTTCTATATTATAGAAATACATCCAAAATAAGTGAAAGATAAAGCATGACCAACTAAATTTTATTAAAAATTTTTCTGAGGAAAATCTTTCAGCACTTAACTAGCACTACAGAAAGTTAACTGGGATAGCATAATAACAGCAAATAATGCCTTCTAGACATATAATCTTTTTAACCGCCATTTTTAAATCCCTTTATAACAAATGCTTCCCAATTAAGAAAATTTCAAGAAATAAAAAAACGCAGTCGAAAACCTTGGATAATTATGGAATTACAGCGAGAAAATAAAATCAAGAATAGGCTCTTCTTTACGTTTCTTAAAAATAAAACCTAAATCAATTACTGAACTTTCAAAACTTTTCCAGACGGACTGAACAAGAAAATTAAAATCGCTAAACGCTCATACTTACACACATTTTGTGTTAATTGAAACCCTAAGGAAGGATTCTTCAACCTTTTTCAGTCCAAGGACCAATTTTGCTTATTCTTGCAGGCCCGCGGGCCGCACTACTGTATCAGCAATATTAGGACTGAACAAAGGATCCAAGGGGACGCCCTTGGATTCGCCTTCGATTTTACCAACTTTATTCTAGGAAAGAGCTTTTCGCAAACACACTGGCGTACGCAGGGGGTGATTGATGGGGTTGTAACACACATAGCGATGGAATTTTGTATATATACATTTTACCTCCATTCAGAGACCACCTCTTTGAGTGACTTCTTTTTCACGGAAACGACGGTCGCCTTAGGAAGGTTTTACTGTATATATGTAAATTTTTATTTTGAACAGCTTTCAAAATGATTTTTTAATTCACAATTATGATTGATATCACTAGCGTATATTCACAAAAGAATCTTCTCCCACTCTCCTATACCAACAATTATTCCCTTTAAAAATTACGTCAGTCTGTACATTATACGCTTTTGTCATCAGAAATCTAACTGTTCTCGATTATTTCATAGTAATTATAGCTTAATTGTAGACAGGATTTTACATCATTTATTGCGCTTGTTGCTACTTACAGAAAAATTGGAAAGCAAAACTGGACATTTTAATGATTCTCAAATTCACATGAATTTTATGGGGAATTCGTGTTTTGAAAAATCAATCGAAATATTTCTCGATTACATTCTAAAGAAAGATGCGTCCTCTGACCTTACTGTGGTATATAACGGAGCTTTACAATAACCGGTTCAAGTTTAAAAGCAGCAAAGTATGAATATTGTAAATACATTTTACTTTTCGGCGTCCACGTCAGTCCCGAATTCAAAAACTTTGTGGGCAGCGTGTTTCTAAACATGAAAGTCCGAAACGAGGCGAATCCTTTCCAGGGAATATACATCAAGGCATTCATGAAGCAAGAAGAAATTTCGACCAATCTCTAAAAAATGAAACGTTGATATCTCGCATCTTTTGTTAAGTTGATGTAATAGAAACCAAGAACAAAATTTTATAAAACTAACATAAGAGCTCCGATTTTTCGATTTGTAGTACTAGTCTGGAAAAATGAGTTACCTGTATTTCCGTCCCAACATCTTTCTTCCTTACACTCCCTTTTAACCATCATAATGGAAAATCGTTCAGAATTTGCTTAAGTGAGTTAGAAATGACGTAAAAATACGTAGATAAAATATTGATTAAAGCGTTGTATAAACATGCATATTTTAGTTGGCTGTGAAATCAAAAAAAAAAAATCAAGCGGGCGAAAAATTTAAATGTCGTTAGATTTAGTGAGTGAATTGGAGTGAATGGGGAATTCGGAAGTATATTTTCTTTTGATGAATTCAGCAAAAACTTGCATTAATTGCACATGCACTAGTCCACAAATAAATCTAACACTTCACTGTCTTGCAATATTTCACTATAATATACAAGGTGCCCAGCAACATTCGAAAAAAAAGTATATAGCGAGCGTCCTTAAAGAAGTTCGTTAAAAGAAAGTGTCACTCAGAATGTCCCCAAATCGATACTTTCGGAGCCGTTAGCATTTGAAATACATCCAATCATCACGTAGCTTTCAATTACTAACGCCTTTTATGATCAGATTGAAACGAATGTAAAAAATCGTGTTTCTGCAAAGGTTTTCGTAGTTTAAACGGTTGGTTTTTTTTTCGATAATTTTAGTTTGAAAGCTAACGTGCACGTCAAGTCTGTAGCCATGATAAAGGGGAAACTGGGGCCAGGCCCGTGCTAGCCCCGTCTTGCACGCGTATTGTTCTTTTCAACCAATATGCATAAGCAGTCGCAGCCTCTCAGATTAAGTGGGGCCCGGTGCCGAAGTAATTTTGGCGCCCCTTACATCGTGACTTGGCTCCCATACACTTAATATTAATTTTTCCCCAATGGGGGTGGAGTGGTGTCGGGACCCCACCCCCCTCCTTACGTACTCCAATGAGTGGAACTCAAAATTGTGGTGAATTACCACTGGTGATGTCAAAAATAATTCAACTTATTTAATCCTTCCACATTCCACACTCTCTCTGTATTTAGAGTTTTCTTCTTCAATTATTTGAAAGTAAATAGTAAATAGGAAAAATATTCTTTCTTACTTCCCTTCTAAATACTAAACTTGATTTTCTTACCATGCTCCTAGTTAAATCCGCTACTCGCTCACAAGAATCTAAAATCCAAGAACATATTCGTCTTACTCATTCACGTAAACTTAACAACCTTAGACCTTCTATTTCAAAACAGTCAAAACTCCTTACAAAAAACTGGATACTAAATCTTTCAAATAAAAATCTCACACCACAACAGCAATTCGTACTATCACTCGGCCTAAATTTCTCACCTGCTCCACTTAAAATTCCTACACCACAGATTCTCGCTTCCATAGAAAATGCTCTACAAAATACTCACACTGACGAACGTGTTGCAGCTGATATCCGCTGCAGAGTGGCAGGACTCCTTCGGCGTCCAAAACTTCCTGAGGACAACCTAACGCCTATGCAAAGGGTTGCCCTCCGGGAGCTACGGAACGATAAGGACCTTGTCATACTGCCAGCTGATAAAGGCCGTACTACAGTCGTCTTAAATCGTCCAGACTACTTACATAAAATTACTACACTCTTATCTGATACAAATACATACACCCGCATCATAAAAGACCCTACACAAACAATTCAATCCAAAATGAACTCTCTCCTTCTAAAACTCTATAAATCTAAAAAACTTACATTTAATCTCTACGACTCTTTAAAATGCACTTCCGGCCGCTTACCATCCTTCTACGGATTACCTAAAATTCATAAACAAAATATTCCTCTCAGACCAATAGTTAGTTTTTGCAGCTCTCCTACATATAACCTATCAAAATATCTTGCACGTCTACTCTCTACTATAATCGGTAATAATGACTACACTGTTTCTACTAGCCAATCCTTCTGCACCTCTTTAAATAACCTACAACTTGACGACGACGACCTTATGGTCTCATTCGATGTAATTTCTCTCTTCACTTGCATTCCCACATCACTTGCAATCGACACCGCACTTACACGCCTCCAAAATGACACAACACTACATGAACGCACTTCACTAACACCTCACGACATCTGCACATTGTTGAAATTTTGTCTAGACTCTGCTGTGTTCACCTCAAATGGTTCTATCTATAGACAAGTTTTTGGCACTGCCATGGGATCTCCGGTCTCAAGTGTTGTAGCTAACTTGGTTATGGAGTCATTTGAGGAAACTGCTTTGTCTTCACCGAATTTTAACATTAAATTCTGGAAAAGATACGTCGACGACACGTTTGTTATACTTAAAACTAATACACTCCAAAGCTTCTTCCATTACCTTAATAACTTAAACTCACATATAAAATTCACATACGAAACAGAACAGAACAATAAACTCCCTTTCCTAGACGTTCTTGTACACAGATCTCACGATAACTCAATCTTCACCTCAGTTTACCGTAAACCCACACATACAGACAGATATCTCGATTTTAAATCGCATCATCCAACATGCCACAAAGCTTCCGTTGTTAAAACATTAAGTCTTAGAGCGAATTCTCACTGCAGTAATGAAACACTTTCAAACACAGAAACAAAACACATACACACGGCACTTAAAAATAATGGATACCCTAAACGATTCATTCTCAGAAACTGTAGACCCAATAGTACATCTTTAAACAATACATCTCACACCCGCATATCTATTCCATATATTCACGGCATTTCCGAAACAATCTCTCGCATCCTTAAAGAGGCAAATATCCAAACATTCTATTCCCCTGTCACAACACTTCGCAAACAACTTACAAAAGTTAAAGACCCAGTTCCACCAGAAGATCTCACAGGCGCCATATACCAAATACCATGCAAAGACTGCAACAAACATTACATAGGACAAACAAAAAGAATGATCAAAACAAGAAAAAAAGAACACAAACAAGCACTCGCGAAAGGAGACATAGCCTCACGTCTGGCAGAACACGCTTTACAACACGGACACGAACCCGACTGGGACTCAACAAAAATACTACACCGTCACATCACAAACAAGAATAGTAGACTCTTCTTAGAATCTTGGGAAACTTACAAACTACACGGGAAAGCCATTAATACATCACAACCACTTCCAGAAACTTATAAACAACTCTTACTCTGAAATGTATGAGAGATCTCCAACTTAGGTAGCCTGCAGTATGGGTTTCTCATTGGTCCCTATTGGGGTTCTTCCATGATTCTATTGGAGGCCTCCCATTGGTTCTCATTGGGTTTTCCCATTCTGCGGGACTACTCTGATGAAGGGTTTTCCAGAAATTTCAAGTATAAAAAGAGACAGAAACATAACATCGTCATTACTCCTGATGAAGGACTGCTGCTGATGCGTCCGAAAGCTTGAGTGATCTTTTTCATTGCTATTTTACCAGTGTTTAACCTTTTTATGTAATTTCCTCCCTGGTACCCTGTATTTTATTTCTATTTGAAAGAACACCGCACCCATGGCTCTGGTGGCAATGGACAGCACATCTTTTTCTTGGTTTTAACTGGAAGGTTACTGGTTTGACTGCAACCTGGGGCAGTTCGCTTTTTCGTTTTGAAAAATTTGTTTCCAAATTATGATGTCAAAAATAATTTGTATTATTCTTCTTACAATGATTTTTTATTTTTTTGCATTTCATTTTTACAGTGTACACATTTCAAATTTTTTTGCAAAGGTAAAAAAATTCAGTAGGTATGATTTCTGATGACCATCTTTGAGGAGCGTCTTCGGCGCCCTTTCACGATGTGATGGTGGTACGGGCGGGGTCAGCGCCCCGCCCGTGCCACCGTCTATGCCAATACGATAGACTTTACGTCATATAATCAGTAGTCTCAGTATGGTAACTCATTAAGATTCCAATCTTAGTCAATTATCAGTAAACGATGCCAAAATGGCTACATAAAAATAAAATTAGCAAAAACGATTATTTTATTTTCTCACAGAAAACATATGCAATCCTTGGTATTTATAATAAAATAATTTATAGAAATTAATATTTTAAGGAAATTAAAAATTAAAAAATTTCGTTAGTTAAACTTTGCATGAATACTCGACATTAATGTTTAAATTATTAGTTAATATGTTTTCTAAAAGCTATTGTCATGTATCCGATGATATAACTCCACATCCTAACCCAAGTGATTTTGAGAAAACCTAAATCCGGCTTTAAGAGGGAAACCGATACGAATGATAGATATCGGACATGTACTACATATATCGGATATATATAAAGAGATATCGGACTATTTTCAGAGCTGTTGCTATTTTAATTAATGCGCACATATACCTTATTACGTTTTCACTATCAATATAGTAGCTAAATAGTGTGTAATTAAATAAAATTTTTGTAAATATTGTAGTCTCTTTCTACCTTTACATTGAAAATTTAATTATCCAAAATTTCGCATATCCGAAATCAGGCTTGCCCCTTTATTTCATATAATCGGGGTTCTACTGAAGTTGGTAATGAGAGTGGAGATATTTAGCAATAACCGTGTATAGAAAGCAAAGCTTCGAATAGGTACAGATAACAGGGAAATCTTGTGTCCGAAATAAAAATTTCAATAATTGCCATACAGTACCATGTAATTTTATTAAAAACTCTCTACTATAGATGTATAATTTAAGGAAAAACTTACAAAAATTAAACAATATGCAAGGCTATTTAGCTCTGATGGTAAAACAGGGAATGTCAACTTGAAGAGTATCTACAGAGTTAAGTAACAAAAATAATCCACCAACAAAGCAATCCTAAACATACAGAACTGTCAGGAGTACACCTAATATCCGAATAAACAGTACGCTTAGAAAAACATAGATTCTTTGTATCGTGGCATCGCCTGTCTCAGGCTTCCACTGTCAAGTGCGAGAGCACATAAAATAGTTCCTTCCATCAATGAACAACAACAAAGGAAGCAAAATAAATACCCACAGAAATCCATGCCACGAAAGCAAACTTACAAAAATATCAGATGAGAGACAACCACAGGATTCGGTAAGTAAAATGCAACAACTACTTCGCTAATACAATCCCAAAGTAGAACAACAAACTTGAAACTAATAATCGGGCAGAATTGTACAATTATTATTCATAATTATCGTTCCCTCATTTTATTATTCGTATTATATTTTTGAAATTTACTTAAATTCCAATAATTTATAAAAAAAGATTATTTTACTTATATTTTACAACCTCCGTTGTGTGTTTCTAACTTTTGCACGATTTGTTTTAATTCTTTGTTATTAAAGCCTGCAAATTTCCATTGTAAAAATAATATGCCTATGTACTTTTTACTTCGCAAGAAACGAAGTTATTCTTAATACGGATAAATTTTGCACGTTTCTGTTAAAAAATGAATAAACAAAAAAAAAATACATCAAAGAATTAAAATTTAGTTAAAAAACGTCTCTTAATGGGGAAATAACACCCCTTTAATGTGTTTCATATGTTAAAAAATTATGTCTTAGCCATATTACTTGCGAGTGTATAAGTTATTGACATCGCAATCCAATACAGAAAAACTTTTAAAAATTATAATTAATTGGAATCGATTAAAAAAAACGGTATTTCAGATTTTGCGATTATTACCACTGTATCAGAGCGCATTTCCACAGACTGAGATGGTTTCTGCAGCCAGTTGGAAATTTCAATTGATCGTCGCTGATCAAGCTATACCCGACTCGGTGTTTTTCACTTTTACAATGTATTTTCGACCCTCGTTTGATTCCTTATCCAAATGTGTCTTTTAGATTTCTTGTTCCGATGCGGGCACTGTCCTATACACCCTTCAGTTGTTTTCAATTTCTGTATCGTTTTATTTATTAGATCCAGCATTCAGAGTGCATTTACGGTTTTTCGTTGCATGTCATTTCATATATGTAAGGAGATATGAATTGTAATTTATGTAACATCACATCTTTTTCTTTTGATGTCTATAAGTTCAAACCATAATATCAATATCTCCAATATTTTTTAGCTTAAATATCTCTTTTATCGCCTTACCTCCAGAGGAACTCGAAAATTGTCTGCGGTGGACGACGTGAAAGGTTTTCTTTCATATGTCATCATCCTATCTCCCTCTTTATATTGTCAGTTTTCTTCATTTTAGTTTTATTTCAAATATATACTAGGGTTTTGTTTTTTTAAGAATTCTTTGCAAGTTTTCATTTTGAAGTATAGATGAGACCTGTAAACGTATTTTGCTGTAGGAAGGGCTTCTATTTAAAATGAAAATAAATAAAATATACTACACTTCTTTTATTATATGATTGGTGTATCTAATCGCATGCGTTCAAGCACAGAAAATATTATAAAAATTATGTAAATTTTCACTCAAAAAGTCTCTAATATATCATCAACATATTTAACCATTACCTATCCACTGCTGGAAGAAGGTCTCTCCACCTGCTTTCTTGCAGAAGTAGCTATCCTGGGTAATTCGCTTCCGTATCACCCCAACCTGTTTTCTATTTCATCCATCAATATGTTTTGAGGATGTTTCCTAGATCGTT
>QLNU02015360.1:87808104-87843957 GCA_006491805.2 Dysdera silvatica | reverse complement strand
AAGCTCAAACCGTTTTTCAAAGTTTTTTATTTGCTGAGATGACAATAAAAATTTAAAAAATTCAAAATGCTGATTTCAACTACCTTTTCCCACGAAATAATGACATTTTTACCATAGTCTTAACTTATACGAGAATCTAACTTTATTCTCTATAGAGTTACGTCTACCCGTCAAGGGTTTAGGCTTAGTTTTGGAATGATAGCATCCACACTATCGTAGAAGTGAGAGAGAGTTAACGCATGTGACACTATTTAGAAAAGATGATTTCAAAATGCGAATTATAGAAAATTAGCACATTAAACTTACTGCCATTTAATTTAATATAATTAAATCTTAGGCGATTCTTTTAATGCAGCAGAACCCCGTTTATCCTAACTTCGCTTAACCGAAATAAGCCCCCTGCACTTATTTTCATTTCTATACCCTTTAGTAGATATTTGATCATTGTTTTCTATATAAATTTACTCCTGCAAATTTATATTCAACTGCTTCACTTTCAGTCATTCCTTCTCAAAATCGTAATAGTTCAATGCCTCTTCACAAGCAGATTTTCCTGGTTCCAAATTTGTGGTTCCACGACGTCAGTAAGTCTTTAAATTTCGCTTTTAATTCTTTTTCGAACATCCACAATGATCTATTTGAAGATCTCCACGCAGAATCTAGCATCTTCAAATGTGCTCAGACGAGTCGACTATCGATATTTGACTTCATTTATAATGAAAATGTCACTTTGGCGAAAATTGGTATATGATGCAGAGTATAGGGGCCGAAACTCTTGAAGGAAAACCACAGGGGGGCCCGAGACTCGTCAAGCCATGTTATATTGGCTTTTATCTGGGATCTCCTACCAAGCCACAATTCATGGTGTTAGTACACTACACTGTATTCGATTGTGTATAATTGTGTGTATTGGCGAAATAAATATTGATTGATTTGTTTTCTAGTATACTCCAACTTTCTCTCTTACTATCTTTTTTCTTCTATAAAAAAGCTCTAGTTTGAGATCATAGCCTGGGTGTCATAAATATTATTCGTATTTAATCCCCCACGAAAAAATACCAAAAAACCCGCCCCGGTAGCTTTATGTGTCGACCAGTTTGGCAGTTGTTCTAACCCCAAGATGGATAATAATATCCTATAATACTCGTTTTTCGCGCGCGTAAAACGAGTTATGAAAGACATACCACCCTCTACTTCAATGAAACAACCTGTCTATGACGTCAGCTACCTTGAATGAGAACCAATTTTCAGCCAACGGACTATAGCTATAAACGTGTGGTTGTGGAAAACTATAATTTTTTTGTACCGAAAACTGAATTTCTAGATTATCCAAAATTTCTTTTCTCCGAAATCGGGTTTGCCCCTTCATTTTGCACAAATCAAGATTCTACTGTAGTTATTTAATATCACAAAATGCTTTGGTTTAAACAAAATGGCAGTTTTTCCAAACTCGCTTCTTCCTGCAAATAAACTAATTTCACGGATAAACCGTAAAATAAGATATTAGAATGCGTTATTTGGACCCATCTGTCACCAATAACGTTGAAGCTTTTGACTAGTGACAACTATTTACTTAATTCGAAAGCCCTTTTATGAAAAAGTGGAAAGATACAATCTATAAAGGACTGACACATTTCACAGTTGATTACATATGGACAATTTTTTCCAAAAAGCCAGGACCTTAAATTGTTTTGGAGAGAATTTATCTTGCGAGTAAATTTCATTTCGAATTGTCTTATGGAATAAAGAGTGTGATGGGAAGTGCAATTAAACCAAGCTTGTAACAATAAAATATTTCTCATTTAGAAAAAAAAATTAATCACGAGTTATTAAAGCTGCGCTTAACCAGTTTTAGCCAGAAGACCGACTCTGTGAAAATTTTTGTTGCAAAAAAGACTCATTACATGCATGCCAATGATTACATGATTACCATGTGTCAAAAGTTATATAACTTATAGTATATATAATATAAACACCCCTTCTTATATAAAATACATTTAAGGTGAAGGAAAGAATTCTAGATTGTTGGAAATCAATTCCTTAACGAGTACAAGTCTTTAGAATTTGACCCAGTCTATTAATTTTTTTAAAAATAAACAAAAATCTACTAGGCATTAGCAAATATAGCCTAGATTTTGTTCTTCAGAAATATTTCCTAAACAATTGTGTACTTATTGAACATCGCGAATATGCTGAATAGCAGCTAAATTAAACGTGTTTAAACTAACATTTTTCACTACTGAAGAATTTAAGCACAAATTAATCACATTATTCTACTTTCGTTAATTGTGTGTACGTAGGCGCATAGCTTGAGAGGCAAATTATAAACGGCGTTTACTGAAAACTGGCGTATACAATATTATTCTCCGAAATGTTTAGCACTCAAATGTTTAGAATCAAATTCAAAAATAATAGTGAAAAATCCCTAGAAACCGCTACTTTTTTGCACTAATTATAATGATAGTTCTAACATGTGTATTCGCGCATTTTCAAAGCAATAGCTGTTTCTAGGAAAGAAGGTAAACCCCTTCGAATCAATAACGCAGGCTGTTTTCTATATTTTTGTTGGAACAGCACACCGCTATAATGGTTCGAAATCTACAGTCATAAAAAACAAAATGTCTTTCCTTTGAATCTCGTATCCTCAAAAATAATTTAAATTATTTTTTTAGAGGAAAAAATACCACCATTAAGATTTCAAGAAGTAGGGAAAAATAGGGCAAAGCGGATCACTTAATTTCATCTTATTAATAAATAAATTAATTAATTAATAAATAAATAAATATATTAGCGCTGAAACTTTACTATTTACTATTGCGAACATGAAAGAAACATATTATGAAATATTAACGATATTATTTATTGCCGAATTTAAAACAATTAAAACAAAAATGTTTGAAGGAGAAAGGTCAAATTATCCACTTTGCCCCAACCCTGGGGAAAAGCGGATGGGTTGTTTTTGAAATAGAAAACTCTGTCGTAAAAAAATTGTAACGTGCACATAAAATGCATTCGGCAGAAAAAAAAATTACCAGAAACGTTTTCACATAGTGCATTTAAGAAAAGTGTATTCTTCTATGCCTTCATAAAGTATACAGTTCTCGTGAGCTCATCCGTTACATAAAGAACACTTTATACATTCCTATATTGGTGGATCAGCATATGGCTCATTACATATTAAGTAAATTAAGAAGGTGGCTTAGATTTGGTCCCTGTGCAGAGATGCTTGGCGATATTCTTAACTTGCTTGTATTTTGTGCACATCGGGTTTTCTTTTCGCGTTGTGCGCGAGCAATGTTCCTAGCAGGGCTGTTTGTTAAAATTTCTACACGTTTTGACTGTAATCAACCAGCACAACGAACAAACGTAATTAAACTTAACTACCTCAATTAAGTGATGTACTTTGCAAGCAGAGTTACCAGATCACCAACTATAAAAATACCCGTTCTCTAGTGAAAACTGTGTGGCCCATGTGGTTAGAGGTGCATGGCATTGATTCCATGCCAGTTTGTCAAAATGAAATCAGAGTGAATTTCAATTATATTCAAAATTGCTCTGAAGAATTACAAATAAAATCAATAAATAGTATTTAAAAGCAAATTGCATTATTTTATCACCAATTAAACGCCGTTTGTACATTAAATTTCATTCAATTCGGACGAGTCCTTCATGGTGTTGCAATTTTTACAAACATGAGTTTATAAAATAACTTATAATGTTAAAAACTCTGACTATTTAACATTCATTAAACACTCTTTAATATTTTTTTGTTTGACGGGTTTGCTTTCAAATTTGAACATTATGTAAAACTACTTAATTTATGAACTGAAAGAAATGAAAGTTAGTTTTTATAAACTAAGGTTGTCCAACCTTTTTTAGGCAGCAGGAAACTTAAAAAAATTTCTTGGATCTCGCGGGCCAGTGGTTTCAGTGAGTTACGTAAAAATAAAATCTTATCAAAAGCCTCCTTTCAGAGTTTTTTCCCGTTATTTGCTTCTTCGCTTAGAATATAGAAAGGGGTGACCCCACGTTGTCCCGCGGCTTTTCCTTATTTCTGAAAAAAAAAATTCTAAAATTTTTGGTTTGGATTTTTTTTTATTTCAAACGGTTGCCGGATGTATGGACAACCCTGTTGTAGAATGTAAGCTTGTTTAAATTTGTTAATTTGTTAAATTAGAATATCTATAGGACAACTTCTTCTGGTTCGATGTAGAATATGATTGATATGGTTAAATGAACTATAATATTAGTTTAATTGCGTTTGTATTATAGTTGTGTAAGCTGAAAAAAATACCCATGGTTATGAACAGATAAAAGGTACTGACATCTTAGTATACTTTCAAACTACAAGTTAGAGTTGAATAGCATTTTTGGTTTAATTTTGGCGAACATATTGACGCCAAATGTGGGCATCACCGATGTCTCTAATATAATTCAATGACAAGACTTGGATATATTTAAATCAGTGATCAACGCAGGATGCCATGCTTCTTGAGAAGTGTTTAGCGCAAACACATGAACTTATAAAGACGATGTCTTTCGTTCCTTAATCTTTTTGAGCGCTATTAAAGATAAATTCGAAGATCGGAAAAGTGCACAAAATCAGCGTTTGTTTTTAGAAGAAACATTTTATATAAAATGAAATTGCAAATGGAATAAAAAGAGAATGGAAAAAAAGAGACATTTTCTATCGTAAGTCTTTTAAAATCACTTTTTTACTTTTGACTTACAGGAACAACTTAAATTTTAAGGGTTCTTCTGTAAATAGAAATTTTGTAACTAGTTTCAGATGTATGCTGATGTTCAAAATTAAATTTACAAATACAGAATCAGGAATTTTTAAAATAATGCACGAAACAATTTAGTCAAATTCAGCATGAAAATGCATATTTCAATAATACATAAATTCAAAATGAACGACCACGGTATTCACTAATGATTTATGGCCATCTAAAACATGAATATCCGCAAGTGAGGCAGCACGTTTTAGAGCTGTTTTTGAGGCTGTGTTTTGAGCTGTGTTTGTTTTTGCTATATATTCCTATTTAGTAAGGATTATAATATATACAGGTACCTGTATTAACAGCTATACAGGTACCTGTATTAACAGCTATACAGGTCTTATACAATGAGCCTTTGTGCTATTTACAAGAGTACTACTAAATTTTTGGAAACAACAATTTCCACTCTTTCACCAAGGCACATCCGAGTCTTGGAATGGTAATGACGGCTTACATTTTTCTTTCTTCAAATCCGAGAGGATCTGGATGATAAGCCTGCCCTATGAAAA
Organism: Dysdera silvatica; assembly: GCA_006491805.2. Taxonomy (NCBI): domain Eukaryota; kingdom Metazoa; phylum Arthropoda; class Arachnida; order Araneae; family Dysderidae; genus Dysdera; species Dysdera silvatica. Next base: position 87,838,667 of record QLNU02015360.1, on the reverse strand, counting down.
TCCTCATCTTCAAAGAATTCGTCAGCCAATTTCGCTCTACGTGGACGAAGATGGAAATGAATTGGGAGTAAAAATGTTTATACAGGGTAGTTTTTACATATCGAAAATTCACGTTTAATGATACTTAAAACTTCTCAAGAACAGTCGCTATGACAATAAACGTCCACATGGCTAGAGGAAACCTGTTAATGTTAAGCTCTTGATATGTATTACGATAATTTTGCATAAAGCTGATTCCTATTGCATCTTCTGATACGTAGATGCGTTAAAAATATTGTTTAAACGGATATTCTGTTCTTGGAGTTTGCATATAAAACGGGAGCGTTTGACCACTGGACAGGGGCGCCGAGTGCAAACGCGGGATCCCAAGCTCATTTAGACCGGCCACTATGACCCCTTCCCTGGGCCGGGCCCACACAGCATAGGTCCTTGCCAGCGCAGGCCCCTGGAATTTATCCGGGCCCCCTGGCTACATCCCCTTCTGCCCCCCCACCCCTATTATAGGCTCTGCCACTTGACCTGCTCCCATCACATATTACTGTTTCTGTGAAAAAGTGTGCAACCACAGACTTTCATACATCTATAGGGACATTTGTATGGTTCCTTGAAATTGAATGGCTCTAACTTTGCATATCGGGTTATAAATATTCGAAAAGAACTAACATGGCTTTAGTAGAGAATAATTTGTGTACGTGTAAATACAAGAATTAGGCATTCCCATGCCGGAAAACTACCGTACAGAAAAGAGAAAAATATGTCTAGTGGTGAAGTTTAAACACTAATAGCTAACACACAGATAATTCGTCAGCAATTACTTGCCGGATAAGTTTTTACAATAAATTTTACGTTTATTTTTTATTTTTTTCAATTTTTTTGATGTATTTATGTTTCATGGTACGAGTTTATCGCCAACTATATAAACTGGCGAATTTATTCTCTACCAATCGTTGTAATATCATGTATAATTTTCATTTTTGCTTTTATGAAAAATTCTTTTTTTTTTTTGTGATGCATGTGTTGTTTCACTTTCTATTCCTTTCTTATTCTTTTATACAAGTTTCCCATCCATGGACTTCCTTTTATAGTAGATAAGCAGGTTTCTTATCATTAGACCTGCTTTAATATTTTTGACATTAATTCAGACAAAATTTATTTCATTTACTTCAATTTCAGTTGTATTATTGCTGTCATACTGTTAGTTAACTGTTTAGCGAACTCGTTTTTTTTGTCGATAAATTCAAAAACTATAAAATACAGATCTCTCAATTTTAACTTGAAATTTTTTCTTTAACCCAGTCCTTTGTCAATTCAATTCTTTGCTTAGAAATTTTTCTCTGATAAAATTCTATACTGATAATCTACTATAAATCCTCTTTTTTTACTCACACTTTATATGTATGTTTTACAAAAAAAAAATTATAAATTTCAAGAAATCGCAACATTACTTAAAAGCGAACATTCCTTTTTGAAAATATTATCTATTCTTTGAAGAAGAAACTCTCTATTCCTTAAAACCAAGCCATCGATTTTTTGAAGAGGAAATTGTATCTTAGAAAAAAAGAAGATATAGTTTTATATGAAGAAACTATAAACTTATAGTTAAATTTTACCTATATAGTTATATACATGTATCTCAATAGGTTATCTTTTACAATTTTACTTATAAAACTATTATTGTAATGAGGAAACTATATCTTTAAAAAGCCCACAGTTCTTTACATAAAACTGTTAACTGTGGGATAGCACATTTAGAAATTAGCAAATACAGTACAATCTGCCTAAAGTGACCACATTTTGGACTGGATTGCAATGGTCACCATGGACAGGTGGTCACTATACACGACAAATTTTGGTATAAGCATGACTAAGTCTCTACCATATCTCTCTTGTAAAAAAGTGGTCATTTCATTTAGTTGTTCAACGTGTCAAGGTAATCACTTTACCAGGTACCACTGTATTTACAAAAAAGTCTGTTAAGAGAATAGGTGCTCTGGAGATCATCAGCAAGAAATAGAACAGATATAGAATTGCAAGCGCGGATAATTTTATGGGTAAAATGTATTGAATATGGGCATAATTCTTGAGAAAAGAATGTACAGTACGCTGTAGTAAATATGTTGACTATTTATTTCATTGTCTGCATCTAATAACTCGTGTTTATATGTAGCATTAACCGTAAGTAATCGCTTGAAATTTCCATTATTGGTATCGGACAAAACAATAAATATTTATGAAGGAATTGGATCCCAAAACCTTTAATAATAAATAACATAAGCGTCCCCAAATAATTTATTGCGTTCAATATATAAAGAGTAAACACATTGCATCTTTTATCGATAAACATTTAGTTTTGTGGTTTAGGAGTTGGACACACATGCACTTTTTGTCCGAGACACTAGTTAGTATATAGAAATAATATGAAACAGTGGTTATGAAACTGATGGTCGCTGATGGGTTTCGAGTCGAGATTTGGTGGGTCGCGAAAATTTTATGATCATTTGGAAAAATATACACTAGATTCCCGTTTCAACCGACCCATTTCATCCAGTCAACTGAAGTCCCAAAAAAGCGATAATTATTAAAATGTAGATGAAAATCATTAATTTTTTCGCCAAATAACTAACCTTCCCTTATACATCCATTTAACATCTAGTGACGTACTTAAATTAAAAAATTGACTGTTATATATTATTTTTATTGTTACAACTTTCCTCTTAGTTTTTAAAGCAGTACTACAACAGTTTGCTGCTGCAAGTCTTTTTTCGTAAAGGTAATAATTATATAATGAACTCCATTTCTTTGATTTTTTTAATAAATACAGGTTTGTCACATTTTTTGTTAACACATACAGGCCCGTAGCTAGACGCTTGTTACGAGGGGGGCTTAAAATTCGTAAATATTTTGATGTATTTTATTAATATATTTAATAATACTAAATATGTAAGCAGAATAATATATTTAACGTTAATAAATAAATTTCTTAATGTAATTTTTGCATTGAAAACTTTAGTATACCCCTTTATAATTTCCCCTGTCCTTATTATAAAGTATATGAAGACTCAAACCTATGTAAAAAACATTACATACACAAGATCTACAGTAGAGAGCTATTTTGAATACATTTTTAATACCGAAGAACCAAAGAATAATTTGTCACGTCATTTGTTTGACCCATTGTCATGTACAATTTCGTACAAAACAAAAAATTTAAAATAAAATTCTACAATATTTGATTTTGAGAAAAAATATTTTCTGGGGGAGGGGGTGACTACATTTCCAGGTGGCTCAGCCCCCTACAGCTCCAACCTGGCTACGGCCCTGAATACATGTTCAGTATGTTTGGATAAAACAGTTTGAGTAGTATAATATATGCAATACTGATACAAAACAAGGACAGAATGAAAACTCTATTATTGCTAATACTTAATTGGGAAGCAGAATTATATACTTTATGATACTTGAACGGTTGTAAAAATATTCCATGATTATGAAAAAATCTTCTTCGTTTATTCCATCCACATGTTAATTCCTTTGAGATACCTTTGAGCTTATAAAATTAATACTGATAATCAACATATTATATATATATAGACGGAATTATGTAACTAATTATATTCGACTAGTAAAAGAATATGTTTCATTGAAATATAAGTATTTATGAAAAACAAAATGTCTTTGTAAATTTAAATCTGAGAAATTGAGATGGAAAGTTTATAGCTTAAGGCGATATTTCAGACGACCGTTTACGATACAGCAGTAGTTGCAAATGTGTTATATATACGTTTTTCTTAGCCTAGAAATAATAAGAAAAGGACATGTCAACAGTTTTGCCATCTAAAGGACGTATTTACATTTTACAAGAAACTATTTGTTCATGTTTATTGTATTTTTAAAAGTAACGTTGTTCTGACTTCTAAAACAGACAGAGCAAGAGAGAGCATTAATATTTCTTGAAAGTAATATATTTTCACGTTTTGGAAAAATTTTTCAGTACTGCGATTTGAACTTTCTTCAATGGATTTTTTATTTTAAAAGCCTCAACATGAGTACTTTAACGTTTTTATTTTTTTTTAAATAGTTGCGTATGCGTGTGCGAGCCTTGTTGATGGAAATCGTTCCTAAATTTAAAGTTAATAACGTCATCTAATAAAGTAAATTACTTAAAAAAAAAGCATTATTATTTCATCGGTGGCCTGACATGGCGAATTTAATAAATTTCTTTTTTTTTCGCCAAACCGTGCTGCTAATTCGGTGATTTCTAAGATCTCTAATTACATTTTTATAGCAGCTAATATTAAAAAATGCAAATTTTATTGAATTTAGTAACAATACTTTCAAGGTGCAGGTGAAATGACTCCATTAAATCAAATGAAAATTTATGAAACGTTTATTTTATGTAAATTGTGTGATTGTTAGCATGCTGTAGACTTCAAATTTAAGAATTCTAAACTAGAAGCAAAATGAGATGAATCAGACAAAAATATAAATTAGAAGAATTGTGTATGTATATATAACTGGCGTTAAATATCAATATCCTAATTGGTAATTATTATTGTATATTTATAAAATTACGACAATATTGTAGACAAATTACAAAAAGTTTTCTCTCGTCGTCCAAAACGCGTCTATATCCATTAAATAACAGGGAATTACATATAGCCAAGATAATTACATTACTTGAGGCTTACAGTAGGAAACTGAAAGAAGGATATTTTTGATCAAAATATTAATTAATATTATAATACAACCGAACCTTGTATGAGAGGAAATAACACATATTTTTGGTTACATATGAAATATGCAGGACAAAATCGCTTTATTGCGAAACAAAATCTGTTGTAGCGAGCAATAGTCTAATGAAGTTTCCCTTTAATTTGCGTAGGTTGAGTTTAAAAAAGGAGAGAATTTCTTTTGAAGTTATAGCATCCGATATTCTTACTCCTGGGTATATTTTTACTGAGATATAAGCTACAAATAATCCTTAATCGGGCAATGATAGCAATGAGGACTTCTCTCTATTCAACACAGCATTAGAGTATGGCTAAAATAAGTGCAATTTTGATATTTAAATGTATGATATACAAATAACGATATTAGTTTTCGCTTTTTATCAGGTTTTTTATTTTTATCTCATTTTAATGGTAACCCAATTATAAACGGATTCTACAATATATTTATATATTTTTTAAATAAATGCCCAAAACAATGCATCTGGCGTATCTGTTGCTTTGGTCGTAGGGGTGGAATCTTCTTCCACACATACTTAAATCTATGTTAATATAAAAAACACTTATCTGGTACGGTACATCTATTGGAGAGAATTATGATATCACCACTTTTTTCTTAACTTATACCTTCCATACCTATAATAATAAACTAGCTCTTTTATTTTATTTACTTATTTATTACTTCCATTTTCACTAATTATATCCTATTCTGGGCAGCAGGGACTTTATCAAACCTCAAAGTCTTTACCCTTGCCTTCAGTCGTATGCTTAACTAATAAATTGTAAATCGTCATCACCTCATGTAAAAAATTGCATCCGTTGAATAAAGTTTGATTTGATTTGAATATCATGAAACGTGAGAAACTGGTACGTAGCACTACGCGGAAAATAAGACATAAAATAAAATAAACAACGTTTTAAGCGTGGGATTTTATTTTTCTAATTAAACTCAACGCGTTTCGGACGGAACTTCGGCCGCCCATCGTCAGAGAGTCCCTTAGGACGGATGGTAGTAAACAAACGAAGTGTTGCCGATGTATAAGTTAGTTGTGTTGCCAGATGGTGGCGTTCAAGATACACGCAGCATACTTTCCCGCATTGAAAGTGATCTTTTCGTTTTACACCTCAAGCTCTCCAGTACTATTAACAATTTCCGTCAGATCGATTTTTGCTCGTGGGAACGCGCACAGAAAATTTCTGTCCAGCAGAGGCAGATTCTTTCGATAAAGTTTGCCAAACTCGCCAAACTTGGCTTCAACCCTCCTAAACCGCGCTTTTCCAACAACTTCGTCAACATCTCCGGTTCGCCACTCTCAAGCGTCCATCTTCAAACCCTCTCTTACGGCTTAAATTTTGCACGTGCTTGCCGTCCATCCATTCCTATCATCATCTCACCCATTGAAAAACCCTTCAAATTTGGTAGAATTTCCGCGGTCCCAAAAGAATCGCCTCGCCATCTTCTCAGCCGCACCATCCAATCCAATCTTCCGGTTAAAGTTGCTCCCAACTTACTAACGGCCGAACGTGATGCCGTTACGAATTGTTCAACTACGATGACCTTCGTATCACGAAAGCTGACAAAGGGGAACAAATTGTTGTTATGTCTAAAGATCAGTATTTCGAAGACATTTCCAAAATCCTTGAATCGGGACCTTACCAACTTATTCCAAAGGACCCTACTGATAAGATCCGGGCCAATTACGACAAACTGATCCAATCTTCTTTTCTCTTCAATACCGTTCAAACGAAATCACTTTTCTCGTCTTATGCCTCTCCGGCCAAGTTCTACGCACTTCCGAAAGTACATAAACCGGGCATTCCTTTCCGCCCAATAGTTTCAAATATTGGCACCGTTTCCTATAAACTCGCCAAATTTTTGGTGCCGGTTTTCTCCCCACTCACCGCATCGAACTCATTTACGTGCAAGAATTCATTCCAATTTGTCAACGAACTTTCTAACTTCTCCGCCAGTAACTGTACCATCGCTTCTTTAGACATCAAGTCCATGTTCACCAATATCCCCGTCACGGAGGCTCTTGTCTTCAGCGCCGCTTGGCGGAATATCATTTTGCACAACCCGAAATAGGTGAACTCATTTCCTTAACCTCATTCTGCATCAATTACACATATTTTGTTTTTAGAGGCCAGCATTACCAGCAAATTGAAGGCTTAGCAATGGGGAATCCATTATCCCCGATTCTTGGCGATATCTACGTACACTATTTTGAAGTTCAACTTTTCAAGAACACCACCTTTAAATTTTGGACTCGTTATGTTGATGACGTTTTCATCATTTCGAAAAACCTTTTCAACCAAATCGATTCCATTCTCTTGGTAGTTAACGCAATAGACTCGCACCTGGAATTCTCACTCGAAATAGAGCAAAACAACGCACTGCCTTTCCTCGATGTTTTGGTTAAAAAAGTTGGTCGCCAATTTACCACATCCGTTTACCGTAAGGCTTTCGGAGTTTCGCTTCCACCTCACGTAAAGTCTTGTCACCTATTTCAACAAAAAATGGCTGCGTTTCACACATTCGTAAACAGGGCTCTTAAGGTTTGTTCAACCCCTTCAGCGCTCTCCCAGAAACTCAATCTCATAAAATCCATCGCCACTGATAGAGGTTTCCACGCCAGCATCATCGACTTAGCAGTCACCAAATTTTCAAAACATGTTACTCACACCACTCTCTACACCTTCCTAAAGAATTTTCCGGTTCCGTTGTGCTTCCGTTCTTCCCGAAAATCAGTGTCGCCGTTACAAAAATTCTTCGCAACGCCAACTTCAAGGTAACTTTCTCGCCAACCAACAAAATCTATCAATCTAGGCTCAAAGATTGTCTCCCATCGCTTCAACGCTGGGGAATATATCAGATTTTTTGCCAGTGCAACTTATCGCACATTGGCTAGACAAACACGCTCTACGCCATCGATTAAAAGAACACCAAAAATACGTCGAGAAGGCTGAATTTAAAAAATCTCCAATCACAGTCCACTGCTGGGAGAGTGGTCATCGTTTTAATTTCAATGACGCCACTATCATCCATCAACCCAGGTCTTTAATGGAATTGGATTTTTTTGGAAGCGTTCTGCATTTTTAAACATTCCGAGCAAATTATCAACGATCTTCGGTCAACTCCGTTTCTCAGCCAAGTCTGGAAGAATATAATAATAGAGCGTCAACCCGCTATTTAATTTACCTCGTTCTACTCCCGGTAGATGGCGCGACAGTCAACACTAAACGCCACCATCTGGCAACACAACTAACTTGTACATCGGCAACACTTTGTTTACCACCATCCATCCTAAGTGATTCTCCTGACGATGGGCGGCCAAAGTTCCGTCCGGAACGCGTTGAGTTTAATTAGAAAAATAAAATCCTACGCCTAAAACGTTGTTTATTTATGTCTTATCATGAAACGTTTGCATTATGCAATTAACGAAACAAAATACTTCGTTCGGCGTTATTATGATTTTCTCTGTAGTTTCGAGTTTAGTATATGTAAACTTGCATCCATTTGTTGGCCCCGACACTATTCCATGATTAATTTGTATCAGAGATTGACATTTTAAAATTTTATGATTATTGTGATTATTTATTGCGAGTTACGACTGCGATAATTTAATACTTACCATGATTATTTCTTACGATCATTTATTAAGATTATTTATTATGATCATATTGAGATGATTTATTATGAACATATTAAGATTATTTATTATGGTCATATTGAAATTATTCATTATGATCATATTGAGATTATTTATTGTGATCATATATTGAGCTTATTTATTACTACTAATGATTATTTCACCTCTATATGCATATATATGTCTCTCAGAAAACTAATATAGCCCGTTCGACTTCTCCAATCCAGTTTTTATAGATGTTCCCCACAGGCAGTGGGGTAGGGTGACTTCAAAATTGGGCCATCTCTATTTTTTCATAACCCCCCTCCCCCTCCAAGTAAAAAAAGTCACAATTTATGATTATACATATCAGAATGGTTAAGATACGTGTATGAATTAGGATCTTTTTATTCGAAGTGAGGATGGTGGGCAGTTGGAGATGGCCCACTTTTGAAGTTACGATACGCCACTGCCCATTGGTATATTATATCTATTTTGTGGTCTACAGTTCTATCGATTTCGAAATTGCCGAGAACAATGACACACAAATGGTGCCATCGACGTCAACACAAGCTTCCATTGGAAATGAGGCAGTTGAGAGTTATTATGTCTGCGTTCAATATTTGACATTGATTCAATAGAATATTAGTACGAAGATTTCCCGTGTTACTATCACTCTATAATTCAATACAGAGAATGGTCATTTTGATTTGTGAACTTAACGAGATTTAACTAATATATTTGTTAATTGTACATGAATTTTTGTTTCTGGTTGACTATAAACCGCTATATGAAATTGTATTAGAAATTGAATTATCTAAATAATTATATTAGTAATTGCAGTAGAAAATTTTGTATTACTAACAAAGCAAAAATTGTATTAGTAATAAAACGAAAATTGTGTTAGTAACAAAATAAGTATATTTGAAATGATTTCATAAATCTAAAACAGTATAACTATGGTTAGGCACTAATATAATAATTGTATAGCGCAGTATGCTGTAAGTGTATAAATGAAAAAGAAAACGAATTGTTATAAAATTGTAGTTTTAATTTTGAATTTGGTCTCATAAATCAATTTTATAATTTAATATAGATTTTACAGACACACTTAGTTCATTACCCTTTCATAATATAATATAGAACAATTAATGCTATTATTTTTCTTCAAATAAAATTTACATAGAATATACTAATTCAATTTGAGTTTAATTATAAAATAATTCAAATAGACATAATTAAGTTATTAAAATTATTTCGCTTCAATTTATTTGCATTTTTATCTGCATTTTATTATTTCCACTTGACTTTGAGTGTAGAATATTTATAAGCACAGAAACATTTTATCAAATCTTTCTAGACGTCTTATTCTATTGTGCTGTTGACAAAGATATGTTTTTGAGGAATTTTGCTCAGCTAATAGCATTGCAGTTGACGTGTTGAACTAATTTCAGCCATTTGGTTTTCCGGTTATTTAACAATAGAATTTTGACCACAATAGCAAATCTTCCACTATTGTGCTTCGACAGTTTTAGGTACTCTCTTCAAAAGCCTTCCTTTACAATTTCCAGTTTTCGGGTGTACCTATAGCAAAAGAGCACTGAAATATCTTTAAACGATTTATCGGCCATAAAATGGACCCGGGCGTATTAAGTCCCATAAAGATCCAAAAAGAATTTATAAAAGTTACAATGGTTCAACTGTATCTCTACGATGTAAAAGTAAATACAGCGGATGCAGAAAAATGAGTTTTAGTGCGTTATATAAAATTTCGCATTCAGTTCCAGCTGTTCATAGCCATAACACATGAATCATGATTATATATTATTGAAAGTATAAGTACTTTAAATTATTGACATTTTTCACTAAGAAGAATAAATCATAATTAAAATAACGTAAAAACAAAATTGAATATCTTACCTTAAAAAATATATTTGCAACGCAATTGTATACAAGTAATTGAAAAGCTATTGAATATATACTGCTTTTCGTGGAAAATGTAACACTGTGAAGAAGAGGGCAGATTAGCTGGACATTTTTAGGATGATTGGGTCAACCTGAAAAATTCAAATGATTATTATTTCCACACAGATGCAAGCATGGAGCGCGTGCAACGTTGGCGGAAACGCCACTCAGGGAAACGCCACTCAGAGTGTCAAAATGTCACAACAAGCAGGTTTTCAAACGAGCTGTCCGTGAATTCAACCGCTACATAATTACTTGTACGTATAAGCAAGAACGTGTCCATGTCATGAGTGTTTGGCGAAGTTTGAAAGAAGAAGGTTTGTTAGACTCAGAGAAGATGAGGTTTATCGTATTCTTTCATGCCTTGAGCGAAACACTTGTACAATTACGCACACATGGTGTTAATGGACAGAGGAAGGTTTTGTACATCGTCGTGAGGAAGCTGATGAGCGAAATCTCATGTTTGAAAGGAAAACAGGAAAATGCTTTATATGGCGTTAACAGATTGAACAACGATATCCATAAAATTAGTACAATAGTGAAGGATAATAGGTCAACAGATATCCTCAAGCAGTATTCGTCGTCGATTGCTACAGAAAGGGCTAGCTTCTCTTTCTTTGCTTTGTTTCTACCACCCTTGACTTTATATCAAGGACACATAGACTAAAATGGTGCCATGAATTAAGACATTGGATTTCCGAATGGAAGAAGATGGTGCTTTTTGATGGTAAGGTTTATGAATCACAACAGTTGGATTCTTGTTTGCAGATACTGAGGACGACAGGATGTAGGAAAAGGCATTTTTCGGCATCATACCGATCCTAAATCGAGCATGATAGTGTCTTGTGGCCTCATGTTTTATTAATGATCTTGCCTTATATGTATTGCAAATATCATAAACAGACAGCGGTACACTACGTATGCCTTGGAAGCTGAAGTGTTCAGACAGTCCTCGAAGCAGCCTTTTAATAGGGCGATGCCTGTTTCGTTGTTGATCGTAACCGTAATACCCAACATTTCTTCTGAGGCCCTTCGATGGAGCAGTGGTAAAGCCTTCACCTAAGTGCCGTTGATCTAGGTTCGGTTCCCAACAGTTAAAAAAAAGAAAAACTTACCGACTAACTTTTTATTGTGGTCCGATGTTTGGTTCTCTAGGTCGTGAGAGATTCGATAGGAAAATCTAGGCCCACTATCCTGTGGTGGTGTAGTCGTAACGCATTCACCTACCGTGCCATTGTTCCCTTGGCAGTAGAGGTTTTGCTCCCTCTAACAACTGTAGGTCCTCGCCCCGTAAAAATACAAACATTTCCTCTGTCTCCAGTACGTAATGCTTTATCACTAGCCTACTCGCTCGCCCAATTTATCTCGTCCACTGAAAATTTGTGGTATATATTCGTAAGATGACTGGTTTGTTTGGTCTCACCCCAAGTCACCACTGAAGAGTTGTGGAAGCGTATTATACCGGCCTGGATCAACTTCCTTCACACAAATATCCAGAAAACCATTTGATCGATGCCATGCTGTATCCGGTCAATTACAGGCCTACACAAAAGTTTAGACACAAAGGCAAATCATAAATAAAAGCGAAAATTTGCATTGAACTTCGATGATGTTGTAGCTAAATAATCCTAGAACCAATAATAAATTGTGCAACTCAAAAGATTACCAAAAGTACTGAAACAAAATATCCCAATACCTTAATATTGGAATCTGCATGCCACAAATGTTTAGGCACATATGTCAGATTTATGAAAATTAACGGCGCGAAGTGCCCACGTGATCGAAGGGGCGTTTTTCAAAGTTGTTACATAATGCCTGAAATAATTTAAAATGCTTAGAACGATGCGGAAGTCACGGTAATTTACGAATGATAAGATTTTGAAGATTTGGAGGCTGAAAGCTAAAGGTAAATCCGTTACTCAAAGTTCTGTTGCATTAAAGTGTTCGAAGCGAGGTATTTATCGAGTGTTATCCCGGTTTGATGATTATCAACCGAAATTACGATCTGGGAGGCCTCGAGTGATCAGCATTCTGGATGATAGATAAATACGAAGATTGGCTTCAAATGAAAGTCTGTCTGCAAATGAAATGAAAAACACGTTAGCAACGCGGGTTTTATTACGTAGAAGAATTACGTAGAAGGATTGCAGAATGCAGGCATTTGAGATATACAAAAATGCGCCGCAAGCTTTGCTTGCAATTACAGCATCAACAAGCACGACTGCAATGGGCAAGGCAGCACATGTCATACAGTAACGAATGGCTCCAGGCAGGGATTTATACCCCTCAACACCCCTCCAGACTTTTTGATACACCCCTCCCCCACTCATTATGCCTACTAACACCTAAACACCCCCACCGTTAAAAAAACCTTCTCGCCGAAAATCAGCCAAAAGTTATCCAAAAAACAAAAACGTAAATAATCGATTATCTCCAATCCACACCCCCTAAACATTTTGTACACCCCCAGTTTATGAATCCTGGATAAACGCCTGGCTCCAGGTGTTATTTAGTGACGAAAAAGTGGAACTTTAGATGCATCGCGATGGTCTTTTCGCACTGGGTGCGGTACGATCTTCGAAAACGCCCCTTAAGTCAGTTCAGCAGACGTCAAGGAGGAGGTTCAGTCATGGTTTGGGGAGCCTTTAGCTTCAATGGACAGACTTCTTTGGCGTTTTGAATGGAAAACAAGATTCCAAGGCATACCAGGCAACTCTTGAAAGTCACCTATTACCTTTGGCGAACTTTTATGTGGACGAAACTGGGTTTTCCAACAAGATAATGCGTCCATCCATACATCCAGGTCAACAAAAGAATCGATGAGCGCTAAAAATATTACAGTTCTCGATTGGCCTGGTCTAAGTCCTGACTGTAATCTCATCGAAAATGTATGGGGCATACTAACGAATGTTGTGTATGCCAATAGAAAACAATATTCGTCTGTTTCAGAACTTCAAGAGGCGATAGAAAATGCGTGGTTTAGCTTTGAACCAGAAACCTTTCAAATCTTGTGCTTGCAATGAAAGACCGCGTATTTAATCTAATACGAAGTAATGGTGGCTACATCGATTATTAAAATTGTTCGTTTTCCTTATGCAAGTGCTAAAATTTATGTTTGTGCCTAAACTATTGTGCCACATATTTTATTCATTTTAAGTTATATATTGCAGCAAGTTCGCTACTGATGTGCATTTCTGCTCTCAAATTTTTATTTTGCATATTACATGTGGTCTTACTTCATAATATTAAAGTTCCTACTTCTTCAGTTTTAATAGTGTTTTGTTATACTTAAATTTGTGTTGTGTCTAAACTTTTGTGCAGGTCTATATCACTGTTCGTGATGCGTTCTTCGCAAGGAGTAAGAGTTTTGCATTTTCATCATATTTTATAGGTCCGCAATTCTAACCATTTCTGTCTTTTACCACAAATCATCTGGCAAATATTTCTCACTATTGTAACCTTTATTGCCTTTATTGGTGTTCCGATTTCCATAACCAGCAATATAGTTGCCTAAAGATACGTCTACATGTACAAATCTGTGAAAAAATGTACCTTAAACTATATTTAGAAAATAGAGGATATAAACAATCACCTCCTCCTTTCATCCTTCTTCCATATTTGAGAAAATTGTATCCATATTTTGGTAGGCTTGAACATACTCCGGTAGTTGCTCGGGTCAGCATATATTATTTGTTTTAAAGGTCTTAAAATTCGAAGCATTACTTTACATACTTCGGTAGTGAATTCCTTTACATGTCTATTATTCCTAATTGTGTTTTTCTTCATTGTTTGTTTCTTCTTAAAACGTAAGCTATTAATTTAAATCCAGTCCTATATCATTAATATCTTCGATATTTTATTTTTTCATCATTATTATTATTATGTCCTTCGTTGGTAAATGCCCACCGCTTTTGGTCTTCATTACCATTTTGGTGTCTTACGGTTTTAAATCTGCCAGATAAGTGTCAGTCACTTCGACATAGAAGCACTTTGATAGGTGATTGACAACCTCCCACGATATATTCACAAATCATCCAAACTTACTTGAGTGTTGAATCCAAGCACAAAACCCTACGGACCCGAAGGCAACGGATATAACTAAAAAAAACCATATTACCGATATTAAAATATCGCTATCACACTGATACTTCTGCTATTGCATAACTCGAATAAAGCGTTAAGGTTTGAATGTGTCATTTAAATTACCTAAAAATGCCTAGCAAATTTTTTGAATTTTATCTCGTATTGAACACAACCTACAAAAGAAAACTGACCAACCGGAAGATATAATAAAGTAACGATTTGCAACAGTCTTTTAATATTATAATGAAATATATGCAAATTACGTTTTTATTATGATTATTAATTAATACTATTATATTATAGTTGATATTTTTATATCACCCATTCTTCCCACAAATTCAAAGGCAGAGGTTATATGATATTTAGTACTCAGAGCTAATTATGATTTGCAAGTAACAAAACACGACCTAAAAATTCATACTATCAATTTATATATAACTGCAAATCGAATATATTTCGTGCTTTTTCTTCCTACTTGTAGTATGTGCGGCTTGCCTGTGTATACAAAGAGAGTGAGTGTTCCAAGACTTGAGAAATTACATTTAACAAATGCATAGCCAAAGAATGTATTAATATTTTAAAATGAAACGAATAATTAAAATTATACAAATGAAATGGAAAAATTGAAATATCTATTAATTATGCAACCATGAATAACTAGCAATATAAATATCTTTGATCCTGCACTATTTTAAACTGTGTTTACTAAAATATTAATATATATTGATTTAAACAAACACCTTCCCAAAATATATAAAAAAAATTACTAAAATTATATCAAATTGAAAAATAAACATATATTGCTTACTGTACTAAAGTTATCGCCTACGCCTAAATACTTACTTATGCTAAATCCCCATAAGTGAGAGCATTTCACCTTAAACTGACTGCTTCAAAAAAATACGCACTCATGTTTTAAAGAAAGATGCATCTTAAACTAGCCAAGTCCTACGAAGATGGTTTTTGATTAGGTGGTTTCAAATTTAAGAAATTACAATCCCGTTTAATAATATTTGGCTCTAAATATGTTTACTTTCGAACCATTATCGACAAACGGCGTCTCTTTTTTTTCTCCGGAACAAAAATAGCTCTGGTTTGAGCTTATATATATGTGGGTGGTGAAAATTAGTTTAAAAATAAATTCGCCCAACAAAAACTTACAAAAACTCTCTGCGGTGGCTTTGTCTGTTGATCATTATTTGGATAATTGTGTTATCCCTGCGAAGGGTAATAGTATCTTTACACCTTTACATACGGAGAAAGAGAGCGTTGTTCCTGTCCTCATTCGTCTAGCGGTCAAGACACTCCGGGCTCAACGGAGGGACCCTGGTTCGGAGAACGGCGTCTGTTTTTCTCCTAAAAACAAAAAAGCTATAGCCTTAGTTACTTTTACTTATACGTGGGTGCCGAAAATTATTGTAAAAATAAATTCCCCCACGGAAACTCACAAAATCTCGCCCCGGTGGCTTTGTGGGGTGACCATTATTTGGCAATTGTGTTGTGCCTATGAAGGGTAATAATATCTTACATTATCAACAAAGAACGTTCAAAATTTTAATTTTGAAAAACACGCACAAGTGCATTTGCAAAAAAGTGAATTTGTAAAAACACGCACAAGTGCCCTCAAGCATTATATGTCATAAGAAATAACGGTTTAAAAATATTCTGCGTGATTGAAGTTAATTAATAATCGAATATTTTCTGTGTGTGTACGACTAATTTTCATACTTTATTTCAAATTAAAATTGCGTATTAAACTAATCATTTTCATGTATTTGATTTTGGAAATATGAAAAGACCAATTTTTTCAAGTTATCTGAAACTAGGAAGAAAATTTTTCCCATGAATAAATCCTTAGTTAGGATGTCTTATATTTACGTGGTTTATTTATTAGATCGGTGTGTGATTAAACCTTAACCAGTTACGCGTAGCAGCTTGCGAGTTTTGTGAGCTAAGTTTAGAAAATTCCACGATGATAGCCTTTCGTGATATATCGCAAAACAATGCGGAGACTTTTAGAGTTTACTTTCTTTACTGTATTTCTTTACAAATTAAGGTTACAAGACTAATAATAGATCCACATTTAAGGAAATCCTTTTTGTAAGGGAGAACAACGTGCTGGATATTATTCTAACGTAAAATCTTAAAATTTTCATGGATTCAAGATGAGATGAAAAAGAAGATATAATTATTTATTTTCAAATTAAACTATGCAAAATATTTTGTTTTTGCAAAATCGTTTTGCCGAACGTGTGCGGAAAAAATCAAATCTTACCTGTGGTAAGATGCATGCATACATGGATATTGCTATCTGTTCAAGCTTATGACAGTGGTTCATAGAAATTAGTTAATTTATTTATGCATTATATGTATATGTTTATATATATGTATATAGAGCCTTTCATGATCAGTTTAAAATGAATTACAGAAAACTTGTTTTTTGAAAAAGGCGTAGCATAAAAGTGGTAATTTAACTTCGAAATACAACGAACATGCGCATTTTTTTTTTCAGCTCATAGAGGAGTGTTTGACGTCATTTTCAAAGATTTTAATATTGTAACAGAAATATCGTCAAATATAAGTAATTGATGCTAAAGAGTAGATCATAAAATGTTTAGAAAAATATTTCTTAAAACATTTCATGTAATAATATTTTGCATTAAATTTCAAACTAGAATTGCTGATATTTGCAAAAAGTGAAGAAATATATAGAGAATTATATAAGTCACTGACAAAAAGATAACAGTGTAAACGAAATACGTAAGAAATATAAAAAAAATGACTTACATCTTGGAGCCTTACGATTAATTACAGAGAAATATGATAAAACAGAAATACGGTAGAACCTGCCTAAAGTGACCACCTTCAAGACTGGACTGCAATGGGTACCATAGACAGGTGACCACTATATACGACATACTTTGGTATGGGCATGACTATGTCCCTAACTGTTCTCTCTTATAAAAGGTAGTCACTTTATACAGGTGGTTACTTTATCAGGTTGCAGTGTAGTTACTTTAAAGAAGTCCACATTATTTTTTAGCAACTAAGTTCTTAAGGGCGTTTTTTTCCAATAAATTGAAAGCCAAGCGTTTTTGTGAGAGGCTGGATTTTAATTGCAGCTCGAACCAAAAGTATTGTTTTTTTCTTTCACGATTACTTTATTACATTGAAATTTTTTAAGGAATATGGTTTTATTCTGGGATAATTAATAAACACAATTTTACTTTTCATATATAGGCTGTAGCATCTTTCAAAGAAGAAATTTTTTCTTTTCGCAAAGGTTACGAATTTTTATGTTTCCCTCGAGGATTAGTTTCAGATACCTCTCTTCTTTCGCATCAACAAAAGCATCTGCTTGTGTGAATGTTTCCCGAAATTTCAAAATTCTTCAACAATAGTTCAAAGGTCAGCCGTGTACCAGAAACCAAACGCCACGTGGGCCTCGTTCCCACGAACATAAGTTACGCTATCCAACTCTTACTTAACACTACATCAGTCGTAAATCTCGAAAGTTGACAACAAAAATTGCATGGTATTCGGTAAACTGTCACCGACCCAAGCCCCTTTATTAATATCAGCGGAGTGATGCTCAACAGTCCAACGACAACACGTGCAAATCGGCCTCTTTGCGCTTGCGCAAATCTTTCTGTCCAATTACAGCAATGAGTCACTAAAGAACACATTGCTGCTTTGGACACATTTCTGTCTAATAGCAGCAATGTGTTCTTTAGTGACTCTTCCTACTGAACTTAGAACAAAACCACGGAGCATGAGGAAACGTGTGTGTTTGAGACTTCGTCTTGAGTTTAGATTAAGCTCACCCTGAGGCACGTCCCGCGAGCAGTGTTGCTATTTTATTTCTTGGTTCGCCAAAGCTGCCAAGAACTTAGCATGTATGGAGCGATAAATTGTTCCTTTGTTCGTCAACGAGCGAAACCCAATTCCTCTTTCGAGCTTTGCGTATACTTATTCGACTTTTTACTTTTGCGTGTTTTCCGATTTCCAGATACATGTAATTTTGTAATAATTTATGTATAGAGTCTATCTGTGTGAATAAACGTAGATTGGAAAGAAATTGTATGTGCTTGGTTACCACTCTACCATTCGCTCCTTTACTACGTTACAAGGCCTACTTTATTCATTGCATTATAAAGTCAAAATTATAAATGTACGAGTCTTCAAAATCTAAAACGAATTGCTTTCCTTTCGCTCTGTAAATAACTCTAACAATTTTTTAAACTTCCATCTATCACGTTTCCTTTTCAAATTCACATTTTGTAATATTATTATGACTCACTATCCCACTAATAAGAATATCTACGAAAGAAAAGTCCAGCAAAACTTAGTCTTCAATATTGTTAAACAACTTTTAATGATGTGTTGTATGATTTGTAAATGATGCCTATCTTGCTTGCCCTTCACTTAACTTTAATTTTAAAGGATTAAGTAACTTAACTTTAATTTTAAAGGATTAAGTAACTTAACTTTAATTTTAAAGGATTAAGTAACTTAACTTTAATTTTAAAGGATTAAGTAACTTAACTTTAATTTTAAAGGATTAAGTAACTTAACTTTAATTTTAAAGGATTAAGTAACTTAACTTTAATTTTAAAGGACTTAGTAACTTTAAAGGACAAAGTAAAACTTTAAAAGTAACTTTTTCAAAATTTTAATTTCTTTTTCAAAGTACAGGTTAAGGAAACTAGCTAATTTTAGTGGAGACTCGGAATTATAAATAGAATTTAAGATGCTTATTTTACTATGCACATATTTACTTGTTTTGTAACTACAGTAGCTTTGGTATTTGTATTATGTATATTATCTAAATAAAAGTTATTTCACATTTTTTTATTTACTACTTAATTCGGAAATTAACTCTATTACCCACATATCTCACTTACATAGGCAATATCATATTTTCAATGTTCTCATTGTTTTATGTACAATCTAATTTTCAGGTGAAATTGCGATTGCATCAAATGCCACAATATGCACATCACGGAAAATTATTTACCGTCACTAACAAAAATAAAAATGCTCACTCCATAGTGATTTTCGCAGAAATTATAACCTATAACCTCACTCTTGTTATCTTGTTATGTTTCCGGCTGTTTCATTACGAACAAGGCTCATATTACATTTTGGGCAATGAAAAATTCAAACAGATATGTCCTGGAATTGAACGAAAGGAATCCAGAAACTTCTGGAAGAAAAACACAAAATCGTCAGAGAATTGCTTTTTTGTCAAGTCTGCTTTTGGATGGAAATGAATTTTTAAAAAACGAAAGAAGAAGAAAACAAATTAAAACAATTTTTGCGAAATAGAAATTCAATTCCAGTGGAAAAGTAAATCTCTGTGTCAAAGACACATATTCGCCATGTTTTTTTATTTCTTATAAGCAATAAATACAGTTAGGAATAAGCTTTCTTCAATGGAAAGTATACGTATACCTAATTATTTTACATTTTAAAACTTATTCTCGAGGTAAAAGTTATTTTTGCCTGTGGTCGTAAACCATTCTTCTGTGTCTTTAATTAAATATAAAATATAGAAGAAGGATATTTTATTGCGAATGGATTCAAAGAATTCATTCGAATTGAAATAAAAATTTATTTCCTCTTTAAAAAATAATCTAACTGCTGCAGAACTTCATTAAAAGATATTGTCAAAACTTTCAGAAGTTTGAAATAAGTCAACTATCCTTGTAAGTTGATTTGGGAAGGTTTATATCTTAGAGAAAGGGTTAATGACTTTATTCTTTAACCTAGACAATTGAAGACACTTCGATTTCAAGAGAGCATGTTTGGAATTCCCCCTAATTACAGTTTCTTTGGTTTCTAATTAAGTTCATTTTTAAATGGGTCTGATTTAAGGCATTTTCATGAAGTTTTCTGTAATTAAGTTACAACCATTCATGAAGTCTCCTTGTGACGGTAGTCTTCCGTTATTATGCGGAAAAGGGTCTTTTGATTAGAAGTTTCGCCAAAGAGATAGAAATTTGAGTTTTTGTTCTCGCTTTCTTAATATGATGAAGTATTTAATTCTCTTGTTGAGAATACAAGGGCTCAACTGATATGGACACTCCAGAACTGTAACCATCAGCCAATCCTTCCACGATTTTAAAATACATTAGTTCTGAACCAGTAAACTCAGAGCTGAAACTAATAAATGAGTTTAATGAGCAAAACAAAATACCTGACTTTAATGAAAATTTAGTTGAAATCGGTTATCGATCGATGATTAACCAACTCACCCATTTTTAAATTTTGGCAACGTGTTTTTAATTATTTCAGAACAATGCTTTGAATTACATTCTGAAGTAAAATAGAATATAACACTACGTGTAATCATTGTTTGAATTGCAACCATTTTGTTTTTGGAAATTTTGGAGGAAATTTTTTTAATCCAGAAAGTTCTGCAAGCAGTAACGTTAGCGGAAGTTGTAAATTTAGTGTTATATGAGAAACTTAAGGATATTAACACACAATCGTTTACTGCATATTTTTTTTAATTAAATTCACCTTTTAAATCGAAGATTTATGAATAAAATTTTTAACTTTCTACTTTTATGTTTAAGCAAAATATAATACAGTATATAGTGCGTATGATGAAAATTCTTATACCATTATGAAATTTGCATATTACTATTGGAAAAACGTTAAGAATTTATAATAACGGCGTAAAAACAAAGTTAAAAATATAAAAAATAGTAATACATATTTTTTAAATTATTGTAAGAGATATGGGGCTTTTAAAATTTATAAGCTCTATATTATAGAAAGTTAAAACTAGACTTACTAGGAAAACACTGGAGGTGCAAGTTCTCGATTTGGTCGAGAGTGTTGTCGATGATAAGCTCTTATCATGAGGAACAAAAATTTAAATGAAAGTACCCTCCCGAATACAACCAGTTAGGAGATAGAGGTCAATTCGTTTTATGTGCAGAAGAATCCACCCAGCACTATAAATAAACGAATATTTTTGTAAATTCGAAGGAAAAATGGTAAACATGTATTTTTTCCTTTAGGATGGTTAGGGTGCTAGCTTCCTGAAATAGCTGGAACCATGTTTTAACCATGGTATTGCGTTTTTGAATAGAAGTGTTCGAAGTATAAGTGTTTCCCACACCATACGCACAAAAAAAAAAGGATAGTGTTGTGCAGTCAATGCAAGTGTACCTGGTCAGGTTGAAGAATACCTGTTTCACTGATCTAAAGATGAGCACTTTGTATTTTGAACAAAAGATTTCTGAAAGGCATAACGGCGCATATGGTCAAAGGTGGGGGAAGATAGTTGGTTGTAAACCAAATGATGCAACTTTATTATTATTGCTTCCCTGTCAGTAATATCCATATCTGCACGGTGAGCCTTCGAGTACTAAAAATTTCTTTACCAGGTGTTTATAGTCCTGGAAGATGTACACATTTAATAGCTGGAGGTATTTTGTCGTGCCCAGAGTAATAACCATGACCTCGACAATATTTCCCATATCCTGCCTGATTAATTTTGTATCTATTTCGTCAGACCACGAGTCCAGTACCAGGAGTGTCTTGTCATCATCAATAGACTCCTTGAGCTTTTCAAAGTATTCTTCAGTCAATTGTTTTGTGATTTTGCCAGATTTGGAGCATCTGATGAGCACATTTGTATGGGGCCGTTTT
Source organism: Dysdera silvatica (assembly GCA_006491805.2). NCBI lineage: Eukaryota > Metazoa > Arthropoda > Arachnida > Araneae > Dysderidae > Dysdera > Dysdera silvatica. The sequence goes on along the minus strand of QLNU02015360.1, from coordinate 87,816,598 downwards.
TGCAACTTCTGCAACACCTGGGGGCAGAATTCTCTTTGATCTTCTTCTTGGGTCACGAATTGCAAAGAACTAACGAATTTCCCGGCAGCGCTGACGGTTATTTAGACGTTGTAAGAGTGGGTGGTTTTATTCTTACTGATGACTGCTTCGTCGACATCTTTGGAACCCTCGACATCATGGGTTTTATTGGTCATGATGTCGTATTGAAAACCGCTGTGATCAGTATTGTGGATGGAGGTTAGGTTGTAATTGTGCTGTTCAATCATTTTATTTACGTTTTGTCGGAAGTTGTTGATCACAGGCTAGAGAGATAATTCGGGAAATAAGCTTCTTTCTGTCACGATGTGTGGCACCTTGTGGCTTGCTATTTTATTTTTGCGTTTGAACTCCATGTCAAAGTTTGAACTTGCTTTAAACTTCGGAATTGCAAGCTCCATTGCTTTGCCCATGGCCCACATTTTCAGGTCCCGGTCGTAAGCAGTGACTTTCAACTCTATGCGGTGACGGAAAAATCGGGTCCACACGTGTGTTTCTTAATTTCCTCTATCTTTCATTTTTCCACCATGTTCCAAATATTTCTTCTAACATTCAATCACCATGGAGTGTCCTGCCTACTTGAAAATATGCCGTGTAGCCTTTAATTTATTTTTGTCGCCTTGTTTTAGGCTTCCACTGCCTTAATTATTTATATAGATACTTTCTTAATTGCTCTTACTTGCTTTGGCAGGGCTCACCAGGTTCAAAATTTGGGGCATGTTGCAATTCGTATTCGTCGACAGTACTTTCAAAGACAAAGATGTTTGAAGAAAAACTTTTTCTCCAAAAACAATAAGCTCTAGTTTGAGCTAAATATACGTGGGTGGCAAAAATTATTGTATAATAAATTCCCCCACGAAAACTCACAAAAATCTCGCCCCGGAGGCTTTTCTGTGTTGACCATTATTTGGCAATTGTGTTATCCCTGTGAAGGGTAATAATATCTTACATCCTCATATCCGGAGAAAAATGCGTTTGTTCTTGTCCTCGTTCGTCTAGTAGGTCAAGACACCGCGGGCTCAACGCGGGGACCCTGGTTCGAATCCAGGATGAGGACGGCGCCTCTTTTTCTCCAAAAACAATAAAGCTCTAGTTTGAGCTAAATATACGTGGGTGGCAAAAATTATTGCATGTTAAATGTAGCGGTTTACCAGCTTCCTTGAGGTACACCAACGCAAATAGTTTTGCGAGTTGAGGGAGTTTTACCTATGAAAACTTGCTGTTGCCTATTGGAAAGGTAGCAGTTCAGTAATTTTAGAGGTGTACCCCGAATACCATACCGTTCTAATTTCGTCAGTAAAATGTCATGCTTAACATTTTCAAACGCTCTTTGGAGATCTATTTGCATTCCTATTACAAAATTGCTTTTGTCTATTTCGTCAGAAATCATCTCTTTGATATTAAGGAGGGCGGTAGTTGTTGACCTGTGTTTTCGAAAGCCGAATTGATGTTTGTAAAGTAAGTTTTTACTTTCGAAATATGATTCAAGTCTACTGTGTAAAGCCTTTTCAAAAATTTTGCTAATAACTGGAAGGATAGAAATAGGATGATAATTCTGAATGTCAGATGGGTCGCCTTTTTTAAATATAGGAATAATTTTAGCCATCTTAAGCTTCGAGGGGAAAATACCCTTATCGAAGCTAATATTGATTAAATGCGCAATAGCATTTGCAAAGAAATCTGGGTTGGCTTTTGCTAATTGGAGCCTCTTGTGACAAAAGGAGACGATAAATTATTATTATTATTATTAAGTTAATAATAATGTGCCAAATTGCTTAACTTGGATAAATGCACCTATCATTACGCTTATCATTGCTTAATAACCCGTCAGTTTCTTTGCGAAACATATGATTGTCAAATGGCTGTGAAATCAGTATAGGGATGCAAAACACAAAAAAGGAGAGAACTAATTCAAACAAACGTAACAAATTTAATTAGGACTAACTACTACTCTACAAATTCTATGCAGTTATATAAATGGCGAAAGTTTCCACATGGACAGAAACATAAATGTCTAGCTGATATTCTTGCTATGGTGCTGTGATTTATCAATACAGGTTGTTATCAAATCAACGGCTCAGCAACAATATCTGTCTAAATTGCAATATGACAATACAATAAATTACACCAATACTGAGAACGTATGCCAGATATTAAATTAAAACAATGCAAGAAATACTGCCTGAGTAAGCAAGGGCAAATGGGAAAAATAGAATGTTTCATAACCTAATTTTCAAATTAAACCTAAATGATGGTACACCTCGTACAAATGGGAATAAATGGATATTGACTCACGTGCGACTGTTATGATGGGGTGTTGCAGTCACGTGACCGTTGTTTTGTTGCAGGTGCATTACGCTGTGGCTCGTCGTGCACTTCAAAATCCAATTTCTGATGAGAAAACATTTACGGGGCTGCGGGGATGTTGCTGCTCCACGCGTGTCGAACTTGGCGTGTTTCATGGAAAACGTCTGACTCTGCTGATGCGAAAAACAACGATGAACAGCCGGGATGCTTCTGCGTCAGTTCAGTAGGACTCGGCGTATTTTACGGACAAACGTCAAGCTCTGCAGGTGCGGGAAAACAACGATGAACAGACAGGATGCTGCTGCATCAGTTCAGTGGGACTCTACGTATTTTTTGGACAAACATCGGGATTTGCTGATGCGAAAATCAACGATGAATAATTATAGTCAGCCGGAATTCTTCACTCTGCAGTGGCGATGAATATAACTCTACGCAGCTGTGGCGTATGATTTTGTAGCTCGTGAGCGAATCGAGAATTTTTGGAGCTTTAATAAAAACTTTCCAAGTGGAGCCCGTGCGATACTTTCAAGTAGGAAGGTTGTGAGTCTTCCCACCTGCGACTTTGCTTGCCTTGAAGTCTCCGACCGAACTCCAAGTTCACGTCAAATTGAGACGTCCTTTTCCGTACGCTGCTCCCGCTCTTCTCTTCTATTTTCTTCTCTTACTATCCTCAGTATGACCTGCATGTCAATCACATTAAATTACACAATCCACTCACAGGATTATTCGTTTTGCCAGTACATTTGCCTGTTGCTATATATACAAACTATACTGCTGATCTCTGATAGGTTTCCTTTCGCGGGGCGGTCTACTGTTTTTGAGTTTAACTACGCCCTGAGTTTACGATAGTAGAATTGACAAACAAGCCCCTAATCAAAGTTGACATTTTATGGGATTTCCATGGTTTATTTTAGCCTGGCTCTGGCGCCTAAACCCATAAAACGTCGTCTGGCTTTTTTTTTGTCTACCCATGCTTACTTTGTACAAATACACAGAATATATTTGGCAAACTAATATTCTCCTGTAATAATACGTTAATATCCACACAAAATGATTTAAAGAACAACGTAATTCAATATGGCTAACGAGCACGCCATATTATATGATATATCAAGGATATTATTAAGTCCTGTGGAGTTGGAACTAAGAGCATTAATAGAACGCTTCACCTCGTTTCTGCTCATTGGTTTAAAGAGGAAAGAAGACCCGGTGTACATACAAGTGTATGTAAATGTTATACACTAAAATAATGTTAAGTAAACATTTGTTTTTTGGTAGAACGTTGTGGTGCTAGATGAATTCTTTCTGCACATAAAACAAATCGCCCTATACCTCCTGACTGGTTAGATTAGAGAGGGTACTTCCATTCAATTTTTCTTCCTCATGATAAGATCTTTCCATCGACACCACTCTCGATCAAATTGAGAACTCACACCTCGAGTGGTTTCCTAGTTAGTTTTATTTGATAGATTTAATGTTTATGCAGATTCATTCTTTATTTAATTCGGTATTTAATTAATTTCTAAGAGTTGGCTAAAATCGGAAAATTCATTGTACTTGAGTTTAATAGTAAATCATATTAAATTCAATAACAATTTTATTATATCGTTGACTGTTTTCATAAAATTCGTTTGAAATGCCAAATTAACTCAAAAACCTTTAATAACCTTAGGTAAAGGTTTTAATATTGTCTTTATAGAAATATACATAATTTGATCATGGCACGAAAAAACTGTATAGGGTATATTTTAGCTTATTTATTATTCACGTTCCCTATTCTACTAAGAAAATATGGTAAGATTCAGACTCGCTGGAAATTGCTTCCAGATCTAATGCTTCGTCTTTTAAAATGGATGTTGCTTTTAACAAAAATCCTGAAATTCCCGATGTCCTTTAATAAAATTTGGTTAAAACAAAAGTTTAAATCATTTCATGATAGGAAGGCAATACAAAAGGTGCACAAGCAACACGCGATATAACGTGTTCTTTCTTAATATATTCTCCAACTAAAGTTTTCTCTCAACACAATAAATATGTTCTCTGGAATAATAAATGTTCTTTACTGATGTCTGAGGTTCAAGTTTACTCGACTGTTATTACTTATGTATCAGTTTGCAATCACAACTCTTTTCAAACTTACATTTTAAACAAAGCTTTTAATGTTGCTTTCTAGAGGAAATTGGCTTTTGCAAATAAATTGTTTCATAAATCGAAGGATTTGGCCTTAAGCCTTTTTTCTCAACTTCCTCATGTAAAAGAAGGGAAAACAGAGATGTAAAACAATCTATTCTTATCTATCAACGTAAGGAACTGTATGTATATGTATATATTTTTCATCTTTCTGAAGTCCATAAAGCGCGACCTTTACTGAAAACCAAAGTGCTGAAAATCCCAGTAAAAAAAAAAAAAATCCCCGCCCAAACATTACATACTGTAACGGTAATTTTCCATTACTGCAAAATAAGAAATCAACTGGGCATTCCGAGACTCGCCCATCGACAAATGTAAATAGAATTGCTTCATTCCGTGGTGAATATGACGTCACCAAACAGTATGAAGTTGCTGTTTAGTAGTTGAATTAGCGCAAGCTATCGTACTAACGTCTCCAAAAAGCATGTAACGATTAGATCTCGAGAGGTCGAGCGCCCCAGCGTGTATCATGGGCTTTGTGAAACCCTGCACCGCTGGAGAAGTACTAACCGTTATGGAGGTTTTGTTACAAAGTTAAGTTAGATAACTTCAAGCTACTTGTCGTTAAGAAGCTCGGGCATTGTTGGCCTGAAGAAAGTCTGCTCTTGCTTATCAAACCGTTTAAGAAGAGGTCGTAGAGAAATAAGCCCTTGCTTAAAAGCTAAACTCCAGTAGAAGGTACATTTTAGTCTGAGCTATTTCGAATGGAGGCTACTGGATTGTTGGTGAACCTGGCCGTTTTTGTCAATTCTACGGATACATCTATCAGAACTGATTCTGTGCCGCGGAGACGACTAGTTGAAAAGAAAGGACTTCATGCTTGAAACGATAAGTACTTTCACTCTTATTTGAAACTAGATGACTGGAAGTCTAGTTGTAGTTTTAATATAGCGACAGTGCGAATGTTGTGGGTAGATACACGGCAAGAACATTTGAAATAGAATTTTGCATTATCTGTTTTATTTAATCGTAATCTAACGTACTAATCAAAATGTAATAGTTTAGAGGTTATAGAGTACTTGGTCAATAAGAGGTTGTAAATCTCTCCTTTGAAGAATGTAAAGTGTAATTACAGGTAATCCTGGTGAAGCGATTGTTATAACTCGGATGATGAGACCATTGATTGAAAGTAACCTCATAGTAGTTCCAGGATTGGTTTTGGGCCAACCAGCCAAGGTTAGGAGGTTTGATTAACTTTATAGTTTAATATTAGTATATCTTCAGTAATTAACATTATTCTTTAGAATTAAAAGTTGTTGTACAATTCTATCAGCAATGGTGTTGGTCAGCTAGTGAGACTGCTCCATTTGTTACCTGAAGTCGTCTATTGTTTTCTAATTATAGATTCTGTTTACGAGAATATTATCTATAAATAAACAATATTGAAGTTGTAGCACTAAAGTTTATCTAGAATAAATAGGTTTAAATTGCCAATTGGTTTGATTGTCGTTGTGCTTGATCGTCCTGCCCGAAATTTGATAATTTGTATGTGATGACTTGCAGCTTAATTTAATGCTAAGCTTAGAAAGTTTATCATAACGTATCGTCGTAAAAACTACAACTCCCAATCCCAAACAATGAATATCTCAAATACTTTATATACCATACAATGTATAAACAAAATGTACCTTACTGTAATACCGATAGCAAGATATAATAAAAATTTTTTAAAGATTATATATATCAGGTAAATGACTACAAACACACTCAATATATATTTATTTTATTTATTTATCACAACGAACATTGAATTTTAATAATGTGAACGCAGCTAATTCATCGGGAGGCCATAGCCTGCGTTATTAAAGAACTAATTTGTCTTTTCTGCAATGTATAGGAGGTGAACACAATTCTACAAATTCAAGCTCACCCAATATACAGTATGGCTTCAAAGACAAGCATAATTAATGTCAATTTTATATAGGATGCTTATGTATACTTTTTGATCTTGCCTACCATAATCACACTTTACTACTATCTTATATATATATATATCATCATCATCATCATCATATTCAACCATTATCTATCCACTGCTGGATGAAGGTCTCTCCAAATGCTTTCCACACAAGTCTATCCTGAGCAATTCGCTTCCACGTCACCCCAACCTGTTTTCTTATTTCATCCACCCATCTAGTTTGAGGACGTTTTCTAGGTCTTCGGTGGTCTCTTGGAATCCAGTTCAGAATTTCTGTTGTCCATCGTTGATCAGTTCTTCTTGCAATATGCCCAGCCCATCGCCATTTCAGCCCTTTTACTTTAACAATGATGTCCTCTACTCTAGTTTGCTCTCTCACCCAAGTGTTTCTTTTTCGATCTCTCCTAGTTATTCCAAGCATGCACCTCTCCATGCTCCTTTGCGTTGTCTGTAACTTTCGTATTGCTCCAACTGTTAGACTCCATGTCTCTGATCCATAAGAGAGGACTGGCAATACACACTGGTTGAAGACCTTTCTTTTTAGACACAAAGGCAATTTCCCCTTCAGGATAAAACTGTTTCTTCCAAATGCACTCCAGCCAAGTTTAATACGTCTGTTGAGTTCTTTCATAATGTTGCCATCCATTGAAATCAGCTGGCCAAGGTAAATATATGAATCAGCAATTTCTAGCTCAATGTTGTCAACTTGTATTTTTGTTTCCTCTACAAAATTATTGAACATGATCTTAGTTTTTTGTAGGTTCATCTTGAGTCCAACTTCTTCACTTCTATTCCCTTGTCATTCCAATTTATCTGCTGAAAAATCATCTGTAAAGCTGAAGTAAAAAGTTTTGGAGAAATGGTATCTCCCTGCCTCACACCTTTACCAATTTTGATAGCTTCGGTATCTTTATGTAACCGAAATTTTGCACTTGCATTTTTATACACACATTTCACCATGTCAATGTACACATCCTCGATGTCTGCTGATCTTAAAGAGTTGATGACTGCTGACGTTTTAATAGAGTGATATATATATATATATATATATATATATATATATATATATTCAGCATAATATGTTTTAGTATTTCATCAAGGTGAACGATATTTTGTCATAACCATGACAAACCACTCCACAGATTCAGTTAAAACTGTTCAGTACGCACAAATATTTACAAATAGTGCGTGAAGAGCGCCAGATACTACTCAGGTCAGCTGATCAAGTGCATAGCTGATTAGGATAACGCATATTGCGCTTCTCATACACAGGTTATAAATATTTGTGCATGCTGGACGGTTTTAGAACTGGCGCTGTGGGTGGTTTGCGACTTTAGATTCTATGACATATTATCGTTCACCTTGATGAGTACTATGACCCCTTGAAGTTTGTAACCCTGGTGCTGAGACACCCTGTATAAATAAATTTATCCCCGATTTATCAAAGATTAAATGATGTATAATGCTTACCAAAAATCACTAAAAAACCGCATATACTAAGATGCCATATTATTTACACGAGAATTAATTAAGACAACTGTTGAGAAGTTTACATAATTAAATTTTGAAATATATTGATATATTTGTCCCTAAGATGAAGTTAAGAGAGGTTTATAAGAAATAATGAGTGAAATATTGAAAAAGAATTTTAATATACTTACGTATCAAATATTATTTTTTTAATCAATTTTATTTCAAATCTTGCGCATATTTGGCAATATTTCTGTGAGTTTATGCAATATTTCAATACTTATTTTTGACCACATTTGCGTCAAAATTTTGCCAAATTCCTTCGCTAATGAAGGAAGAGTCAAATTGCTCCTTAGATTCTTCTCTAGTATGTCACACATACCTGCATTGGGGTTGAGTTCAAGACTTTGTGGTGACTAATTCAAGCGTGAGAATGATGACTCGGACTCCTCGAACCAATTTCTTTCAATTTGAGCTGGATGAATCCTAAAAAATGCTGTACTGTCGTTCTGAAATATGCTACCCAGGGAAGAAAATATCCATTGATGGTGATTCTGATAAATATATCCATTG
>QLNU02015360.1:87791333-87808004 GCA_006491805.2 Dysdera silvatica | reverse complement strand
TCCAATCTTTTTAGTCCAAGGTCCAATTTTGCTTATTCTTGTAGGCCCGCGGGCCGCACTGATCTTATTTTCCTATGTTGGTCAATGTTAATTTTTGCTTACCGGGCATGTATTGCGGGCCGGATGGGTGGTGCTCGCGGGCCGGTGTTGACCCGCGGGCCGTAGTTTGGAGACCCCTGCGTTAGAGGGTAAAAAAGATGCAATTTCACGATATCTCGCCTTACTTTTTCCTAATAATAAAAGAGGGTTTTAAAAATAGAGAAGACATTTATTAGGAAAAGAAGAAATGAAAGTTAAGCTAGCATATAAAGAAACTACGTCGATTTGCATCAAGTAGGAGCTGTAAAAAAGATATAAAATAGGAGTTTTATGATTGGTAAAATGTAGGGGGACATTTGTGTATAATAGAATTATGTACCTGAGCTAAATGTCGATCCTCTGTGGAGAAATAGGGGCGAGTATCCCCCGGTTGTGTGGAAGCTAAATCCGTCTAAGAAAATTTTTTGAAAGGATATAAAAAACTGGCTTGTAAGCCATAAAACGTAAGGCATATTTTGTGTATAAAAGGAAATATTTTCCTCAGAAAAAATGCTGCGAAGAAATTATCCTACTGTCTAAAACTGAAACGCACGCACGTACGTACACACACACAGTAAACGGAACCACGAGAAAAATGTTTAGATGCCTCTCAGAGGAACCAAGAGCTGCTGCTCTCTGTATCCTGATCGAGGAATAAGCAAAACACTCTAATACGCTTCTTTTAAAAATAGAAAGGCACGAAATCACCCTACGACCATGAAAGGTAAAATAACAATTAAATTAATACTAAACTTTAAAGAACTGTAATTTTTAAAAAAAAACTTAAATATTAATTAAATCATAGAATACATCCGGAAAAAGACTTTAATAAATTACTAACGAAACTTCTATAAAGAAACTTACGAAAACAGCTATTGATCATAACGATAAAATAAATTAATGATTATAATAAGTCTTAAAGGGAAATTCTAAAATACATCGAGAAAAGAACGACTTTACTTACTAACGAAATTTTTAAAAAAAGGAAAATGAACAACTAGCGATCATCAAATATTATAAAAACCTTAATTAGTAATTAAATCATAGAATATACTAGTAACAAAAAAAACAACAAAAAACACCTGATATAATTTAATTGCCCTATATACTAAACTTTTATAAAGAATCTGAAAATCTTTTATAAAGAATCTGAAAATCTTTTATAAAGAATCTGAAAATCTTTTATAAAGAATCTGAAAATCAACCAACTGTCATGAAAGATAATGCTAATTAACGAATAAATTAATAAAAATAAACTTTAAAGGGAAATCATAGAATACATCTGAAAAAACAGGATTTTACTTACTAATAAAATTTTTATAAAAGAGACAAATGAAAACTAACCATCATCGAAGATAATAAAACTTAATTGAATCATAGAATATACCTGTAACAAAAATTCCTAAGAAATATTTGAAGAATTAATTACCTTGAATACTAAACTTTTATAAAGAATCTTGCGAAAATCAACCAACTGTCATGAAAGAAAATGCTAATTAACAAATAAATTAATAATAATAAGCCGTAAAGGAAAATCCTAGCACACGCCGAGAAAAAGAAGGACTTTAGTTACTAATAAAATTTTACAGAAGTTAAAATGAACAATTAGCGATCATAAAAGATAATAAAAATATTATTTAAATCAAGGCTAACACAACTGGCCCCTAAAAATTAAATGCTGACCATAATGGCCAGGATCTAATCACCACGACAGGGAAGAGGGAGCCGATCACAAGACCCGAATCCTGGGCTGGGGAAGCACTGGGGACGCTTGATCTCAACCGTAGCGTATACTACTCATATTTTATTAATTTTAGTGTCCACAAATACATCTTCAATACCGTTACGAGATTTCGCCGAATACCATGCATCTATAGATAATATTATACTATTTATTTTATATAAATCGAACACTACGCAGATTAAATCAAACAACAAAGTCAATTAGTATATATAGCCAGTAATTGCTGGCAACAATATATATACGTTCGTAAAGAAATTATACATTGTCCTTCGTAGCTCAGTGGGTAGAGCCTCCGCCCGGCAAGTGGAAGGTCGTGGGTTCAGGTCCCACCGAAGGCAGAAATATTTATTTTCTTTCGAACGTTTCACCATCTAATCACGCCATACCATCGGCGTTGGTATCACTACGCCAATAAACGTTGATTGTTTGACATTGTTGTTTGAATATTATAATAATTCATTAATTTTAATTGACTTTTCTGAAACTTTAGTAATAATTGTTATTTCAACTTTACGAAAGTGTACATAAATTGGAAAAATGCAAAATAAGGCACATCCTTTACCTGCAATTAAAGGAATATCTTTCGAATCCACGCAGACTTCACAACCATTTCGTTAATGTTGCTTCTAAGTGGTAGAACTTTAATAGCTAGTAAATGACCCAGCATCAGTGTTTAGACAGTTTTATGATACTTTTTGCAGCTACGGTAAATTTGATATAGCCGTTAAAGAGACTGAGCCCTTAAAGCAATAAATTTCCCCAAATAATGGGCAATTTTTAATAAATTTTAACGTGCATATCCTCTCAGATTATTACAATAAACCTACATTAATAAATATTTCTTATAGTCTTAAGTTTTTTCTCATGGAGTTCGTTTACGAGAACAAAGGAAAATTTATTCATTGATTAAAATTTATCTGTTTTCATATTAAGTGATATGAAATGACTGAAGTATTCCTTTAATACGTGTTACAATCATTCAAAGAAGTAATATTTAGATTTGTTTGTTTATGAGTATTGAGATGCAAGGACAGAAATAGTTGTGCTGCGTTGGGAACTATAGTTTTCCAAGGAATCCGAACTATTTAAGACCTAGTGAATCAATTCCTGGACTACATTAGTGAGCAGTCAGTCAGCGTAGTTTTTTGTTTTTGTGTTTGTAGTATCGTTGGGTGATGAACTCAGGTTACCAGCACACTTTGTGAGAACGCGTTACCACTGCTCCACAGCAAGGTTGCCCCATATTTATAAAAATACGGTAGAACCTGCCTGAAGTGACCACCTTTGGGACTGGTCTGTAGTGGTCAACATAGACGGGTGGTCACCATACACGACAAACTTTGGAATAGGCATGACTAAGTCCCTACAATTTTTTTTTTAATAAAAAGCGGTCACTTCATTCAAGTGATCAATTTGCAATGTGGTCACTTTACCAGGTTCCACTGTATACGAAATGTGTTCCCAGAAATATTGTACACATGAAATATTGTACAAATGTAAATATTGTACAAATGTAAATATTGTACAAATGTAAATATTGTACAAATGTAAATATTGTACAAATGTATAAATTGTTGTATACATTCAAAATATATAAACAATAAACGCACCCTGAAAGAGGTTGAAGTGGCTAGTTGCTCTTGATACCATATACTGTAAACTATTTTTAAAAAAAAATATTATAAATGGTTTTTAGCATATCGAATCCATTTCTAGAATCCGGTTCAAAATATTATTGATAATTTTAAAATTGATGTATGCGGTATATAACCGAATATATTATCATCCTTCAAGAGAGTAGTTAGAAATAATTAATAATGAGCACATGTGTGTAAAAAGGGACGATTTTGTATATTACAGGGAGGTTATGGACTCGCTACGATTTGTAAAAAACAGATTTTCGACTACTGACTGTGTAAAAAATATAAGCAAAGTTTATTTACTCAAAAAACTTACTCAAGTATCAAAACCTGTTTATATTTTTACACAGTCTGTACTCAAAAATCTGTTTTGTATAATTTCAAAATGCGCTGTGAAAGCCTTCGTGATACCATTTATCGCTATGACTTATTTCGACTCGGAAGCATGAGTATACATTACAACATAGTATGTACACCAAAGACTAACTTTCATTTCATAGAAAAAATGAAAAATCTGTCTTTTTAGTAAAACAGACTTCACACAAATTAAGCTATTAATATTAATTAAGCCAAATTATTAAAATTGTACATAAAATTATTTTTTTTTTATGTAAAATGGTTTTCTTTGACAAATATAAATAATATTTTGGAATTGGCGTAAAAATGTGTTGATAAGAAAGTGTCCGTAAGTTCAAAGATGCAGAATGATATATGTGTTAACTAAATGCTAAGATGTAGAGTCACGTGGCATGTTTCTAACCATGGAGGTCCTAGTGAGTTAGTGACTCTTTCAACAAGCCATGGCTAAAGATTGTATAACGATTTCGAGGAAGGTGTTTCTGCCATCGTCTTTCGTTGCATTTGGCGGTGATATGTGCCACGATCGCTCTGTGCTTGGCTAAAACTAGACGGAACAGACAACAATGGCGACTTTTTTAATTCATTAATTTTAAGTCCAGTCTTATCGATGGCGAGACCTTATGCTAAAAATGGCATCTCCTAGCCTTTCACATACTAACGTACTGTGATAATACAAAATGTGTACTCCTTGTATGATAGAATGCATCAAGAAACCTCATCATTGTCCCTATTTTAAACTCGGTCAATTTCTAATACATACCGATATTGAATTACCATCTACGTATATGCCCGCGAGGCAGCGTGCTCGTCCACTAGTTAAAATATAGATAGTATCGCGTGCTGTCTATGTTTGCAGAAAACAGTATCCCATCATTATCCCCAGTATTTATCATGAGTATATTTTCCATTTTAAATAACAGTTAGCATTAAAAATTTGCACACATTACGTTTACAATGTCTACGATTATTAACAACTCAATTATCTCTCCGATTTTCTCCATTTGTTTTGAAGTAAAAATAAATATTCATTTAATCATTGTCTTAATTAGAACTTTGCATGAAAACTCTACACGTATACGTGCTTTATTAGAAAAAATTCAATTTATAAAATACAGAAATAGACGGCTTGCACCTCGTGCAAGTTTTTTATTTCTTTGGCTCCAAATTAAAAAAAAGCTCTTTAATTAAATGGGAAATTCTTTTCCTCATTAACACGAGACGTTGAGTTTTTGGAATGTGGATTTGGTTTATAAACGGCATAAAAATACAGTTATTTCCCATTAAATTGCAAGATGGCGTGGTTGAAGTTTGCTATAAAAAATGATTTCCATTTTCTTAATAAACAAACGTAAGTATCCTAAAGGCCAGAATAAAACACATGATTACAATATCAAATACATTTAAAAGATCCAAAAAATATTGAAGATTGCTATTTTTCTAATTTCTGACAACACATTTTTCGTCGTCATTCTCAAAGCATTTTGGTGATTATATTCTGCTTCAATTCACATTTAGTAAAATATTTATCTCAAATTGCAATCGGTTTGGATTGGCTTTCATTTTTATAGAATTTTGTATGAGAGTTACTCTTGTTATTGTTTGTTCTTATCTCATGATATTTTGACACACATCTAGAGGTAGGCTATTTACAGTAGCTTAAATAGTTTTAGATAATAACTCTTTGTCACTGGTCCTAGGCATTAGAAAAAAATCCGCAACCTTTCGAGAACTATTATTCCTCTTTCTTCGCTTGATAAAGGGAATAGTAGTCCTCGAATCGTTGCGAAATCTTTTTGTATACTTTGACCCGGTGACAAAATCTTACTAGTCATAGTAAGCGCTATACAGTGGTTGTATCCCTTTGTTAAATAGTTTTGGCACGATAGCAAGCAGACTGCTATGATAAATTTCAAGTTCGCTTGCTGTACCTCTGAGATGCACCTTCCAAATTGCCCTTACAGTAACTTTGAAATCTGCTGCATACGGATAGGTTATGGAAAAAAGTAAATTGTCCGCTATGCAGATCATTTAAAGTTGTGTGTCTTTTAAAAAACATTAAACAATACCACTACATGTAATTCTCCATTAATTACAAATTACTGTTGATGGGTCATCGAAATATCGATCGGCAAGGCTATATGTTCAAAACTCTATAATTTAGCTTATACACACATCCAGCGACATAAATTGGGGAAATAACGCAAAAGTTTTGAAAAAGCGAAGTATAGATATAATTTCTGGCTTTAAATTATAAAACACGTAATCTTCTCATTCGCAAAACTCTCAGCCAAAACACATAATATACATGCGTTAGTCGTTTCAAACCATGCATATTTTCAACTACCTAGAAAATTTTCCAACGAAACTCTTAACACTTTCAGAAAACGTTCCGTGAATGCCTTAAAACTTAAAGAACATGCTCGGAAGTATTCTGAAACTACCACAACTAAGTAGATCATATAGACAGCAAACGTATCTTCATGAAGTGAAACTGGAGTTCTTACGACGTTTTCTTTTGTGATTTGAAATTTGTTCCATAATTTCAAGACTTTCCAAAATATTTCATAAAAACGCTCGTGTAAATTTTAATAGCTACTAGGTTCAAACTTCTTCACATTAATGCTCAGTTCTTCTTGATATGTTTTGAATTAGCTTAACAGAATGTGTCGAGAAAAAATATCTAACAACACCAACTGGAATGTTAACAAAAATTTAATATTTCACGTTTAGTTTTTACAGAAAACTTTCTGCTATCTTTAAATCTCAATTTAAAAGACAAATTGCCAAATAAAATTTCAATATTCCCTAATTCAATTTCGTGAGATAAGGATATACGGCTACTTTTTTTTAACAAAAACTCTGATTTATTCTTTACGTATTTCACAAATTTCTAAATTCCGATACGAATTATTTTGGATTCCTTCTGAAATCCATTGGCAAGGAAATTTTAATCATTTATATATTCAGTTTAAAGGCATTTACATACCGAATTTCGCTGCTCTTCTCCAGTTTTTAAAGGGAACGTCATTTTTTAATAGAGTGTATGGCTGTAATTTCACGCTTAGATGCATTAATGAAAAAAGCAGGAACTTACCCAACAGAAACTCGAAGTGGCAGCATTTATTCAAAATATTTTAGAGACACGTTTGGATTTGTTATGAGTAAGCGTCTTCTATAACTGGAAAAATAATAGCAATACATCTCTACTAATACAATAGAAGTATTGGAAGAGGATTAAAATAAAAGTCTGGAACAAAAGCTTTAAGGCTCAAGAAAATGCTCTGCGTTCGTAGAGTCCTGTTCTTTGGAATTTAATTACCGTAAAGCTTAAGGCCATATCAGTATATCCAAGAATTGAATTGCAAGCCAAATGCTCGGCAATCGAACTTCATTGTTTTTTACCTACCTGCACGTGATTTTCGAACTCCAGAAGGCCTCAGGGAAATCTTTCACAAATTTACACGATCTTTGTTTATTTTTCTATAACTGGACGGCAGATCTTTCAGAACCGTAGATCAAACTAGATTGCTTTATATACGTGAGAGAGAGAAACGTTAGAACGATCCAAAAGCCAGGAAAAACTTTAAAAGTTAATAATTCATAAAATAATAAAGAGAAATAGGTGACGTTTGGACAGAAAGAATGACCATGAAGCCGGATATTTTTGTGAATAAAAAAAAAAATGTTGTTAAAACAATTTACATTTCTACCAACAGATGGCACTCTATTAGTTACAGATATCAGAGAGGCAAATTATCAGATGGTATAAAAGGAGCAGCTGCAGCTGATAAGGCCATTCTTAAAGCGGATAGTAATTGTTGGTCGTCGCTCTGCCTCGTAGATACGAAACTGTAGGCATAGAAATATTGTCATTAATCGGGAAAGTCATCTCATTAAACTTTATTGTAAAAATGAGGAAAGTGCTAGTGCAGCATTGAGGGCATATCGCCTTGTGCGTGGTATGAGAGGTGGTAATACACTTATGACTTGTTCTAGACTGACAAAAATTTGAAATCACAGGTTCTTTGGCTTCCGATTTGGTACTGGCCATCGAGTAACATCTCTAGTACTTAGATACCTCTTCCACAGTCTTGAGATCACACCCTGAGGTACATTCAGTATTCGAGGCTCTTCGGCTTAAGATCGTCTAAATTCCAGCATACTAGTAATTTTTCCTTTCACAAACATTCGCAGTTGGCGTCTTTGTGACGTAATTTGCCCATTTTGATAGTTAACGATTCTCCATATCACAGCAATTGCAAAAAATCTACCTGAACTGATTGGCCATGCTGGTTCTTTTAATTAGCTATTATTGTGCCAATAAATATTCCAGTTTAAGCTTCGTTAATGTTGAATGCAGTTTGTTCAAAACTATGGCGAATAAGCATTCCCGTTCAAGGAACGTGAACCATGTTGAGCAACTTTGGGATGTTTTCTGAAAAAGTATTGGTAATATCTGCGAAATATCTATGGAGGCAAATTTGTACTGGTAATATCTGTGGAAAATGTTCGTGAACCAATAGGCTTGATGCACCAGTAGACGTTGTCCTTTTCCGAGTGGAGGGTGTGGCCTATTTGTTACTGACTATGTATGACATCATTTCAGTTCATTTAGTGTATATACATATATATTAACGTTAAGATGTAATCCTTTAGAATTCCAAAATATGCGAAGTTTATTTGGAGATTGATTAAAAATATTGCAGAATTTATACAAGATTGATGTTGTTTTTCTCAAAACAGCATATTTCTAAGTTTAGAATAATAAAAACCAGTAAAAGTTTATTCAAACTTGATTACTGGATCATCTGGTGAACGATATTATAAAACTAAATGGGGCAGGTGAGCGATAAAGCCTGTTTTGGTATTCAAACCACTATAGAAATTATTTCTTTCATTATATTACATTGACTTTAATGAAAATTACACAGTTAAACATTATGGGAGAAACACATACACAGCAGAACGTTATATAAGTAAATTAATGTATGTAAAATTAAAAATCGAAATCCTTAAAAACTTAAGTGTATTATAATAATAATTTAATCAAACCCAAAAGAAAGGCATTTTTATAATTATTATACATACATTATAAAGGATCAATGTTTGAAAACAAAGATCATAAAATAGTTAAAGTTACCTTGTTTTTAGAAAACATTACAATAAGGTTTCATACATTGAAATTTCAGGCTCAAAATTAAACTTTTGCCTGTCTGACATAAGAGTTAGTATAGCATTGATTGGGAAATCGAAAAAAGCAATTTAAAAGTTGCTGGTCTAATAGTGGATCACGTACATGTTTGTTTTGCTAATTGGATTGCTTTTTGCTATTAAAGTTAAGAATATTCTGCTAGTATTTGCTTAAATTTAGCATAGTTAAGAGAATACTTGTCCTCCAGATTGCGATTATCTTAATATT
The DNA here is from genome assembly GCA_006491805.2 of Dysdera silvatica. NCBI lineage: Eukaryota > Metazoa > Arthropoda > Arachnida > Araneae > Dysderidae > Dysdera > Dysdera silvatica. Next base: position 87,798,763 of record QLNU02015360.1, on the reverse strand, counting down.
GCAGCATATTATTAGCCGTAAACACGTGGCCCTCATCCTTGCAGTCGTGTGATCAAACTCATCATATTACAGGTAGCAATCTCCAAAACTCACGCTTGAGCTCAAACTAGAGCTTTGAAAGTATAGGAGACTTTTTCTCCTATACATCACCCCGGCTTAGAGTCGAACTTGGTTAGATCCAGAGTACCTTAATCGCTAGGCCACCGAGGCACCGGAACGACGCTCCCTTTCTTCGTATATACGCTTGTAAGATATCACTACCCTTCTCAGGGCTAACGCAATTGCCAAATAATGGTCAACACACAAAGCCACAAGGGCATGTTCTTGTAATTTTCTCGTGGGAAGGTTTTATAGGTAGTAATCTTCGACACCCGCATCATATGACCTTAGAAAAACAAAACGAATCTGCACAACACCCAGGTGCTTACAAACATATCATGATCCGTAGGTCAGGATATAAGTTCCAACTTAGATAATAATCGAGCAGTCTTTTCGAGCAACAATTAAAATAATTTATTTATACAAGTCGAACACTACGCAGATTAAATTAAGAAACAATTTTTATCAACGTTTTTTAGGCGTAGTAATAGTAACGCCGATGTTATGGCATGGTTAGATGGTGAAACGTTCGTAAAGAAAAAAAAATATTTTTTTTCTACGTTTAGTGGGGCACGATCCCACGGCCTTTTATTATCCGGGAAGGTGCTCTTACCAACTGAGCTACAGACGAAAAACACTCAATCCCTTGCTCTTACTACGCCTAAAAAACCATTGATAAAAATTGTTTCTTAAATAAAACAATAGATAAAGATATGCACAGAAATAACCTAAATTTAAGCCAAACCCATAGATCTACATAAATACAGTAAAACTTGTCTAAACCGGAACCTCCATGAAGCAGAAACCTCCTCAAAACTGATTTTTTTTTGCGGTTCCCTCGAAAGTCAGTGGTATTTAACATTAGCTAAAACGGAAATTATCTAATGAGGAAACGGAAAGAACTATTTGGTCTCATCAAAGAGAAAACCTGCATAAAACAGAAAATCTCTAGCACGAAGAAAACTTTCTTGGTCGAAAGAAGAAAGAGGGTTGGAACGTGAGGAAGATAGTAAAGTGGAAAGAATAAACAAAAGACATTTTACAGATATAGAATGCCCTTATCCGACCACCCACTTCTTAAATAAAAACGTTCATTATTAACCAGAACGAAAAGTCACTCATATCGACTTTATCAATTGACGGATAAATTCTCAGTAAGAGAGAATGCAAATGGTCATCAATTGTGAGGTCTACATCCAAAGGAGAACCCTTAGTTACCATTTGTATAGTAAAATGCCTCTCTAGGATAATTAGTTTTTGAGTTAGTTTGTTCTTGATGATAGCAAATTCAAATAAAAGAATTTCTTTATAGCTAATAAAGAATGAAACCGAGAAGAGTGAAACCTTTACACTTCTCTTTCCGAGCAAAAACCGACTACTGTACCGCGGGAATTGATAAAGTGTCCATGAATCAGTCTGTTTTCTCGGCATCTTGAAAATAAGTGCGGGTACAATTAATGAAAAATTATTTTCATTGAAAATACTAAGCATTTCCACTTGTTTACTTAGCATTTCTGTATCCGATTAAAAAACCTCATCATCACCTCTGCAGTAATGGTAGCAAAAGTTCCAGTACATCATAACACGACATGAAAGTTTGTACAAACCGGGTAAAATAGAACAAAAGAAGTACTATGAAAGTGCATGGGAGTTTGTACCATATTGATCGTAACTACTAAAACCACAAAATAGTGCGAAAATTAATAAAAGTAAAATGTCATAAAAATAAAAAATAAAATAAATATAAATATCCTTATAAAAATAAAATAAATATAAATATCATAAAAATAAAAATAAAATAAATATAAATATCATAAAATAAATATAAATATCATAAAAATAAATATAAAAATATGTTTATCAAAAGGAAAATTTAGTTATAAAGTTCTCAAGATGAGACAAAGAAAAAAATTAGCATATGCAGTTACCCATTACCATTGAATTTAACTACGTATGCACTTATTTTTCATGTAACCTCCATAAAACGGAAAATTACATGATACGGAATTTTCCCCCGGTCCAGTGAATTTGTTTTTTAGAGTTTGTAGTTTAGACAGACTTCACTGAATCTGAAAATAATTTTTTCTAAATATAAAATGATATTGTCTGATAATTATAAACTTAATTGAAAATATCAACACAGAAGAAAGACTTACGTTTACAAACTTTGGTAAATATAATGAACGTATCTTTGAATAAAAAGTAGCAAATGCTATAAAAAGTGCAGAGAAATTTGAAAGAATTTTAAAGTAAAGTTATAATATATGAAGTTGCGGTCGAATAATTGAACGAAAAGACAGGAAATAAATTGCTCGCAAAAAATGAATTGATCGCGACAAGAGAAAAAAAAAGAGACTAGATATTCGAAGAACAAAGTTATAATAAATGGAATGGACGTTACAAGGACATCTTTAAAGACAATTGAAGAAAAACAATTTAGACAGTATGATGAATACGTTGGATGGAAAAGTGAATGAAAAAAGAAGAGTTTTGGTTTTTGCTAAATTGAAATGGAATCAAAAATTGAATGAAAACATAAAGAGTTGGAAAATATTTGATTTGGCGTAAGATAATAAAATTCGACAGATTTTGAGTAAATAATGATGAAAATAATAAAATTGGAGTTATAGAAAATTAGCAGCGTAACATGAAACGAATTTTCAGCGTAAAAATTTCAGTGACTAAAGATGGTTAAGTTGAGCACAGTTCGCGAAACCATTAATGTGTCAAATCGTTTGAAGACCGAATCACTGAACCAGACCTTTCGATGAAGATAGATGGGTGAAACCGTTCACTGATTCGTTCAAATGAATGATTTGGCACAAGTGCATTTAAGCCATTAAAAACTGTTTCACGAATACCTGAAAATTTTAAGAAAAATATTAAAGAGAAGGAATTGTGTTTTATTATTTTGGTGATGGGAGTCATAATCTCTCTTATTATGATACAATTTTGTATGCACACATATATGAATATATGCAATTGTAGCTCTGTAATCCATTATAACATTGTAATCCCCCTTATGAACTTTCCGCATATGCCAGTGTGTTATGCAAAACATCACAGTGTCACATGGATAAAATATTATATCCAATATTACATATCTTTATTATTATGTATACATATATCACACATATACAGATCACACACGTAAATAATGCTAATTAAGTTTAATGTACATATGTTAAGTAAGACGTAAACAAAGATTTTATTTATATAAAACTAAATATATATATTGTTAATAATATTTGAAATAGTGCAAATGGTGTCTGCCTTGACAGCAGCGAGTAAAAACGAAAGTCTGAACAGCTTGCACTGCTCAGGAATATATTGATATATTAAATATATTAAATACGTTGAATTTAAATATATTAAATTTGTTGATTGCTATAAGCAGATATTTTGTGACATCTGCTGTGAAATGTAAAAGTAAAGTGTGAAATGTAAAAGTAAAGTGTGAAATGTAAAAGTAAAGTGTGAAACGTAAAATTAAAATGCGAATATAAAATTAAAATATGAAATGTAAAATGAAAATGAGAAATGCAAATTTATCAACTCCTTCATTAAGATATATTTAAAATTACTAAATAATCACCATTTGTTATGGATTAATTGTTTATAAATCTCACTACATTTTAAGTTAATATTATTTGGTTTTAGATTGTGTATTTTTGCAATCGCATATAACAATTCTGCTTATAATTAATTACTCGCATATAAACTCATGTTTGTAAAAATTGCAACACCATGAAGGAATCATGTGATTGAGCTGAAACTTTCAGGAAATGCAAATTAGGGTATGCTATTCAAATGATTAGAATTTCAGAGTCATCACGCATGCGTGGGCTGAGCAGCGCCCTCTGAACTGCTGATGGATCCGTATAAATAGAGGGCTGTAGCGGGGCGTGTATGGCTATCTGCTAGTGGTAAACGTTACATGAGACGTCACTATGCCTCTACGACGAAAGAGGGCGACATTTCAGCAAGTTACGGAGTTTGAACGGGGACGAATGATCGGCCTTCGTGAAGGAGGGTTTTCTTATCGTGCAATAGCAGCTCGTATGGGGCGTAACAGCAGCACAGTGATGCGAGTGTGGAAGCAGTGGGTTCAAGAGAACCAGACAACTCGGAAATCCGGGAGTGGACGCCGAAAGGTGACGTCAGCACGGGATGATAGACACCTGGTCCGCATGGCGGTGACGGACCGTTTTGCTTCATCTGGACAGTTGGCAGAACGTTGGTGCACTGCTACAGGTGTATCATTGTGTGCTTCATCAATTCGTCGGCGTCTACTGCACCGTGGACTGCGTGCAAGAGTTCCTTTATACAGGATCCTCCTGACGCAAAACCATCGGCGCCTGCGGCTACAATGGGCTCATGGACATAGAGACTGGCGTGCTGATTGGCAACAAGTGGTGTTTTCTGATGAATCCCGCTTTAATTTGGGGTACAGTGATGGCCGCATCCGTGTTAGACGCTATACCGGTGAACGCCACCTTCCGGAGTGCGTTATCCAACGTCATAGTGGACGAACCCCCAGCGTTATGGTCTGGGGTGCGATTGCGTATCATGGACGATCTCAGCTGCTACGAATTGTGGGTAATCTTAACAGCAACCGGTACATCAATGAAGTTCTGGAGCCCGAAGTTGTTCCCTTCCTTCAAGGCATTCCCGGAGCTGTATTTCAACAGGACAATGCCCGCCCACATATTGCCAGGAATGTTCAAGACTTCTTTTCATCACAACAGATACAGCTTCTTCCTTGGCCTGCCTATTCGCCGGATATGTCGCCGATTGAACATGTGTGGGATTTCGTTGGTCGGCGTCTCGCTCGTGATCCTCGTCCCATAGCTACTACAGATGAACTTTGGGGTCGCATACAAGCAATCTGGAATGCTCTTCCTCAGGCACACATTCAACATCTGTTTGATTCCATGCCACGTCGTATAGCATCACTTATTGCAGCGCGTGGTGGCTTCACCAAATACTGATTTTCGACATGTAATATTGTTATTTTGCTTTGTAATTTTAATCGTTTATTTGTATCAACACAGGTCGTTTGTACATTAAATTTCATTCAATTCGGACGAGTCCTTCATGGTGTTGCAATTTTTACAAACATGAGTTTGTTAAGGTCAATTTTAAATACGAAAATCCTTAGTGTTTTCAATGGCAACTTTATGTAGTATCATAGATAAACCTATCGAAAAAAAGTTTTAACAATGGCCACAAATTGCGGCTTTTAAAGGACTTTAATTATATTTTTATGGAGCAAGGACAGCAAGGGTCATTCTACGCCAAAAGAACTCCGCTGTAAAACTGTACATACGGTAAACGAGCTTAGTGATTTAATTTGGCCCATATCACTATAAATTGGCAAACGCAATATGGGTACGATCCCTGATTGTTCTACTTGGGTATGAAGTACTTTCAAAACTTTATATTTCTTATTTATACTTGCTTCTCATTTAAAATAAAAAAGAAAAAAAAATGAATCAAAGCGAGTTCCTGAAAATTTGAAACTTCAATGTTGCGTAGTTCACTATATGCGAGCTTGAATTAAAATTTCAAGATGACTCTGAACGCAAAAGCAAATCGGCTTTGAAACCTTGCATCTTTTGCTAATTAACTAAGGTGATGTGGAAGAGAATTTTCGTACGAGAACTAACTACGCTGAAAATGTACCCCAGTTTACGGTTTTACCCCAGTTTAGTTGTTCGCTGTGACTAGAGGACTCTTCTTCAAAGCTTTAACGGTCTTCGTAATGGTTCAGAGCGCACCCAAATCAAGCTAAATGCAAACTCAAGACTTTTGGAAACTCTTGTTTTGCTATTGTTACTGCTTTAATCTGTGTTTCCACCACAATCTTGTGCAAAGGAAGCTTTCTAAGTTCAACTCAAAACGGGAAAGAAACATTTTACGCAATAATTCCCTCCCCACCCCAAACATTTTTTAGCTCTTCAAGAAAGAATGGTGAATAAGTTTACAATTAAAAGCATACTTAATCTTACTGTAGATGCTTTATGGCTCCTGCAAAAACTTATTTTCTTTTGAAAAAGATTCAAGGTGCTTACGAAATATAAACGAGTTGCAAACTATTTTTAATTTACTAACAAGGGAAGGTCGGAGGGTGGACGACGCGGATTTTAATGACATTAGGCTCATTTGAAAGAGCTGTCAAAAAATTATTAGACACGTATTCGGGCATTTTTCAGAATGGCCATAAATATAGGTGTTATAGGGCCGGAGAGAGCAAAAATGGGACTATTTTCAGAGATTTTATGTTATCATATTTTCAAAAGTATTGAACATATATATATATATAGCAAAATTGTAGTATGATTGTGACATGTAGTACTTTCTAATGTAATATACATAAATACACTACACTTAAGCATATATTAATTTAGACAAAGTTAAAGTAGAAAAGTAATATAACACTAGGTAGTCAAACCAAGTAAATTTAAGTAGTAGAAACATCTCAGAATAAAAATTGACATGTAGTAGTAAAACGTGGACAGGAGTAAGAGATTAAACAATACCAAGAATTTTGTTCTTCATCAGGGACCACACAAAATCCCTGTGTATATATATATATATTTTTTTTTTCCTCCATTATGTTTTCTGATTAGGCATTTTTTTACAGCCCTTTTTGATTAAAGTGTCCCATTTCCAGGTTGGATGAGTTTCTTTAATAGCGACCATATGCTCCTTATCGTTTATACTTATATAACCAGGATCACATTTTATTTATACCCCATTATCATCATGTATAGAATAATGTTCTGGATCTTTTTCGGAAATCTCGATAACTTTACCATCTTCAAACTGCGATTTTGTTAAATAATTTTCCAACACACTAAAAAGTTCCACAGCTATAGCTTTTTCACAATCGGTGATATCACTGGACATGTTCAAGAAATTTGAATACGTTGCTTCAGATATAGTTTTTACAAATGATGAGTAACATTAATTGCATTTATGAGCAATAAATCCATTTTAATGTATAAAGCGAAAATCAGTAAACAGGAAAAAAAAAGTTAATTTGCCAAAAATTCAATTTTCTGTGGTTTTCTGCAGAAGCTAAACTTTAGCTTAATATTAAAAGAACAAGATATATCACAAAGATTTAAATTATAAACTAATAAATTTTAAACAAGTATAAAAATATATGTTGAATGCGAAGTCAAATTTTTTTAAATACGAAACTAACAATTTATTATGCGTACGATATATAAGAACAGTTTAAATGAACTGTCATGCAACACTCCCGAATGTGTCACTTTCTAATACTACCTTTGAAAATAACTGATTATATCATACTAGCAAAT
>QLNU02015360.1:87780040-87791233 GCA_006491805.2 Dysdera silvatica | reverse complement strand
ATAACATGCAAACAAATAGTATAATTCGTTTAAACGACAAACATTGTGAATAGTTAGTATTTAGTGGCATCTCCCTCGGCCTTAATAACGTCATGCAGACGATCTGGCCTACTGTGCACTAATTTTTGCAGTCATTTTTGCTGATAGTTGAGCAAACGAATTTCACACTTTCCATGAGTTCATTTCTGTCCTTTGAAGCTAAATCCTGAAGATGTTCCTTCATTAAACCCCACATATTCTTGATGGTGTTTGAATCGGGCGAATTGGTCGTCCAAAGAAGTATTTTGATCCTGCTGTTACTAAGCCAAGCAGTGGTGTCCTTGGACGTGTGGTAAGATGCTGAGTCTTGTTGGAAGATAAAGTTACCCTCAAATAGATCTTTCGATCATAGAATCATAAAATGCTCAAGTACATCCTTGTATACTTCGGAATCTACCCTTCCTGTCAAAATACACAGTTTTCCTAAACCCTCAGCATTCATATACCCCCAAATCATGACCAAAGTGCTAAACTTCACTTGACGTTTCAAGCAATCTGTAATAAAAGTTTCTTGCTTAGAACGCCAAACACGGTTACCCTGACGACCTTGGGGAAACGCAAAACATCGATTCATCGTTAAAAAGTACATTATTCCAGTCTTGAATGCCCTATTGCAATCTGTCTTTGCACCACCGCACTCTGGCCTATTTTTGCTTGCAAGTAAGTAGCGGCTTTGTCTTGGGAATACGTGATTGAAAATCAAGTTCCTGGAGTCGTCACAGTGTGGTAGATTTTGAAGCATCCACTCCTTGTTCTCGCCATTTTCTAGTTACGTATCTCAGGCTCCTGAAGCGGTTTGTAATCACAATACATTTCAGCATTCTGTCCTGTCTTAGTATGGTTATTCGCTTACGACCACTATTTGCACGATTATTTTTAAAATTTTGATTTCTAGAATAATCTTTTAAAATTTTACTCACAGTTTCTTGAAAGCATTTCATTTTTTCGGCAATCATCTGTTTACTAAGTACCCCACTGCGCAGTGTCACAATCGCAGTCTTAATAGCGTCTGGTATGTCTTTCGGATGCAACATATCGAAAACCAGATCCTTGAAAAGTCTGTAAACTTTATAATACTATGGAAACGCTATGTGGGTGGCATTTTGATTCTTGTCCAAAAAAGCAAAATAAGTCACATCCTCAACATTGCCAATTCTATCAATAGATTCATCCAATTCACCTATGAAGAAGAAAAAGATACATCTCTTCCATTCCTTGATATCCTTATCCACAGACAGAACGGTCAGCTCGTCACGACAGTCTTCAGAAAAGAAACCACTTCCGGACAGTTATTACACTTCCAGTCTCATCACGCTTTCTCCCAAAAAAAATCTCCGTGGTACGCAGCTTAACATACCGTGCTCACAGATATTACCGTACTCAAGACAAGCTAGTACAGAACTCAAACATATCCGCACCCAAATTCTTCAAAATGGGTACCGCGCCCCGCTCACCCCAACTAAAATTCATAAAAACTCACAGTTTCCAACCTTCCTCCAATCTATGTTCCCTTCACACCGGTAGGAAAGGAAGAAGGGAAACTGTGACACTTCCTTATTACCAAGGCATTTCTGAACGCATCGCCAAGATTCTCAAAAACCAAAACTTTGCAGTTTTCTACAAACCAATTACTAAGCTCGGTAACATCCTCCCCCATCTAAAAACTCCAACTTCAGAAGATCAAGACACTGGAGTTATTTATTCAATACCTTGCAGTAACTGTGTCAACAAATATTATGGTAAAACTAAAATAACCCTCAAAACTAGACTCTAAGAGTATGAAAACAAATTTAGAACTCAAGATTTTAGTTCACTTCTTGTCAGACACTGCGCTGAACAGAACCATATCCTATCCTGGCATAATGCGAAAATCTTGCACAAAAATATTCATAACTACAGTGGACTAATATTCCTTGAAAGTTGGCAATCTATCAACAATAGCCATCGTAACGCGTTAAATGAATTCCACAATCTACCCGCAGAATATGTAACGCTCAAATAATATTCCAGCATTTCAACAATTTTCGCACTGAAAATGAAGCTGCGATTGCTTCGAAACGTTTGCCTTCGACTTGTTCTATATACTTTTAATGGCTGCTTCTCAAGATGCTAATGTATTTGTTTCTAATACCAGTCGTAATTTATTTAATTTATTTCGCATTAAATAAATTCTCCTTTTTTTCAAATGAAAGTAAGAAAAATAAAATACGACGTATGAGATATTTTTAAGAGTATTTAATAAAATTTTGAACATCTACGAAATCTTTAGTTCCGTTATATCTTTGTTTTCTGAATTTGTAAAAAATTTTATAGCGTATTATGGTAATATTTGAAGAAAAATTCGCAATGAAATGTTTATGCATAGGAGAGGAAATACCGTTCTTTAAAGTTTTAAAGTTAAAAAATGTAACTGTCCAAGTTTTATTAAATTTTATCCTTTCAGTGATGGTACCCCAAATTATTACTTTTTTTTTTGTAATAGCAAATATTTGTTTGACAAGTATGATATTTCAATAGCATATTTTAACTCCATTCTACTATAATTTCTGTAATTAAATAACATTTTAAGAATTTGTTACATATTCAAATTTATAAATTGCTGAAAATAACGCTATTAAAATTATTCAAGCTAAATATTAATTTATAAGCAAATTATAAATTATTCAAGCAATTTCAAAGAGAAAAAGACAGAAAAGCTGATACTTATTCTGATAATTTTAGATGTATTTTAAACTAAATGATTTATAAAATCTTAAAATAATAATTTAAGAGAAAATTCAGAATACCAGTCAGCGTATATCAATTATGTTTATGTAAAATATCACGTAATATGGATGATAGTGACTAATGATATTATTACCATATTTTAATTGATAACTATAACAAATAACATCATTGTCGTAGAGTAAGGAACGACAAAAACATTACGATTTGTATAACAATACATCTAGCATTTAATATTAAGAATTGCGTGCTTCTTCAATATTAATGATAAGTCACGCACGATGTCTCAATACTTGTTTGGAGAACATTTATAATGGGATTTTTAAATTTCTCTTATATAAATCTTCTAGATGTATTAATTAAATTTATCATTAAGCTTAAAAATCTGAACGAGAATTTGTCTCGAATTCATTCAATGAATATTCGCAGTACCCTTTGTTACCTACCTTTATTGCAAAACTTTATTGTTCCAGACAAATGAAAATAAAAAACTGATTCTTGTGTAATTTAATGTGTAAACAATTTTAAATACATCCACCATTTTTCATAAATTAACCTGAGCCACATTACGGCGTAAAATGAATGAAAGGAAAACACAGTATTCAAAATTTACTAAAAAACTTAGATAATTGGAATTCTCAAATTAAATAACTAAGACCCGAAAAATTGATTCAAATTTATTTTATTGAAATGATCAAAACTCTGTTTTTAACAACAATAAATTTTGCTTCTAAAAAACATATTGCTATCAAATCCCATTACATTTTTCTCGTAAAGTGTGTAAATATTTATCAAATTCTTCATCAGTTACAAATTTTATATAAAAATATAAATATGAAATCTAGATTATATAATTCAATTCTTTTACTATTTCTTTCATTTCCAATGTGTTCCACTGCTTTTTCTTAAAAGTGTGAAATGATTCTAATTTAATAAAAATGCTAAAAGTATATATGTGTGTCAATACTTAATAATTTTATCAATGCAATCAGTTTTCTATATCAGTATAATCAATTTACTATATCAGTATAATTAATTTATTATATATCATTAGAATCAGTTTAATACATCAATACTTATTGATAGCAACAAATAGGAGGAAATGAAATTACAGTAAAACATCGATTAAACGAAATAAAGGGGCAGACTCAATTTTGGATAAGCAAAATATCGGATAATCCGGAAATTCAATTTTCGATGTAAAGGTGCCAAAAAAAAAATATATATATATACACACACGCTGTGGTTATCACGTCACGAATTTTTTCTTGTGGGATGATTTACTCACCTTTTTCCTTTACCCCACAGGGACCAGATGCCATGTGTTTGATTATTTCATACACTGAAATTAAATCTTCTGACACCTAACCACTGAGGGGTATTTCGATTTGTAAAGAAGAATTTACAAAAAAGATGCCTAAGGGTGCGTACAGACATACAACAGAACATCATAACAGAACATCGTTGCGAACATCCCGTGTTACGCTATAATGTTACGGGGCGAACACCGCCGCGTGTCATCAGTGCGTAACAGCACTGCTTCCCATCAGTTCACGCCGATATCCGATATATTTATATATTTTATTATAAAATTGCTCCGCGATCGATCATTTCATAATGATCGACTTGATCATTATTATTATGAAAGAAATAGAGTATATATATATGTATATATAGCTCGTCATGAATTAAAGTTACACTCGATGTTATTTCAGTGGAGGTATATATTTACTTTTCTTACCCTCGATGTGCTTTATTTATAAAAAATCATTTTACAGAAAATTAAAGAGCTATAAACACTTAATGGAAGCACAACAACTCAAATTGTTTAAGGACGGATAATGAATTAGAATCCACAGTCAAAATTGATGCGAAAACTGAAGGTGGAAAACAAAAATTCATAAAAAACAGATATAGGATAACAAATTTTCCCATATAAACATGCAAAATTATTAGAAAATGATTGTTGACGTTTATATAAGTAGATTTGTCATCCAAAATCTACTTTCCACGAGCTTTTGTTTCCCACTTTCAATTTTTGTGTAAAATAATTTTTTCGTATAAAGCATATCGAAAGTTACAGAGCAAAATATGTACCCCTCCCATTGAAATAACATTGAATGTAACCTTAATTTTTGTCACGAGTTTATATATATATATATATATATATATATATATATAGGGTTCAGTATGATGACATGTAGTATTTTCTATCGCATATATATGAATAATATTATATTCAGTCGTATATGACCATGCCAAAGCTGTAAAGCACACGCCACAGTCAGTAGTAAACCTAAGTAAATTTAAGTAGTAGAAACATCTCAGAATAAAAATTGACATGTAATAGTAAAAGGTGAAGAGGAGTAAAAGATTAAACAATACCAAGAATTTTGTTCTTCATCAGGGACCGCACAAAATCCCTGTTATTGGTTTGCTTTTTCTGACTACAACAATTAAGATTAGTGATTAATACTGAATAAACCAGCATTGACCAAAACTTAGCTAAAAACAGTATAAACCCAGAATATAATTAGTTTAACAATATTTTAGTAATTTAGAAGGGTCTCTTTATTAATACTGAGAACAATCTCAATTGTTGTAAGTTTACAACAATTGAGATAGATTTACTCCTCTTCACCTTTTACTACTACATGTCAATTTTTATTCTGAGATGTTTCTACTACTTAAATTTACTTGGGTTTACTACCTTGTGTGATATTACTTTACAACTTTAACTTTGTCCAAGTTAATATACATTTAGATATGTGTATTCATGTATATTGTATTAGAAGGTACTACATGTAACAATCCTACCACTGTTTTACTATTGATAATAATGGTTTCATTAAGCTGCATTAATTAGCGCTGGAGGACTAATTATTGTTTGTTTTGACTATTAAGTACCTCCTTTCTCTTATATCTATTAATTCCTTTCTATGAATAATAGCTTGCTAACTATTCAAATTAAAAAAAAAAAAAAATATATATATATATGTGTGTGTGTGTGTGTTTTATAAAAAGTCGACCATTGCCTCTGTATGGACCGGTTTAATATAAGCAACTGCTTATGGTACGAACTAGGCAACTTTACATAGTAACTAAATATATTGTACCTGACCCTCTATTGCTACTAAATTCTTAAAAATATTATAGAAAATTATAACTAAATAAGTATATTTTCTGTAAATATGATGGCATATTTTGCTACTTATTTTGTGACAATTTAAGGACTATCAGTCTTACGTTAAAATATTTAAATTCTAATTGCTGGAACACAATCACAGTTCGCTAAATACATCCACGAAGCGCTGTCATAGAGGAGTGTTTGCATCAACAAACATTACCCCTATGCAGCCTGTTCTGCCTATTGTATGGCCTAACTTTTATATATGACAAAATTTAGATTTTTCCAACTAAAAACTCTTTTGAGGAAACTTTCCTTCCCTTCAAAGAAAAATTTTAATCACCCCGTAGCAAGCATTTCGCTGAGGGAAACCGTTATCTACTAGTATAATTTTTTTCACATAAAATAATTCAGCGAAAATAAAATTTCCCATTCAAAAATTCATATCTTATTTTCTATTCAATGTTTATCCATACCATTTTATTTATACCTAAATACAAATTCCTCGAAACGAAAACAAAGACAACGAGCTGTATTCAATATAAAATACCGTTACGTATTTTACATCTAACGCGTGTTTTAGGTAGTAAAATTAAATTTCTGTTGGTTCAAAATTTACCGTAAATAATCTAGCATTGCTCAATATCCCGCACTAATACTGTTTTTATGCAAAGAAATTAAAAATCTCTTTAAATTTGGCAAGCGAGCAAAAAAAATTGTCTTCTTAGTCTAATTCCTATGTTTAAGCATCTTAACATGTTCTTGTGAAGTTTTTCAATTCTAATTCCAACTAAATGTTTTTCTAAGGCGCAGAAAAAGTAGATCTTTTTCCTCCATCTTGACAGCGAATTCGCAAAGTGAAGATTGCCTCCTTTATAATTGACCGAAATAGTGAATTATTTAATAAGCTTGCCTTTTTCCATCTGAAAGAACTTTTTTAGGAGTTTAAAACTATTTAAGAGTTAAGAACTATTTTAGAAGTTTAAATTTTGTAAAACCTGCTTCACGTTTGTTTACCTTAAATTAGAAGGGTTTTAATTTATGAATTACTACTGATATTCAGCTATGCGAGTTTTAGTGTATTATTATGGTTTAGTGGGTTTACTGTATCTTTGATTCAAAGCGGTTACAGAATTTAAAACAAATATTAAGAGATATGTTTACATATAATTTTTAAAATAAAATGTTGTTCTCTTTGACGTTCTTTACAATATATTTTTGAGGCAAAAAAATGTTTTCTATCATAAACGTAACAATGCAGTTAAAATGGATTACTTATGTACTGTCAAAATTCTCGAAAGGAGAGGAATGGAATTTTCCCAAACTCTGGTTGAACTTCAGATCTTCGAAGTTCTGAATGGAGAAAAAGAGGTATTTTCATCCGATTTCGTATTATATTATACATTTGTGAAGCGCAGCATACTAATTAAATAACGAAGAGTGTGTGGGGAGGGGCTGTTAACGTTGATTTACGATCCCATTTGAAAACTGCAGTGTAAGGCAGAGTAAAGCTAAATTTGTAGTATGTATTTTTGATTTAGAAAATATAGGTATGGAAGGGGGATTTAGTAGCGAAATTTATTGATAAATGCGGTATTAAATGCTGAGTGTTCATAAGACAGTTAAAGCTATTCATTCTCCGAGCATAATTTCAGCTGTCTTTAGTAAAATGATGAGAATGGGAGCGGAGGCCTATATCCTGTAATTATCGCAACTTTGCCTAGGGAAAAGCCCAATTTACAAATAATTTTTAAACTCTTCTTCAGAATTAGATTTTTTGTATTATTTTTATGTTATTCCCATTTACGAACTCTCGATTTTATGAACTTTTCAATGTCCCCGGGTTTCGTAAAAATACGAATATAACGTGTATATGTGTGTACGGGTAGAAACTAAAAAAAAGTCAATTATTATATACACCCATGGAGTCATCATAGTCAATAAAGGGCTGAAGATTATAAATAGTTACAATGCAAAAGAGTATAAATGGTATAAATAGTTAATGGCTAATAGTTAATAGAGCATAAGATTATAAATAGTTAATATGCATTTATGCAATATGTTAAAGCTCATCATGGGTAGAGGCGGGGCTTAAAGGTATATAATCGTAAACAATAAATCGTTACGCAAAAGACTAAAAATTACATCTGCAAGAATGCTGAAATCAGTAAACTATGTAAAAAAGTTAGTTATTTCTGCTGAACATTTTCCGCCATAAGTTGATGTGTTTACTGCTGTACTTTTCATTAATACAATAATATCGACTTTATTATTAATAAATTTGACATCCACGTATTATTAGCTCAATCTAGAGCTATTTTTGTTTAGGAGAAAAACAGACGTCGTCCTCATCCTGGACTCGAACCAGAATCCCCGCGAAGAGGCTGCGATGTCTTGACCTACTAGACGAACGAGGACAAGAACAAACGCATTTTTCTCCGTATATTAGGATGTAAGATATTATTACCCTTCACAGGGATAACACTATTACCAAACAATGTCAACACACAAAGCCACCGGGGCGAGATTTTTGTGAGTTTTTCGTGGGGGATTTTTTATTACAAATAAATTTGACACCCACGTATTAGTAGCTCAAACTAGAGCTATTTTTGTTTAGGAGAAAAAGAGACGCCGTCCTCATCTCGGATTCGAACCAGGGTCCCCGCGTTGAGCCCGCGGTGTCTTGACCTACTGGACGAATGAGAACAAGAACAAACGCTCTTACAACTTAATATACGGAGAAAAATGCGTTTGTTCTTGTCCTGATTTGTCTAGTTGGTCAAGATACCGCTTGCTAAACGCGGGGACCCTGGTTCGAATCCGGAATGAGGACGGCGTCTCTTTTTCTCCAAAAACAAAAAACAAAAAAAAAAGCTCTAGATTGAGCTAATAATACGTGGTTGTCAAATTTATTAGTAATAAAAAATCCCCACGAAAACTCAAAAAAATCTCGCCCCAGTGGTTTTGTGTGTTGACCATTATTTGGCAATTGTGTTATCCCTGTAAAGGGTAATAATATCTTACAAATTAATATACGGAGAAAACAGCATTTGTTCTTGTTCTCATTTGTCCAGGTCAAGAGACCGCTATTCAACGCGGGGACCCGGTTTCAGATGACGGCGTTTTTCCTGCAACAACAGTTTCATTTGAGAGATAATAATACGTGGGTGTCAAATTTATTAGTAATAAAAGTCCCCTACGAAACCCACAAAAATCCTCCCCAGACTTGTGATTTGACCATTAAGCAATTGTGTTATCCTACGAAGGTATACAGACATAATAATATCGACATTGGTCTGCGTTCTATCCGTTAATTGCGCTGACCCTGGGAAGAGAAATACCTATATATATGTTATACTTATATAATGTAGTATATTTGTAAATATAAAGGCATCAGTTCGGGAATTAAGAAATCTAGTAAAACTGCAAGTCGGTGAGAAAATTGTGACTGCAAACAAGCATCTGCAGTCGAAGGTGAGAGGCGGCTGTCTTTTACTATTACGGTCGATTAAATAGCAACATTGAATTGGACCAAGTCAGAATTCAGTGACAATACTCATACACTAACCTGTACTTAAAGATGATATGACGTATGATATTGCGTATGATGTCTATTGAGGCAGATACCCACATCCGGAACATTCGTTCAATGCAAAGCACTAGAATAAACCATTACAATAGCGGGAAAAAATGATCGGATTACCGAGGATTAGAAGCGATTCATCTGAACTGATGAGTTCATGTCATAATTGGAACACATCAACAAACGGGTGAGTGTCGGGGCAGAAAGCACACAAGTTTATGGGCCCACACTTCCGGGTTGATGTATTACATGCAGTGGCAGTAGTGTAGTGGTTTGGAGTGTTTTCATATGGGTGTCAATAAACTCTCTTGTATTTATAACGACTTTTAACACCAGCTACGAGCGTGTGGATATATTCGCCGATCTCACATCTGAATTCCTCCATAAGTAGTTTTCCATTACAGACTAGCGTCTTTCAACAGGTTTGCCCCACCGCATAGATTCCTGATTGATAACTGACTACTTGGAGGAATTTTCAACTACGTTCGCCACTCTGATATGGTTTCCCAAAATCCTTAGATTTAACCCTTATAGAGTATTGGCAGGACAAAGTAGAAGGATAAGTTTTAGCTCAAAACCTACAAGTAAAAATTTTGGGCGATCTTCGATTAGTTGTTCTGGGTTCATGAATGGCAACTTCACTCCATATTTTCAAAACGTGGTACAATGTGTCTTGACGGATTTCTGCTGTTCTGTGATCAGTTTCACATCGACTTTGTCCCCCGTTCGATTTGGCATGCCACAAGGATCTCCACTTGACCCGACTCTTTTCCTAATCTTTATCAACGATATGCTGCTATCTGTCTGGGATTCCACGTATAATTCTCTATGCTGGTGATGCTTCTGTCTTTATTTAAGGTAAAAACTTGGACGAGATAATTCATACAGTGAATGAAACCTGATTGAGTCCAGTAACTGGTTTTTGGAAAATAGACTTGCCATTAATACATCAAAATCGTCGGCTGTTGTCTTCACGAGAAGTAATAAAAAAATTCCTGTAATAGTAAATTCCTCGGCTCATCACTTTGGGTAGTGAGCATATTGGTTTAGAGGAAAAGGTCAGATTTCTGGGGGTTATATTTTCAAGGAATTTTAAATGGAATCGACATTTCGACTCTGTACAAGAGTGGCCAGAAATATCGGAATTCTAACTAAATTTAAATCTATGTTACCGCACACAGTTACCATTATTCTCTATCACTCTTTTGTAGCCTCGATTATACACTTTTGCTTTATAATTTACAGTAATTCGAACAGATTCAACATTGTCAGAGTTTTCCAATTACAGACGAGGTTTTTAGGAATTTTTTCCTCAATCTTTCGATTCTCGAACTGAGGATCATACCCTTTCCCGTTGTGACATCACCCTTGTCAGCAGACTTTACTCGTATCTTATGAGCATTTTAATGTTTAAAAGAATAAACTTTGATTATTTATCCGATTCGATTATTCTCATTCCTTAAAATCTTGAGCTCTATCTGCGCAATAGAAACTCTTTCAGATTGCCATATTTTCGTACTCAACAACAACAACATCGATTCAACGTGACAACGATTTCAGTTTTACTGGACCAAAAATTCGGAATTCGATTCCTGATGACATTACTTCATTGTCCCCTTTTCCCATATACAGGGTGAGTTTAATCCACTGCACCTCCGATGCATTTTTGAAATCCTTATTCTCTTATCTGTCTATTTGCAAATCATTGTTGGGTCGAAAA
>QLNU02015360.1:87751187-87779940 GCA_006491805.2 Dysdera silvatica | reverse complement strand
TATGAAAGATATGATATACTGTTCTATATATATATGAAAGCTATAGTATGCTATACTATATATATGAAAGTTATAGTATGCTATTTTATATATATGAAACCTACAGTATGCTATTCTATGTATATGAAAACTATA
This sequence comes from Dysdera silvatica, assembly GCA_006491805.2. NCBI lineage: Eukaryota > Metazoa > Arthropoda > Arachnida > Araneae > Dysderidae > Dysdera > Dysdera silvatica. Next base: position 87,779,805 of record QLNU02015360.1, on the reverse strand, counting down.
GTATGGTATTTTATATATATGAAAGCTATAGTATGCTCTTCTATATATATGAAAGCTATGGTATGCTCTTCTATATATATGAAAGCTATAGTATGTTATTCTCTATATATATGAAAGCTATGGTCTGCTATTCTATATATATATATGTAAACTATAGCTATAGTATATATGAGCTCATAACATGGGTGTCAAAAATTATTAATCGTATTTATTCCTCACGAAAAATTACAAAACCTAAACCAGGTGCTTTTGTGTGCTGACAAGTTTGGCAATTATGACAATCCTACGAAGGATAATGATATCTTCTAAAATCTGTACTAATTAATTTAATTAAAAACCCAAATCTAGGATAAAATTTATTTTGAATAAAAGTTAAGAGACGACGAAATATATTTTATAAAATTAAAAACGTTCCAAAAATTAAAATCATTTTTTAATATACAGAAAAAACTGTCTAAGCAATTCTAATAAGAAATAAAACTAATAAATTTTTATAAGCACACTTTTAAAAGATTTTTTAAATTAAAGAGAATTTTTGAAATGTGTACTAACAATAAAGTTACTAAAAAAGAAGAGTGAGTTTTTGAAAGTTTTAAGAAAACGGAATGAGCGTTTGAAAGCGTTGAGAAAAGCAGAAAGGATTTTAAAAAAAAACAGAATTATATTTGAAAGCTTTAAAAGCACTAGGAGACTAGAAATTAAACTTTAAAATAAATCTAAGCAAAATTTAGCCATGATTGCAGTGAAAGTAAAAAATCCTCAAAACGTAATTTTAATTGCTGATAAAACTGTAAAATAATGTTCTTTAAATGTGTTTTTTTAGATAACACCCATAATTGAATAAACTTTATGAGACAGACATTATAAGTCATTTAATTATCTGTGTCTTCCGTTTGCAATTTGTGTCATACCTTCTAAATATGGACAGAATAATCTTAAAAATTTGTAAAAGTCGTAGTCATAGAAAAGACTCAATTTACATATTAATGTTTTGTTATTATTGTTTTGGATATACTGCGAATATATAATATCTGTAAATAATGGATTTTTAGCAATATTTCTATAAGAAAATTTGTTATAATTCTGTGTTCAGGCTGTTTCAATATGATATAATATGAAATGCAAAACTAGAATTAATATCTTGTGGAATTATAAAGAAATATTTTTTACTTGGAACAACTGTTTTTGTTATCGTGTATAATGAGCAAATTCGTTATTATTAATGACCAAAGAACTTTTTTAATTGGCGGTGTGGTTGCTGAAAAACCTGAAGTAAAAACCATAGTAAATTTCGCTAATTTTGCAAATTCGGACGTTCTAACGATCTTTTTTTGGCATAAATTTTATTAAAAGAAGAGTCAAAGTTAAACATGAGAAAGGGTGATAAGTATTAGAACAACTTGAAGCCAGATTATAAACTTATACATGGAATGTGTGAAAATATTCAAAATGTTGAAGGAATTGAAAAATACTGCATGTAAAGGGATTATCGATATGAAAAGTAATGAATGATGTTGAATTTATGGATGATGTACGTCAAATTTCTTCCGCTCATCTTTAATCTGTCTGCAAGTTATAACGAAGACGAATGAAGAAGTTTATTAAGCAGAAACGCAGAAAAAAATTTCAGAAGCCCGTGAAATTTATCAGACATTTTCCTCTTTTCTTTTATTGGTCGTGAAATCTTGAAAAGACTTTAATAGTGACTAAGACTAAGGACATTGTAATAACTAAACATTCTTTTGTTAAATTTTTAAATGGCACCCTAATTCTTTGGCACCCTGGTGAAATAATTCTTGTAAGAAGGATGAGGTGCTGAGTTGCTAATCCTTGATGGTTTCGTTTAATTTATTAGGAAGATTAAATTAATAAGATTTATTAGAAAATTTGAAGGATATAAAATAGATATTATTTTGTCTTTTCTTATTTATACTATTTTATAAGCGATTAAGGGATATAAGATATGTTCAGTGATTTCTTTCCCAATTAAAATTATTACACTGAGCTATATATTTTAGCTTTAAATTAATTGTATTCTAGGCATTTGTTTAAAATCTTCACTAGTAGAAAATGTCATTTTATCCGATTTTATAAATATTATCTGCAACTAAATATATAATAGGATACTTGATCTACCTGTGGCTTAATTTAAAAAAACATGAAAATATTGCACACACGATTGTAAAGAAATCATGAAACTGCAAAATAAATCTCAGCTTATTTGTGCAATGAGAAAATTGAAGCCATTTCACCGGCTTGCTACGAGCGTAATGACACACATCTAAAGATTTTGATTAAAATTTAAATTACTAATTGTTATTTTGAATAGCGTTCGAAATGAGCGAAACGAGTGAAGAAAGGGAATCACTGCATAACGTAAATTAACCTTTAAAATACTAATCTCATTACCCATTAAATTTAGCTTATAATTAACGATCGAAGAAGCATTATAATGTGTCATTAATTAGTATATTATTTTCTGCTCTATTACATAGAATGGAAGTAGTTAAAAGAATATTACCACACTAATTATCCTTTCATGAGGGGATAATCAATGATTTATTCTTACAAAACATATGCATGCACGTTATTTCTAAAAATATTTAATAATTTCAACCAAAAATATCAGTGAAAATGCACACAGAGTAAGTTTAATCCTCCGCACCTCCGATACATTTTTGAAATCCTTATGTTATTATAAGCCCATTTGCAAATCATTGTTGGGTCGAAAAATGGAATTTTATATTTTTTTGTTTTTTTAATTTTTTCGAGCGGACTATATTTGTTGATTCAGCCAATCATGGGTTAGGGGAGGCCAACCTTCTTTTTAAGATTACATGCCCACTTGGCGAGATATTCGACATGTTCAGCCAAATTAGTATAAGATTTATTACGGCAGTATTTCGTTCCAAGAAAATAAGTTTAATTATTGGTTTTATGACTATTCAACACAGAATAGACTGAACGGAATGATTTCATATTTTTGCTAGAAACTGATTACGCATATAATAAATTGGACAGAAGTGTAATTGTAATCTATAGCATTCGCCAAGAAAGCTCGCCAAACTCTTAAATGCAATTTTCGAAAGTAAACAAACTAGTTTGGCTGAAATTATTTCACGAAAACATTCACGTGCGGAATTCGAAATAAAAATGAATGTCTCTCTTATGCACGAATTGAATTGCAACTTGCAATGTGATTATAAAAATTAAAGTAATTTGTTTTCTGCTATGACTTTCAGAAATAAAATAAAAAGAATATAGAACTTCAATTTAACGAATAGAGAAAAAAATAACTTTACAGCTACTTCAAAATCTAATACGTTTAAATTTAACAAGTTAACGCCAGCTCTGTATTACTGAGCGTATTGTAAACTTTTAGAATACATCCCGCGTTCGCTTTTTCACATTTTTCGACCAGCTTGTTATCCCGCCGCGTGTTGCCAAAAGGGTTGCAATTGGCGCTATTTTAACTACCTTTTAATATTTAATTTCTCGATTTCCATGGGAATATAGCTGCTAATTTTCATACATTAAGGATTTTAATGTGTCTACATTAAGCTCAATTAAATTCGTTAGATTCGGCATGTGAGCTCCGAGGAAGTGGGGGAGGGGTTACTTGTGAGTTTTCCTGATTTTCTCAGTCTGTAATGTAAATACGAGCCAATCTCCTAAAAATTCCTCCAATGAGGCAATCCTCTCTATCTCTCCAAGGGGGGCCGGTGCTTACACGCTTCCCCCCATCTTTCCAAATCCTGTAATAACTTGAGAAAAGCAAGAAAAGTTGAATATTATATTCAAATTTAGCCTTCTTATAAAGACCGAAGTATAGGAGGGGGCAACATATGATGAAGTCCAGGCCCCCACCACACGTAGTTAATAGGCAACGTATTTTTGTACGAGAAAAAGAGGAATCTTGACTTTGTGCCAGTGGAACTCGTAACGTGTCTTATGTTCAGTGTATCTATTGGATAAAGTGAAAGAAAATACAATGTTTCAGTAACGTACGCAAACATTTTATAAGGGGTTATGGGTGTACTAAGAGGTGGGGAGAGTTTCGGCAATCAAAATTTAATTGTATACAGGAAAATGGAAAGTCAATGGGGTTATGACTAACCCCTGCTCCCGGTGCTATTACAAATAGTTTTTATGTTACAACTACCAAATGTTCAGGGCCGGACATTAGCTGAAGCCATTCCTCTCTCCCCCAAAACCGAGCAGTTTTTAAACACAAAAAGATAAAAATATTACTACTGCTAGGTTGTACAAAAAGTGCGCACGAACTTACTTTACAACTTTGTAATAATTTTATGAAAGAAGCTGATTAGAGCACGGCTTGCTTACCCTCTACCCACAAAAGAGAAAAAAGTAGACGCGTTTCGGAACCATTGATTAGTTGTAATATCATCAATCAGATAATGACAATTATTAACGCTGTATTAGGGTAAAAGGTCACTAAATTAAAAATTTACAGGACGGTGCATAAGCATTCCCAGAAAGTGGAAGGGGGTGAGGTTTATTTCAACCCTCAATCCAGAAAATTAACCATGTTAAAAAAAATGCACGCTAACACTTAGGCGATGGGGGTCAAACCCCCGCAACCCCCCCCCCCACCGTTAGGATAGGCAAATGGGACGATGTCTAAATGTTCTCTAGTGCATAATATTTAAAAACTGAGGTTTTTTATATTTATTAATTAGGAAGAGATTTAAGAAATAGCTATAAACCACCAATTCTAATAAACTGATCATTCTCGCGCGTAAGAATATTGTAAATTTTATTTTCGTTGTTCGTAACACGGTGAAGACAGCATGCAAAGTCGCCAAATTGGGCTTACCCTTTTTCTGATAGTATAGAACCAATGAAAAGGTTATCTCGGAAAAATAAACAACCCAGTAGTTACTCGTTAGCGCCTATTGGTGAAACTAGTCCAATCAGTGAACAGATGGCTATTTCAAAAATGTTTCGTGGGTGCGGTGGATTGAACTCACCCTGTATAGGAATCGGACTTTTAACTCTATTCTTTTGGCTGATTATATATGTATTTTCATGCTTGTCCTGTCTTTTGTATAATTTTATGGTCAGTAATTTTTTAGGTTCATTAAACTCGTTAGACCAACTTCTAGTCTTGTGCTTATGTTTCCTGCATTAGCAGATGATTGGTTGTGCCTGTTATGTGCAAATTGTGCTTAATTTAATGTTAATTCTTTTTTCTCGATTAACGTATTTCATGTTATTGTATAGTGTAATATGCTGACGATGTAAAATAAAAAATATTTTATTGTATTTTATCAAAAGGCTGTCCTATTTTTACTAACCCAATGTCCAAAATAAATTTTCCATTCAGTGTATATGGAGAGACAAAGTGAGAGAGAGAGATAGGGAGATTTATTTTCTGCTGAATAGTACTCCAATTTAAAAGCCCGTATCCCTGAAAAGTGCACAGACGTCTCATGAGGGAAAGATATATCATAGAAACGAGAAAAAAATAAGGACTTCTGGAAGAGTCATACCAAATATCCTGCATATTTTATAAGCTTAAAAGAAAGTAATTTTCAAAAATATCGCTATTGTTGTGAAAGCAAGAATAGAAAAATTTATATTCGTTTTCCTATGTATATGCGTTAAAAAAATAATATTCAACAATAGTTGTAAAGCTACTAATCTATGACTAAGAGAGATTACACGAAAGGAAGTATTATTATATATCGTACATGCGTGATAATGCTTTAACTCGAATTTTAAAAAATTATAAGTATACTACAATATATGATATTGAGATAAAATAAATACTATTAAATATCTCAATTCATCATTACATGTACACAAATTTAGTTTTTGTAGTACATAGTTATATCCAAGTGCAATTATATAATTATAAAAATATATCCCTTTATTGCATTTGGAAAGCAAGTAAATGTATTGTATCTGACTACTATAAGCTACAAAATGAAAAAAGAAAAATACATAGCGAAAATAATCGTTTATTAATTGAAAGACTGCCATTAGAAAAAATTAATTGAAAGGCGTAATTAACTTTGATTTTAAAATAATATATTTTCCGCTTATAATTGAGAATCTCGCAAAACTATCAGATGTCGAGCATACATAAAATAGAAGATAAAGACCCAGACTACATTCTGTAAAGCCGTGGATGAAAACACATCCGAACTTTTTCCCTTTTCTGTTCCTATAACAAAGAAAACTCTCTAGATATACGCAACTAAGTTTTTCGCGACGTAAGTTTTTCCTTACACCTTTCTACTTGTCTTCAACCTGTTCCCTAGAAACATCAAAAGATTCATTTATTGGTCCATTAGGTCTTAGATGCATTCTCTATAAACACGTTTTTCTATGGCCCATTGAAAAAAAAGGACCAATGGAATGGTCGCACTCTAAGCTTGGGACTTTTTTCGGAAATGCATTGCGCTATTTTTTCGCCCAACTCTTCCACAAGGGAAATTAGGATTTGCTGATAAAACAGGCAATAAGCAAACTCGATTGTCACAAAAGATACTTGTTAACTTTTCATGATAATAGTCCACCATTAACTGTTCAAACGACTTCAGCCTGATCCAATTTATTATCCCCAAATGAGAGAACGACACTAATCGATAATTAAACCGCAAGTTACGGGAAAGAGCACAGCAAATTATTTTCGATTTTTCAAGATTTTGTTTACAAAAGATTTAAATTTATATTTTTGAAGTCAGTAAAAGTGAAATCTCATTTTATATTAATTCTTATTTCCATATGTATAGAAAGGTAGAAACTAATTAAATTAAATTTTCAATTAAATTGAAAATCTAATTGATACACGTGATTCAGTAATAAACTTTTAATAATATTTTAGTCACGAATATTATAAGCTCCCCCCCCCCACGCAATTTTATTATCCTATCCACAACGGCCAGATTAAATCGATACCAATATCAGACAACTTCCGAGTAACAGATATTGAAATAAAACGCTCTTCTTCTAAGAATAAAACTGCAATAATCATAGAATAAAAGCATCTCCTACCCCTTTTGTATTTAACCAACAATTGTCACTATTAATTCCAAATTAAATTTTAGCATACGTAATCTTAAATTTAGTTAACCCCAAACTATTCTCTTTTGATTACAAGAGTAGCCCTAATTTTCACCCCAAATCCTTATCTTATGAATTACAAAACTTTTCTCACATGAGATCTTTAAACCAACAGAATCTCCAATAATATTTAACGAAATCAAAATGAGTGAACGTGAGAAAGCGTTAAAATAATAGGATACTGAATCGGTCAAAACGAAACTTGTGTTTCTGTAATAAAACAACTTTTCTTCCAATTTTTTATGTTCATATCTCTCTTTTTCTGTATCTATATTCATACATCCCCAGGGCCGTGCTTAGCGGGTGGGTGCGAGCTAGGCGGCCGCCCAGGACCGCCAAAAAAGTGTGGTGCAAATACCAAGAAATCAGATTTTAGCGGCCCCATATACTTTCGACAGAGTATTTGGTCAACTCACCTTTTGTGTGTGTGACGTCATACTTCCCATAATGCAACTTCTAAATGGTGGTCGAAATAAATACACGTGTTATTAGTCAAATGCGTTAGCATCAGGAGCCTATGTACATTATCATGTTTATTGTGGTGGCCATATGGCCACTGCAGAGACTCCTGGCAGCACAAAAAACTAGAAAAATTACTTTGTAAGTTCTAATATTATAAAACAAGCAGCTTTGTTCGTTGAGAAAGCTTTTCATTAATTCGTTATAATTATAGTAGTTATAATAATTAGAGTAATAATAAATTACAATGATTCGTATTTTATTTAATTTTTATCCCCTATTTTCAATTTAACTTCATTATCTGCTCTTTATTTTTACCTACAGCGTTTAGACCAGTGAAGGACTTTATTTTGTAATGCTAAACCCTGGTAAATCATTTTATGTTGTGTTAAGTCAAAACGTTTTTAAGGGCCGCTAAAATCTGCTTTACCCAGGGCCGCTAACACTATAAGCACGGCCCTGTACATCCCTAAGAGAGTCTCATATCATAAAAGGTATGCTTCCAAATCCCTTTCATTTCTAACCTACCTACGAGAATCGAAATACTTTTGAATTAAGTAACAGAATTTAATATATACAACTCAAACCCCCATTTGCAATATGTGACCGTACAGCACATTACAATTCGAAAAATTATTATAATTTTATAAAAAGAAAGAGGTTTCTACTATTAACTAAAGTGGTAGAAAATTAATTTATCTGTAGCAACTGATACAATGGGAACGCCTTCCTATGCTACCATTTAGACTAGAATTATTAAATGTTTGTTGCGTGCACGAAGCGTTTTAATTATGAAAACACGAAAAATAAAAGTAGTTCCTTTCGTTATTCGCATTGAGATACTTAGCGTGTAGAAAATATTTAAAGACAAATAAAGATCCTATTGTTTTAGGCGAAAGGTGTATTCCTTTTTATGCAGTATGTTTGAGAGAAAATATTGTTAAGTAATACTAAAGAGAAACATTAATATACAAAAATATATTATTTGAGATAAAAGGTGATACACTGTATGGAACCGTTAGTACGCATTTTGTAAATATAAAACCTGTTTATACCCCATGTTTACAACGAATAAACATGTAATAAACAGATGTTAAATCGTCGGCTAATTAAAAAATTATTGATTTAATAATGTAAAAAATACTTATAAAATATACATCGTCTTTTACCATTTCGCGAAATAAATTTCTTTGTATATATATATATTTTATTTATATATAAGTATTTTAAGTATTTTTTATAAATGTAATAATGCATTTATAAAATTCAGTAGGAATTTTTAAGCTAACAATAACGGGCAATTCTGCTCAACTGCACTATCAAACCCAGATAGATACCAGCACTACAATCTGGTTTACGATTCGGTTCTTTAGGTAAACCGAATGGAATGAATTTTCTTTTATCCGGCTTCTTCCCATTTTTCCAGGAGCTTTAGTTCCTGGATATAGGATGCAAACGAATAGTTTTATATACCCTAGGTAGTTTACAGAACAGGAAAGAGAGACGTAAGACAGGAAAATTGTGGTTTTTTTAGAGCACGATGTCTGTATGAAATCTGTTTTCGCCCTTAAATAAAACTTATTTACTCCATACTAACACTCATTTTGTGTTGCATTTTGTCTTAATCCCCCATTATATATTTATATATATCCAAAAATACACTGGATAAGTAAACCTTAATAATAAAACTTTCTAATAGCGATTTGTGTTTGAAGACAACATTTACGCAAATAATATAAAAAATAATATGAAGGTATATTTTGTATCGAGTACAATAATTCTTAGTTTTTAGTGTACTTTTGGACAGTAAAACTTCTGATTGTTTGAGCGTCAATATTTGAAATAGAAATTGATGCAAATAATTTAAAAGTATATTTTGTAATGAGTACAATAACTTTTAGTTTTCAGTGTATTTTTGAATAGTGAACCTTTTGATTGCTTGAGCACTTCAATATTTGAATTAGAAATTTGTGTGGCCCTGCGGTGGCGCAGTGTGGTAACGCGTTCTCCTAGTGCGCCGCTAATCCGGGTTCGACTCCCAGCAGTGCAAAAAGAACGCTTACTCAGAGATCTCATAAAGATCGCACTGCTCACTGTAGTCCGGGGTTTGGTTCCCTAGGCCTTAAGAGGTTCGGATTCCTCGGAAAACAGTAGGTCCCGGCGCAGCATGACCACTGTAGTCTTTGAGCCGTAAAACCAAAAAGAAAGAAGGAAATTTGTGTAAATAACATAAAAGTATATTTTGTCGGTTTAATGGCGACACACTGCACTAATCAATAGAAGCAAAAATCATACAAATTTTTTTAGTGCAGTTAATATATAAAAGATTATAGCAATTACAAAACAACGTTGCTAATTTTGTATGTAGTGCAGCAATTTTTAGTTTTTAGTGTATTTTTGGACAGTGAACTTTCTGGTTGCTCAACCTTCAATATTTGATTTAATAATTGACGCAAAAATATAAAAGTATATTTTGTATTGAGTTCAATAATTTCTAGTTTTCTAATTTTTAACTTTGATTTTATAATATTTGTTATATCATTCGCCAATACACACACACACACACACACACACACACACACACACACACACACATATATATATATATATATATATATATATATATATATTGTGTATACAATAGAACCCCTTTAACCAAAACAAAGGGGGCACGATTTCGGATAACGGAAATTTCTTGATAAAAAGTAATTTTTAACTTAAAGATGAGATATGCACAAACTCAATGAAATCTAATAATTAAGTATTTATTAAAATTATATACAATATAGACTTTATTATGTAATCCCCAGAATGTTTTTATTTTTTTTTTAATTCTTCAAATTTCCTTTGCTTCTTTCTTTCACATCCTTTTCGCGCAGCGTTATCTCGCCATGTTTTCATTAGAAGTATGTCTGAAGGTTATGTTTCATCTTTTTGTTCAACAAACTGTAATGCATTCTGAAAAAAAATATGGTACATGCTGTAGTTTGTAGGAAAAGCCTGTACAGTATTTCAGACAAGTTTTAATGCCCTAAAGCAGTGGAAAAATTCTTACCTCTAAAGCCCTGGCGCCCTCGTCGGCGGTGATACGATTGCCGCTCTCTCGAACGTTGTTCTCATTATCGTCTCCTTGCGTCTAGGGCAGCACCATGTCAACAATGTCTTGGTCATTACAATTAAATTCAGAATCATCGCCATTTACCCATTCACTAACCTCACTTTGGTTACTTTCTTCGCATCCAGGAACGTTCTCTAAACGGTCTTGTAAAATAACATCTTCTTCATCAGAAATAAAAATTCCGTTGAACAGTTTATCCCAGCACTTAACTAATATACTGCACAGTATTTCGTATTTCATCAGAAAAAGTGTATTTCTTTCAAAAATCGTAAAAACAATCATTTTTAATACTGTACATATTTCGATTAATCGGTATTTCGGTTAACTTAGGTTCTACTATACGTATATTGTTACCATATTCAGTATTTATTTAATACTGATATAGATATTAATAAATTTATACCCAAACACACCTGTTGACCTTGCGATAGATATCATTCAGCGCACATTATCTACATCTAATATATTCTCTAACCAGGATGTATTATCAATAGCGTCTGCCATACGCCTCGTTACCAATAACAATTTTTTCCAATTTGATAACCAAACATTCCTACAAACCGCAGGGGTACCTATGAGGTCCCCCATGTCGGGTATTATGGCAGAGTATGTGCTAAGACATATGGAGCAGATTGTAGTTACACCGTTTGCTGAAAACACGTGTTACTTAAGGTACGTAGATGATGCATTTCTCTTATACGATACCAAATCGGTTAACATAATTCAAATGCTTGGTAGACTGAATAACTACCACCGAGCCATCAAATTCACCACAATGGATGAAGATGACAATAGAACCATTCAGTACTTGGATTTAATTATTATTAGATCTGACACACAACTTGATTTCACTGTGTTCCACAAGGCGACCGAACCCAGCTGTTTTCCGACTTATCACTCAGCACAACCTAAATCTCATATTGAAGCAGCCATCACAGCACATATACGTAGAGCGCTTATGGTGTGTAGCAGTGACTCCCTTTTTAATATTGAATACAACTGCATCCTTCAAAAAACTTTACACACAGGCATTCCCCTTAAGAGGGTCTATAAAATTTTTAACAGACTCCATAAGGAACTCTTTAACCTCCAACCTTCCACTCTTTCTGCTCACACCACACCACTCAGGTATGTTGGAGTTTGTTCATTTTTTCCATCCATTTTTGCATCTATTAAACAGGCCTTACGAAAACATCACCTTGCTCTTGCGTACAAACATGGTCATAGCATACTACAACGCCTCAAAAAGGATAGGGACCCCATGCACACCACTGAAAAGGCGGGGGTATACACCATCCCCATTACTAATAATTCCAGTAACTCCCATACACAATACATCTGTAGTACAGTTAGGAAATTACAGACTAGGCTCAAAGAGCACATGGCAGATATAAATCACAATAGATTTAATACTAGTCTTGCCCAATACATCCAATCCAATGGCGCCACCCCATTATTCCACCATACCAGACTGTTGGCACATGCCGGAAATAGCCTTAAAAGTCTCAGATTCAGGGAAGCACTGGAGATATACCATAGGCGCTCCTCCACAATTAACACGGAACAACCAATTCACATTGGTTGTTCCGTGCATAGCAATACATTCTTAGCAACCCTCCATAACTCTTTACTACACCATATCTTATGTACCTTTCTATCTCTTCTTAAACTCCATCTTTTAACTTACTCGGCCTAAAAGTATTTGACAAAAACCCTTATTTTTTCGCGCGCGTGGTTTATATTTCTTATTTTTATCTTTGTTCTTACTTCTTTTACATCATTGTTTTCCCCATTTGTATTCCTTAATTATATTATCTGCTGTATGTTCGATTCGCTCCATATACATCTGATGAAGGCTGCCCTTTAGCGCAGCCGAAAGCCGGCTCATGTACCAATAATCTAACAAACCGCTCAAAGTTGTCTGATTGCTTTTATTATACTGATTAACGACTAACTACCGTGGTAAGTGTGTTATCTCTGTGAAGGGGTAATAACATCTTACAGTATTAAGATATTATTACCCTTCGCAGGGATAACATAATTACCACATAGTGGTATCAACTACAGAAACGATACTTGGGCGAGTTTTGTGTGTTTTTTCGTATGGAATAATTAGACGTGAAAATTCCTACACCCAAGTTTATTAGCTCATATTAGAGCAGTTTGTTTTAAAAGAAAAAAAGACGCCGTCCTCATCCTAAATGAGGCCGGCGTCTCTTTTTCATCTAAAATAAAAAGCTTTAGTATGAGCTAATAAACGTGAGTGTCGGAATTTTTAAATATTTATTCAATATTGAATGATAAAATCTCGATATCTACCACCAGAAAGAATTTTTAAGGTGTTTTTTTGTTTTTGCTTAGGTTACGTTCGTAGAAGTATGATTACTGTATTAATTAGCACTCGTGAGAAAGAGGGGCAGGGGGCATTTTTTCAGGGATTGCAAAATTACAAATTGTTAAAGCCTGAGATCTCGGGGGCAGAGTTTTTAATAAAAATTATAAAAACACTGCCTCGGAGACCTCGAGTGTTAAACATAATAATTATGCGATTCATGAAAAGGGTAATAACATCCTAAAAGGCACGAAGATAAGGGCATCATCTTCTATGTCTCGGTGGTCTAGCTGTCCTGACGCTTCGATTTATATGAAGAAGTCGTAGGTTCGACTTCAGTATGGGACGACACCCTTTTTCACTTCCTTACGACTTATCAAACCTTGCAATGGTAATTCGAGGGTAAAACATGGTTCGTCAGTTAATCATGTCACAAAGAAGCAAGTTTCTGCATATTTTAAAAGTAATTTAATTGAAAAAACAGAAGCAATATTCGATGTTTTAGTTAACGATCATCACTTATCTAATCATGATTGAAATTATCTCAATCAACATTACTTTACGTCATAAAATTGACAAAAAGCCATAAATCTACATACAGTGCAACCAGTGGCGTAGCTAGATATTTTGCCGCCCCCTCCAAGAGGGTTACAAAACAAATTTTGTTTTTTAAAGGCTAATTGTCGCCCCCGAATTTGTGCGCCTGGGGCGACCGCCCCCTTGCCCCCTTAGCTACGCTACTGAGTGCAACAATTTTGAGCTAAAAGAGGGGAAAATTTATGAAACTATATATAAATTGTGTATTCTTATTCTTTAAATTCGATAGTAATTTCAGTTTTAATCTGAAATATTTAACACATTTAAATTGTACATGTTTTTAATGTGTAAATGAATAGTGTGTAATATGAAAATGTGTAAATAATGCTCACCATCTATAGTTTTATAAATCTTGGGTGTCGTCAGTATTACTGGTCGGAAAAGTTAAGCCCAGAAATTTAATTTAGACTTAATAACGAGCAAACATTTAAAAATTATTCACAACGATGCTTAGTTAGAATGTAGGTCAGCAAGACAAAAACATTAGTTAAAACATCAGACTTAAAGCAGCAATTAGATCCAAATAGTTTGTTAATTGCATTTTAATTTATGAGAATGGTAATAAGACTTAATAATTATTCCCCAAAAGAAATCTCTTTGATTTTCAAACATGATGTCTTTGCGAGTTGAATTTTTAAACAGTTCACTGAAAACAAAATTTGTAACGGATAAACACATTTAATTCTATTTTACTTTCAAACAATTATTATTTGACACGATCAATCTAAAAGTGTAAACAATTATTGTCGTTTGGGATAAAGAATTTTTGTTATGTATTCAAAAGGTTTTTACTCTGAATATATGTTAATTGCACGTTAACATTATATTTGCACATATTTGACATTGCAGGTTTTAAAATTTATTGTTTTACATAGTAAAAACGCCCCCTCCCCACATACGCCTTATCAAAATTATCAGTGCTTAGATTTTTGCGTAGAATATATGTACATGTTCAAAATTATCCATTCTTAGATTTTTGTAAAATTTAATTAGCAAAAGTGTTCAATTTCTATCAAATGGAGTAATATTCGATGCACTTCCGTAGTTTTAAACTGCGTAATCTCGGGCGATGCCTCGGCCATTTCTCTAGATTCTAAACTTTCCACATTCTCAGCAAACCTGCCCTACAGATTCATCTATATTTCATGAAATCGGGATTTGCGACATTAACCCATAGAAGATTATCACTGCTGCTAAGTTCGTACTTCATATGCGGAGATTAAATAAAGGAACATACTTACCCATTGGCGTAGATTTATTTATTTAGGCTCCTGGGGCCAGATCCCACAATAATTTAAAATAAATTGCAATTTTGCATATATTATAATGTATAAATATACACAATATTGATTGTGATTGAGCCCCCTCCCAATAATTTTGAAAGTTTTATGTCTTTGCACTGAGCGGAAAGGATATATGATAATTAATTTTTTAAAAATAGAAAAAAAAATGCATATCCTGCAGGTTTCCAATTTTCAAAGTTTTGGTATGTATATATTATTTGAGGTCTCAATTTATTATAATTGACTAAATATCATTTTTATTAGAATATAAATGAATATTCTCGGTTTGTATTAAAAGGTTTTGGGAAAAATAGTTTTATATAATTTAAGATCTTTTTAAGAGCAACCAAGTCTAGTTGAATCCAAACTGTATACGACTCTCTCTCTCGCACCTTTAACCATTATGAACTTTTGAGACAATCTTGTACCTCATTTGGAATATAAATTTTTTGATTTGCACCTTAATATACACGTCTACTGAGGTTAAAAAATTTTACATTTCAAAAAAAGTTTAAGCGAAATTTAACTCTACCCATTGGACAAGATAAAAAACACATACAGGGCATCTCAGCACCAAGGTTACAAACATCTAAGAGGGGTAGGGTACGCTTAGACCAGTGATTCTCAACCTGAGGACGCGCCCCCTAGGGGGGCGTGAGACACTCTCAGGGGAAGATAGAAACGATTTGAGAATTTAATATTAACATTTTACCTACCGCTTTCATCTATCTCTCTCTCTCTCTCTATATATATATATAGCCTATTAATAGGTTTCCGGTAAGTAAAGTGTTAATAACGCTTTTGTTTTTCGATTTTTTGAAGTATATTTAAAAAAAAAAAGAAATAATTATAAAAAATGGTGACTAATAACTTAATAATCAAATTCAGTTATATTTGGATTCTTTAGATGAAGAATTCAACTATTATACTGAAGTGCCAGAAAAACTGGTACAGGCGTGCGTATGCAAATAACGGAGCTTTGCAACCAATCAGTGTAACGCGATGCTGTCGGCAGCGCCTATATAAGACAAGAGATGTCTGGCAAAGCTGTTAGATCGGTTCTTGCCGCTACAATGGCAGGTTATCAAGATTTAAGTGATTTTGAACGTGGCGTTATAGTCGGCACAAGAGAGATGGGACATAGCATCTCCGAGATAGCGACAAAATTTGGATTTTCGCGTACGACCATTTCACGGGTATACCGTGAATATCAGGAATCCGGTAAAACATCAAATCTCCGACAGCGGTGCGGCCGGAAAAAGACCTTGAAAGAACGGGACCTTCGACGACTGACGAGAATCGTTAAACGAGATAGACGTGCAACACTTCCTCAAATTGCCGCGGATTTCAATGCTGGGGCATCAACAAGTGTCAGCGTGCGAACTGTTCAACGAACCATCATTGATATGGGCTTTCGGAGCCGAAGGTCCACTCGTGTACCATTGTTGACTGCACGGCACAAAGCTTTACGCCTCGTCTGGGTCCGCCAACACCGCCATTGGACTGTTGATGACTGGAAACACGTTGCCTGGTCTGACGAGTCTCGTTTCCAATTGCATCAGGCGGATGGACGTGTACGGGTATGGAGACAACCTCATGAATCCATGGACCCTACATGTCAACAGGGGACTGTTCAAGCTGGTGGAGCTTCTGTGATGGTATGGGGCGTGTGCAGTTGGCGTGATATGGGACCCCTGATACGTCTAGAGACAACTCTGACAGGTGACAGGTACGTAAGCATCATGTCCGATCACCTACACCCATTCATGTCCATTGTGCATTCCGACGGACTTGGACAATTTCAGCATGATAATGCGACACCCCACACATCGAGAGTTGCTACCGAGTGGCTCCAGGAACACTCTTCTGACTTTAGACACTTCCATTGGCCACCTAAATCGCCAGACATGAACATTATCGAGCATATCTGGGATGCCTTGCAACGTGCTGTTCAGAAGAGATCTCTACCACCTTGCACTCCTATGGATTTGTGGACTGCCCTGCAGGATTCCTGGTGTGAATTGTCTCCAGGATACCTTCAGACATTAGTCGAGTCCATGCCACGTCGTGTTGCGGCACTTCTGCGTGCGCACGGAGGGGGGCTGCACGATATTAGGTAGGTGTACCAATTTTTCTGGCACTTCAGTGTAATTCCCTGATATTTCATCTGATGACTGGTCTAGGATATTGACGAGAACTCTTTCCTTGTTGATACTGATGTGCTGCCGCAACGTTTTCTAGAAGCCATGGAACTGAAATGCGATTCAAAGGCGAAAAATGATTTTAAAACAATAGGCCTGGATGGATTTTGGATACATTACCTTACATTGTATCTTAACGTTTCTAATGTGGCCTTAAGCGTCATCGTGCCATTTCCGCCAACGTATCTCTGCGAGTTAGGATTTTCAATACTAAGTGCCATAAAAACAAAACAGCGTTGTGGTCTAGAGGTGGAAAGTGATCTCCGTTGTGCATTATCCAACATCAAACCAAACACCAAATATATGTGACATAATCAAGGCAAAACAGTGTCAATCTTCATACTGATATTTAGTGACTTGATTGTTGATCATTTGTATTGTTTTCTTTTTTTCACCGATTGCTTTATTTGAAATATGTTCTTTTTGTGAAATGTACACACTATTTTATTAATTTTGTGGACTACTATATACTGGTATAAAAGTAATGTCAGTTAAAATAAGAAATTATAATTATTATATAGGCTTATGGGGGATGGGGCCCTAACCATATCTCAAAAGGGGGGCGCCAACTGGAAAAGGTTGAAAACCACTGACCTAGACGAACAATATTTGTCATAGAACCTAGGGTCGCAAACCACTCACAGAGCTAGTTCTAAAACCGTCCAGCATGCACAAATATTTACAACCAGTGCGTGAAAAGCGCCAGATAAAACTCAGGTCAGCTGCTCAAGTGCATAGATGATTAGGACATCGCATTTTGCGCTTCTCATGCACTGGTTGTCACTATTTGTGCATGCTGGATGGTTTTAGAACTGGCGCTGTGAGTGGTTTGCGACCCTACAGGTTCTGTGACAAATATTGTTCATCTAGCTGTACACTACCTCTCCTAGATGTTTGCAACTCTTGTGCTGAAACACACTGTAGAATTCACAAAACTCACCCAAAATCATAAATACATTCATCAACATATGCACACTTGGACCTTTTACGCAATATTTCAAATGCTTTGCTACACTATGTCTCTCTCTTAACCGCTGCATTCTAGTTTCTCTAATATATTATGATCATTTTCGATTACTAATAGAAGAGAAAACATTGCGAAATGTAGCAAAAATTATAAATTATACTTAAATGAAATTAAATGTGTTAGAAATATCTACCTTGCGGTAATATGCGTATGTAATTTAAGTAAGATTAAGTAATTAGGAAGATAGTGAACACATAGAATTGGGATATGAGTCTACTAAAATTAATAAATAGTATTAAAACTGCGTAAATGAATTTATAATGTTTGTCTTCAAAATATAAATATTGAAGCACATATATCGCACACCCGTAACAAAAACAACACAATTCGCAATTTTACACACACATACAGATAAAAATTAAGAGGGAGAGATCAAGGCAAAAAAAAAAAAAGTTAGCATACCATGGTGATCTATAGTAAACATAATTTATAAACACGTAACACTATCTGGCAAGAAATTTTTTAATTAAATTTGCGAAGCTTTTCTTTTGGAAAATACAAAATTTTCTACGAAATCGAATTGCAATTTGAAAATTAAAAAAAATATCTAATTGTTACTTTCATTTGAAAAGTGCGATAATAAATAAGTTCTGCTCGTAACTATAGCTACGGTGGAAACATTTATTTCAATAACGCAACCAGTATTAACAATCCTGAGCAAAAATAGTAATCAAAGGCACGAGCAGATAAAAGGGTTTTAATACCATTAGGTTCAGAAAATCTCTATTAAGGAAACGTGTACCGATTCTGAAGTAGGTACACAAAAGGTTAATTAATATTTCAAAATTTATACATGATCCTACCACGACTATAAATTATCAGGCTGTAAAAAATTATTCACCATTGTTCTTATTACATCCAAAATGTCGTCTTGCGGGAGAAACAGCAGCGTAGCAACTCAAGGATCGTGGGGTGTTCAAGGAGCTTTAAAGGAGATCATGTGATACGGCGTTAGAGAAAATAATGTGTTTTAATATCCAGCAGGGCTTAATTTCTAACAAAAAAAGTGCAGTAGCCCTAATATTATTAAAAATCGATGAAACAATCGAATGGCTGCAAAAGAATCGATAAATCATATCAATTGTTTATGTCCATTTTTCTGGACAACAAAATACATGACACTAATCACAAATTCATGAATTTTTCATGATATTCATAACCTTTCTGACAATTCTTGTCCCTGTGAGGGGCTCCGGCTAATATTTAAATAATCGCCAGAAATGAAGAAGTACCGGAGCCGGGCTCCCGCCCAATTTAAGCCCTGATATCCAATGGGGGTCTCGAGTCCACATGAGCCCCTCTTTCCCACACCCCTGCCCATAAATTCCTTCAAAATGTAAACCCTATTGAACAAGCATATTCCAAATACATTTCGTATCATTTTGTCAATATGAATAAGAAAGAAGGTAGATTAATAATTGAAGTTTTCGTACTCTTACCAATCCACATACACACTGAGAGATTAGGTAACTGTAAAGTAATTACGTTTCTGGTTAATTCATCAAAAAACAAACTATTAGTATTTGAAGCTCATGAAGAACTTTAGTCTACCTTTCCAGGTTTCCGTAAAATATTAATATGGATATGCGATCGATATACCGATATATATTTTATACGGTGGGGTGATTAACTTCACCATCTACAGGGCCTACGGTTTAATTAAGAATTCGAATCTTCGCTACAGCCTATTCTACCATAAGGGTGAAACCCTGAATTGCAGCGAAAGGTGTCCAGCAAAGCGTTGGAAATTAAATCCAGGTTTTCTGCATGGCAGAAGGACGATTTACTTTCATTCTACTGCAGTGACGTTGGCCAATAGCACGCAGAGTTAGCGATAACTTCCAGATAGTCACCCTCTCTATTTCTCACCAGGCTTGGTGTAGCTTAAAAATCGATATTCTAACATAAACTGGTAGTTTGAAAATGGTACGACCATTGACTTCTGGCGGCTTCAGTCAGAGTAAGAATTAGAATAGCCGAGTATAAATGCAGCTTACAGGCCTGCATAAAAGTTTAGACACAACACAAATTTGAGTATAACAAAATACTATTAAAACTGAAGAAATAGGAACTTTAATATTACGAAGTATGAACACATGTAATATGCAAATTAAAAATTTGAGAACAGAAATCACATCAGTAGCGAACTTGCTGCAATATATAACTTAAAATAAGTAAAATATGTGGCACAAAAGTTTAGGCACAAACATAAATTTTAGCACTTGCATAAGGAAATGAACAATTTTAATAATCAATGTAGCCACCATTACTTCGTATTAGATTAAATACGCGGTCGTTCATTGAAAGCACAAGATTTTGAAAGGTTTCTGGTTCAAAATTAAACCACGCTTCTTCTATAGCCTTTTTAAGTTCTAAAACGGACGGATATTGCTTTCCATTGGCATACACAACATTCGTTAGTATGCCCCATACATTTTCGATGGGATTACAGTCAGGACTAAGAGCAGGCCAATCGAGAACTGTAATATTTTTAGCGCTCATCCATTCTTTTGTTGACCTGGATGTGTGGATGGACGCATTATCTTGTTGGAAAACCCAGTTTCGTCCACATAAAAGTTCGCCAAAAGGTAATAGGTGACTTTCAAGAGTTGCCTGGTATGCCTTGGAATCTTGTTTTCCATTCAAAAACGCCAAAGAAGTCTGTCCATTGAAGCTAAAGGCTCCCCAAACCATGACTGAACCTCCTCCTTGACGTCTCCTGAACCGACTTAAGGGGCGTTTTCGAAGATCGTGCCAGTAGTGCCAAAGGCCATCGGGACCATCTAAGTTCCACTTTTTTTGTCACTAAATAACACCAGGAGCCATTCGTCACTTTTTGACATGTCCTGCCTTGCACATTGTAGTCGTGCTTGTTTATGATGTAATTGCAAGCAGGGCTTGCGGCGCATTTTTGCATATCTCAAATGCCTGCATTCTACAATCCTGCTACGTATGGTTTCTCTTGACACTCGCATTGCTAACGTGTTTTTTATTTGATTTGCAGACAGGCTTTCATTTGAAGCCAATCTTCGTATTTGTCTATCATCCCGAATGCTGGTCACTCGAGGCCTCCCAGATCGTGATTT
Organism: Dysdera silvatica; assembly: GCA_006491805.2. Taxonomy (NCBI): domain Eukaryota; kingdom Metazoa; phylum Arthropoda; class Arachnida; order Araneae; family Dysderidae; genus Dysdera; species Dysdera silvatica. Next base: position 87,758,610 of record QLNU02015360.1, on the reverse strand, counting down.
TGGTTGATACTGATCACCCCGGGATAACACTCGATAAATGCCTCGCTTTGAACGGTTCAATGCAACAGAAATTTGAGTAACAGATTTACCTTTAGTTTTCAACCTCCAAATCTTCAAAATCTTGTCATTCGTAAATTGCTTTGACTTCGGCATCGTTCTAAGCATTCTAAATTATTTCAGGCCTTACATAACAACTCTGGGAAACGCCCCTTTGATCACTTGGGAATTTCGCGCCGTTAATTTGCATAAATCTGACATATGTGCCTAAACATTTGTGGCATGCAGATTCCAATATTACGGTGTTGGGATATTTTGTTTCAGTACTTTTGGTAATCTTTAAAGTTGCACAATTTATTATTGGTTCTAGGATTATTTAGATACAAAATCGGCGAAGTTCAATGCAAATTCTCGCTTTTATTTATAATTTGCCTCTGTGTCTAAACTTTTGTGCAGGCCTATATAAATACCATAAATAATCTTAGCAGCCTTTGAAAGTATTTCAAGAAATTTAATTAAATTAGGTAATTGCATCACGATGTTGATTGCTTTGTGTCAGCAGATGTGACGCTGGTGGTGCGCGGCAGGTTTGAATAATTGTGACGCATGGTCATTATGGCGCAAGCGCAGTATTTTCTGTTCAGAGGTTAAATACCGATGTTTAACTAACTTGTACTCTCTTGTTTTTTTTCTTTCCGTTCTGGCCCCCGAGTTTTGGCCGACGGACGAATTGTTTGCGATGACGCTTAGTTTTGAATGTTTTGCTAACTAACATACCTTATTCTAACCGTTTAGTGTTGAGTTATTAGTTCTAGACATTACTAGTATTATCAGTGCCAAAGGAGTTGTAATTGTTGTTGGATGAATAAATCGTTATATTTCGTTATCAAAAGGGTGCGCTCATTTTTGTTTAACGTGATTTTGAATCAAACGCAAGATATACAGCCATTTTCCTAGAAAGTATTATGGAGTCAGAAAGAGTAAAAGATGTAGACTTTTCGTAATACTATACTTTCATGAAATATTTATGAAACGGCATTCCGGACGTATTTACATAATGGTGACCACGGACTATCATATTATGGCAACTCTTCCATTTTAAATGGCGACTTGCTTACTTGCGACTTACCTTCAACGTTCCAGTTGATTGCGATTCAGCGATTGACTCTCAACATTTGATGACTGTAAATTTCGTGATTTTCCAAGGCTACAATTTTCGACGTTGTCTTAATAATAACCTTCGATGACCTGTCTGGTATTAATCGACGACGCATACCACTTCGAGAACTTTTGACGGTTTTCTTCATAATGGCGACGATTTACGTGAAATCGATACGACTTCACCTTCGTAGTTGATATTAACGCAAAATTTCGATTTCGAACTTTCGAGAACAATTTACGTATTCGAACTTTTCCATTTCGAATTACTGTTGGTAAACCACTACATCGGTTTATTATTGGTTCCGGGTTGTACGCGGCACGGATTCCATTTGGACTAAACATTTACTTTCTTCGTTATAAACTTTTTATGCGAAATATCCATCCACTGACGTTTGCAATTATCTGATGGATATTAGCTGTTTTGGTGATGTTAACGAACTGAAGTATTTTGTAGGATTTCAAGTAATTTTTTTCAAATAATTTCTTCTTTTTTTAGGAATTATACATATTAAATTTAACGAATTGTGATTTTAGTTTTGTGTAAACTGTTTATACCGGTATTGTTTGACAAAATTGTTAGATACTATAGCTGTTATTTATAGTATTATTATAGCTGTATATTTATAGTATTTTGGATGGTAAGCTATACTTATGGCTACATGATGTGTTGGTGAACGACATACGTTTTCACTCGGCTAGTGTAATAGATTTATTTTCATACTTAATTGATTTGCATTAATAAATTGTGATAATAACGTAAATGGTTATTTGAATTAATCTTGAACTTATTTTAATTGATTAATTTTTTAAATTATGTTTTGATTATTCTAAATTTGAATTAAGTTACCATTATTGGTCTTTGTATATAATGCGGTACCCAATTTACCAGTGGTTTTTCCCTCATTCCCCTACTCTGTATGATTTAACTTATCTTTCATACATAGTTTCAATTTAAATACTTGAAAATTTGTTTACTCCTGAAATGTCTGATTCTGAGTCCGACGAGAAACAAGTTGCTCGTGTGGCATTTCGGGCACCGTCTTTTTGGAAGAACAATGTGGAATTACGGTTCCTACAACTCGAATCAGTGTTTTATGATGCTAGTATTTCACTGGTATTGGTAGGAAACAAGGTTTCATTCTGTCGTTAGCGTATTAGACGCCGATTTAATGGCGGTGATTAGTGATATCGTTAGACGACCTCCTGAAAAGCCCTATGCTGCCATTAGAAAACGAATCATTGAGCAATACGCTCAATCGGAGACTATCAGATTGCAGAATCTACTCATGGATATCCCAATTGGTGATAAATCGCAGACATTGTTGTTGAGAGATGCGTGAGTTATCCTCTGGCAGAGTACCTGATGCCATGTTGAAAAGTTTATGGTTACGCTGCCTGCCAACTACACACCAGCAGATATTATCTATATCTGGTGATGATTTGGATAAACTGGCAGAACTCGCGTGCAAGATTAGTGAAGTAACCGTTGCAACAATTACTGAAGTTAAACCCGATACTCAGTAGGCAGATCTCTCTCGACAGGTAGGTGAATTATTTACCCAAGTTAAGCATTTAACCGACCTAGTTGAGCGTAGTTGTCATTTGAGACGGGACAATTATCATTCCGCAGATCGTCAGGAATCAAACCTGTGTTATAGGAAGAGTCGTAAGGATTCAGACCCAAGCCCTAGACGACAAAGGAGACAAAGAAAACTAGAAACAAAGGAAGAGAAAGGAAAGGAAGAGAAACAAAGAAGACAAAAACGACTAGAAGACGAAGGAGCGGTTTTCCTACTCATGACCTAACTGGTATCATCGTAGATACAGAGATAAAGATTTAAAATATATCTCCCCATGTAAATGGACGGTAAACTGCACAGGTCGGCCGGGTGTGAGAGATCCGGTTATATCGAGAAGGTAAACCGCTTGTTTGCTTTCGATGAAAGTTCTGGTTTTTCATTTTTAGTAGATAGTGGGGCATCAGTTTCGGTGTTTCCCAGAAACTATATTAAAACCTATAGAAAGAGGGGTGACCTTGTACAACTTTTTGCAAGCCACTTCTCAGTTCAAGACATGTCAGTTCAACAGCATTTACTTTAGAGATTAATTAATTGTTGTAAAACTTGTGTCTAAAGTTACGCTCTATATTTACATGTATGAACATTTTCTAAAACATGTATGTTAAAGAAAAGGCAAAACAAAACATGATGGCTTAAGTTACCTCTCAATATGGGGTAACTAAAGCCAGCAGAAGAATTCAATGTTTGACTTAGGTTAGTTGATGATGGGGTATCAAAATCCATATAAAGGGCTAAAATAAATGTACATGCACTGTTCAAGGTATTTATTAGTAAAAATAGTAATGTAAGAATATTTTCCTTTTATATTTTTAGTGTTTTGTATGCTTAATTGACACTAAAAAAAAGTTCAAGACGTTTAGTTTAACATGTGTTGCCAAAATTTACCCAGCATAATGGCTTTATACAATAATTTTCAACATTCATGTATAAATAGCTCAAGATAGAGCTTTTTTGTTTTTGGAGAAAAGGAGACGCCGTCCTCATCCTGGATTCGAACCAGGGTCCCTCCGTTTAGCCCGGAGTGTCTTGGACCGCTAGACGAATGAGGACAGGACCAACTCCCTCTTTCTTCGTATATAAGGATGTAAGATATTATTACCCTTCTCAGGGATTACACAATTGCCAAATAATTGTCAACACACAAAGCCTCCGGGGCGAGTTTTTGTGAGTTTTCGCGGAGGAATTCATTTTTACTCAATAATTTTCGACACCCACGTAGAAACAAGCTCAAACTAGATCTGTTTTTGTTTAGGACAGAAAAAGACGACGTCCTTATCCTGGATGAGGACGGCAAAAGCCACTCTGGTTTGGTGGCCTTTGTTACCCCGTACAGGGAGCAACGACGAATTTAAAAATATTGAAAAAAACAAAACAAAATGGAAATATAATCTAGGAAGTATAACAACCGTAAGAGTATTGTTTGAGGTTATGTTTAAAAATGATTTTAGTGAATTTAACTTAAAAATGTGATTTTGGCGATGAAAGTTATGGACTGTATAAATTTATGACGAAATTATCCTAAATACAAATAAAGGTTTATAAACTTAATTTTAGAACATACACACTATTAAAATATGTGGCCCAAAGCTTCGTCAAAATATGGAATTGATGGCATGAAAGTTAACAATCAAACTCAAAACAGTGTTGCCATAACCAGTGACCGAAATTTACCCAGCATAATGGCTTAAGTTACCCCAGTGTCTTAAGTAGCTCCGAGATACGGTACTGCTTCTACGCAGGGTATCCAATCGGTTTCATATCTGGATAAAGTTTGCATTCATTTACCGTTCCGCGAATGCGCTCCAATGCAGCCGCCTATAGTTGGTTTAATTTTTCTTCTTACAGTAGTATTGTGGGATTGTGTGCGAGCTACTGCGTCTAAACAGGGGCGGACTTGGTCTTTTCAAAGAGCGTATACCCTAGACCCGGTCCTATCGCCCATGAGGGCGCACTGACCCAGTCCGCCCCTGCGTCTAATACCTCCTTCTTTTTTGCCCGCACAATGCTATTCAGGACAGCTGACAATGAAGACTTACGAAAACTTACACGTGTAATACCTATTTAACGTAAAGTTTGATAGGAAAATGATGTATAAAATGGTTTCATTTATGCAGTAATGTCGTTCTCGATTGGTTTTGATATTCAGAAAGCTCGGATGGTAGCAAATGTATTGTGGTCTAAGCATCACGTTGAGCGTATAGCCTCGTCTCAAAATTTCTAAAAAGTTTCGCAAGTTGAGTGGTAGGCTAATGTTTGTTTTTAGACAGGTGATTTTAAATTTTAGTAATAATAATAACATTCGAATTTTTGAATGTCCCATATCCGAATTTTGATTCCTCCCCTAAGTTATTAAAAAATCATACATTTCGGAATATTTTACGTAGACGAATACTTTATTACATGCGGCATAAAATGTTACGTGTTGTGATTCACGTACTGGAAATATATACGTGGGAATATATATATATATGGCCTGCAAAAGGGTTGCTGGTATCTAACTGGAAGGAGACCCACACGCTGAACGTATGTGACGATGTGTGGAACCGGCCAGGCCAGTAACCTAGTGTCCTACCCCGCCTTCAAGTGGTGCAGGCTGAGCTTTCTATTTATGTGGCAAATTAATATTTGCTGCACGGATAGAAAGGCGGAAGGGGAGGGCTAATTCACCAACCCGTCTAGCCAGCGTGGTGAAATTATGGCTAATTCCTCCATTATGTTGACACACCAGAAACCATGGCCCCTAGTCTCCAGGTGCTGGAGTGCTCCTGATCAAGGCAGCGGTCAGTGTGGCATGAAAGCAGGGGGTGCTAAGAATCACTGGAATGGCCCAGGCTGCCGTTTGTTATTGACCTTGGCTACGTTTAATGGACGATCCCTTGCTTCTGAAGCAAAACTTCAGGAATTGGAAGAAGAACTTGACAAGATCAAATGGGACATTGTAGGACTCAGTGAAGTTAGAAGAAAAGGTGAAGAGTTGGTGGAACTTAAAAGTGGACATTTGTTTTATTATAGAGGAACGGAAACTGGAAGAACAAGTGGTGTTGGCTTCTTAATCAACAAAAGAATTAAAGACTGTCTTCTGGAAGTTGAAAGTACATCAGATCGAGCAGCGAGGCTCGTTGTTCAACTAACCCAGCGATACCAACTTCAAATAGTACAGGTATATGCACCAACATCAAGCCATACCGACGAAGAGGTTGAAGAATTTTATGAAGAAATCAAAGAGTTACACACCAAAGGGAAACAACATATCAAGCTCATCATGGGGGATTTCAATGCAAGAATTGGACAACAGGAACAAGGAGAGACATCGGTTGGTAAATACGGATATGGGGAAAGGAATGAACGTGGCGATCAACTCATCGAATTTGCAGAAGCTGAAAACCTTAGCATCATGAATTCATTTTTTAAGAAGAAACCGCAAAGAAAATGGACATGGAAACACCCAAATGGGGGAACTAGTGAAATTGACTATATCCTGGCAAACAAGAAATCAATTATTGAAGATTGCAGTGTACTGAACAGATTTAATACTGGAAGTGATCATCGAATGGTGAGATGTAAAGTGCACTTAAATACTAAATTAGAACGACAGAAGCTCATTAGGAAACAAGTAAGTAAGAGGGTGGATCTAATGAAACTGAAAGTAAATACCGAGGCATTCAAGTTGGAATTAAAAAATCGCTTTTCTGCACTGGAAGGACTTATTGATGAAAGTGATATCTCAGAAGCAAATGAAAACATTGTTAAGACAATAGTTGAAACTGCTGGGGAAATTGGTGGTGTAACCTGTAAAAAGCACAATAGCAAATTATCTGAGAAGACGAAACAGCTCATGAAAAGGCGAAGAGATATGAAGGTGGACAATCAAAATACCAGTTCCAGGATCGAGTATGTAGAACTTTGCAAAACTTTGCGCAAAAACATGAAAGAAGATATAAGAAAATTCAATTGTGAGTTAGTAAGGAAGGCCATTGAAAGCAACAAGAGCCTTAGGGTTGTTAAAGGGAGTTTGTCTATTGGGAAGAAACACATCATTGAAAGAAGCTAAATAAATATGTAGAAGACATACTCTCAAAATTCTTTACCAAATGCCTCAACAGTGGTAACATACCAAACCAATGGGATTCTGCAACAGTAATTCTTTTGCATAAAAAAGGTGATAAAGAGGATTTAAAAAATTACCGACCAATTAGCTTGTTACCTGCTATTTATAAAATCTTCACAAAAGTGCTAACACATCGCCTGCAGAAAAAATTAGATGCAGCTCAACCAAGAGAACAAGCTGGATTTCGAAGTGGATTCAGTACAGTGGACCATATTCAAGTATTAAGAGAATTAATTGAAAGAACACATGAATATGAACTTCCATTGTGTGTTGCATTTATTGACTATGAGAAGGCCTTTGACTCTATTAAAACATCAGCAGTCATCAACTCTTTAAGATCAACAGACATTGAGGATGTGTACATTGACATGGTGAAACGTGTGTATAAAAATGCAAGTGCAAAATTTCGGTTACATAAAGATACCAAAACTATCAAACTTGGCAAAGGGGTGAGGCAGGGAGATACCATTTCTCCAAAACTTTTTACTTCTGCTTTACAGATGATTTTTCAGCTGATAAATTGGAATAACAAGGGAATAAAAATAAATGGTGAATATTTAAATCATTTGCGGTTTGC
>QLNU02015360.1:87732976-87747277 GCA_006491805.2 Dysdera silvatica | reverse complement strand
TCTATTACAAAGAGGTAACCCTCCTTAGCGCCGACTGTTCCTAACAGTACTTTACTTCGATGTTCGATAAGGGCGAATCTAGAAATCTTTCAAGGTGGGGCGGGGGGCTATTTGTTTCCAATTCCCATTTTCAGCCACGTGTCCGGTATTTTCCATTTCATTTTCCATGAAACAACCCTGGCTCAAGGGGGGCGATCTCCCACATTTGATCCTCCAATGACGTCCGGAATGGGAGTCAGTGGACTAGACTATCGCTGGCGTGAAAAAATAAAACAAAACTAATAAAATATCACCATTTATGATGATAATTCGCTTCTCATTCTTTAAATTTTAACAAAACTGATCGTCGGGTCACATTGATCTGAACACAACAAGTGTAACAATTACATTTTTTTAAAAAAACTAAACGCATTTTCTTTTTGTCAACCTGGGTACACTGTTAGTAGAGTAAATTAGTAAAAATCGTAAAGTGGCAGCAAAATATTTAAATAATTATAGGATTTATGGGCATTCAAAGAAGACGTTTTGGTCATATTGACCCGAACACAATAGTAGGTATGCATTTTGTAAGGCTTTCAATGTTAATATAGTAGTTTAATAATATGCAATTAAGCCTGGTTTTTTTGGGGGTTTTTTTTGATAAATTTTGTAGTTTTTACCTTTACACTGAAACTTGAATAACCGGATGATGCGAAATGTTGCGTATCCGAAATTGGGTCCGCCCTTTCGATTATCTCAGATAATCTTTAATCTTTCTCGATTATCTCAGATAATCTTTAATCTTTCTCGATTATCTCAGATAATCTTTAATCTTTCTCGATTATCTCAGATAATCTTTAATCTTTCTCGATTATCTCAGATAATCGAGATTCTACGCAATAAGAATTTATTTATTAAAACATCAGATATCATTTCGTATCGTAAGATATTTGAACGTTCTTTTCTTGAAAAGGGAACAAAAACTTCTCCTTCAAAACGACGTCTATTTCAATAAAGAAAAAATGAGTTCATAATCATATAGAGAGTAATTACGCAACAAAGAGTCGCAGTTAAAAATTTTATTACGTTAAGAGCTCCCTTGGTGGAACGTTTGTCACCACTATTGGAACGTTTCTTCAGTGAGGTTCTGATGACAGTGGCAGATGGCCATTAACTGGCTACTAACATATTAAAGATTTAAATGCGATAGTTTGTTGTGTGATTAACTACTCTGCAGAAGTTTCTGTATTAATAATTTGTACGCAGTGCATCGCATGAGTTCGAGTACTTATTTGGTGGCGCAGTTGGTTCTCAAAATGATCAGTTCTGCTGTGTCTTTCTAACTGTTGTCACTTAGAAACGCAAGAAAACAAACTTAAAAAATTTCAATTTCTAAAACTGGCACCATGCCAAATCATTTCCCTTTATTTCAATATTTTTCAGATATTGCATAATTTTACTTTTTTATAATGGCAACGGTACTAATAACTGCCTTTCGAATTTTAAAATAATAATCAGTCTTCGATATACCATTGATGTGGACACACATACTACGAAGGTTCCTCAAAAACGCGCTTACAAAATTTCTGTTAACACTGTATTTAATTATTAATATGGCGTCTTAACGAACTATTCTGAATATTTAAAGAATTAATAAATATAATTTTAACTGGATTGAATTGCTGTATATCTTTAATACTTATTTTTAATTATGTACCCAATTTATGCGTTTTTAAATTTTCGAATGAAAGAAATTTAGTGTCTAATAAAAGTCACCTTTTTCAAATTAGTTTGGAAGTAAGTGGATTCTCTCTTGGACCATATATTATCAACTTCTCGGCAAATTGACCATAAGTCAGAAAATTTACTTTTCATAAGCTTTCGTGCACAAATTGTAAACGATCTCGCAACCAAGCTGTGAAAACCCGCATAATGCGCAAAAATATAATAAATGTATGCAAAATCTAAATCCTTGGAGAGCATAAAAAGTGTTTTGCAATTTACTTTCTTAATTATGTTTCGCATTCAAATATCTGTGACTAATGTAAAATTTGCAATTCATAAACAAATTTTCAAGCCCATCAGGAAGTCGTATTCCAATGTATATTCTCCTCTGTTTCTAACTTAAAATTCGCATCAGTCGTTTCTCTCAGTTGAATTTACTTTAAATAAAGACTGCGGCTACGATTTTTTTTCTCTTTTTTTAAACAAGCAATAGCACTCAAAGAAATATATTTATAAAGGGACAATAACAACTGATAATGTCATTACCATATCTCGGGGTTACTTAAGCCACTTTTCAATTTAAAACATCTGCCAATTCAACATCATTTACTTTAGAGATTAATTAGTTATTGTAAAACTTGGGTCTACAGTTACACTCTATGTTCAGATGTATGAAAGTCTTCTACAACATGTAAATTAAAAAACATGGTCGTTTAAGTTACGCTTCAGTATAGAGTAACTAAAGCCAGCAATAAGAATTCAATGTTTGTCTTATGTTAGTTGGTGACGGGGTACCAAAATTCATATAATGGGCTAAAATAAATGTAGATATACTGCTCAAGATATTTATTAGTAAAAATGAAAGTAAAAAGTAAATTTTTTTACATTTTAGTGTTTCGGATGTTTAATTTACACTAAAAAAGTTTAAGATGTTTAATTTAACATGTGTTGCCAAAATCGGTGTTCGAAATTTACCCAGCATAATGGCTTTATACAATAATTTTCAACACTCGTGTATAAATAGCTCAAGGTAGAGCTTTTTTTGTTTCTGGAGAAAAAGAGATGCCGTCCTCCTCCTCCTGGATTCGAACCAGGGTCCCTCAGTTGAGCCCGGAGTGTCTTGAATGCTAGATGAAAGAGGACAGAAACAACTTTTTCTCCGTATATAAGGGTATAAGATATTATTACTCTTCTCAGGAATAACGTAATTGCCAAATAAATGTCAACCCATAAAGCCTCCGGGGCGAGTTTTTATGAGTTTTTATGGAGGAATTTATTTTTACTCAATAATTTTCAACACCTACGTAGAAACAAGTTCAAACAAGAGCTGTTTCTACAGCTTTGTTTAAGAGAAAAAGAGACATCATCCTCATCCTAGATGGGGACAGCAAAACCCACTCCTGTTTGATGGCCTTTGTTACCCCGTACAGAGAGCAACAATGAATTTAAAAATGCAGAAACATGATACCAACCGTAGAGTATTGTTTGGGGTTATGTTTAAAATATTTTTGGTGAATTTAACTATGATTTTATGTAGTGATGGCAAATTTATGGACTACAGCTACAAATTGTAATAAAATTATCCTAAATATAAATAAGATTTACAAACTTAATTTTAAGACACATACGCTATTAAAATATGTGGTACAAAGCTTCATCAAAATATGGAATTGATGGCATGAAATTTAACAATCAAACACAAAACAGTATTGCCAGAATCAGTGTCCGAAATTTACCCAGCATAGTGGCTTAAGTTAAAACTCAGTTCAGTCAGTCAAGTTAAGTAAGAACTCAGTGGCCTAAGTAGACCCGAGATACGGTACTCATACAATATGTTATCATAACGTCGTAGACACGTTTGAATAAGTAATCAATTATAAGGTAATTATTTTTATTTTTTTCCATAAATTGATAAAGAACTTGCTGTTGTTTTTTTTTCAGAGTTACATATTTATGGTCGTTCAATTATTTCTCGGTGTGCAAAAAAAAAATTTTAAAATTGCTTGCCTGTTAAGTGAGATTAAATATTTAGTTTTTCTCCTCGGAGAGAAATGAAAGGAAAACACAATTCTGCCTTAATAACGTAAAACTTAAAACTGCATTTAAGGAAAATTTATTCTGCCCACGGATGCTGTGACGGGAGAAAATAATTGGATTTTCTAAGGCTAATTTTTTTTTAAAAACTATTTTTTTAAAGTAAGCGGTATTTCTAAATTTGAACGTGAGCGCATAATTATATTGCTTTTAAATTTTTCACGTCAGTTTTCCTCGTGTGATATATTTTCATTGTTTTTTCTAAAAAAAAGCAACTCGTAAAAAATTTGTGAATGTCACTAAATGAATGTCATTTGCATTCAACAACTTTCAATTAATAACCTACATAAAGAAAGCTAAAATATATTTTTATCTATTTCCAATGCAAAAAAATTTCTTAGTTCATTTTTTTTTGTAAGCTGATCTATTACAAATACAGCAATGTAATATATAAACCAGATATATTGATTTATTAATTCATTTCTTACTTTTCTAATAATCCAAGAAAAAAATAGATTAAATTGTGTACATAAATTTAGCAATTTTACGGCACTTTATGGAAAGAGATATTACTTTACTATAATAATATAACTTATATGACATCGTTGGAATAGAAAATATTTTATTTTAATTTGGATAATGTGAATTCGACTTTTTAAAATTGCGTAAATGTTATATTCTTAAGCACGTATTTATTTATTTCTTATTAATTCGCATCAATTTAATTGGCTGGTTTCGTGTATGTATATATTATATATTTGAGTTTCTAATTTTTAATGTGCATTCCCCGAATAGCTATTATTAATCTCATAATTTCGAGTTCAGTTGACATATGTAAACAGTGTTATCTCCCACAAGGGACACCTCTATTCACGGGACGATTCTTGTGGTTCCAATCCCTTCGAATAAAGACTTCAATATGTTTACCTCTGATAAAGGACATTGGAGAAAGTATCCAATACAGGGGAATAAAAGATAAAAAAAAATTTTATTAATAACCTTTTGAGGGGGCTTAGGGGCAGGGAAAATCTGGGATAATTGATAAACAACTTTGTGATAGAAGGACAATGACTTGTGTTAAGTCGGGAGATGAAACTGGATTGTTTTATAGAATTTTGCCAAACAAAACTATGTTTAATAGGAGAAAAGTGCCCTGGCGGCAAAAGTTCCAAAGAACATCTGTGTCTGATCACTGTATTACACTTCGTTGTAATCTAGAAGGAAAACTTGAGGTACTACTGCTAATTGGTAAGGCCAGAAAACCTAGGTACTTTAAAACACCAGTCCAAAACATCTGTCGGTACAGTGATATTCAAAAAGTCATGAATAAACCAAAACATAATGTCGGATCGCTTGCTGGCTCTAGATCAGCGGTTCTTTAACTTTCCTAGACCGCGGACCCCCTTCAGAGATCACTCACCCTCGCGGACCCCCAAGAATTAACTCAAAGTTTAAAGCCCAGAATTTGCATCATACATATTTATTTCTAGTGTTTTATCACTGATTTTCACTATTTAAGGAAAGAATTTTTCGTCCCCTCATAATTTATTCTTAGCATTAAAGAGCAAATGCTCTTTTCTTAATTTTCCGAACCTTTGTGGAATACTGAGAGGGTCTCACAGACCCCCAGGGGTCCGCGGCCCACAGTTGAAGAACCGCTGCTCTAGATTGTTGATTCCCAACCTGGTGATCGCGACCCTGAAGGGGTCGCTGCAACTATTTTTAGTTGCAATTATTTTTATAAGGAATTTCATACCAAATGTTTCCAACGCTTTTATATTTCAACATGGCTACACACATTGCAATGTTCTACTAACGGTTGTTAACTTCATATCTGTAATATACATTAATATATATATAATAAATTAATCTTTATATCGTAAGGGATTGGATATTGTTCATAGCTCAGATGGTAGAGCCTCCACCAGGCAAGTGGAAGGTTGTGGGTTCAGGTCCCACCGAACGCAGAAATATTTATTTTCTTTCGAACGTTTCACCATCTAATCACGCCATAACATCGGCGCTGGTATCACTACGCCAATAAACGTTGATTTATATTGTTGTTTAATACATTAATATATATAATTAATATAATATACATAATGAATGTGATATATATTAATATAATATATATAATTTTATATTTAATGTGTTTTCTTTACTCTGTTAAAAATGCTTTTATTATGCAAATGTGGCGACGGCGGACGAGGTGGGTTCTCAGATCTTTTAGTTACTATAAAGGTGGGGGGAGGGTCGCGGGTCACTTGGCTACGATAAAAGTCGGTCGCGACTTGAAAAAGGTTGGGAACCATTTAATGATATTATTAATGATAGAATGTTGAAAAAAATAGGAGGATTCTGCAGTTTCTTGACAATTCTCTAACCCGCACACAAAATTTAAAACTGAAATCTGTGAAGTTTGTGTTATTCCCACCTAATTCCACATCAGCATTGCAGCCTTTGGGTATCATCAGGAGCTACAAGTTTGCATATCACAAAGCGTTTTGACGGTATGTTCTTTCTCAAGATTCTTGCGAAAACCGCGATCAACTTGAAAAATGTGTCAATATATTGAATGCAATTCAGTGGGTAACTACGGCTGTTAAACTGTATCCCAAAGTTATTCCAAGCACTATTTTATAAACGCAAGCTTCAAAATTCCAGGTGCAATGGTGTTCAGTGAAAATATTAAAGAAAATTAATTGTTAGAACTTGCCAAAATCGTTGGTAGTAATGTTCCAATACAAGAATATTTAGAATTGATGAAAACTTGTGCACTGTTGTCACCAATGAAGATATCAGAAACGAACAGTTCGGTCTGCTGAGTGCCGAAAACATGAATATGAAAGCCTCCTAAGAAACAAACAAATAAATAAATCGGCAATAGCAAAGCATTCAATTTGAAATAACAATATAATCCTTTTTGACATTACAAAGTACTTGCAAAATCGGTTAATTTTTGGCCCAGATTATACAGAGAAGCAATAGAGTTCATCAAGCATCCTAATAATTTTAATAGAGACGATGCAAAAACCATTCCCGTTGCTTGGCTACCCATTCTAACTAAATTATAATGTATATCTCTGCTTTTATTTTTCTATTTCATTTTCCTCTGTTTTGACGTTTGCTTTCATCTATATTGTAATTTTCTATAGTACCTTTTAATGAATATAGATATTGTATCCGTAAGTAAGTAAGTATTTTTGACAATTTTCAATTTCAGCCATAATTAGTTTTTCTGATGACGTTTCAATCCGAACCATGCAGATCATCAAGTTTTTGAGCATTGAAATTCGTTTTCTAGTACGCAGGTTGTTTCCAGAAAATTGCTTTCTTATTATAATACGCTGCAAAAATCTACGTGTAACTATAATCTTTTCTACTATTCGCAGATCTAGGCTACTCTGAATAGACGGAAATTTTGTAGCCGCTTTATTATATTATAAAAATATAATAAATATTCAGCAAGGGCTAATTAAATCTATTTCTAAAATAATGTATAGTTAATTTGCGGGCAAATAATTGAATCTTTAAAATTCATAATTTCTGCCCACAAATTCAGTCTCTCACTTAGAAAAAGTGAATGATTTATTTAATCATGCATTTTTTGAAAAAAATACTGCTTGTGTAATATCAAAATATATTAGCGTTTAATAATTCAAACTGAATATTGTGTTCTTCATCATTTTTCAATGTACAGATTATCGTAATTAATGCCAAAAAAGTTGCTGCAAGATTACCCCCCATCTGTCATTTTCAAAGCGTGCCAGTTAGCAATACATTAAGGAAGGAAAAAAAGTAGCATTCTATTAAGTTGCAAAGAAATCTAATCCCGCTATAATAGAAACAAAAACTTGTTCTATTTACAGAAGGAAGATTGATTGAGCGAAATCATAACTAAATAAACGTGCCTTCCTTTGTATCCTTTTTACTCCCTTGACACTCGGTCAGTCACCTGAAAATGATTGTGTGATGCATAAAAAAGTACATCTATCATATCATAATTACAGTCTGAAAGTCTTCGGAATATACTTAATTTTAACTTAGTGTGCCAAATAATAGTTGATCAAACCGAAGATGTGCAGATTTCCGGCCACTAATCCAATATAATCAATTCACCATACGGGCTATGAACACTTTACTTCAGTATTTCTAGTTTTTTTTTCATTTCTAACATTAATAATTTTCATTAGCAATTGGAAAATTCCGTATATGTTTAGCCTTGATTATAATTTAGTCGAACTACTCGAATGAAATTTTAAGGCACATCATACAGTAATCTTTAAAGTATTTATTTTATATAAATCGAACACTACGCAGATTAAATCAAACAACAATGTCAATCAATCAACGTTTATTGGCGTAGTGATACCAACGCCGATGGTATGGCGTGATTAGATGGTGAAACGTTCGAAAGAAAATAAATATTTCTGCCTTCGGTGGGACCTGAACCCACGACCTTCCACTTGCCGGGCGGAGGCTCTACCCACTGAGCTACGAAGGACAATATATAATCTCTTTACGAACGTATATATATTGTTGCCAGTTATTTCGCAGAATGGTGTAGTACATTAAATATTTATTTTCTTTCGAACGTTTCACCATCTAATCACGCCATAACATCGGCGTTGGTATCACTACGCCAATAAACGTTGATTGATTGACATTGTTGTTGGAATCTTTAAAGTGTTTCTGATTTCGTGAAATATAACATCTAGAATTTTTTTAGTTGCACTGTAGATGATTAGTAGACTTATTGTTCTCAGTGACGTACGTTCAAGGGGATCTAGGTAATCGCAGATGTACTATTTTTTGCTTTTAAACAATCTTTCCCATTTTTTTAACCAATTAGTTCACTGAGTTTGAATATTTAATTCATCAATTAATTAATTAAAAAAATCTATCTGCAACTAGTTTTAATCGCGTAAAACTAGGAGCGAAGTTCTCAAGCCCTCTCATCGAAGTTGAAATCTTTCTGTAAAGATAAAAACTTCAATGTGCATGCCCAATTCCAAGATAATCAATGAATCAAACCGCGTCATACGGACAGCGAAGGCCACCTCATCTTAGAGAGAATATTCAGGTGTACGTAAGGTGTTTCGCTGCTAATTCTTTATTTTATTCGCACGTCCGCTTTTGTTTCATGACTTTTCTGTAGTAGCGTGGCATTTCAACAACACATATTTCAACCCCAAAAACTGTTTTAAAAACCATGGATTCATTAAAAAGTATCCCCTTTTCATATTACTGTATGTAATATTTTTAATTAACCAACAAATTTTACCTGAATTGTAATTTCTTATTCAGGGAGGGGGGCGGACAATGCGAGATGGCCCACTTTTTGTATCTCATTGTGCAAGGATGACAAAAGTCATGTTGCGCCGTGACCTGTAGATTTGCAAGGAACCCGAACTTCTTAAAGCTCAGGAAACCATCCCCCACTCCATGTCTGGCGAATAGTTAGTCGGTAAGGAAACTACCCCCCAGGTTTGGCGAATAGTTTAGTCGGTAAGGAAACCAACTCCCAGGTTTGGCGAATAGTTAGTTGGTAAGGAAACCAAACCCTCCCCCTAGGTTTGGCGAATAGTTAGTCGGTAAGGAACCAACCCACCCCCGGATTTGACGGATAGTTAGTTGGTGAAACCAAACCTCCCCAGGTTTGGTGAATAGTTAATCGGTAAGTGAAACCAACCGTGCCCCAGGTTTGGCGAATAGTTAGTCGGTAAGGAAATCAACCCCACCCCGGATTTATGAATAGTTAGTTGATATGAAAGAAAACCCTCCCCAGGTTTGGGGAATAATTAATCGGTATGAAACCAAACCCTCCCCCCCCGGATTTGGCGAATAGTTAGTTGGTAAGGAAACCCCCCCACCAGCTTTGGCGAACAGTTAGTCGGTAAGCGGTTTTTTGTAGCACCGTGGGAAGTCGAACCTGGGTATATGGTACGTAATTACCTACCATATTAAGTCACTCTACACAACTGATCTATATATTAATTCATAATAACATTATTACATATGTCTTGCATGAACAATTGCAGGTCTTAAAATTTTGTATAAGTACAGTTTAAATAATTATAATTTTTATAAATGAAAAAATAACGCATTTAGCAACATACAACAAATATGTCTAATATAAAAGAATAAAATTGTGATATTTTACACATTTTATTAATTATTCTTTTTAAATGAATTAAGCAAAAAGAAAAGACTATTTTACGGAAATGCTTAAGGCGAATTGTGTGTTTGACAGCCATTTAAATGAACTTGAGATCCCTTTAAAAATATTTTCGTGTTTTTTAACGCTTCAAATATGTGTCTTCTGGTCCAATAAAATAATTACAAAACAAAGAGATTTAAAAAATAGAAAAATTGCAAGAAGTGTTTTTTTTATCGCTTGCTTTCATTTTCATCAAATTTGCAAAGAGAAGGATTCGGAAATAATTTCATTTCAACTGAACTTCAATGATAATGGAAATTTGCTTTAATTGAAGCAATTAATATGACAACGAATATCCGTAGGAAATTTTGTTCAGAAAACACCAATTTTGCTTTTGTTTCAGTCTTCAACTAATTAGTGCGTATGTCTAATTTTTTTATTCAAATAAATTTCACTAATTTGACATGTTTTTAAATTTTTATAAAATCTACAAATGGTATTTGAAAGCTTTACTGGGCAACACACGTACACCACGTTAAGCTTCATACCAGTTAATTGAATCTTCATACCAGTTTAGTCCTATGATGATGTAAGCCGTTATTCTAGGTTTGGTACCTTGGGAAGGATGGTATGAACATGACTGAAAGTTCGTTTTAAGCTGAAAAATCAGAAGCTTAGTAATAAGCTTTACATTTTATTGATTAAAAACTTTCAAGTTATAATGCGCTAAAAAAATTATGATACATTTTATATAAAACTTTTTATATAATTAGACTTAAAATTATAATCATTACAATCACGATTGTATTCTTAATTATTATCATATTACGGAAAAGAATTTTGAGAGGTATATCGCAAGCATTTTGATAAGTTCGTGTGAAATAAAATGCGGCTACGAAATGTGCCTATTCAATACGCCCACTGTGCAATCATTTTGAAATAAAGGCTATTGAAATTCGTATGCTATTGGGAATAAAACGCTATAGTATATTATTTGTGAAATAATAGAAGCAATAGCTTTTCGATAATAATACTTTATTCCAATTGAATCAGAAGCAATTTTGAGTTTAAATTATGAGAACTATATCAGGGAAATTTGAATCACCTCACGCACTAGCTTCTTAAAGCTGATACGTGCGTCTTGATTCCCGTTCCAGAAAATTAAATTTTTCATTATTGAAAATCTGTGAAGGAAATTTTCCATCGTCGCCGTATGAAGTGAGAGCGAAACGTAATGAAATTTGCAATGTCTTCAAATTTCCAAATGCTCAATTTGCAACGACACAAAGGAGGGAATTCGATTACTTGGACTGCATGTACATAAAATTTGCATGCTTCATGTGCTCAAGCAACCTGAACATGTGAAGTGATGGCTGCTACGTGGAGCATGCATTGAAGACAATGAAATGAGTTGAATGAGGCTCTATCTTTCCCTAAGATCAAAGTCTATAATATTGATTTGCGTCATCTCTGAAGTAGTAGAAAAGTCGATCAGCCGGACGAGTAATTGGATTGGTACTCTTTGCAGTTCTATCTAAAAGGAGAAGCAAGCGCTCGATTTTCATCCATAGTCCTTTTAATTTTCACTAAAATTAATTTATTTGATTTGTAACTTGTTAATAATAATGTGCATATTTTCATATATAAAATAATAACCTAAATTTATCTATCATTCAAGCATTCTCAGATTCAAAAATGTGAAAAATCGCAGAAGCATGTGCCATCACAGATTTTCTAAAAATAGGAAATGCAACTTATATACATTATGGGGAAACATAACATTGTTCTTCTTAGTCGATAATTACCTGAAAAGATTTTTACATATGTCAGAGTGAAACTTGCATAGCAATTGTTTATATAAAAATTGGAAAACTTTAACTTCTAGCTAATAAATGAACAAATCATCGAATTGTTATCTCTAACGTAACTCAGTTTCTTTTATCTTTGATTATAACCAAAATTGTTTACACATCACTCAATATTCGCAACCAGTACAAACTTCTTTTAATTCTTAATTCAATCTTTACGTAAACTTTATTTTAATCTTCAATTTTGGGATGTCTGCAGTTATGAAGTTTTCGTAGAAGTTCGTGAAGTTACAGTTTTCGTTTTCCTTGTTAATTTTTTCCAAATGGTATAAAGATGAATAGATAATAAAAAAATGCCCTGCAAAATTCCCGGTATAAAGAAAGTTCAGTGGCATTGTATGATTATCCCTTCATTACAGAAATGTATGTATTAACTCCGTACACTAGTTGGAAACCATTCCCGATGAAAACTACTGTGGTGATATCTCTCTCTCTCTCTAGTAACTAAAACTATATTTCGTTTTAAGTGAACACTTGAATCGATTCAAGTGATTCACTTGATCGTAATTCTTTTGGCTGTAGATTCAGATAATTTTGTGGTTTTTCCTTTATATTTTTGGAATTTTGGAAATAGATGCCACTTCCAGCCCGGCGCCGATGCATATTTTTTCTCTAAATAGCACTTTAACTTTCAAGAATTTGTTTATATAAAATAAAATTTTTAAAACTAACAAACATGAAGAAATTTATATAAAATATATTTAAAATAATTTATAAAACTGCAGCTATTTTTAAATACGCTGCACGTAATGTAAGTTAAAAGCTGTATTAAAAAGGATATAATAAAAATAAACGATACTAATATTTAACAAAAAGATATTTATTATCAAAAAATAATATTCAAAATATTACAACTCTACTACGTCTCAAAAGTTTAATAAAAAAAGCTATCTAGCTTTTAAAGAGAAATTAAAATTCGAACAAAATATCAAACACGTTCATTCAATTATAAAACATATGCTGTTTGGATATATTTGTACATATATATATTCAAAATTTCTAATATTTATTTAATGTGCATTATTTAAAATAGAAATTATAAAAATGACTGTCCCAAAAATTTAGTAATAATTTGATTTTTCTTTCCTCTTGAAAAATCAAAAATATGTTGTACTTTATTAGATAATACCGTTGTTATGCAACTTCGCAAATTCTCTCAGCTACAATAACTAGCAGTTTACTTCTACACATAACGGGCACATTAACAGGACAACGATATGTTAATTAAGTGCTGTAGCCCATTGCACTAACCTATCTTCAGGGCCTACCAGATGCCACTTATCAGCATGATAACGCACAGCCACCCACAGCAAATATCACCAAATGTACTTTACATGGTGATTTCTTGTCCAGAAAAATCTTTAGACTTTTCTATCCATTTGAGAATCTATGGGACGTGACTGGATGTCTAATTTAGCAATCCAATGTCCTCGAAATGGAAATGAACGAGCTTTGCTGAATACCGCATAGTTCATAATACTTCAGGATGGTGTTCGAGCATTCTTTGATTCAATCCCACGTAGCATAACCGAATATATCACTTAACGTGGTGGGCCCCACTCTATATATGCTACATACTGAGAACTCTATGCATTCTTGATACATCGAAATTAATATGATTTTTTTTCAGAGTGCACTTTTCCATCAATGTGCTAAATTGTGTCACATTTTAAGTAGCATTTTGTGACTTTGCATTTTTTTTAGAGCAGTGTATGTCCTCAAATTCGCAATATATAATTTATCAATTCAGTATCTAATGTCTTAACTATAGTATTACTAGCAATATTTCAAACCGTAGGATTTAAATTACTATTCTTTTATATATACCATTTTTTTCATGTTATCATTTATTACATTATTATTACTTTTAATAAAACTAAAGGATATGCACTATATAATTGTACACCTATTGAAGATTTAACATATGGATAATGTTAAAATTATGTACTGCTGCAACTTCAAATTTTTTTTAATCTTAGTTCCGTATCTCACTTTTTGAAATTTTAAGCAATGTTGGAGAAATACTCTGTACGTAAACCACTTTTACTCTCTTTTGTGTTTCTTCAAAAAACACTATGCAACCTTTTATGCTTCCGTTGTTTTACTGGAAATACTTTACTTTAGCGCTCGTGTAATAGTTGTTGTAAACCAATTCCAACTTTTTCAGTTTTCTTTGTAAAACTTTAGTACTTACCATTGTTTTCAAGTTCTTGCGAAAGTCAATATTTCCAACCACCGTAACGATAAAAGAAAAAGTTCAACATACTCTGCTGTATAAGTTATTATCTCACGCAAAATTTTTTCTCTCTTATTATAAAAGCAGTTAAATTTCTTTACCTCAGAAATCTGAGAAAAATACTTTTGGTACTCCAAGAGCACAGTTGTTATTCTCTGTGTTTTACTTGTATTATACCCTAATAACTTCTTTAATTAATCTTGACAAAATGTTTTATTTTATAGAAAATGTATATGTCAACAATGGAAACTTCGCTTTCGCAAGGCAACATATATTAGCGTAGAGTTGTGTGATCCAAC
>QLNU02015360.1:87711524-87729039 GCA_006491805.2 Dysdera silvatica | reverse complement strand
CAACTGACCTGAGTAGTATCTGGCGCTCTTCACGCACTGTTTGTAAATATTTGTGCATGCTGGACGGTTTTAGAACTGGCGCTGTGGGTGGTTTGCGACCTTAGATTCTATGACATATTATCGTTCACCTTGATGAGTACTATGACCCCTTGAAGTTTGTAACCCTGGTGCTGAGACACCCTGTATATGAATACACATGCATCTCCTTCAAAACATTTTTGATCAGCTAAAGGCTTGTCTCAGAATATTCCAAAACATTCTGCTTTGAGGGTACCTGGTACTCCGTCCGTTTGCGGTTTAGGATTTAATTCACCAAACAGTGAGTTCCTATTCCTTGGCAAAACTGTAAATCCTGATGCAGTGCATGAGCACTGCTTGTCCTTGAGCACTGGCAGAACTCAGCCTCACTCACATTTCTTAACCTCATGCAAATGATTTTTTTTTTCTATAATATTGCATTTTGTACTTTAACACATTAAATGCCCCGACGGCCTGGAGTGGCCTGCTTATTTGCCAACTGTGGCGTGAACGGAACGCAATGTAAAATCGGCATGGCGAATGGGTTAAATATATGCATGCCCTTTAATATATATATATATATGGCCTGCAAAAGGGTTGCTGGTATCTAACTGGAAGGAGACCCACACGCTGAACGTATGTGACGATGTGTGGAACCGGCCAGGCCAGTAACCTAGTGTCCTACCCCGCCTTCAAGTGGTGCAGGCTGGGCTTTCTATTTATGAGGCAAATTAATATTTGCTGCACGGATAGAAAGGCGGAAGGGGAGGGCTAATTCACCAACCCGTCTAGCCAGCGTGGTGAAATTATGGCTAATTCCTCCATTATGTTGACACACCAGAAACCATGGCCCCTAGTCTCCAGGTGCTGGAGTGCTCCTGATCAAGGCAGCGGTCAGTGTGGCATGAAAGCAGGGGGTGCTAAGAATCACTGGAATGGCCCAGGCTGCCGTTTGTTATTGACCTTGGCAACGTATAATGGACGATCCCTTGCTTCTGAAGCAAAACTTCAGGAATTGGAAGAGGAACTAGACAAGATCAAATGGGACATTGTAGGACTCAGTGAAGTTAGAAGAAAAGGTGAAGAGTTGGTGGAACTTAAAAGTGGACATTTGTTTTATTATAGAGGAACGGAAACTGGAAGAACAAGTGGTGTTGGCTTCTTAATCAACAAAAGAATTAAAGACTGTCTTCTGGAAGTTGAAAGTACATCAGATCGAGCAGCGAGGCTCGTTGTTCAACTAACCCAGCGATACCAACTTCAAATAGTACAGGTATATGCACCAACATCAAGCCATACCGACGAAGAGGTTGAAGAATTTTATGAAGAAATCAAAGAGTTACACACCAAAGGGAAACAACATATCAAGCTCATCATGGGGGATTTCAATGCAAGAATTGGACAACAGGAACAAGGAGAGACATCGGTTGGTAAATACGGATATGGGGAAAGGAATGAACGTGGCGATCAACTCATCGAATTTGCAGAAGCTGAAAACCTTAGCATCATGAATTCATTTTTTAAGAAGAAACCGCAAAGAAAATGGACATGGAAACACCCAAATGGGGGAACTAGTGAAATTGACTATATCCTGGCAAACAAGAAATCAATTATTGAAGATTGCAGTGTACTGAACAGATTTAATACTGGAAGTGATCATCGAATGGTGAGATGTAAAGTGCACTTAAATACTAAACTAGAAAGGCAGAAGCTCATTAGGAAACAAGTAAGTAAGAGGGTGGATCTAATGAAACTGAAAGTAAATACCGAGGCATTCAAGTTGGAATTAAAAAATCGCTTTTCTGCACTGGAAGGACTTATTGATGAAAGTGATATCTCAGAAGCAAATGAAAACATTGTTAAGACAATAGTTGAAACTGCTGGGGAAATTGGTGGTGTAACCTGTAAAAAGCACAATAGCAAATTATCTGAGAAGACGAAACAGCTCATGAAAAGGCGAAGAGATATGAAGGTGGACAATCGAAATACCAGTTCCAGGATTGAGTACATAGAACTTTGTAAAACTCTGCGCAAAAGCATGAAAGAAGACATAAGAAAATTCAATTGTGAGTTAGTAAGGAAGGCCATTGAAAATAACAAGAGCCTTAGGGTTGTTAAAGGAAGTTTATCTGTTGGGAAGAAACACATCATTGCATTAAAAGGAGAGGATGGCACCGTAACAAGAAATAGGGAAGAAATACTTAGAAGAGTTGAAGAATTCTACAAAAAACTATATGAAAGTAACAGTGGATTAAACGAAGACACTGAAATAGTCGAAGGAACAGCTCCTAAAATCTTAAAAGAAGAAGTTTCATTTGCAATAAAAAGTATGAAGAAAGGAAGAGCCCCTGGCGATGATGGTATTACATTAGATATCCTAAAAGAAGCTGGAGAATATGTAGAAGACATACTTGCAAAATTCTTTACCAAATGTCTTAACAGCGGTAACATACCAAACCAATGGGATTCTGCAACAGTAATTCTTTTGCATAAAAAAGGTGATAAAGAGGATTTGAAAAATTACCGACCAATTAGCTTGTTACCTGCTATTTATAAAATCTTCACAAAAGTGCTAACACATCGCCTGCAGAAAAAATTAGATGCAGCTCAACCAAGAGAACAAGCTGGATTTCGAAGTGGAT
Organism: Dysdera silvatica; assembly: GCA_006491805.2. Taxonomy (NCBI): domain Eukaryota; kingdom Metazoa; phylum Arthropoda; class Arachnida; order Araneae; family Dysderidae; genus Dysdera; species Dysdera silvatica. Next base: position 87,726,379 of record QLNU02015360.1, on the reverse strand, counting down.
TCAGTACAGTGGACCATATTCAAGTATTAAGAGAATTAATTGAAAGAACACATGAATATGAACTTCCATTGTGTGTTGCATTTATTGACTATGAGAAGGCCTTTGACTCTATTAAAACATCAGCAGTCATCAACTCTTTAAGATCAACAGACATTGAGGATGTGTACATTGACATGGTGAAACGTGTGTATAAAAATGCAAGTGCAAAATTTCGGTTACATAAAGATACCAAAACTATCAAACTTGGTAAAGGTGTGAGGCAGGGAGATACCATTTCTCCAAAACTTTTTACTTCAGCTTTACAGATGATTTTTCAGCAGATAAATTGGAATAACAAGGGAATAAAAATAAATGGTGAATATTTAAATCATCTGCGGTTTGCTGATGACATTGTTATTTTTTCAACGGACCCATTAGAACTCCAAGACATGGTACAAGAGCTCTCAACTAGAAGTGAAGAAGTTGGACTCAAGATGAACCTACAAAAAACTAAGATCATGTTCAATAATTTTGTAGAGGAAACAAAAATACAAGTTGACAACATTGAGCTAGAAATTGCTGATTCATATATTTACCTTGGCCAGCTGATTTCAATGGATGGCAACATTATGAAAGAACTCAACAGACGTATTAAACTTGGCTGGAGTGCATTTGGAAGAAACAGTTTTATCCTGAAGGGGAAATTGCCTTTGTGTCTAAAAAGAAAGGTCTTCAACCAGTGTGTATTGCCAGTCCTCTCTTATGGATCAGAGACATGGAGTCTAACAGTTGGAGCAATACGAAAGTTACAGACAACGCAAAGGAGCATGGAGAGGTGCATGCTTGGAATAACTAGGAGAGATCGAAAAAGAAACACTTGGGTGAGAGAGCAAACTAGAGTAGAGGACATCATTGTTAAAGTAAAAGGGCTGAAATGGCGATGGGCTGGGCATATTGCAAGAAGAACTGATCAACGATGGACAACAGAAATTCTGAACTGGATTCCAAGAGACCACCGAAGACCTAGAAAACGTCCTCAAACTAGATGGGTGGATGAAATAAGAAAACAGGTTGGGGTGACGTGGAAGCGAATTGCTCAGGATAGACTTGTGTGGAAAGCATTTGGAGAGACCTTCATCCAGCAGTGGATAGATAATGGTTGAATATGATGATGATGATATATATGCATAAAATAAGTGAGTGCCTCCATTCCTAATATTTTTAAAAACTGTATGTTTTGGCAACGCATATGCCTATTAATTTATAGTAATACAGTAAAACCTCTCTACAACACTATTATACGGACTGAGAAAAATTATCGTTGTAGAGAGAGTTATTGTTATAGGGAGGGTTCATTATACTACAGTACCGTATATATGCGGTAGTGTGTATTTCATTAAAAGTATTTACGTATACTGCTTTTAAAAATAATAAAAATTAAAACCGACAAATTTACAATAATGATCAATTACGTTAATTAAATTATACATTATATAATTTTAATGAAAAAAATCACAAATTTTAGTTTGTTTTTTTGCTTTTCTCTATCGATACTTTAACGCTAATTGTGCGAATAGATTCCAATGAGAGGAAAGACTCATCTGACACGTTTAATAAGATAGAGACATATCTTTAGACAGCCCCAATTGAGCGAACTGCTTCCTCTGAAGTTAATAAAGGTTCTGCTGAAGCTGGATCCTCATTTTCTTCTTCCTTATCCTCATCGTCTTCCCCTTTTTCGTTCGTTATTTCTGCGAGGATATCCTCATCATTTATATCTGCAAACACCAAAGGTTCACTATCTATGTTTATGTACTCCTCAACAGAGATGAAAAACCTTTTTACGGATATGTTTTCGTATTAGAGCATAGTTTTCTTGAGGCTTGAAACAAATTCCTTTCCGCCAGATGAATTTTCAGTTTTCGTCTATGTCACTGAAAGGAAAACCAGCTTTCTTCCAACAATTACAAATTGTAGTCGCTTTCACTTCTCTCCACTTCCTTTACATTGATGCTAAAAGGTTGGGGATGCTTCTGATCAATGTTAAAAATAACTGTTTCCACTAAACGCTTCATATAATAACCTTTTAAGCACTTGATAACACCCATATCTAAGGGCTGAAGGACAGAAGTACAATTGGGAGGGAATAAAATTACCTCTACGTTCTTCATTTTTGGTGGGAGTTGTGAGCTGTGCAATTGTCTATAAGGAGAACAATTTTGGTCTTTATCATGTTCATTTCTTTGTCTAACTTTAACAACCATTCATTAAATATGCTTGCTGTCATTCATGCTCTTTTGCTAGCAGTGCGGTCAACAGGCAAACATTGCAAGTTTTTAAAACACCTCGGCTTCATTGATTTTCCGATGACAAGTGGCTTACATGAGTGGAATACATAAGTGCCATTGCTGTTCGAACATAGAAATACAGTCAGTCTCTGCTTTGAGTTCTTACCACCTTTGCACCTTTCGCCCTTGAAGCTAGTGTCCAATTAGGTAAAAGTTGATAAAACAGTCCTGCTTCATCAGCATTGTAAATGTTTTCTGGGGAGTATTTTTCGAAAACTTTTTTCATTTCTCCTTGTCGCCATTCGTTCAAGTCCATCATCGACACCGATTTATTTCTCTTCCTCATAAATTCCTTGAAACGTGATTCCGTGCCTATCACGGAAACGCATCAACCATCCATTGCTGGCTTTGAAATCGTTAATGTTTAGCATAGAAGCAAATTTCCGGGCTTGTTCACATAGCATCGGTCCATTAACGGACATATTTAATGCACGTTTTTCTCGGAACCACTTCATAGTGGCAGCATCCATATCATCGTAACACAAAGTTTTCATTTTCTTTCTCTGTGGATCAACTTCATTAGAATTTACAGTCTGCTCGATCTCTCTTCTTTTTTTCAAAAATGTTGCGATCGTAGATTGCGAAAATCCATATTTCTTGGATATTTCCACTTGCTTCATTCCTGCATCTAGGTCCTGAATAACATTAAGTTTTTCTCGAAGAAAAATCTGCCTTCTTAAAGCCATATTTTTCCTTTATCTTACAACTTTTATGATGGAAGCAAACTTGCAACAGCGTGGTTATTTGTTGATTATTTTTAAGTAGAGATGATGTCAACAATAAAAACAAAAATACTAATTTCAGAGGCTGGCAGCAAAACACCTAGGCTCATCATGGCTTTCCGCGAGCCCATCCCTTCCCAGGCCTCATAAGGAAAAGCGTAGTTCAATATACTGTCAAAAGATGGCGCTGTGCCAATTAAGTGAAAATATCGCTATGACCAGGGTTATAATTTCGTAAAAAAAATTCGTTGTACAGATGTAAGGAATATTGTTATATGGAGTGCCTTCTAACATTAAAATACATGCACATTCGCCGGGACCTTGAAAAAAAAAACATCGTTGTAGAAAAATTTATCGTTATATCGGATATCGTTGTAGGGTGGTTTTACTGTATATCATTCCATGAAAACAAAATAAATGTAAAAAACTCTATAGAAATTTTTTGGAATTACATAAAATCCTATACTTGTGGGCTGTATCTATGTAGTATATTTATATGATAAAATATAATTTAGTAATGTAATTACAAAGTATAAATATGAAGCACAGAAAGCAGTGCTCTTAATATAATATAAGAAAATTATTTTAGTTAGAGAGAGAGTGTAAAGGTATTCAGTCAGAGAAAAAAAGCACACAATTATAAAAATTGCTGGTTCAATTTCTATTAGCAATACGTGTTTTTTCTATTTAGAAAGTCATACAACATTGTTGTAATTTAGGTCTTCAATGCAAAGATATATATGGCCTGCAAAAGGGTTGCTGGTATCTAACTGGAAGGAGACCCACACGCTGAACGTATGTGACGATGTGTGGAACCGGCCAGGCCAGTAACCTAGTGTCCTACCCCGCCTTCAAGTGGTGCAGGCTGAGCTTTCTATTTATGTGGCAAATTAATATTTGCTACACGGATAGAAAGGCGGAAGGGGAGGGCTAATTCACCAACCCGTTTAGCCAGCGTGGTGAAATTATGGCTAATTCCTCCATTATGTTGACACACCAGAAACCATGGCCCCTAGTCTCCAGGTGCTGGAGTGCTCCTAACCAAGGCAGCGGTCAGTGTGGCACGAAAGCAGGGGGTGCTAAAAATCACTGGAATGGCCCAGGCTGCCGTTTGTTATTGATCTTGGCAACGTATAATGGATGATCCCTTGCTTTCAAAGCAAGACTTCAGGAATTGGAAGAAAAACTTGAAAAGATCAAAGGAAACATTATAGGACTCAGTGAAGTCAGAAGAAATGGTAAAGAGTTGATAAAAATTAAAAGTAGGCATTTGTTTTATTATAGATGATGAGAAATTGGAAGAACAAGTGGTGTTGGCTTATTAATCAACAAAAAAATTAAAGGCTACCTTCTTGAAGTTGAAAGTAACTAAACTTTGTTTGAATTGGTAAGCTGTGACATTGTTTCGGTGCCTTGACCATCACGCTACCTGAAGTCCGTCAAAAAAAGAAGTTATACAATAATTTTTGCCACCCACGTATTTATTATAGCTCAAACTAGAGCTTATTCGTTTTGGAGAAAAAGAGACGCTTTCCCCAAGCTTTTGATTTGGCGACAAAGTCCTTGAATGATATCTCAAAAGTTTTGTACACCATTGAAAATGAATTGCTCTTGAGAATTCAAAAAGACCATATTGGAAATATAAGGAAGCTGTTGATGGTACCTGAAAAGTTTCGAAGTAACATCAAAGCAATATGCCACGAAGAAACATCTGCCCACGTTGGGGCTACAAAAACTAACAGATAGGCTAACCAGGTATTTATTTTGGCCAGGGTGCTACAGAGAAATTGAAGAATTTGCACGTACACGTGATAAAAGCCAGAGAGCGGGAAAGCCAAATGAAAAAAAGAAAGCCTCACCAAAACTGCTTTCTGTGATCACCGAAATATTTTCTACATTTAACACTGACTCCTGCGGACCATTGCCGACAACTCTCAGTGGAAAACGATAGCTTATTACGGCGATATGTTGTCATCAAAATATCCGGACGCCATTGCAGTGAACGATATAAGTTCTGTTTCCGTAACGAATGCCCTTCTAAATGTATTTAGCAGAATGGGATTCTCCGAGAAATACAATGTGACCAGGGCAATTGTGTTATCCCTGCGGAGGGTAATAATACCTTAACACCTTTACATACGGAGAAAGAGAGCGTTGTTTCCTGTCCTCATTCGTCTAGCGGTCCAAGACACTCCGGGCTAAACGGAGGGACCCTGGTTCGAATCCAGGATGGGGAAAGCGTCTCTTTTTCTCCAAAACGAATAAAGCTCTAGTTTGAGCTAATTAATACGTGGGTGGCAAAAATTATTGTATAAGACACCCCATTCACGAGTGTACTTACGACAGAATTTTTCGAAAGGCTTGGAGGCAAAGTTACACATAGTCTGGTCTATCAACCGCAATCTAATCCAGTTGAACGATTTCATCGAACTATTAAACTGTTGTTGAGAACTTTATGCTTGGAAGCTGGACCAGACTAGGAAAAACACCTTTCATCCATTTTGTTTGCGTTACGAACCGTGATTCATGAGAGCACGGATTACGCACCTTCCGAACTGGTGCATGGGAAATTTTAAGGGTACCCGAAACAATACTTTACGAATACTGGATTCAACCACAAGAAGAAGAGACTCCTGTGACAGAATATGTTTTCAAGCTGCGTAACCGTCTAAAGAGATGACAGAAAGTTGCGGTAAGTAAGATGGAGACCCAACAAATAAAACGAAAGAAATAGTATAAGAAAAATGCAGTGAAGCGAGATTTTAAAGAAGGCGATCAAGTGTTGATCTTTGCAACTTCGAGACCAAATGAGTTTGCCGTGCAATGGACTGGGACAGGAGAAATACAGAGCAAGATCTCCGAGACTAATTACATCGTAAAAGTGCCAGGGAAAAAAAGGAAATTCGCAGATATATCATGTAAATATGTTGAAACCATACTACAAACGTCCTGAAACAATAAATTATTTAATTTGCGAAAGGGAAAGAGAAGAACAAATTGATCACGATCTAGATTTCCCATTCATAGGTACTTATCCAAACATTTACGATTTTTCTGAAACTATGTTAAAAGACCATTTGGCTGAACGTTTAGAACCTAGAAAAATAGAGCAGTTGCAAACCTTATTGAGACTGTATACATCAATGTTTTCAAATGATTCAGGGTTAACAAAATTAGTTGTTCATAATATAGACCTTATTAGTAACAAACTGATACGGTCAAAGCCGTACAAATCGTCTCATAGGAAAAGAAAAATTTTATAGAGTGAAATTCGACGGATGTTAGAATTACAAGTTATTGAGATAGGGAAGTCAGATTACACTTCACCCATAATCCTCGTGGAGACTCCGAACAAGGACCCCAGACCATGCATCAACTACCGCAAGTTGAACGAAATCACTAGTACTCAGTATTTCCCGTCGCCAAACATAGAAGAACGTGTAGAGACGGTGCTATCTGCAAAATATATAACCCTTCTGGACTTGGCAAAGGGGTATTGGCAGATCCCTTTAAGTTCCAGAGATTGGCAGCATTTGTAACTCCTTTTAGAACATATAGGCCATTAAGGATGTCTTTTGGATTAAAAAATGCCACATATTTCTTCAGTAAGCTCATGGCAGAGATCTTACAAGAATGTGAAAGCTTCGCCGTGTCCTATTTGGACGATATAGCCATCTTCTTGTGCTCCTGGGAACAACATATGAAACACTTAGACGCCGTGATGTCGTAGTTACTGAAAGCTGGACTTACCCTAAAACCAAAGAAATGTAGCTTTGATCAAGATAGAGTACAATATCTAGGTCACATTGTAGGAAATGGGATACGGAAAACCTCAGAGGCGAAAATTCTAACGATGACGAATTTTCCAACCCCATAAACCAAAACTAAAGTTCGAGCTTTTCTAGGTTTAACCGGATACTACAGCAGATACATTCCAATGTTTTCTGCTATTGCAGTACCACTGACGGACGCTTTAAAAGGGAAATCCCGAAAAGGGGACAATTATATGGCCTGCAGAGTGCAAAAAGGTCTTCAATGACCTAAAAGAAAGACTTACTAAACAGCCGGTGTTGTTTGCTCTGAATTTCAAACGGGAATTCATCGTTCAAACTGATGCTTCAGATGAGAGAATGGGGGTGGTGTTAACACAAGAATATGAGAACGGATGAGAACACTCCGTCCTATACCTATGTAAGAAGTTCTCAAATGTAGAGAAGAAATATAGCACAACAGAAAAGGAATGTTCTAGCATTATTTTTGCCATCAAAAGACTCCATTACTACCTTGATGGACAAAAGTTTACAATAGTAACGGACCACAACCCCCTAGTGTGACTGAAACACAATGCAGGTTCTAACCCAAGACTGATGCAATGGGTATTAGCACTTCAATCATATAATTTCGAAGTCATTCATAGATCGGGCAAGTTGAACCAAAATGCTGATTCTTTAAGTAGATCCGTTAGCGATAATGAATAAAATAATAACTAATTGATTTAGAGTTTTTATGGGTCAAAATCATTCGAATTATTGTATAGTTCTAATAACTTATTAAAGTAATATTACAATAATTATTGTTTGTAATATTTTGTTAAATTTATTATTATATTAATTAATATTTTCTTACAGTAAGGGAATGGAATTGAAACTAATTTTGAATATGTATATTGTGGGTGGCTGTATTTGCTTTTTGTGATATACACGCTTGTTAAATATTTTTTTTGTGTGTGTGACTAGACTAGTTAGATATTTTAAAATTTTGAATCACTGGCCTCGGTGTTATGTCTTGGTATCTCTTGATAAAATATTGTATAATGTATACTCAAGTCTGAAACCCTAAAGATCAGAACTTTTCTCATGTTTCGCTAGGAAAAGTCCACTGGAAGAAAGAAGGAGCTGCGACGTCACCGATATCGGTGCATGGAACTGAAGTTGCCATCTAGTACATTGCTATTATAAACTCCACAATACGTGATGAATTCAATCTTTATAACTTATTTTTTATTATGTAACGACAATTGATATTTCCAGACTCGTGCTTCAAAAAGTTGAACGTGAATGGAAAACTATAAAATAGTTAATTTAGTTCATCTGGAGTTGTTCGACGCTCTCGGTTATTGAATGTTTAGATTGACAGAAGTGTGAATTGGTTTTGGAAGTTGCGGGTAACCGCTTGATGGCTCAGGCATTGTTGTACTCCCAAATATTGAGCGAGAACGTGTAATGTGTAACCCAGTAATAATTTTGTAAATAAGCTTTGTTTGAATTTGTAAGCTGTGACATCGTTTCGGTGCCTTGATACCCACGCTACCCAAAGTCCGCCAAAAGGAAAAGTCTACGATGTTACAGTGGTATATATATAAGGCCGTCAAAATACCAATGAAACACTTCCCTTAATTTTTTTTTAATTTTTGATTAAGTGTTTGTTGGTCCGATGTGATATTAAAAAAATAGTTTATATAGAAATAACTTGAATTTAAACAACAAACTAGAAAGACTGAGGTTTCACTTACAGTATTCGCTTAATAGTTTTGGAATTTGTACAATCTATCTGAAACGGAACAATCAGCAAACAAGAGTAGTTGAAGTAGTTTTATTATGTTTGCAGTCATTTTCGCCTTAAAAAAAAGGGATTAAAAACAGAGAAAAGGTAAAAAAAAAAGGATAAAAAGATGATTGAACGAATAAAGGAAACATGAAAAGATGTGGTGTCCCACTTTCACAAACAGCAAAATAGAATTCTATTACGAATCGAATAACAAAGGGATACAGATTTGTCAACAAAGTTTGTTAACAAGCTAAACATTACTTATTTATTGTGCAACTCACGATCAAGCATTTCGTTCAATCACAGTTGAGTGGTCCTTTTGGTACCTTAATAAAAGCAAAAATTAAGAAACTCACTTAGTTCAGTACTTTTAACATTGTATTTAGCTTGCGTCTACTTCTATTATATTTCTGGTTTACCCTATTTTCTTCAGCATGATGCGTGACCCTCTTTTTATTACTTCTCTATATTCAGCCAAGAATATTTATTAGAGCCCTCATACTTGTACAGTGATGTTTTAAAATTTTGCCCGTCGTATATTACGTTTATTCCGTTTTCAGTCCCTCCTCCCAAGCGATTTCATTTACATATTTTAATTTTTCTAGACTCTCTCTCTCTCTTTGATTCTATATAATTTTAGAATTATAAAAAGGGTTATTATTATTTTATACTTTATGAACTTTTCATTTATAAAATATCTCGAGGAATTTGATTGCTGGCAAAATAATTATCAAAATAACTTGCTGCAAAACTATTCGAAAGAAGACGACTCTCTTAAAAAATAATTAACCCCCAAAATTTTATAAAAATATCCTGCGAAAGGCCATTTTTTATCTGCAATATGTATTAATGGACGTAGTGTTTGACACACCCAAAAATTATCAAGGAAATGAATAATTAATCTACATTAATAATAAAATATGACTTCGCCTCTTAAAGATAGATCTCTTTGGTTTATTAGGAAATTCATCGAGTAAAACATATATCACGTACATTGTAATCTTTCTTTGCTTTTCAAATTAATACGTTTACAACGTTGGATCGTTGTCTACTTTAAACTAGAGAAATACCATTAAGGAAATAGAAACTTATATCACTAGCAACATAGAGTTTTCAAAATTAGTGGGAGTGGGGGGAGGGTTCAAGCATCTTACACATATAACTCTACGCCTATGGCTATTAATATATGTAGGAAAAGCAGGTTTCACGGAACTAAAACTTGGAGAAGTAAAAAAATGAAGAAGCAAAATTACTTCCTGCCATAATAAATTCCTCGCGAGAAAGAATAAAAATCCAGAGAAGGAAGCCATAAACGAATAACATTATTAGAAATAGCACAAAAGTTAGGAAAGACCATTGGAGAAAAACGATTAAGACAACACGATGAAAAAGTTAGAATGGAACATGAACAAGCAAGAACAGAAGGGCATTTATTGATTTGTGGAATGTGTTTCTAGGAAGAAAAAATATAATTTGAAAGACTTTGGTTGGCCGAGTGGAGATAGCGATGGGCCAATGAAATTTGACACATTTTAGTCGTAAAAATGAACGCAAATAAAAAGATCACATTGGAGTTATAGCATTATGACGCTGAAATTATTTTAATGAAAAGTTTTAGAAAATTGAATAACTCTGATAAACTTTAGATATTTACAAAACATGTGCAAGATTTATTGATGGTCTAATTATACGTCCCTGTACTACAAATTACAAATTTGAACGGCAAACTTTATTTACGAACAATTTGCGAAAACAATTTCATGTTAAATTCAATTATATGTTAAATATAAAATGACGATTTATATTTAACATATACGCTATTATGTTTTTGAAAAATGCACGTGAAAAAATAAAGCTAATCTATATAGGCTATACAGGGTGGACCATTTAACTTGATAATATAAAATATCTAAAAAAATAAGTGTTTTACAAAACAAGTTTGAAACAAAAGTTGCTTGTCTTGAAAGAGGAAAGTGTTTTTCATTATCTATCTTTTATTGGGAGGAGTCGTTTTCAAGGTCGTTTGAAGGTCAAACTTTTTTTTCAAAAGGAAACCTATATTTTTTATTCTTATTCCTCATAAAAGATAAAAATCTTTGTAGGAAGCATTTTCGATTTGGCTTAGTTTCCAAGATATTTAAAACTAAGCTTCAATAGAACAATTCATATATATCATAGAAAATTAATTTAATATTTAAAAGTGAAATAAGTATGCAGTACTTGGAGAGACATTGTACACACAAATAAAAATAGATGTGATTGGTTCATAGGTCATACAACCGATTTATATTCCCTAGAAAAGTGAGATATTGTGCGTGGTGCTAATTGGTACCGAAGCAAGGCGGCCGCTTGCTATCAGAATTCAGCCTTTCCTCCTGTACTTCCGTCTTACAGCCGCCCATTTAATGTAGGTCATTTAAAGTTAGCACTTAAGTATTAAGATAAATTAGTTTTTTAGTTTTAGTTTATTGTGTGTTAAAAATGAAGTAACTGTCTATGTTGGAAAAAGTGGAAATAGTTCTTATTTATTGGGAATTTCGGGAAAAAGCAACAAACATGATACGGTATGAATCTCCTTGTCTAAACTCATTTTTTAAATATTTCGAAAACTAAGCGCTAAATCGAAAATATGTTTTTTACAAAAGTTGTTTATTTTTTTAGGAGGAATAAGAATAAAAAATAAAAAACATATGTTTCCTTTGAAAAAACGAGTTTGACCTTCAAATGATCTTGAAAACAACCCTCCCCACCTCACCCAAATAATAGATAGATAATGAAAAACACTTTCTTCCTTCCAAGATAAGACACTTTTTTTTTTTTTTTTTGTAAAAAGCTTATTTTTCGAGATATTTTACATTATCAAGTTCAATGGTCCACTCTGTATATCTCAAACGTTGACTGACTGCCAGGGAAATTATTACTGCTAACCATATGTTTGGATAGGCTTCGAGGTCTAACGTTGACTCACGGGAATAGAATTGATTTATATTCCAGTAATTTATAGTTTGGAATCAAGCTCCTCCTTAGTTAAACTAATAATATATTTACTAAATCTATTAATTAAACAGATCTCTATTCAGGTTTAATAAACGTATCTTGTAAACAAAAATACACCTATAAAAGGGCGTAAAATGTGGTAAAGTAAGAATGATTTAATTGCAGCCCTCAGCCATCTTGGCGGTCTCAGGAGCCACCTCGGTGCCTCTTAACTCACGATAAGAATTCTACGGACTGTTTAAGAAAGCTCTTATCCCCAGATCCTGTGAAACTAAACCAGTGAATGAATTTTAGTCCCCACCCCCAACAGCTAAAATCTCTGACTGCACCCTTGCTTTTATTACAAAGATCTTTGGAGAGTGTAATATTCCATATTCTATGCAGAAAGAGTAATACAAAAACTATCAAAAATTAATTCCAATTAAAAATATGACAAATTGCGTACATCTCCTAAAATTACACTAACTGGTAAGAGGAAAAATATAAACATGTTTATATTTAAGTGAAGAATAATAATGTGATGTGCTTAAAGCATTCGCCTAATGAGAAATAACCCGAAACAAAGATATATAACTTCTTGTAGTCAGTTTGAAAATCAACATTCCAAATTTTATAACTCTCTCAAACTCTGAAGTTTGCAGAATAAAATTTCTGCATAATAAAAATGCTTTAACTTCTCCGGAAACTTCACGGAAACCCGAAAATAAGAAAAAGCAGAGATCTTTCGTATTCTAAACTTTTGTTTGAAGTGAAATGCCAGTCTAGATCTGCGGGTGTTTTCCATTTTGAAATCTACAAGAGTGTTGAAAAATTGTTCGCTGAAAATCAATAAAAATCTACATCTAGTATTTTTTATTTCTCCTGTTCACAATCAAAACAAAAGTTTTATCTTTTGCAAAGAATACTCAAAAAGTTTTTACACTTTTTATTAGGATTTAAACAAAAGTCAAAAGGTATGAATGAGAATTTTTTCCATCGTACAATTCCCAAAACATTAACTTCAGTAAACGTATTAAAAGTTAGCAAATCATACCTTGATCCGAGTACAGTGGCATTAACCGCTTAATCTCTTAAGCATTGTTCGGTAAAATTAAGAAGCAGTAAAAGGACACACAAATAAAATTTATATTTTATAATTTTCGCATATTCTAAAAATATTATTTCAATAGTAATTAAAATATCCAAAGCTTATGAAGACACAGTACCAGGGCCGGCCCTGGACGTTGTGTGGGGCCGAATTTGAGTCCCTTCTACGAGTTCCCCTTATATGAGAGATCCGTAAATATATATGGATTATTGGATTATTAATCTCATATAATATGCTTTTTTCCTTGATTATTTATATACTTTCCCTAATAAATGCATAGAAACACGAAGAGTCCCCCAAATTTTTCTATACACTATATACCTAGGAAATATTTTATTAATTTTCGCATCCCTACAAAGGCAATAGCACATTTGAAGATGGTGTATTTTCTGATTTTTAAACCATATATAATACTGTCGGTGGACGAGTTGCAGTTTAAAAACAAGCTTTTAATTCGAGCATAAAATGCGAATTTAAATTGAGAAATTAGATTCAAATTTATCTTATTACCACCTCCCAAGACACACGGGCAGCTGGCTGAATGATGGATGGTTCTTTACGTAAGGATCCAAGTCACTTTTTAACTGACATTCTGAAATTACATCTCGTACCCCAGGTTGGAAACCTCTGCTGTATAAGGTCCTAAGTTTGTTCTCGGAAGTGTGAATTCAATTTTTTTAATCCTAAAAGCTAGTTTCATCAAGCAAAGCAACATGTTCAAAGAAAGAGGGAAAAACTTTTAATAAAATACAGTTTGGTGGTCATAAACAATGAAAGTGGCTTAAGGTCTTGTGTCCAATTTAGAACTTGTGAATGATGTCCCTTTCCCCCCCCTTTAAAATATAAGTTGAATAATGAATCCATTTGCCATAAAAAGAAACAAAAACGCGTATTAACTGATACACATAATGAAACAAGACTCTTAACAGCAAAAAGTTTTATGATCATCTACGACAAAAGTGGGTTCTCGTCACTGCAAGGGGTCCCGAGTTCGATATCCAATTTGTGCATGTCGTCTTTTTTTTTTTTAATATAATTCGGGCATGCCAAGTGAAGCAATGCACTGAAAGGAGAGAATAACGTTTAAAAGCTGACATTTCGATGGTTATAAACGATGAAAGTAGTTTTCCTCGTCTCTATATAGGATCCTAAGTTCAATCCCCTGGTTGCAACTGCTGTCTTTTCCTTTTTTCTAAACTGTTTTGGCTTTAACAAAATGGAAGTATTCGCCAAAAAAAGGAAGTAGAATATGTATTAACTGAGAAAAACTAGAATAAGGGCACAAGACGCTTGATAATAGGCAGTTTTATGGTCATCAACGATGAAAGCGGCCTTTTTTCACTATATAGCAGTGTTTCTCATCCTTTGTTTGCTCGAACTCACCATACCTGTTGCGCATTTTCACCATATCTCGGTATAGTATTCCCTCGTTCGAAGAATTTTTTGATTAACTGCATTAGTGTTGATAGCGTTTGAGTCTCTCAATTTGAATCCGCAATTTTGTCCCTGATACTGTGAAATTCTTGTTTGGGAGAATGCCCTCTTCGTTGAGAACCCCTGCTATATAGGGTCCTGAATTCGATACTGCACTTGTAAAAACTTGCATCTTTTTTCTTCCTATAAAAGCTACTTTATTCATGCCAAATGAAATAATTCGCCATAAAATAAAAACAAAATATTAATTGAGAAAAACTAAAATAATGAACAAGGTGCTTAACATCAAGCAGTTGTATGGTCATTAATGGTAGAAGTGGCTTTTCGTCATTATATAGGGTATTGATTTCGATCTCAGAATTGCAAGGATCGTCTTTGCTTTTTTTTCTTTAAAAAGCAAGCTTGGCCATGCCAAAGGAAGAGAAACATTGACAGAAGGAATGATAAATACGTGGAAAGTAGCTTTTCCTCGCTATATAGCAAGGTTTCCAACCCCTTTACGTATCCTACTCACCTAGGAAATATCTTTCGGGTAGACATCCCAAACCAAAGAGTCATCACAATTGAAAATGAAGGTGCGTTTTTTCTAATTTTTGAACTATATATAATAATGCGGCTAAACAAATTGAACTCAAGAAGGAGCCTTTAACTCCTTGCATAAAAAATTTGAATATAAATTGAGCGCAAAATAAAAAGAAACATAAAATTAAGCCGAAAAGGTATGTTTGAAAAAATAGGAAA
>QLNU02015360.1:87688012-87702088 GCA_006491805.2 Dysdera silvatica | reverse complement strand
TTTTTGGTTTTACGGCTCAAAGACTACAGTGGTCATGCTGCGCCGGGACCTACTGTTTTCCGAGGAATCCGAACCTCTTAAGGCCTAGGGAACCAAACCCCGGACTACAGTGAGCAGTGCGATCTTTATGAGATCTCTGAGTAAGCGTTCTTTTTGCACTGCTGGGAGTCGAACCCGGATTAGCCGCGCAATAGGAGAACGCGTTACCACACTGCGCCACCGCAGGGCCAAAAAAGATAAGAGAAATCAAAGAAATACGCGTTTTAAATATATAATTTATCTTTAAAGATGAAAATATTACAAATAACTATCCGAGTCATAGAGTTTATTATTTGTAATCTTTTTATTACTGTAACATACATGTAAGTATATATTCAATACATATAGCTTTGATATCTCTTTTTTTTAGTGCTGCACTTTTAATGGTCAGATATGTAAATTCTATGTTTAGCAAATTACACCATTTTTAGATTATAAAAGATATTCAAAAATAAATATCAATTAAATGAATAAAAGATAAACAATGAATAAAACAAAATTAAAATTCTATAAACGCATACAATGTGTTTTGTGTTATGTAATCATCAAATATGGGTGCTTGTGTGGTTAACCTACTATGCACTTGGAGAAAGCATTTAGAAATGTGCCCATGTTGAGGGCTTGTCAATACTTGAAAACATAAACAGGGTATCTCGTCAAGACAGCATAAACTCTGCACAGTGAGAATCCTTAAAAAGTTTTAAGCAAAAGATGTTTGTGTGAAAATGCTGAGAAATTAATATTTTTGGAGTTATTAAGATTTGAAGCCCAGCCAATCAGAACAAAATTTGACCACCCTTTCTATAACAAGAACCACTTACGAAACAAGTCGCTGAGCGTCATCTCTTGAAATAAAAAGTGGCCAATTCATTGGTGATAAAAATAAATTCCCATTTTCAAGCACAACCCCCCTTTACTCTGAAAACTGGATTAGTAACGTCAGACGTATGACGTATTGTTACATAAAGTTAATACAAGTTCCATAATTGACAACTTTTCCTACTATACACACTACTTCGTTTTGGAAAAGATGTTTTATTTATTAATTATATGAATACTTCATACATTTTTTCCACTTTATGAAACATTGTTTAAAATATAATCTTTGCTATAATTAGTCATGTCCTCATAGAATAATCCATATGCATAAATTATCAAGCTCCACTTTATATATAATCATTTAAAATAATTTTTTTCTGTTTCTTACTATAATTAACAATTATATGTAATATGACAGCTAAAGACGATAATTAGCGCAATATTATAATTTAACGATAATTAACGTAACAATTAATTACTATGTAATTTCAACAGATGTGCCTTAACCTTAGCACAGGATTAAATGCGAATAGATTGAATTAATTATGCATAACAGCATTAGATGATTTTCGAAATGTGCAGTGCTCATGATACTTTTTGCTTGTTTTAATGACATGAATTATTTTTAACACAGACGGATATAAAATTTCCATATGGACATTTAAATAGCATTTACTGATTACCAGAGACCAGATTATATCCATATGACATATGTAATTGCATATTTTAGCCCTTTTTAGCTGTAGTACCTATAAATGGATAAACAGGATGCATTTTCAGAATAAATGCATATTTTAAGGGTTTTAGTAATTTTAAGAATTTTATTATTCCTTTATCAGAAAAATTAACCGATAATGCTAAAGCTAAACTTTCCTCTTACTCCTTATCCAAGCAGAAAGAAAATGGAATTTGTAAACATACACGTTATGTCCTAGGGCACCAAAAATGTAGCCATGTCTGAATTATAGCCAATATATTTCTCAATTATTATCTAAAATTATTATCTCATAGCCAGCATATCCTTATTAGGAAACCGAAGACTTGGCTCTATTCTGCTAGACTGACAGCTGGTTTAGGATCAGATTGCACTCAAATAACACGGGTGAAATTCGACGTCATTATCTATCAACAATAGACGTGGATGATAGTCTATCACGGATAAACTATCCGTAATAACAATCCGCAAAATTTTATAAATGCTACCCAATAAAATCTGTAGCTCTGAAAAATACCTTTTGGACATAAAAGTGCTAATTTAATTAATGATAAAAGATGAGCTTAACTGTTCAGAATATCGAGCGACACATTGTGATAAGGTTTTTATTGCATATACATGCATATTTTGAGGTTTTTAGTGAATATTTTGAGGTTTGTTGTGCATATTTTAAGGTTTTTAGTGCATACTTGCACGCATATTTTACTATTTTTTTAGTGCATATAATCCGGGCTCTATTGATTACAAACAAGTTTGTTTATGGAGGATGTAACTACATATTTAGATGTTTTAAATAAGAAAGTAAAATGATAAATAGCACAAAAATTATACTTTTGGAAAAAAATAATTTCGCTTGACCAAAAATTATGTATTTCGAAAAAGGCATAGAAAAGAAGCACGTTATTAACATTTTTCAGTATTAAAAAATACCAAGAATGTGCCAAAAATTATTTCTTACCCTACCAATTTGCCATTTTTGCAGAAAATGATTGTCAGAGTATATGCGGAATTTATCGTAAATTTGATGATTTTATATTTGGCTAAGTTTGCATATTTTACGTCTCCAAACTGCTCTAAGCGTTTTCTGCGATGGAACCGAGAGCTTAGCGTGATTTTGGAACTACGAGATATTTTCATTCAACCAAACTTTTTAGAAGTCGAACCCAGTCCAGGAGATTCAAAGAATGGAGTGGTCACTACTGGATTACCGTAGTACGTATATTATATCAAAAATAGCTTTTTACCCTCAAAAACTTGGCCATCTCTGCCTTATTTGATAAAAGTTGCCTATCATACCAATAGTTTTTACAATCAATAATCATTTTTGCCAATCAATACGGCCCAAATGTTAAATTTTAAAAGTATCATTAATGCACCTAAACTCCTCAATGCCTTTTAATTTGTTACTTTTAATTCTTTAAAAATATTAATGTTACATACTCTAGTAGGCACTGCTATGAGTAGCGCTAAAAGTTTTTCTGCTAATTATTTTTATGCATCCATTTTTTGCACTACTTACTGATACTTAGCGAATGATAAAATCCCGATAGTTACATATACCATGCTAATACCACTAATTAGATGACGGAACTTCTATTGTATTTGCTGGGAAAAAAATTCGCATGCGCGTTGGCTTTACAAATAAAATTACCGAATAAACAATGCATTTCTCAGCATTTTCGCATAAACAGTTTTTGCTTAAAAATTTTTCGAGGATTCTCGCTGTGCAGAGTTTGTGCGGTCTTGACGGAACACCCTGTATATTTAATGCTTTTTCTCAGAAAGAATTCCAACACGATAAAGGAAATTTAGTAGAAATAATTATTTTTTTGTACTGGAAATTAGTATGATCTATCAAGGTAAAATTTGTTCTCAATTTCTCAGCACAAGCCACAAATAATTCGAAATTTAAGTCCTACTTACTCAACAATGCTTACAGAAAAAAGAGTACTTTTGATTATGGCCACGAGCAGGGGCGGCTCGATGTTGATTTTGAGCCCGGGTGGCATGGCACGGATTGCTTTTTGGCGCCCCCCCCCCCTCCGGCAAAACAGGAGATTTTCACAGATGCATAGAGCCATATATCCTGTAAAAGTGGCAGAAAGTCTCTGAAAGAATTTCTTTAAAGATGTCACTAAAAATTTTTCTAAATTTGTCTCTTTTTAGAGAGATTTTCTACTGTTGGGTCAATTAAAAAAAATTTGAACTTGACTTCAGTTTGACGCCCTCATCCAAACCCCGCTCCGTGCGGTCACCCGGCCCTTAAGCCGCCCCTGGCCACGAGAAAAATATACGTACTTATTTTTGTAATGTAGATTTGATGACAAAATCTTTGCGTTATACTAGAAATATGTAGACAGGCTTGGCTATTTTTCTTATTTTAGAAACCAATTGACTCTAAAAATAAGTTGATAAAATTAATGTTTACTATTTTATGCATTCAGTTATTGACATTTTGAGGTGATTTATTGGCGACATTTGACGATTACAATCTTTGTTTTTCGGGAGGGTTGAAGGTTTCGGTATTTTTCCGCTAAAGAAAGCATTTACAAATACAAACTGTGCTATAATGGGCATAATTATAATTAGTAGAATTTTGAATTTTCTCTTGAAATCAATTAACATTGAGGATGTGTATACTGATACGATTAAATACGTATAAAAATGTGCAAGTGTTAAATTTCCGATGCATAAATATATCGAAATTGCGGAACTAGTGAGACAGAGACATACGCTATCCCCAAAAGCTTTTACCTCAGCTTTGCAGAAGACCTTTCAGCTCATGAACTGGAAAAGCAAAGAAATATAAATAGGAAAATTTAAATCTGCGTTTTGCTGATGACAGCGTTGTTTTTAACCAACTTTTCGGAATTGCAATACCTAGTGTAGGAGTCCTTAATTAGAGATCGAGAAGGAGAGACTCAAAATCAACCTAAAAAATTAAAACCGTGTTCCAGGACTTCATAGATGAAGCAAAATTAAGGTTGCGATTACTGAGCTAGAAACTTTTGATTCATGCATTTATTTTAGTCAGCTGATATTAATGGCAGGCAATACTATATGAGGGAACTTCAAATATTCAAAGCTTAGTAGAAGTGTATTTAAAAAAAGTACTCTTATTCCGAAGAGGGAAATCTTCTATGTATCTAAAAAAGAAATGTGCCAATTAGTATTTATTACTAGTTCTTACTAATTTATCAAATACATCTTTCGTGAGAAAATCAGTACGGAAGTTTCGCATAATTTATTTGAACTTGGAGAGGTGCATGCTTAGAAAAACTAGGAAGTAAAAAACACCAATGTGACAACAGAGTTGAGGAGGACATCATTATTAAAGTAAAAAAACTGAAATATCAATGAGATGGACATATAACCTAAGAAATGACCAAGGACTGACAACTGAAATTCTCAATTAGGTTCCAAAAGATCACAAATCACCTAGAAAATATCCTCAGACTGAATGGATGGATGGATGAAATAAGAAAACAGGTTGGGGTGATAGGGAAACGAATTGTTCAGGATAGACTTGTATGGAAAGTACTTGGAAAGATCTGCGTCCAGCAGTGGATAGATAATGGTTGAATATGATTGAATTGATATTGAATACATAGCTTATGTTAAAAGGATGAAATCGTTTCAATCACAACTCAATTAATTTGTTTTCAATCATTTAAACGTTCCCCCATGTTTCCTTATCTTGCGAATGTGGGAGCAATCTGCTGCATTCTTTCTGATATTGCAATTTAAATGGTTAGAAGTATTTATTTATTAAGAATAATATTTATAGTTCAACTATTTCTTGGTAGTTTAATTTACATTTTAAAGTTCGTTTATAAATAGATGCCATATTTATTTTACGCGTCTTTACTAGTAGCTATATAAATAATCTTGATTAAACTCTTTCTGTATTTTAAGCTCTATTACTCATTGATTTAATGAGCAGGAAAGAAAACTCTGTCATTAAGTTAGAAGATAAGGGTATGGATTTCGCTAGTTGTCACCAATCTTGTTATCTGCTTGTACATCCTCGTTGTTCTTTTTTTTTATTATATCAGTCGAAAGGAATCAGCTTTTCTGAAACAGGAAAGGTGCAGTCCATCATTGCACAAAGATTTATTGTCCATGCTTCTTATTTAGGTACGACCAATCCATGGCGTGGATATTTTGTTTTTGCTATTAGCTCTGCAGAGATCCACAGAGGAAGAAGAAAACAAGCCCATGGACAGATACTTGAACAAGAACTCTTCGATACTTTTCTTAGAATAAAATTAGATACTATCTTATTTTCGAAATGTGGACAAGGATAAATCAGGGTACCAGTGCTTATAACAAATTTTTAAAAATATAGCAGCTTCATTTTTGTTTTGTGTATACGTGTTTTTTCTATAAAAAACTAATTTTTTTAACTATTGAAAAGTTTTAGAAAATTTCTGAATGAAATGTTTTTTTCACAATGCAATGACCATCTGAGAAACTAAAAAATTAATTTTTAATTTAATTTACCGCAAGCATATGATCAAAGTATTAGAAATTCATGATTTAGAAAAGTTGACGAATAATCATTAAAATGTTTAATAAGTGAATTTCAATTTTATTCGCATAAGTGTCACTGTAGTAGCAACATCTCCAATACAATATTGAACTGCTTTATTATAATTTCATATTTCCCCTAACTCGTAGCTGGATTAAGGAGGGTAAAGGGTCTACAGCTCAGGGCCGCACCTCAGTTGTCATACCAAGTTCCCACTACCTTGACAAAAGGGCGTGTGGTTAAAGAAAATTCCGAAAATTCACATGGGTAAAAATTAAAGACTAAATTGAAAAAATAATTTTCGTAATTAATATCTTAATATTGTAGAAACTGCTGTATTTTTGTGGTAATAAAGGAATTTTTATATTTCAGATTTAATATCAAATAGTAAATCGCCCATTTTATATCTTGTACACTCGTTAAAGTTAGTGGGAGTTAGCACTATTGAATGTTGTCTAGAAGTCGTAAAAAAATTTTCGTACCTACAAAGATTTTATAATTTTTCTCAAGCTCTCCTCGTGAATGGGCCACATTTTTAAGTAATTTGAACCGAAATCTGAATAATAAATTACTCCATATAAAGAGCTTGAGCAAGACCAGATAGTGTTGTCATTACAAGTCACAGCTCTGTTCACTAACTATTTTTATTTTGTTTTTTAGTATTTTAGTTTTGAGCGCCTTAATAGTATATATATAAGAATTTACAAAAAAATGAATATCGAAGGGAAGAAAATTATGAAAATTGAATTTGTTTTCATATGTGCTCTTTGACATCATATTTTAGAAGGATTTGATAAAGTTATTACTAAATTACAAAATCCTTTACTAGATTTATTATCTGAATGTAACCTTCTACAATCACTATCTCATTTCCTTGCCAATGAAAGAAATAATTTTGGAATATATGAAGCAAAAGCTTAAACCTTAAGTGAAAAATCTCTTGTAACTTTTGTTGAATCACGATAAAAAAATCCCGATGTTTATAACACCAATGAATCTGTTCTTCAATGAAGAAAGAAATTTGAAGTAGAAACACTTAATATGATCAGTGATCAGTCAGTTACATGGCCAACTCAACAAACGTCTG
The DNA here is from genome assembly GCA_006491805.2 of Dysdera silvatica. Taxonomy (NCBI): domain Eukaryota; kingdom Metazoa; phylum Arthropoda; class Arachnida; order Araneae; family Dysderidae; genus Dysdera; species Dysdera silvatica. Next base: position 87,694,897 of record QLNU02015360.1, on the reverse strand, counting down.
TTAGCTTATAACACTTTCAGCCTCTGTTTCCATTCTTAGTTGTAATACTTTATCTAATACTGTCGACACGAAATCTCTCTAAATAAGTGTTCAGATTTTTACAATAGGTATTTTGATAAATCTTTACGTAGTGAAATTTCACAATTCTATGAGTTTATCGAAAGTGTGAATGTACTCGGTGCCCAAAAGACAAGCATAAAAAAGACATCACTTGCCAAGACATTGCAAAATATGCGTATGGTAATGATTTGATTGATGTTTTCCTAAACGTATTTACCGCCTTAAAACTATATTTGGTAATACTAATAACCAACTGTGAAGCAAAGAGCTCTTTTTCAAAAATGGTTTTAATACAAAAGATAAATTGCGATCGACAATGGCGCAACGTAGACTTAATGGTCTTGCCATCATGTCACAAGAGCATTATATTGCTAATGAGTTATCATTCGACGATATCGTTTAATCTTTGGAGACCCCTGAAGTAAGGAAACAGAAATTTTAAAGACTGCAAAACTTAAACTCCTGAATTACGTGTGATTTTTTGCTTTTAAATATTCATTTCTAGTTTTTTGTTTTACAATGCTATATACTTAAATATAGCTGCTGTACACCGGCATAGGCAGGGGATGTTGATGGGAGTTGTAACCCCATTGCCATGAAATTTTGTATATTTATTATATGAATGCATGGAGTTGTAGCTCTGTAAACCCCCTTGAGCTTATAACCACCTTATAAACTTTCTGCGCACGCCAGTACTGCTGTATATGCTGTACAGAATGTAGATTTTAACGAGCTGTATTACACAAGTATCAAACCTCGATAATTTTTACTTAAAAACGTGAAAATAGTCGTAAAAGTAATTAAAATGTTGTACATGCGTATATTATACTTATATATTTCAAGTGGACAACCAGTTTGTTTTCTGGTTCTCAACGTAATGTAAATTTGCGGTTCTTAAATAATAAATACTAAAAATTGATAATTCAATGCTTCTTTTTATTCCTGCGTAGAAATAAGATTAAAGCTAATTTTAAAAATCAACGCTGGATACAGGGTATTGCATACGCTTTTTTGGTAAAAAGTGCAAATAGGAGCCCAGGGCCCCCCGAAACGGTTCGATGCTGCCCTAACTAAAACTCTTTATATCTTGAATACTTTCCTCCTTTTGAATATTTTTATATACATCCGTTTGTGTGATGCTCCATTTCATAAATTTTTGAAAGCAACTGATACCACCATAGAAATTCAATTTCGGAATCTCTAGGACGCTACATATATATTAAGCGATAAAATAGATAAGTATGTAGAAAGAAAATGAAGGTTAAATACAGAGAATGCTTATAGGAGAAAATTCCAAGGCTTCCCTCTTACATAATTCGAAAAGAAAGCAAAACAGCGATAGACCAAAAGGTAGATGGACAAATCAGTGAAACAGGAACAAGATTGCTGTCTTAAGTTAGAATGATGATATGGTGAAATAGATAAAATAAATTGTGTTTATTAATCTATATGAAACACAATTTCCTTTGATTTCTAGATATATTACTCCATGCCCCCTACTCCTCCATAAAAGTACTAATAAGTGAAGCATGTATTTCCCTATTTAAATTTTCATGGCAGAAGAATTACTCAAAAGCTTAAGAATTGGCTTTTCACATAAATCCTGACTCCATTTAGAATATAATATAAAATATTTTTTCTCTTTATGTGGGTAATGAAGGTAGTGCTTTAAAAAATGATTTGTTACCGATTTTAACTAACTAAAATCATTAAATTATACAAAGTCATTCATACATATTCTTATTTTTCAATCAAACTTTAATTTAAAAAATATACAAACTTATCCTACAATTATAAATAGTATATCCTTTCGCTATTTTAAAAGTTAAATATGAAATGTTTCAAGCTAAACGTTAAATCTTTTAAAAGTACACGTCGCTCCACCACAATCATATTTTAAAACACCTTTCATGCAAATGCATAAACAATTTAAAATCGAGGAAATTCGTTGTCTGTAAAAAGCTGCTCAGTATTGTAATCCCAATTAAATTTGAACTTGTGCCCACTCCAAAATATGATCTTCCCCGGTTACTCTAAAAGCATTACGTAAAGCGATATTTTTCCTGAGTGCGGATGCAAACATACTAACAATAAAAAGTGGGTAGGTACGGGACTTCCAATAACCTAATTTCGCCTTTCTCTTACAAATGTATTTGATATCCCAACGTATCTGTTCTTCTCTTTCCTTCACATCGCAAACTGAAAAATGAGATTAAACTCAGTTATTTTATTGAGGTAAATAAAAATTCGCGAACATTTCTTCGGCAGCAATAATCTCTCTGTACTCTGATTCACCGTGAAATTGCTTTACGTTCCAAAAATTAAACTGAATGGCCCCAGAAGTATCGCGAGAAAAAAGAAGCGCCGTTTTTCCATTTCCCGAAAAAAGCAACTGAATAATTTAGTAAAAAGAAATCTTGATCTATCTGAAGAACTTTCGAGAATACAACCTCATTCTCCGCATTATTTAAGTATTATAATAATGGGTTTTTGAAAGAAGCGTGACTGTTGTACCGTAACATGATTTTTTCGGAAATAACCACCTAGCGCTGTTTGACAATACCGTATAAGTGGTTTCACTAAAATTGTAACTTATGAGGTTATTAGTTTAAGAAATTTATTGTGTGTATATGTGTACATGTTTGTTCCGTTTTACATTGCAAAATTTGCAGCAACTTTTTACATGAATAGACGCAATATGTAGGAACAGAAGGATTAAGAAAGGTTAAAAATAATTCACTGCATGTCTTAAAAATTTACAATTATTTTCTCAGCTGCTCAAAATGGTTGGATTTTTTAATAAGTTTAAAACTACTTTTTGCCCAGCATACAGTAAAACGACATATAAATGGCTTTGATTGATGTAAAATAAACTAACCCTAAATGTTGATTATATGTTTACATTTTTGGAATACACTGTAGTGCTTTAAAGAGGGAAATTTTATGGTATAATGGATTAAACGATGCATTCTTTTCAACATTTTTTTTGTAATAGGTAAAGTTTAGTCAACTGTAAGTTCTGACCACCTTCTTGTTTCCGAAAATAGCGTATTTCTCCCAGTCCACATTACACCAATATCACTCATATATCCATCAAAGGAGCTAATTTGTTTAAGAGTGTGTAGAAGCAAAGTCCTCAAACTGCTATCTATCAGAGAATTGGAAAAGTTTTTGGCAGGGTGTTAGTCCTAATAAGTTGATTGCATCTACGGATAATATTTACTCTCACAGGCTATAATGTAGCATTAAAAACAAGCTAATTATTAGACTTTGTATCAAAAGTAATTTCGTATTACATTTACATAGAAAAAACCACCAGCATGTGAAATATTTGATTCAATTATTATATATAAAAATGGGATTTATAGACAGCTTAAAATTTGAAATATTAATTCTATTTAACTTGGAGTAATTGATTTTTAACGTTGTTCACATTTCTCGGATAATATTCTTCGAATAAATGTTTGCTCGAAATCATTAATATTTTTTTTTGTTACTAATCATTCTATAAACCTACAATTTGCTGATTGAAAAGGTAATTGAAAGAACTGTATTTATGTTGTTGCTAATCTAATAGATTGAAGGAAACTGTGGGTTAGTAAAACCCTGAGAAAGGGAAGACTTTCATTTTCAAGTTCAACGAATTTTATCCAACGTAGCGGAAAATTTACGCGATTAAGCATTTCTGCATTATATCAGAGCAGGATGACGGGCGTGAGTATCTTTTGTGCTTGTAGCCGTTTTTGCAAAGAAAGATAAAGGGCAAGTGCTGAATATTCTGTTTTAGAACAAAGTATTTTAGGCATCTTGGCGAGAAATCAATCCTGTGATTTATTTATTTACTCGTCAATTTCACATTCTTTCGAAAAAATTTTAGCCTTTGAATACTTCCGTATCGTCAAACTGATACATACATTATATATATACATATGTATAAATAACATGGGTAAGCAATCAATGGCAAATCATCAATATCCATATCGATGAAATACCATTGTTATTTAAAAATGATTTGTTTTTAAACGTCGATACTTTAATAAAAATGTCCATAACCTATTTAAAATCACCGTCGTTTTATATTTTAAAAACATCAAACCTGTTTAACTATATTTTCTGGTTAAAAAATAGGATATTTGAAAAATATGGCTGTCTAAACATCGATATTTATAACCAAAAAATTATCAATGCTTCGATTTAAAAAATATCGAAGCTGTTTTTGCATGTGCTCAATGATTACTACTACTACTAATAATAAATTTATTAAAACCCAACAGATTACAAATACTCTTAGGTTGAGAGTAATACATAGAAATACAAAATGGTCAATCGGAATAAAATAAAAGCACTTAAATAAACTCAAGGGGACACAAACCAATATGGAAAAACTCAAAAAACATGACAGATCAAAGACCTCCAGAGCCCGATAAAAAGCAGCGAGGGAAAGCGATGTCACAAGTTCCTGTGGCAATGCATTCCAACCTCGAGCGTAGAAAAAAGAAGCCAGAAGTTTTTCTGGCAATGGGAATCTCAACCCACAAGAATTGCCCCTGGTGGCCTGGTGCTCGAACAATTGGATCATGGGATATTGTCTGTCCGAATGGAAACTACCATGTATTAATTTATAAAAAAGTTTTAATTCAATCTGCAGGCGACGTCACTCCATAGAATGGACACCAATTTCTAAAAGGCGATCCTGATACGAAAGTTGATGACGGGACTTAATATTCCTTGTCAATCTCCGAAGCGGCGTCTCCAACAATAAGGTACGATACGTACATTATTACTAACTTAGAATTAAAATATTAAATTCTGTAAGATATAGTGAAAGTCAAGTCATTACTTTTAAATGTGACTATATGATGGTTGCAAAACGTCGATCATTAAAAGTAAAACATGACGCTCATCCTTACTACTTGTTAAAGGTTTTTTCCACTTATTTTAATGTTCCTCAGTTAATACGCATTTTGTAGTCCTTTTACGGTGAATGAGTTCATTTTCTATGGCAAACTAATTTTTGTAAAGAAAAAAGTACGAAGTTTACAAATCCAGCATCGAACACAAAAACCCACGCAGTGACAAAAGGTCACTTTTCCCTGCTAAAAATCATCAAACTGGTTGCCATTTAAACGTTTCCCTTCTTTCGGTGTGGCGCTTTATATAGCAGCGCTACGCTAAATATTTTAAGGGAAAAAATTGACATTCCCAAGTCCGGAATCGAACTCAGAACCGTATAGAGTGACGAAGGTCCAGTTTTACAGTTAATGACCATAAAACTGCTGTCGGTTAAATGCTGCTAGTTAAAAATTTTAGTGTTTCTCAGTTAGTACGTTCTTTTTTATGGCAAACAGTTTCATTTGTCACGGTAAAGCTACTTGTTGTTAATAAAAAAGAGTTCCAGACCTCATGCAGTGACGAAAAGCCAATTCCCTCATTAATGACAATCAAGTTGCTACTTATAAAAGGTTTTGTTCCTTTATTTCATTGTCTCAAAAGTGTGTCTAAGTTAATAGGCGTCTTCTTTTTACGGCAAAAGGCTTGCGTTTTTCGTTTTTAAATATGAGCAATATTTCTAAATTCCAGTGGTATTTTTAAATGTTTAAGATTAATTAATATGCATTTCGATTGCAGTTATTACTTCTGTAATGTTCCTCTCGATACAACTGAGAAATTTAATATATGAGCATTCCGCTTATGTATTCTACTACTATGTTTATAAAACCTTGAAGTCATCAAAGAACGAATGCATATCCATTTACAAGATGGACGGAAACAGTAAACTCATAATAAAATAACAGAGATAGCTGTAAGTACATAATTCTGGAGAAAACTTGAAGAGACCTTTATCCACTAGTGGGCAAATAATAGCTGAACATAATGTCGAAGTACAAAAATAAGCATCTAAATATCAATATTCCACCAGTTTGAATTTTCTTGATATGCTGTCCATGCTTGCCAATTCTTCATACTTTTATTATACAACCATTGTATAAGGCCTAAACTGGTTAAATAAAGCGTATTTTCTGCTTTTCGTTTCCTTCGAAAAACAGCTAGATGAAATATTTGGAAAAAATAACGATTTAAACCGAAGATAAATGTAATTTGTCAAGCTATACAAACTTTGAATTGAAGCAAATTTTCTTAACTTGTCTAGTTTAAAAAATTCCTAAACTGATCTAATTAGGAAACCTTGAATGTCAAAACAGTTATTTTGACACTGGCGTAAGGTTTAAAAACACGACGTTTCGGGAGCCAACTGCTCCCTTTGTCAAGTGAAGGCAGAATGAAGAGTTCGTGAAAGTCCTAAGCTTATATACCCGCATGTTGGGAATCCCCATCTGACGCCATTTGGTGCGGAGCATTTCCAGCTGGGGAAACCCCAATCGGGGAAACCCTCGCCGGGAAAGCCCCCGCACCCGACGATGTCAGATGAACACCCCCAACTCGAGGTTTTGCAAAAATCCTGTAAGGTTCTGGTAGAGGTTTTGCGATGTTTATTGCACGACTCCTCAAACCGTAGGTTTCCCATGATTCCAGAAAAAGTCTACTCCCCAGATTCGTCACATTCTGATGTAATATTTTCATCGAATGCCAATCTGGTTCGTGACCCTCCCTGAAGACATGTTCAGCCAACTGGTTTGAATCGTCTCCCCTAGCTACCGCACGCATATGCTCCTTCCCTCGTAGACGTATCGATCTTCCCGTCTGTCCAACATACACCTTGTCACAGTCTCCACACGGTATTTGGTAAATAGCACCAGATTTTTCCTCCTCAGGGACGCGATCCTTAACTTTAAGTAATAGATCACGCAGGGTGTAGACAGGTTT
>QLNU02015360.1:87674951-87687912 GCA_006491805.2 Dysdera silvatica | reverse complement strand
ATATATATATATGTATTAACTATAAATACTAAATTACTTGCCATTGCCAGATTGCTAAGTTTACTTGTTGCTTTCTTTTGAATTTAAGAAGCATCAGAAAATTTAGATCTATGGAAATTGCAAGAAATGAAATATGTGAGAGGACCTGTTTCAGAAATGAAATAACCTATAAAAAGTAACGGAAGAATTCTTATATGTCAATGGTATAATTTGATTTTAATCAAGTTCATGCGCAAGGGGAGAGGGTATGTCGGGGGTTCACTCCCATATTTGAGTAATATTAACTGAAAAATAAAATTCTTTGAAAAAAAATTATTTTGTTTCAATCAATTTCTTCTTTATTATTAACCTCCGTTTTGAAATTCTGGTCACGAGACTAGTTTTGAGTAGGTCTTGGTTTTGGAAACGGCAACCTGTTATCGTACAAACCCGTAATTTGTAACACCCTCAAGTATAATAAAGGTCCCACAATATTACGAATTTTTATAAATTTCGCTGCTATTTAGATTCAATCAATAGTGTTTCTTATTGGTTGTAATAGGATTTACCAGAAAAAGCACCAAAAAATTTCGCATAAATTTAATTTTAGAAATTAGAATGAATAAGAATTGAGATTTTCGCTGGTATCTAAATAATTTATGAAGTCTATATATATTTTAGATTGTAAAAACCTTATGTTAGATGTTCATGCTTGAATGATGATTCACGATCAAAAGTTTGTTAGACTACAGATGATAGCGGTTAGTAGAATCTAATATTAACAACTAGAGAGAGAGAGAGAGAGAGATTTAGCAAATCTTAGTTTGACGATTTATTTTTTAACTTTCTCCCTGAAAATACCATACCCAGTTGGTGAACCAAATCACTTAAGCGAATCATAGGTAAGTGAAGCATTGGTCTTCAGAGTTTCGTCCTGATATTCGTCGTTTTCTGGTTCACACACACAATAAATGACAAACGCCACAAATTTCTAAAGAATGCATATGTTAATGAAAATTATTTTATTATCTCTATTTCAAATATTTATTCTTTAGCATAAACATAAGTAAAATATAATTTAAATTTTTTTCAAATAATAAACTATTAATAACTAATAAAATATTTGCATATTCATGAGCTCAGTAAAAGAACACTACTACCTGTTTTACGATGCCGAGCTACAATGAATGTTCTTTTTGAAAAAATATCAGGATTTTCAGTTGATAAAAAAGCATTATTTCTTAGACACATATAAACTATGGTTATAGGGGAGCTATTTAGAAGTAAATTGCCAATTTTATGTCAAATCTTGATCCCTGAATAATGGAATTGCTCCCTTTAAAGCTAAAAGAGTGAAGTGGTACTTTCTCACAGCCAAATCCGCTACGATTTTGACCATGATTGGAACTGAATGTGTTTTGTAAATTTGTTCTTGTGAGTTTGAAGGGATTAAGAAAGAATGAATGTGACATGTAGAAAGGGAAGTTTTTTTTTAAACACAAAGACATTGAAAGTAGCACAGGTGTGATAGGGAATTGTTGTAGAGTCGTAATTTTAGCCACGTTATTAGGGGAACGGATATTTATCTATATTCCTTAAAATTCGTTCTCAGTCTTGAAAGGAAATCAACTTTAGGAACGAAGATATGATTTTTAGCGGAGCAGCTGAGACCCACTCTTCTTTTCTTTTATCAGTGTATACTGTCGTCTGAACGTGATTATATTAGTAACTTGTAGTAGAGTAGTATATTGGTTCAGATCCGTCTGTCTGTCTGTATGTGTGTATGTCTGTCTGTACACATGGGGTAGTTTCGAGTTTTACTTTCGACGAGAAGGTCGTAGTTTCAGGATAATATTAAATTATCGTTGAAGATGCTCTAAGAAGCTTTGTATATATGTAAATATATATGTTATGTACTAATTTTTCGGATGCTAAGGATTTTCAAAATTCTTAAAAATCCACAATTCAAAATTTTAAAAATACTTTCTGAAGATTTTAAAATAAATTCAAATATTTGTTTTTTATATTCAGCATGTTTTGAAACAGAAACATGATCGCTATTTGTAAGTAAGACAATAAACCTTCATGAAATAAATAATACTCATAGGCATAATTACCGACTGTATGTAAGAGATTAATATTGTAACTCAAAGTAATAAGGGAATCTACGTAAAATTATGCTGATAACTTTCAATTTTGTTACTTTATTTTTAAACAATTGTTCTCCTGCTAGTTGATATTGAAATTTTAATTGAGTTAATTTTAAAATGACAAGTCCTTGGAATTCTGAAACTTAAATTTAAAGGAATTTTAAACTATAATCTGAAACCTCTGTCCTAATACCATGTTTGAGTAATAGTTTAAAATGATGAGATTATTTAAATAACTTATTCATAAACGTTAAGTTAAATTAATAATGTTAGGTCAATTGATTGAAGAATCATCCCCTTTTGCATCTGAAAGGGTTAATATTTAATTTAAAAGGATATAACGAAAGAGACAGAATCTGCTCATTAATGTCGCATCATGTGATTCGAGAACAACGTTCCCACTCTTAATTATGCAAAAGTTAAAGCCATGGACTCTAATTAGTAGTTATTTCCAAAGGGGACTAATTAAGTTGATGTAGGCGCACTAAACAGGTAATTAAGACTTTTAACAAGGGGGGGCTACATGTTTCTGTGTAGTTTATGACCATTGGAAAAAATGAATGAACGTAAAAAGAAAATTATTTGTTATGCATATAAGTAAACAGTAAAAATATGAAGAAAGATTCTCATCTATTATATACTTCAGTGTAACGAGATATATTTTTCCACAAAAGTGTTAAAGTATTTTTCATTAATTATTTGCGGGACCTCTAAAGTTTAAAACCTAATAAACATAACTGGTTTAAGGATGGTTAAATATGAAAAGATGTCACTCGAGGAAATTTTTTAGCGGGAAACTTAAGGTTAAATTAAAAATATAGAACATTAAAGTAATGGAACAAGCCCAGTCATGCACCCAAATATAAAATACCGGGTGATCCAAATTAAACAGGAGGTGTTTAGACCTCTCTGTAGAGAAAACTATTTGATCAATTTCACCCAAATTTCATACACATGCTCCCCTGAGTATGCGGTTTCGATTTCTGAAAGAAAAAATTGAGTTCATATTTCGGCCGCTAGGGGAGGAAATGGCGCTGCGGAGCAGGCAATTTACATATTACTTAACATGCGCAACATCCTCTGCCTATATAAGGAGTCGTGAAGCATTTTTCCACCATACGAGGACTCCGTCATGAAACTTACTTTACCAGATCGCGCGTTACTTGTTAAGCTCTTTTATCAACGAAATAGCAATGCTTCTGCTGCACTTAAAGCATTTCGGCAGGTAAAAGGTTTACGCAGACGCACTCTCACAATTACAAATCTTCGAAAAATGGTCTTGTATTTTGAGGAGACTGGAACATTCGCCATTAAATCAGGACGAGGCCGCAAACCAACTCGAGTGCAGCAAATTGAAGAAGTTGCAACTGCAGTAGTGGAGCAGGGAGCAGCAAGTGCACATGGTAGCAGTAGTGCACGTGCGATATCACGGGAATTGGACATGCCATATACGACAGTGTGGAGAGTTATGAGAAATGTCCTGAAGTTTTATCCATATAAGATAGCCCACACTCAGCAATTGCTTTCTGGTGATAATGACGTGCGGAAAACATTTGCTTTGATGTTCATTGCTCGGATGACAGTGGATGATGAATGGCCTTGGCAGATACTGTGGAGTGATGAGGCCCATTTCCACTTGAATGGCGCTGTAAACACATGTAACTGCCGTATTTGGTCTGACACAAATCCCCACGTTCATCAACAAATTCCGTTGCATGCTCCAAAAGTGACAGTGTGGTGTAGCTTCACCTCATCTTTCGTCATTGGTCCTTACTTCTTTGAAGAAAATACGGCCTCGGGGCCAATGACATGTTCTGTTACTGGCTCTAGGTATGCATTTATGCTCTGGAACTTTGTCATTCCTTTGCTTCAACAGAGAAATTGTCTTGACACTACAATTTTCATGCAAGATGGTGCACCCCCGCACATCGCGTTGCCTGTTCAAACATTATTACGGCAAAACTTTTCGGATGACAGAGTGATTAGCAGGTCATTTTCAACATCTTGGCCGCCTCGGTCACCCGATCTTAACCCTTGTGACTTTTGGCTGTGGGGATATTTAAAGAGCTGCGTTTATAAAGGCAATGTTCAGAACGTAGCAGTCTTAAAAGACAGAATTTCGTAACATGTATCCCACCAATGTAATAGTAGATCGACTCACTGTGCTAAACACTCGATGGATAATATAATACACAATAGGCACAGTTTTTGAAACGAAAATTTATTCGGCTTTAAACGTTTTTTAAAAGCCTTGAGCTTTCATCAAAGAAGTAAAAAATCTAAGCGTACATCGCTCGTAAGGGGGAGTGTACGATTGTTTATTGTATAAAGGGTAAGGTTGTGGGTGATGTTGGTGGATTGGCACCCTCTATCCGTCGAACCAGATGAATGTGGACTATAAGGGGAAAGTTGGATTGTGTTAAATTTTTTTTTTTAATTAAAGTATATGACAAAAAATTATTGGTGAAATTTTAAGGGGAGAAAACGTGACCACGCCGGATGGATATTGGCTGTAATATATAAATCTTTCACCAGGTGCTCGGTGTTTTGATGGATTAAGGTTTCAAAAAAGTTAAGATCAGCGAGAGACGGAAGTTTGCAGATTAACTTCGCTTCATCGAAGTTAAATTTGTGGTCCAAAGACCAGCAATGAACGGCTATGGATGATTTAGTCAATTCTTGTTTTTGTACGTATGCCCGGTGTTCTTTAATCCTGAAACGGAGTGCACGACGAGTTTGGCCGATGTACGATTTTGAGCACGAGCATGGGATTTCATAAATACCCCATGAGTTGTGATCCGGAACCGAGTCTTTTAGTTTTGAAATACAAAGTTTATTGATGGGCGTGAAAGTGACTTTAAAATTAAACTTGCTAAGAATAGTAGCAATTTTAGTGCGGATATTGGGAACGAACGGTAAGCAGATAGTTTGTAGAATAGGGATGTTGTGAGAAGAAAGATGGGTGACCATAATGGGCTGGTCATGAAAACAGACTTCGAATTTCGTTTAAGCGTTTACCATAAACCTTCTTCCATTTCGTTGCCACCACACTGTTCATCAGCACACCCAATGTCTCAGAAAATGAGCAGTTTTTACTGGATTGTATTCAGTGTATCAAAATTTGCTCTACTGAAGAAGACCGGAATAAGGAACTCGAGTTCATCAAAAACATTGCCATATTCCGAGGCTGCAAACCGTCTATTGTTGATCGGGCCGTAAAAAATTCTCCTCCAAAAAACCGGACACACATCTTTCTCCCAACAGCATTCCTATTTTATAGACCATCTGCTTACCGTTCGTTCCCAATATCAGCACTAAAATTGCTACTATTCTTAACAACTTTAATTTTAAAGTCGCTTTCACGCCCATCAATAAACGTTGTATTTCAAAACTAAAAGACTCGGTTTCGGATCACAACTCATGGGGGGTATTTATGAAATCCCATGCTCGTGCTCAAAATCGTGCATCGGCCAAACTCGTCGTGCACTCCGTTTCAGGATTAAAGAACACCGGGCATACGTACAAAAACAAGAATTGACTAAATCACCCATAGCCGTTTATTGCTGGTCTTTGGACCACAAATTTAACTTTGATGAAGCGAAGTTAATCTACAAACCTCCATCTCCAGCTGATCTTAATTTTTTTGGAACCTTTTCAATCCATCAAAACATCGAGCACCTGGTGAACGATTTATCTATTACGGCCAACATCCATCCGGCGTGGTCACGTTTTCTCCTCTTAAAATTTCACCAATAATTTTTTGTCATATACTTTAAATTTTTTAACACAATCCTTCACACAGCCAACTTTCCCCCTACAGTCCACATTCATCTGGCTCGACCGATAGAGGGCGCCAATCCACCAACATCACCCACAACCTTACCCTTTATACAATAAACAATCGTACACTCGCCCTTATGAGCGATGTACGCTTAGATGTGCTTCTTTGATGAAAGCTCAAGGCTTTCGAAAAACGTTTAAAGCCGAATAAATTTTCGTTCCAAAAACTGTGCCTATTGTGTAATATATTATCCATCGAATGTATCCCACCTCCAAGCGAATGAGTTACGTTCTGCCGTGGAATGTTGTGTGCATCGAATGCAATTTCTAGAGCAAAGAGACGGGGGACATATCGAGCCGTATCTGTGATGATAGTGTGGTTCCACATATGATAGCAATAAAGTTATTGCATAAATCTGTTTTTAGTCATACCTACTATCCTACGGTATACTGTAATTTGTAGTTAATTTCATGTGATTGCAATAAAGGTTATTGCATGTTAAAACACTTTTTCGTTGTTAATATTAATAAATTGCCTGCTCCGCAGCGCCATTTCCTCCCTTAGCGGGCGAAATATGAACTCATTTTTTTTCTTTCAGAAATCAAAACCGCATACCCAGGAGAGCATGTGTACGAAATTTGGGTGAAATTGGCCAAGTAGTTTTCCCAACAGAGAGGTCTGAACACCTGTTTAATTTGGATCACCCTGTATAAACAAGAGCTGAAAAATTATTTGTTCATGATTGAATCAAATTTTTGGAGGATTTCAAATTTGAAGCTGATATCAATGCAGATGAACGAATAGTTATTTTATAGTGTTATTAAAAGTTTCTGGTATCCACTATATTAAGAGAGGTTACGTTATTTGTTTTCCTATAGTATTTATCCAGTGAGAAAGGGGTAAGTCTATATAAATTAAACATTAGCTAATAAACGTAACAAAAATATAACTAGAAATAAAAATTGCAGGAGCCTTGCCTTTAAAAACCGAGAAAATTGCATATTTTGTATTAATTTTTGTGCATGCTGAATAAAATACTCCCATTATGTCTCGATTTATGTTTGGTGAAAAAATCAAGTACATTGTCGTTGATTCTAGATACGTATATCCTGCTTTTTACTTCTATGTATTTATAGTAGACAACCTATCCCTAATCTTCGTTAAAAACTTACTCGTGTAAACATCTTACATAATACATTTTAATTTACGACTTTACATTCAAGGTTTCCTAATTAGATCAGTTTAGGAATTTTTTAAACTAGACAAGTTAAGAAAATTTGCTTCAATTCAAAGTTTGTATAGCTTGACAAATTACATTTATCTTCGGTTTAAATCGTTATTTTTTCCAAATATTTCATCTAGCTGTTTTTCGAAGGAAACGAAAAGCAGAAAATACGCTTTATTTAACCAGTTTAGGCCTTATACAATGGTTGTATAATAAAAGTATGAAGAATTGGCAAGCATGGACAGCATATCAAGAAAATTCAAACTGGTGGAATATTGATATTTAGATGCTTATTTTTGTACTTCGACATTATGTTCAGCTATTATTTGCCCACTAGTGGATAAAGGTCTCTTCAAGTTTTCTCCAGAATTATGTACTTACAGCTATCTCTGTTATTTTATTATGAGTTTACTGTTTCCGTCCATCTTGTAAATGGATATGCATTCGTTCTTTGATGACTTCAAGGTTTTATAAACATAGTAGTAGAATACATAAGCGGAATGCTCATATATTAAATTTCTCAGTTGTATCGAGAGGAACATTACAGAAGTAATAACTGCAATCGAAATGCATATTAATTAATCTTAAACATTTAAAAATACCACTGGAATTTAGAAATATTGCTCATATTTAAAAACGAAAAACGCAAGCCTTTTGCCGTAAAAAGAAGACGCCTATTAACTTAGACACACTTTTGAGACAATGAAATAAAGGAACAAAACCTTTTATAAGTAGCAACTTGATTGTCATTAATGAGGGAATTGGCTTTTCGTCACTGCATGAGGTCTGGAACTCTTTTTTATTAACAACAAGTAGCTTTACCGTGACAAATGAAACTGTTTGCCATAAAAAAGAACGTACTAACTGAGAAACACTAAAATTTTTAACTAGCAGCATTTAACCGACAGCAGTTTTATGGTCATTAACTGTAAAACTGGACCTTCGTCACTCTATACGGTTCTGAGTTCGATTCCGGACTTGGGAATGTCAATTTTTTCCCTTAAAATATTTAGCGTAGCGCTGCTATATAAAGCGCCACACCGAAAGAAGGGAAACGTTTAAATGGCAACCAGTTTGATGATTTTTAGCAGGGAAAAGTGACCTTTTGTCACTGCGTGGGTTTTTGTGTTCGATGCTGGATTTGTAAACTTCGTACTTTTTTCTTTACAAAAATTAGTTTGCCATAGAAAATGAACTCATTCACCGTAAAAGGACTACAAAATGCGTATTAACTGAGGAACATTAAAATAAGTGGAAAAAACCTTTAACAAGTAGTAAGGATGAGCGTCATGTTTTACTTTTAATGATCGACGTTTTGCAACCATCATATAGTCACATTTAAAAGTAATGACTTGACTTTCACTATATCTTACAGAATTTAATATTTTAATTCTAAGTTAGTAATAATGTACGTATCGTACCTTATTGTTGGAGACGCCGCTTCGGAGATTGACAAGGAATATTAAGTCCCGTCATCAACTTTCGTATCAGGATCGCCTTTTAGAAATTGGTGTCCATTCTATGGAGTGACGTCGCCTGCAGATTGAATTAAAACTTTTTTATAAATTAATACATGGTAGTTTCCATTCGGACAGACAATATCCCATGATCCAATTGTTCGAGCACCAGGCCACCAGGGGCAATTCTTGTGGGTTGAGATTCCCATTGCCAGAAAAACTTCTGGCTTCTTTTTTCTACGCTCGAGGTTGGAATGCATTGCCACAGGAACTTGTGACATCGCTTTCCCTCGCTGCTTTTTATCGGGCTCTGGAGGTCTTTGATCTGTCATGTTTTTTGAGTTTTTCCATATTGGTTTGTGTCCCCTTGAGTTTATTTAAGTGCTTTTATTTTATTCCGATTGACCATTTTGTATTTCTATGTATTACTCTCAACCTAAGAGTATTTGTAATCTGTTGGGTTTTAATAAATTTATTATTAGTAGTAGTAGTAATCATTGAGCACATGCAAAAACAGCTTCGATATTTTTTAAATCGAAGCATTGATAATTTTTTGGTTATAAATATCGATGTTTAGACAGCCATATTTTTCAAATATCCTATTTTTTAACCAGAAAATATAGTTAAACAGGTTTGATGTTTTTAAAATATAAAACGACGGTGATTTTAAATAGGTTATGGACATTTTTATTAAAGTATCGACGTTTAAAAACAAATCATTTTTAAATAACAATGGTATTTCATCGATATGGATATTGATGATTTGCCATTGATTGCTTACCCATGTTATTTATACATATGTATATATATAATGTATGTATCAGTTTGACGATACGGAAGTATTCAAAGGCTAAAATTTTTTCGAAAGAATGTGAAATTGACGAGTAAATAAATAAATCACAGGATTGATTTCTCGCCAAGATGCCTAAAATACTTTGTTCTAAAACAGAATATTCAGCACTTGCCCTTTATCTTTCTTTGCAAAAACGGCTACAAGCACAAAAGATACTCACGCCCGTCATCCTGCTCTGATATAATGCAGAAATGCTTAATCGCGTAAATTTTCCGCTACGTTGGATAAAATTCGTTGAACTTGAAAATGAAAGTCTTCCCTTTCTCAGGGTTTTACTAACCCACAGTTTCCTTCAATCTATTAGATTAGCAACAACATAAATACAGTTCTTTCAATTACCTTTTCAATCAGCAAATTGTAGGTTTATAGAATGATTAGTAACAAAAAAAAATATTAATGATTTCGAGCAAACATTTATTCGAAGAATATTATCCGAGAAATGTGAACAACGTTAAAAATCAATTACTCCAAGTTAAATAGAATTAATATTTCAAATTTTAAGCTGTCTATAAATCCCATTTTTATATATAATAATTGAATCAAATATTTCACATGCTGGTGGTTTTTTCTATGTAAATGTAATACGAAATTACTTTTGATACAAAGTCTAATAATTAGCTTGTTTTTAATGCTACATTATAGCCTGTGAGAGTAAATATTATCCGTAGATGCAATCAACTTATTAGGACTAACACCCTGCCAAAAACTTTTCCAATTCTCTGATAGATAGCAGTTTGAGGACTTTGCTTCTACACACTCTTAAACAAATTAGCTCCTTTGATGGATATATGAGTGATATTGGTGTAATGTGGACTGGGAGAAATACGCTATTTTCGGAAACAAGAAGGTGGTCAGAACTTACAGTTGACTAAACTTTACCTATTACAAAAAAAATGTTGAAAAGAATGCATCGTTTAATCCATTATACCATAAAATTTCCCTCTTTAAAGCACTACAGTGTATTCCAAAAATGTAAACATATAATCAACATTTAGGGTTAGTTTATTTTACATCAATCAAAGCCATTTATATGTCGTTTTACTGTATGCTGGGCAAAAAGTAGTTTTAAACTTATTAAAAAATCCAACCATTTTGAGCAGCTGAGAAAATAATTGTAAATTTTTAAGACATGCAGTGAATTATTTTTAACCTTTCTTAATCCTTCTGTTCCTACATATTGCGTCTATTCATGTAAAAAGTTGCTGCAAATTTTGCAATGTAAAACGGAACAAACATGTACACATATACACACAATAAATTTCTTAAACTAATAACCTCATAAGTTACAATTTTAGTGAAACCACTTATACGGTATTGTCAAACAGCGCTAGGTGGTTATTTCCGAAAAAATCATGTTACGGTACAACAGTCACGCTTCTTTCAAAAACCCATTATTATAATACTTAAATAATGCGGAGAATGAGGTTGTATTCTCGAAAGTTCTTCAGATAGATCAAGATTTCTTTTTACTAAATTATTCAGTTGCTTTTTTCGGGAAATGGAAAAACGGCGCTTCTTTTTTCTCGCGATACTTCTGGGGCCATTCAGTTTAATTTTTGGAACGTAAAGCAATTTCACGGTGAATCAGAGTACAGAGAGATTATTGCTGCCGAAGAAATGTTCGCGAATTTTTATTTACCTCAATAAAATAACTGAGTTTAATCTCATTTTTCAGTTTGCGATGTGAAGGAAAGAGAAGAACAGATACGTTGGGATATCAAATACATTTGTAAGAGAAAGGCGAAATTAGGTTATTGGAAGTCCCGTACCTACCCACTTTTTATTGTTAGTATGTTTGCATCCGCACTCAGGAAAAATATCGCTTTACGTAATGCTTTTAGAGTAACCGGGGAAGATCATATTTTGGAGTGGGCACAAGTTCAAATTTAATTGGGATTACAATACTGAGCAGCTTTTTACAGACAACGAATTTCCTCGATTTTAAATTGTTTATGCATTTGCATGAAAGGTGTTTTAAAATATGATTGTGGTGGAGCGACGTGTACTTTTAAAAGATTTAACGTTTAGCTTGAAACATTTCATATTTAACTTTTAAAATAGCGAAAGGATATACTATTTATAATTGTAGGATAAGTTTGTATATTTTTTAAATTAAAGTTTGATTGAAAAATAAGAATATGTATGAATGACTTTGTATAATTTAATGATTTTAGTTAGTTAAAATCGGTAACAAATCATTTTTTAAAGCACTACCTTCATTACCCACATAAAGAGAAAAAATATTTTATATTATATTCTAAATGGAGTCAGGATTTATGTGAAAAGCCAATTCTTAAGCTTTTGAGTAATTCTTCTGCCATGAAAATTTAAATAGGGAAATACATGCTTCACTTATTAGTACTTTTATGGAGGAGTAGGGGGCATGGAGTAATATATCTAGAAATCAAAGGAAATTGTGTTTCATATAGATTAATAAACACAATTTATTTTATCTATTTCACCATATCATCATTCTAACTTAAGACAGCAATCTTGTTCCTGTTTCACTGATTTGTCCATCTACCTTTTGGTCTATCGCTGTTTTGCTTTCTTTTCGAATTATGTAAGAGGGAAGCCTTGGAATTTTCTCCTATAAGCATTCTCTGTATTTAACCTTCATTTTCTTTCTACATACTTATCTATTTTATCGCTTAATATATATGTAGCGTCCTAGAGATTCCGAAATTGAATTTCTATGGTGGTATCAGTTGCTTTCAAAAATTTATGAAATGGAGCATCACACAAACGGATGTATATAAAAATATTCAAAAGGAGGAAAGTATTCAAGATATAAAGAGTTTTAGTTAGGGCAGCATCGAACCGTTTCGGGGGGCCCTGGGCTCCTATTTGCACTTTTTACCAAAAAAGCGTATGCAATACCCTGTATCCAGCGTTGATTTTTAAAATTAGCTTTAATCTTATTTCTACGCAGGAATAAAAAGAAGCATTGAATTATCAATTTTTAGTATTTATTATTTAAGAACCGCAAATTTACATTACGTTGAGAACCAGAAAACAAACTGGTTGTCCACTTGAAATATATAAGTATAATATACGCATGTACAACATTTTAATTACTTTTACGACTATTTTCACGTTTTTAAGTAAAAATTATCGAGGTTTGATACTTGTGTAATACAGCTCGTTAAAATCTACATTCTGTACAGCATATACAGCAGTACTGGCGTGCGCAGAAAGTTCATAAGGGGGTTATAGGCTCAATGGGGGTTTACAGATCTACAACTCACATATTCCTATATTAAATATACAAAATTTCATTGCAATGGTGGGTTACAACCCTCATCAACATCCCCTGCCTATGCCGGTGTACAGCAGCTATATTTAAGTATATAGCATTGTAAAACAAAAAACTAGAAATGAATATTTAAAAGCAAAAAATCACACGTAATTCAGGAGTTTAAGTTTTGCAGTCTTTAAAATTTCTGTTTCCTTACTTCAGGGGTCTCCAAAGATTAAACGATATCGTCGAATGATAACTCATTAGCAATATAATGC
>QLNU02015360.1:87657614-87674851 GCA_006491805.2 Dysdera silvatica | reverse complement strand
AAAAGTAGTGAAAAAAACGTCATTTTTAGAAGCCGAAGGGTCGTGAGACCCCTTAGGATAATTAGCAATTATTCTATTTTTGATATTTCTAAATTTTGGTAGTAACTTTTGATATTAAAATTAGAAACTAAAAATAAAACATAGGTCATAAGTATAAGAGGCGACGTAGTTATGAAGATAAAGAATTTAGTAATTCGTGAGAGAATACCTTAATTGGCTCTATGGGTTAATAAAAGAAAAAGCTGGATTTTCAGGCAAAAGTAAAAACAAGAGTTTAATTAAAATTTTAACTTTTGATATAATTTGAATTTTGTTATTTTTCACACATTTTTTTTCCTGTAGCTTTACTATTCCTTAGATTTACTTGGGCGTTTCTACGTCTAATAGAAAGTAACAAAATAACTATTTTTTGAAAGTTGACGCTCTCACCGATTCTGACTCATTTTTGGGAGTTCATTCTTTTGAGAAATAACTCAGTAATACACACCGATTCTTCAACAGCCAGATAGGCATAAAAACTTATTATTATAAAGAGGTAGGTAGACTGTATTTCCTGCTCTTTTGGGAGCCAACTGCATCCCTCAGATTTGTAGTTCATGTTATCATATTTATGTGAAAAATACTAAAATACCTCTATGATATATTAATATTATTAATAATAAAAATATTATTATTATGATATGTATTCGTAAATATAGAAATGCGCACAATTTATCCTTGTAATTGTATAGTGTTTTTTAAGAAAGTGTGTGGTAGAAGTTACACTGTATTAAAGAAAAGAAAGTTCTTTAAATGACATGATTTAAATATCTTTTACAAAGGCAATACACTTGAATTGAATTGAGTGATAGTTTAAAATTAAGAACCCTTACAAGGTAAAAACTTTTAAGATAATTAGAATTCTGCTTTTAAAATTAATAAAATACACTTTCTATTTACCTATTAATCGATATGATAAAATAATTTCGCGTGACTGGATTCCAGTTTTAACTAAAATGATAATGATGAGTAAAGGGTACTTAATGAATTGTTTTATTTGGAAAACATTCTTTCTAAATTTCGTACAAGTAAAACTTGCTTATGCTTGTCCTCTAATCTTATTAAATAACTTTTCACTTGACAAATAAATCTGCTTGAAGCGAATTTCCACAAATTAGTAATTCAAAATAAAGAATGAAAATCTAGGACATCTTGTTAAGTTCTTTAAAGTCTTTATCTAAAAATGTACCAATACTTCTGGAATCTGGGTTAATCAAGAACTTTTATCTATTAAGAGTTTTTTAATTAGGAAAAATACGCTAAATATTTTTCTAATATGTTTTGGATTGTGTTTGTAGACCATATTTATAATATCTCTATGGAATAATAAGTGTTCTCAAAGAGATACTCTTCCCACTACATAACGGTTATTTATAGGAATTAAGTACAGACGTTAATAAAAGGATTGTTTCTTTTTACATCGGCCGAGCTTGGATTCGCAAGTTTTGACTCTTGCGACGCTAAGAAGAAAGGCTTAATTTGCTATTTTTCTCAGACTCCTAAAAACCTTAGAAATAAATAAATGTGTCAGTCTTTTCTTCTCAGAGTCTTATTAGTCAAAGATAAGTTCTAGTTTCAACCATCGTGAGATAGACTGAAGTAAACAATAAACTCCAACTGATAATTCCAACTTGAGACACGACTCCAATAAATAACTCCAACTGAAGTAAACAATAAACTCCAGTAAACAATAACTCCAGTAAACGTAGGCTACTTCCAACCAAATATTCTTAGTAGAAAAAAACTGTCCATTATTCAATATTTTGTGACATATGTTTTTCGAGTTGTTAGAAGTGAATGTTGTCAATATATTGGACTCGGTGTTTCAGCTATGGGGATTTAAAATGTCAATATGTTATACTCGGTAGTTGAGTTAGGGGAATTCGCGGTGTTTGGATTACAATCGAGACTTGGTAAAAGAAAAAAGTACTTTTAGTCCATTATTTTCGAACAATGGACCAAATTTTATGAGATAAATATTCGAGTTGATAGGTTTTATAAAAATTTGAGAATAAAGCCTAATTTTTATTTGATAATGTAACAATCAAAAGGTATACACAATCTGCAAAATCACATTGCATTTCTCTTTGTGAATGATTTTATGTTTTTTGAAACAAATATATACTGCTTTTTTTATTATAATACATAATTCAAACTCCACAAAAAACCTGTTTCATGCCATTGCATGTCGAATTTTGCTTTCTTCAATAGAATGGAATTTTAATTTTTCAAGGAGTACAAACCATTTCAAGAAATCCTGAAAAAATGATATGCTCGAATGTTACTTGAAAAATAGATCCAGAAACCGGTCTAACTCGTTTTCTGTCTTATAATTTTTGTTACAATTTTGTTCTAGAAGCTACAGAATATCGAATCGAACAGAACATTTATTTTTCTTCATGGCTATTCGCCGTAAAAAAGAAAATTTCAAAAGGCATTCTCTTTTACTTAAATATACTCATTTTTTATTTCAAATAAATAACACGCATTTAATTAGGAATTAAATTCGATAGCTTCGAACCATCTTTATATATATATATCACCACAACTCATACAAAAAAAAGAAAACTATAGCTCAAAGTATATTTTTTAAACTTACAATTTTAACGTAGATAAAGAAAATGAATTTGTCATTTCAATGGTTTTTTTACCATTTCTTACTGCGTTTCCAAATTCAAATTAAAGATAATATTATATATATTCAGACTGTTAAAAAGTATTCATGTTTTCATATTAGAGCATAAAAATATGAGCGAAGTTTATATATGAGTAAAATTATTTGAAATTTATTTTTGTATTTATTCTGTTTTCGAACTCGTTTCGTTTTTCCTTTCACTATTTTTTAATTTATAGGGTTAAGTTTTTTGACTTCAATTTATATAGAAATACCTAAAATTACAAGCTCCTATCTTCTTATTTGCACAAACTGGGCGTCGTCTGTGTCATTAAAGAGTCAGGAATTCGCGTTAAGAGTTTGTGTAAACTATCGCTTTATCATTATATTTACTCCTTCGAGCTGTTTTAATAGTGCACTAATTCAAACGCTGAGCAAATAGGGTGTAGTGAGTGCTTTGTGTCTAACGTTCCTCTTAATACCAATTTTCTCCATGCACCTACTTTGAACGTAAAATCGTAAGTTTTAATTAAACGAACCTACAAGATAATAATTAAGAAAATAAACGTGCATGAAGAGTGGGTTTACATTTATATCTGAATAAATGGAAACGCTCCCTTTGTTTTCCGAAAGTATCGCTTGCTATTACTCTTGGAATGAACTACGGACTTAAAATTTCAATTCCAGTTTCCATAAAGAAACCGTATGGATTACATCAAGTGTAGAAATATTTGGCCGTAATATGATGAGGTAAATAATTGTTAAAATGTAAAATGTACTTTACGAAAAGAAAAAAAAACTGCAGCTCATTGAAAACTTTAGCAAAAAATAAAATCGGACTACTATTGTTTCAGGATTGTCAGATCCAGTGCAGGATGTCGATTTTTTTGTCATAAAATGTTGATCTTAAATACCAAAGCTATAATATAGTAGCTAAATGTAAAACTATGGAGTTGAACTTCTCCGAATTATTTCATTTAATTGAATTATATGTATGAAACCAACAGTTTCAAATCATTCATAGAACGGAAATCAGTACAAAATTACCTGTAACATTTAAAAAATTTCTTGTTGCACTCTAAAATTAATTTTAATGTAAATTAAATAAACTAAAAATTTGTATATTGGTGCATAAATAAAAATGCTAATAGTAATTAAGAATAATTTTTCTAAATTAAAAAAAACCCATTTACTTCTAAAAATTAAAACAAATTATTTACTAAATATAAAACTTCCCTGGTGAGAAAGCTTGCAAAAAATTTTATAAATATTGTATGCTTTCATATATTCACCTTCCTGAACGTTTTAGTCAGAAATGCTTCGTTGGAATAAATTCACAATATTTGTACCTTACTTTCCATAAACACGCCATAACTGTTTAAAAATTTATGCGCACATGTTTTATAATGTGGTACATTTCCTTTGAATAAATCCTTGATGTTCTACACTTAGGACAACAATGTTGTCATCAAAATACTCACTTTATGTAAAAGAAGAAATTCTTTCTGAATATCAAACAGCTACATGAGTCTTTATCTAAAAGGAGGGTGCCGTCTTAAGTATAAACATGACTCTAAAACGTCCCACAAACACCTACATGTTACAATCAATTCCATTGTAAGTTTTAAGTGTAGCATTATCTGCCAACAATAGTCCAGTCTTTTTAAGCGATTAAAGAAAGAAAAAAATAATAAACACATGGTAAAATTTAATAAACACTAATTTGCCGGCTTGGAGCGATATAAAAATTGAGACTAAAATATTCTAGAAGGATATAAATCTTTAAAAAAAAGAAATAACCAACATGAAACATTTTCTTGATAAATCGCTCGTAGAGGAAACCCTGATTTCGCGCGTCCGGTGAGATACGATCCCACGATCCTTTGATTACCGGATAAATATTCCACGCATTAGGTTAGGGACAGCTATCAAACTCCCAGCTGCGAGCGAATGTAAAACTTTACAACGGTCCAGTTAGCATGTATTGGTGCGATGCCTAGACCGCTTTTTTAAACCCAAACGCAACTAAATCGATATCATTTATTTTCAATATTAATACTTGTCTCAGTTGGGACGTCCACTTCGTTTGACTTTGTTGCTGGTTTAAAAAGCTGTCCAGTCACCGCACCCAGATTCCCTAACTTGTCCGTCGTAAAGTTTTATATTCGCTAGCCGAGGAAAGTAAACTGCCTTAGCTCAATTAGTAGAGCATTTGACCGGCAATCAAAGGATTATGGAATCGTGCCCCACCGGATGCACGAAGATACTTTCTCTGTAGGTAATTTATCCAGAAATATTGCTACCGTCGTCCTTACAAATGGACTTATTTACTTTTAATATGAAGCATTTTGTTTCAGGAATGGATCCCTGGCCCGTTTCTTTTAGACTCTGTTATATACTCGTACATTACTCAACATTAACACCGCCCCATTCAGAAATCTATACCGGAGAGACGTCGAAATTGCCTTGTGCGTCTCTGCAGATAATACAATGATCTACTAAAAATTACTTGTACTGGATTTCGATAGTTTCCCTTTATTTTCATGGCTGAAAATTAACTAAATTCTGCTCGGTTTTGAAAATTTTCCACCCAAAAGGAGTGGGTCAGTTGAGATGACAAGTAATGCAGAGGCAGCCATGGGATTTATTTCATTTCTAGCCAGGTATAATATAAAAAGAAATAATGAAATTCCAAGTAAATTTGGGTAGTTTAAAAGATAGCTATAGCCCGCAGCAACTCATAAGTCTGTATTGCTATGACACACTACAATATATCCTGAATGGGAAAAATTCAATGTTGAATGGGAAAATTCACTTGAATATATTAGTATTTCCAGTAGCTAAGCGGAGGCAAGGGGGCGGTCCCCCATGGCACCACAATTCGGAGGGCGGCAATTAGCCTTTAAAAAACAAAATTTATTTGTTTTGTTACCCCATTGGGTGGGGTGGGGGCAATGACAGTCACTCGCCCCGGGCGGCAAAATATCTAGCTACGCCACTACTTCCTTCTTATAGAAAGTATGAAATCAAAAAAACCTTCAATATTTCATTAGGTTTACTTTAATAGTGTTCTAACGTGCTAGTTAGTACCATAGAATTCCCATTTTAAATATTTTAGAATATCGTAAATCATTGCTCTAAATTTCTTGGTATATGTATTTCACCTGAATTGGTTGCCTTTTCAAACGGCAAAATACTTTTTAAAAGAACCCCATTTTTCTATCGATTTTTATGGAAGTCAAAGCTTAGGACCACGGTCATGGATTAGTGTTATCTCTCCATCATCGCTCTCAATAATTTAGCTGTATATCGTAGCACCATTATCCTTCTCATAGTGAGCATTGTCGTTATTTGCATCTTCCATCAATTTGCGTCATTCTGGTAGCATCCGGCAGAACAAAACATTTAAAGAAATGTCTAGGTGTGAAACTAATGTGTTAAGGGGTTTCACTCTATGACCCTTGCGCTGAATTAAATAAAATATATTCAAATATTTCTGAGTGTTGATTTATTTTTAACAACGAACCAATATCAAAGTCTTGAATAGCTAACTTAATGGGATCTGAAGCGCTTAGAAGAACCTATTTTAGTTCCTTCCTGAAGAAAATTCCAGTCTTTCAGTTTTAAAGCTAACAATTCAACACGCATCTTGGACAAATTGAGATATTCCAAACCAGATTATTAAGTTCTGGCTAATTAATTTTGTGAGGTCTTTCCTACAAAAAAATGTGGTTCCTCTTTTATTTCATCACCTAATGCAAAAAACCTCTCCATAAATGCGTTATTTTGTATAAAATGTCGAAGTAGCTCAAAAAGAGTATTAACCAATTACATGCAATTGGAGCCTGTAAGACAATTTCTGACCTCATATTCGAGATCAGCACAGCAAAATACATAAGAATCAGCTAAAATTATTCATTTAACAAAATCACTGTCGACCAGTCTTATTAACCTTTTGCCGCAATCTAATGTTCTTTCGAGTCTTTTGAATGTTTTATTCGTTTACATCTGCACTCTTTTTCCCATAGGGAGAAAAAAATGTGCAATGTATTCATGATCGAGTTCATTGACTGGATTGATCAGGTTCTTTTCTTTTTCAATTTCAAGTACTTTTCCATGTACGTACTCGTTTTGATGCATCCTATCTTCGTTCTTGAAATTTTGTTCTCACTCCTTTTGCCCAGTTTCTTTGTTTTCTCTTGTAAAGATTCATCAGGTCAATCTTTCCCGCTTTTCTGCCTTTTAGACTCTTACCTTTTTTTACCCATCAGTTCCTTATCGACGTTGAACAATCCTTTTACTTTTTTTCAGACAATTCATCGAGGCTTTTTCTCTCAACCTACTACCTTGCAGAAAGAGATTTATTACATCCCCCTTCTTTTCTTTTCTTTCATTTTCATGGTTTTTTTAATTTTCTTCCCTTCGTCTTTCCTACCGCGCGCGCCTCTGACTATTCTTCACCTTTACTGAGCGCAATTTCCTTTATCCCGTGTAAATGGACTTCAAACTTCCTCACACTTTTCAATATACTCTCTCTCTCTCTCTCTTTCATATAACTTACATGAGGCATAATTTACACAAGACATTATAAAACCCTTAACCATATGAAAAGGTCTTTCGTAATTAAAACCTTTCCCGGTTACTACATTATAGAACAATCTTTACTTCCATGTTCCTTGTATTTTGTTTCACTCTAAGGCAAAAAGCTAAAATTTTAACCATCAATAACTAACAATTCGAGACTTGTTTTTCCATTTCGATAGACGTTCTCAACCTCTTACCAAAAACTTCGGCATCGGAAAACACTTTATTTCTAAGAACTTTTAGTATCATATAGAAGTCCTTCAAAAATATTTCGACGTTAAGTATAATACGTCGTCTTCTATTTCAAATAAGAGCCAGTTCAATAAAAATCTGTCTGCTTCCTACTAATTATATTAGAGATATTCTCAGCTTTTCAAAAATTGAGATTATTTACTACTATAAAAGTATTTCAGTTAATTTTAAGTTTTAAAAATAGTTCTACAAAGGCATCCCAATCCAAAGATTTATAAGTTTTGTTTATATATTTATGATCAAAATTATTTCCTCGTTTAAATTTAGATTTTTGCAGCGTATAAATCTCCCTCCTCTCTTTTGTTTTTAAGGTGATGAAAAAAAAATTATGTTTGATTCAAGATAAATAAGGTTTCTTTTTAGAAGGTGCTCTATCCTTCACGAGGCATACTTTAAGACCGGAATTTAATCCACAAGATTTATTGGTCTCAAACAATCACAAGTTCAATAGCACAGAATTTTAAAACGACAATATCGTGCTAAGTTTTCTGCAATACTTTAACTAGGTTGTATGGGGATTATCTCAACTTCCGTGCAAGTTTTACACCCAAAAATTTCTTCGAGCATTTTATAAAAATAGGTGTTAATCTTGAAACAGAAGTATCTATTAATTTAAACTTTTTAGAAAAAATGGGAAAAACATTTTTAGTTTTCGGAGGAACAATATTACATTGAATATAAACTCGTGTTTGTAAAAATTGCAACACCATGAAGGACTCGTCCGAATTGAATGAAATTTAATGTACAAACGACCTGTGTTGATACAAATAAACGATTAAAATTACAAAGCAAAAAAACAATATTACATGTCGAAAATCAGTATTTGGTGAAGCCACCACGCGCTGCAATAAGTGATGCTATACGACGTGGCATGGAATCAAACAGATGTTGAATGTGTGCCTGAGGAAGAGCATTCCAGATTGCTTGTATGCGACCCCAAAGTTCATCTGTAGTAGCTATGGGACGAGGATCACGAGCGAGACGCCGACCAACGAAATCCCACACATGTTCAATCGGCGACATATCCGGCGAATAGGCAGGCCAAGGAAGAAGCTGTATCTGTTGTGATGAAAAGAAGTCTTGAACATTCCTGGCAATATGTGGGCGGGCATTGTCCTGTTGAAATACAGCTCCGGGAATGCCTTGAAGGAAGGGAACAACTTCGGGCTCCAGAACTTCATTGATGTACCGGTTGCTGTTAAGATTACCCACAATTCGTAGCAGCTGAGATCGTACATGTATAGAGAACCATATTTAGAAATTTTAGGATCTGCTCTTTATGGTAAAGAGATATGAATTATTGAAGGATTAGTTGTATTGGAAAGAAAGCGGCAAGCACGGCGGTCCGACAGGGAAAAACAAACTCCCAGTCCAGACGGATTTTACGACCAAGAGTCTCTAGTGAAGATCGAATGTGACAAAGGCAGGGCAATAAAATTTGACAGTCGGTTTATAGGGGTTATAACTCCTCGTGGTTTTCGCTGTTTTAAATCCCGAGAAGAAGGAAGCTGTTAGGGACGTACTCAAGTCGGGCCGTGCTTGTTTGTGGTCAAGCATCAGATAGGTCGTAAGGAGGAGCCATAGTTGAGGGCAGTAATTGTGATTTGTCTAGAAATGTTGGTTGAGAAGTGATTGGTACGTTCTAGGTGATGGACAGATCGAGAAATGATGAGGGATGGTGTAGGAAGAGAGACAAGACGAGGCGAAGCGAGGAGCTGGAGAGAAGAGGTTCGGAGAGAGAACGGAGTGAGTTAGCGGAGAGAAGAGTTTCGGAAGGAGAACGGAATAAGTCGGCAGATAGTGAGTCTGCGGAGAGAGAGTCGAAGAGAAAGAGAAGAAAATCGGAAATGTGAGGTGTCTAGAGTAGAGTTGTGCCGGGGCCAAGTGGCTCGAAATTAGAAGTATAGTAAACACCGTGACATACCCGTCATCAGAGTTGATAGCGACGGAGCAATTGGTGGAGCAAGGGGCGTTTTCCGAAGCAAGGATCTAAAGGAACCTGAGCGTTGATTAGGCACGACTGGCGTTGTGGAGCAAGGAGCATCAGCAGCGGTCATCACAAACCGAGGCAGCGCTTATACCGTCAAGCGATACAACACCGAGGCATACCAGGAGCAGGTTTGTGGCGCAAGGACGAGAAATACAACACCGAAGACATACCTGGAGCAGGCTTGTGGCGCAAGGATGAGAAATACAACGCCGAGACAAACCTGGAGCAGGTTTGCGGCGCAAGGACGAGAAATACAACACACAGAGACATACTTGGAGAAGGCCCGTGGCGCAAGGGCGAGAAGTCGTCGTGGGACACCATACCTGAGTCCTTTCCCTTTTATTTCTCGAATGAGGTTGCAGGGTGCATAGGGTTAGGCTCGGTTAAGTGTCTTTATATACAGCCGGCTAGGCCGAGGAAAAGGGCATAAGTTTAATATGTACACGCATCATCGGAATCAATTTGGTAGGTTAAGAGCAATATAATCTGTCAATTAGATAGCCATTTCGCGCTATAAATATGAAATAGATTGTTGGCCATAATTTAATTGTTCTTTACGATCACAATTATGTATTTCCAGTGTTTTACATTTATTAAATTGTTGTTTGTTTTACAAATGTTTCGTGTTTCAATAAGACTGGCTCATTTACCCTTTGTCTTCCGGCGAAGCAAAAAAATAAGAGATTAAAATATAACCATCATTACATATTTAAGTTTTTTTACGATATAACCGCCATATACTTGAGTTATGATACATGATATTCAATCGCACCCCAGACCACGCTGGGGGTTCGTCCATTATGACGTTGGATAATGCACTCCGGAAGGTGGCGTTCACCGGTATAGCGTCTAACACGGATGCGGCCATCACTGTACCCCAAATTAAAGCGGGATTCATCAGAAAACACCACTTGTTGCCAATCAGCACGCCAGTCTCTATATCCATGAGCCCATTGTAGCCGCAGGTGTCGATGGTTTTGCGTCAGGGGATCCTGTATAAAGGAACTCTTGCACGCAGTCCACGGTGCAGTAGACGCCGACGAATTGATGAAGCACACAATGATACACCTGTAGCAGTGCACCAACGTTCTGCCAACTGTCCAGATGAAGCAAAACGGTCCGTCACCGCCATGCGGACCAGGTGTCTATCATCCCGTGCTGACGTCACCTTTCGGCGTCCACTCCCGGATTTCTGAGTTGTCTGGTTCTCTTGAACCCACTGCTTCCACACTCGCATCACTGTGCTGCTGTTACGCCCCATACGAGCTGCTATTGCACGATAAGAAAACCCTCCTTCACGAAGGCCGATCATTCGTCCCCGTTCAAACTCCGTAACTTGCTGAAATGTCGCCCTCTTTCGTCGTAGAGGCATAGTGACGTCTCATGTAACGTTTACCACTAGCAGATAGCCATACACGCCCCGCTACAGCCCTCTATTTATACGGATCCATCAGCAGTTCAGAGGGCGCTGCTCAGCCCACGCATGCGTGATGACTCTGAAATTCTAATCATTTGAATAGCATACCCTAATTTGCATTTCCTGAAAGTTTCAGCTCAATCAAGTGATTCCTTCATGGTGTTGCAATTTTTACAAACATGAGTTTATTTATGAATGCTATGAGAGGTAATATAAACTAGGATTTCACCTTACTCGTCTTATTATTTTGCTAAGTACAAATACTTTTATCGTTGAGATATTCTGTTCAACTTTTCTATAACATAATTAAGATCGTTCGCATGCCGCATTTTTAAATTCTCCTTATCGTAGCTTTTTCTTTAAAAAGTGAGTTAATTGAATTTACTTAAATAGATTAACTCTCATTTTATGAAAATTAAATATGATGGACTTATTAATTTTATTCTCCCGTGATTCATACTGACTCATATTTTATTCAGGTGTTGTTTAAAATTTTATATGCTCGGAATTAGCTTAATACGTGCTTGTGTTTCTCAATTGTACGAAGAAATTCAATTGGACGTTGTGTTGTAATCTGCTATTTTTGTGTTTTGTGCATAATTCTTGTGAATCGATGTAGTTATGGATATATATTTGGAAATAATTTGAATTTATTTGTTCGTATTCACGATGGAAACTAATCTTAAAGATACAGAAATATCACGTTTTCTGTTAGGGCTTTTACAGATTGGGTAAAAATAATTATTTCAGTAATTAAAAGTTTTTAATAACGGTGTGATTTTGTGTAGTGCAAGGTAGGTTACATGAGACTTAAAATTTTACGTTTTTACTATAATAGCATAATCAATATGAAAAGATTAGAAGCGCTACTGTTTATATATATGATATGGAATTGCAGAAAGAAGTGTTTTTACCCACAATTAAAAAGCACAGTTTAACAGGTTGCATATAGCTCATGAGATACCTTGGTTAAGAAGATTCAAACTTATTTTGACGACTATATATAATAGTTAATTCAAATAAATATACATTTTTAAAATAATCGCGTCGCTGTATAGAATTTCCTCTCACTTATATTGACCTCGTGATGCTTCGTCAACTAAATTTTCATACGTTATAACTAATTTTACTAAATAATAACTAGTTAGAACACGATTTGCATTTGAAACAATTGCATGCACTTACAAAACATGTCAGAATTAAAATATAAGTACTGGTCCCGCAAAAATATTTATTTTACGATACATTCTTAGTTAATAAATCATAGTTAATCTGATGACAATTAAAAGAAATTATAGTTTGATTTAACGATTTATAATCAAAAATGTTCATTTTTAGAAGTGCTATACTATTTGACAAATTCATTTCAACTTTAACTGAGTACTCTAAAAAATTACAGTTACCCAAATTAAAGTCGTAATACTTCATTCTTTCGAATTATGACATTTTTACTAGAAAGCTTAAACGTTTATCTATTACACTTCAGCCATAAAAGTATAGTAAATCTACTGTGTGATACTACTTTGAACACAGCATCATAAACTGGGGTTTTAAAAGTTTTCGCAAACAGTTTTCTTCTGAACCAAGTCACGTTACCTTATCAGAAATATGCATTATTCATACGTGCACTTTGAGAGAAAAAGAGTTTTTTAAACAACGATTCGCGCGTGCTACCTTGACTTGTACTAAATTGAAGCTTTAATGTTCTGACGGAAAATAAATTGTTAAAATGATAAATCGTCGAATTGTTTTAATACAAACTACTGCTAAAATCCTAAATCTTTTACAGTTTAAATAAAATTTATCCTCTTACCATGAACTTCGACTGTAACGCCCAAAAGAAACTCTCATTAGTTATTGGTTTAGAATCTATATAAACAATAATTTTATTTTGAAATTAATATTTGGCATGGACGAATTATATCGTTCTTTTAATTTCTCTCTCTCTTTTAATATCTTATTTGCTTTACAAATGTACATGTAGAGCTCCCCAAATTCGGACACCCGATCGCCATTGACGGCTACGTTTCTGCAGTTGGCGAGCAGGAAAATTGGGCTATGATTCAAAGTATGAAATAAATTCTGTATTAATGTTGTTATTTGTTTGGAATATACGTTGTGGTTTGGTTTTTCCTTTCTGAGGGTGACTATTACTGTTCTTGTCTGGCGAGTACGGTACAACGCAATCTGCAGAGCCTTGTATATATATATATACTTATGAATAAATTGTCCTCATTAAAATACATATTTTTAAATCCTTTCACGAAATTAAATGTATTCCTTCAAGCTTGTTTAATTTTAAAGAGAAACCAATTTTCGATAATATGCATCATTTAAACGTACATTCTGTATGAATTAGTATTTTTCAAAACTTAAAATTAAAAACATATTAGCAAATAACCTGCACGATAAAAAAAAAGTATTAAAGAAAAACCACTATTTCTCCAAATCTTTTAAATTGATTTAAAAAAATTTTACTAAAGGAACTTATGTGGTAAAAAGGTCTGAAATTTTTGTATCACATTGTCAATACAATAATAAAGTTTTTCTACTGTAGAGTTCTTAGTACTTTTGTTTGTTTGTTTTTTATGATGTAACGACAGGATCTACAGTCTCTCCAGAAATCTAAATCTCTTTCACGTAGGTTATCAAACTCTGAAATTTATAATTTTCAAAAATTCTTACGAAGTACCTTTCAAAAACTGTTATTTAACACTCGATTAGAATTAAATATAGTGCTAATCATTGAAGAATATAAATAAGTTATACTTTTAGAGAAATTATATGGACATTTTCTAAGATATACTATACATATCCAAAAACCACGGTGTACACATGAAAAACGCAACGTATAAACATGCAACACACCATGAGAAAACACGCAACAAGACACTGTAAAATCATGCCAGCGAATGTTATAAAACTTGACTCGTAATCGTTAAAAAGTGAGATGGAAGAACGCAGTTTAACCTTTTAGTTCTCAAAATATAATTTTGAGAAACATAGAATAATATTTTTTAAAACATATTTTACATTTCAACTTAAATTTAAATATGCAAATCACTTTACCTTTTATAAATAACTGATATGATTTATTAGATCCACTTCATATTTTACTGACTGCATTTTATTTTACTTAGTTGAAAGAAATATAAAATTTAGATTAATATGAAATCAATTCTTATACTACCAGACGAAAATCTAAGACTACATTATCTCATACAAGCCTATATATTGTTTTATTGAAGCATTACTATCAAGGTTATTGTAAAAGACGTATAATAAAGTACGTGTTTTGCTCAAAATTTAATTTATGGCAGAAGAATGCAAAAGCTCTGTCATTGTGGGAAATGGAAATTTTGCAAATCTTTTTCTACATAATGCTTTCATCCAAGGCATTGAGTAATGCTTAGTTTTCAAGAAAATCATATTATTAACGATCCGCTGCGTTTATTTAAACGAGTAATGCTAGTGTGCAATATCTGAAACGCTAGGGATTAAAAAAATAAAATCGTAGTAAACGCCGTGAAGTGCAACTTGAATAAATTACATGAGTAAATGAAAGAGAAACTGATTAATTTCCAATTATAAGCAATTACCTTTGAACGATTTCTTTTCTTTTAATCTATCGGGGATTGCTTATACTATCATTTTAGTAATTTTTAATACCTTTCGGTGAATACAGCACTGATGTTCGAATTTATCTTTGTGTTATTTAGTCACATGCTCGAAGCACTTGAAATCGACTTTGCAATCGACTCCGTAATGGACCAATGTATTGATGGGAAATTAATCACGTTAGTCATCAAAATTCAATAATGGCATAATCGCCTTTCAGTTTAAATACATCATTACATAATTCTTAACAGTATTTAAAATATAAAAAACAAACAAAGGGGTATTAATATGTCTCACATTTAAATTGAATTAATTTTAATTTAAACTAATCAAAATCTTTTGAAACGCTAATGAAAGCAAACATTTTGATTCAGAATTTTCAAATATTAAATACACTTCTCCAGCAAACACAATCCAATCATTCGTTTATGCTGATATGTAGCTGTGATGACTTTACCAAAATGGGGGAAATACCTTCATTGCTAATTATTATTCGCAGCTCAAGTCGTCCATACCTTTCTCATGGATCGCACACTTCTGTTTTACGACTGATTTAATTTACTCCATACTCATCAAGAGGATATGTCACGTGCATTGATTATTCAGATCCCTGTATTAAAGTTTCGTAGTTCTCAACTAAATACGAAAAGACATTATCCATCAAAAGTCAGAACAAGAAGTCATCAATATTTCGTGAATTGTTGACTTTAATGTCATAAATATTTATTTTTGTGTCATGCAGAGAAAATGTGCCAAATTTAAGAAGACGTTTTATTTAATAAGCATGTCAATAAATGTCGCATTTGATGGGAGGAAGTGTCCCGTACATCAGATCGAAAACGATCGATATAACGAACTCGATTTTGTTGTCACTAAACTCTGTTAGAAATGACCTAGACCAAACCGAAAGTTTTGGGAAAACGTTGCTTCTTTGAGGAAGCGAAAATTTTGAATACCACCTGAACGTCCATTAAGTAACGTGTTTACAAAATATTTGGTAAAATTTCCAATTATGAAGATTAAAAAACTACTAGTGCTTACATGTCTATGCGCGACCTTGTCCTACCTTCCAAGGTTTCCGTAACAGCGAATATAGATTTTTATGAAGTGAAGTTATTAGCCTCATGCCCAGAGGACCTACCTTTCAATCTGGATCATGGTCATCCTATTACGCCACGGAAACCAAACTCGGGAATGTGGATATGTAAAAAAGTGCCTAGCACCGTATACCACACTAAGAATTCAACCCAAACTTTTTTCGCCGCATTAGAAAAACTTTTTCATTGCCGTACGATGATGTAAAAGCAAGGAGTTTGTCTACTATATGGAAAATATTAGTTTGAATCCCGCTGCCACCGTGTTCTTGTCGCTTTTTTCCTACCGATTCGTATTCCAAGGATTGATTCCACAGTCGACTGAAGTTTAGAACCCTAGAGAAACCGCAGTTCTAAGCGCACCATGATCTTAGCTACTCTTGCGCCATAAATCACAAACAAAAAACACTCTTACCAGTTTAATTTAATCTCTGAATAAACAAAGTAGAGGTGAGACCTGGATATTTTGTTTGTTTTTAATTGAATATGTCGTTAGCAGTTGAATGTCCTTACGCAAATTTAGTTTGAATTAACAAGGTTCCATTTTATTTTTCCTTTGTATTTAAAAAGAAATAAAAAAATTTAATTTTTACTGAATATAGCATAACTTGCATAGAAAACGAATTTTAAGAAATGTGTTTACCATACTGTACGTAGGTTGAGTGGTAAGTAAGGTCTCCTACCGCATTGGGTCTCTAGTAACGGGGGAAGAAAGACGTTTGTGAATGTGCTCGGTAGCCGAATCTCTGTAGTTCAAACGAGCTCAGTTTCAATTCACTGTTTGAAATTCGTG
This sequence comes from Dysdera silvatica, assembly GCA_006491805.2. NCBI lineage: Eukaryota > Metazoa > Arthropoda > Arachnida > Araneae > Dysderidae > Dysdera > Dysdera silvatica. The sequence goes on along the minus strand of QLNU02015360.1, from coordinate 87,658,450 downwards.
TGTAGTAACGGATTCGTTAGGCGTAAGTGCTGCCTGCCTTCCGGTTACGTATAAAGCAACGATCAGTAAGAGATTTGGCATTAAAAGATAAATAAATATTTGAGCCTGAAAGCGGAGAATTAGAACGAAGAATTGGTGAATCGAATGAATTGTTGTTTTATTTGATTACGTTTTTATGGCGCAAGGACAGCAAACGTCGTGCTACGTCGGAACCTACAGTTTCTAGAGAAATACGAACCTCTTAAGACCTTTTAGAGAACCAACTCTAGACTACAGGGAGCAGTTAGCCGAAAGCACCCGTTTTTAGCTTCGTTGGGATTAGAAGTCCATTTAGCTGCACGCTTAGTTAACGCGTTTTCACTGTGCCACTCCAGAAGCTAAATCAAGTGAAAGGATAGCTTTCCTGTTGCATCATGGCTACGCAAGATCATATTTTTTATCAATTAAACATATTCCAAAACGTGCGTCATAAAGAATCGATGGCATTTGCGTTTTTTCCCTAAAGAAAACTTGTGACACCTGCTGGATGGAATCTCTACGTCTCCTATTCCTCCTTAAGCTATTCTGTATTTTGGATCCAAGTTTTACACTACTTTCAAAATATAATCTCTTATACAATAGTATAATTTCATATATGTAACTCTTAATAGTACAGCTCAAAGCATTCATTAAATTTTGTGGTACTAAGATTTCAACATTTTGAATCAAGAATTTATGATTTAGACATGTTGACTCTCAGATACACTTCTGTCTTGAATCTTGATAAACATAATTTCGTAAGCTTTATCCAGGTGTGTGCCGCAATTTTCTCAAATGAGGCCCATCAAAAGTCCGAA
>QLNU02015360.1:87617535-87657514 GCA_006491805.2 Dysdera silvatica | reverse complement strand
CATTATTATTATTATTATTTACATTACATTTGACAGACGATGTAAATAGTGAAAAGCCTGTAACTCATACTTCTTCTACACCTTCCTTACCGTACAGATTTGGCACCATCCGGCTTCTTATTTTTCTCAAAATTGAAAGAACTGTTGAAAGGACAACATTTTTCATCCGATGCCGAAATTAAAGTTGTTGCGTGCAAATAAATAAAAAGTCAACCATTAGCTCTTTTTGTGTACGGAATTGGAAAGTGGTTGGCGCATTTGGAAAATTGTGTCGAAGTAAATGGTAACTGATGTTTTAATATTCACTACCCCTTTGCTACCAGACACACCACGTATAGTTTGTTGATATTTTGCCGTTCACTACCAGCCACACCACGTATGGTTTGTTGTCGCTTTGCCGTTCACTACTAGGCACACCACGTATGATGTGATGTTTTGCCATTGACAACCAGGCACATCACATATGGTGTAATACCACTTTGCTTTGCTATGAGAAAGCTTTTAGCTTAGTGTTGGCTCCTATAGTTCCACATCAGTATTGTGTTTCCTTTCTTTTAGAAGGATCATCCAACTTTCCCTAGAAAAAAAAAGGAATGTCGCCCCTACGAATTACTTCTCCTGTAAACAGTCATGAATGCACGGAAAATATCTTCCCTACAGGATACTTCCCCTGTATACATATATATATATAGGGGAGGTATCGCCTAGGGGCGATACTTCCCATGCATGCATAACTGTGTACAGGAGAAATAACCCTTAGGGGCGACATTATTCTTTTTTCAAATGGTACAGAAAAACGTGTTAGTGCCTGTATTCTGGGTTTATGGGCTAGGCTGTATTGCCTTTATGGGTCCACATATTGTGTATAAATGTAAAAACGTAGTCTAAAAAATAAATATGCTAAAAATACAATAAAAATGTAATTTGTAGAAAAGCTTAAAAATCTAGTATTGCACCGTACATACCAAATTTACGACTAGTAGTGAAGTAGCTAAGGGGGGGGGATACTTTTCCTTTATTTGATACCACTTTTACTGTTTTGTTGGAAACTTATTTTATACGATAGGAGACATTACTTATTATTCAACCCTCGTGCTTATGTTTGATATGCAACGATAACTAAAATTAAGACATTCTGAAAAGCAAAACGGCACGTGATCAGTTTTCTTAAATAATACCTGAAGCAAATGCCTGTTCTTAAAACATTCGGGCCACAAACTAAAGAATATAAATCGGCATGAAATTATGGTACGCAATTTTCAAAATATTTCCCATTAAATACCAAAATTATACGTATTTAAATTATTATTTTGCAAAGGAAATTAAACTGAGAAATTAGGTACCGCAATAAACTAAAAACCACCTTTTCCAGTCTTCGGAGAGTTAATTGCGCTTGAATTTTAAGTATTAGCTCAAGGGTAAGAACTTCAAAGAAATAATTGCATTTTCGTACACTTTTATCCGTAATAACTACATCCATGTGAAATAAACTTCAGATTTCCACATTCCTTACAAGCTTTCAAAATCGGAATAACGAAACAAACGAATTCCATCTCAGTTTGATTATACACCAAAGATTTAACCTTCTTTTTGACATCAATGTATTCTCTTGGTATTACATTTTAAGAGAATACATTCCCGTTTCACATGCATATCCTATCTTAAATATAATATTTATTTGCAAAATAATACATTCCTCGGGAATTAATGTTAGATTCATAGACGATTTAATATCTTTTTTCCACACCCACTGTTTTTGCTTATCTTCATTAATATATCTATGTTATAGATAAAGGCGAATATTTGTCAGTCATTGAGCGTAGAAGCACCACGATAAGCGATGAAAAAACATCACTTTATGATAAATTAAATGCGAGAGTGTGGTACTAATAGAACCGTATACCATACTCTGATTCATATGAACGTCATAGTTTAATATTCATAAAATATACTGGTGAACATTTTTACAAACCAACGCTACATTACATTGCAATTAATTTGCTACACTAAGGGAGCCGCAAATCGAAAAAGTTTGGGTACCATTAAATTAAGTGATAAAAAAGCTATATTTTGTATATTGTGTAAAAGACTTACTTCTTATCGTAATAAATATCCATTGTCTAAAATATCCATATCTTACTATTGAAAAGATTAATCTTCTGTCGGGCTTAAACATCCAGCTCTCGCCTTCAGAAAAATTAACCCCTTAGTATCAGAAACTTTTATCCATTATTATCAAAATGGGTCCTTTCCTCATTATCAGAAATACTCATTGCATATCATCAGAAAAGTTTATTACATATCACCAGAAAAGTTCATTGCATATCATCAAAAAGAGTCATTCTTGTCATCAGAAAGGGTGATCTATTATTGTAATAATGATTTATGACGTTACAAAACTTAAATTATTTCATTGGAATCCGTCATGAGTACTCGATGAGAAGTCACTCGATAAAATACTCTTATCTTGGTATTGAAATTAGTTTGTTTATTTTTTTTGTTATCACTGTGGCAATGAAAAGCAAATTTGAAGCAAATGTTTATAAAAAATGAAGCTGATATTTTATTTTTATAGAAGACTCAAGAAATTAAATCTTTGATAAAAAGCTATAGTTTTGCAATTTGGAATTTACAAACTGTCTCAAACAAAATTCAAATATTAGATATCATTTTATATTATAACACTCTACTCCTTTCGAAATTTCCTCTTACTGATGAGGTTTGTTTTATAGAAGAACGTAAATATAAATTATCTTCCCAAAGTATGGTACTAAATTAAATAGTAAGTTCATACGTCTTAGCATTGTAATCCATTATTTCTATGGTATAACGTCCATTCAAATCAGAATTCTTAGTTTGGGATAAATTATTTGACGTCCTTTAATAGATTGCGTCTTCCCATTTCCTTGTGTAGCGTAAAAAGCAAAGTTTCGAAGGAGTTTCCCAATGACACAGAATTAGAAACAGCTTAGAATGAGATTGTTAACTAATTGAACACATAAAATAACAGAAATTAATTAAACCTTCTCACAAGCTAAATAAAGTCATTTTCCTCAATCAATTTTAGGAGAAATTCCTCCAAACGGCTTTTCGATATAAGGGAAAATGTTTATAAATCTTCCATTACTCGGAAATTGCTGGTGATTTTCTGCTCGGTTTGGAGGAAAATGGATCCATATATCTTGAAAACGGACGATGGCATTCGACCTCTATATGCTAAAAATACATCATTAATCAATTTTCTAGCAGTTGAGCGACGAAGTCGCCGTAATTACCCCAGATTTTCAATCCCCTGAAAAAGCAAGCGACTGAAAATAATACCTCTAGTGACTTCAACAAAAACATTGGCAATATTCGTGAGGCACTGACAGAAGGTAAACACTGAAAGGGATAGCTCTACCCACTGATATAGAAAAGGCGGTCCCAGGAGGCTCAAGCCCCCCATTTTGATACCTAAACACATTCTTCTTCTAAACATCGTACCATATGATCGTCTTTAAAGCCAATTGAGCTCCCCTCATAATTTGGTAACTGCTACGCCTCTATGTCCAGTTTATATTTAAAGAAATGTTACTTGCTTTACTTTTCACAATCTTCGAAATATTGCACGCTTGTTATTTTAGATCCCAGAAACGCCCATGCAGTCATCGAAGACGACGTCGAGAACTTAACGTGACTACGTAAGTCACTCAACATTTGTAATCACGTCGCATTCGATATGCAAAACCAAATTCAAGAAAATAGGATAGAGAGCTTAACCACATTATGAATGGCGATACCATGCTCTTGCACAGGATACCAAACAGTGGGTGGGTGGGTGTTTTTGATGAAAAAGAAAAGGGACTTTAGTAGAAATAAAAATTTTCCTCATGAGGAATTAAATACTATAGCTTATAACGTTGTTCAAATGGGTAGTTCACCTCAAAACTGCCTCTTTGTGTACGGCCACGGGTGAAACATGCCAATCTTGTTGGTGGAAATTGAATCCAAAATTCCAAAAGCTAGGAAGAAGGTACCTATTTCTGTATGATTTAACAGGAAATGAACATTTTTCACATTTTAGTGTACCGCAAAAGGGGCAAAATAAATATCACACACTTTGGATTAAGTAAAAAAATTACAGAAGTTTTCCAAATTCATGTATTTATTTATACAAATTCAGTCATATCATGCAATATTTCTAATATAAAATAACGAAACTACAATAAACGTAATTAGAAAATGGCATGGAAGTAAGCATAGAAATATCAAAATGAAAATTGCGATGCAGATTGATGGAGTACTTATATATAATAAATGACTATTGTTAATGATTAAATTAGTAGATAAAAGTGTGATTGCATCGTAGCGATGAGATTACGCATAGTTTACCTGAGTGCCTACGAATAAAGATATGAATAGTATTCGATAAAAAACATAAAAAAATAATTATAGACTTGAAAACACCAATATCGAGCAATAGTTAAACTTTAACACAAGTCGAATTTATCTGAAAATAAGGTTATTGAGTGTGCTAAAAAGCATTAAATTTAATAAAGTGACTTCACAGTGTCTTTTTAATTGAAACCACTGATTTCAGCTTATTAATGTGGATTTATTAAGTTGATAAGATTGATAGATTTGAACTTATGCAACTGTATCATTATTCGGAAAACACTTTGCGCTTTCTATTTTGTCTCAAATGACCAAAATTACGCCAAAAAATTTATATGATATGGAAAAATTGGAGAAAACGAACTTTGATCTGAGTTCACAGCATAAATGGTCTGTTTGAAAAAACTGGGGAATGAAGACATGATGATTTTTTACACTTGGAATAGTATTCCTGACTCATATGATCAGATAAAAAAGTATGTATTTTGCTGTATTTTTTCTGTATGCTATGTATAATGCTGTATTTTTTCTATTGGTTCTACATATTCATGAGAACAATCTTTTTCAAGCACAAACCGTTTCAAAAATAAATTTGGAAATCGTCTTGTTGATGAGAATCTGGAATTGTGCCTGAAATTAAAAACAACATACAATCTTGACTTACCCAAACTTTCTTCCCATTAAACATGACAATGTTTTAATTTTAATAATAAAAAGTAATTTTTATCTATAAATAAGATTATGTTAAAGTATGATATCTAGTTTTAATCAGTGTGCCTAATTTTAGCCAACTTTTAAAAAGACAAGTGTTTCTTGTTCAGAAATTTGGCTCTCAAAAGCAATTTAAATCGTTATATTGCTGATATTTGGCTTTTTGAACGAATGAGTTTGTCGACCACTAGTCTAAACCAAAATCTTTATAAACTAAAAGTTTCGCTCTCTTTTAAACTTGTTGAACTAAACTAACTGCAATAAGGAGGACAATAAACAAAGACATCCGTTAAATTACTCAGGCACAGTATTTTGATATTTCTAAAACGCTTTTTTTTTTTTTCAAGAAAAGTGGAAAGCAAAAGTTTCTTTTATTCCATCAATGTCCTGTTTTCGAGCATTGAAATCTCATTAAACTACAAATTACTCCAATGTTTCGGAGAAACTAGCTATTTTGGGTCTTTTAATTCCGGAATTTTTGTTTTAAACAAATTGTCGCGAAACATATCCTTTAAAACGTGTCACACGCTTCACTTGAAAAACCACATATCAAATTCTAATTAAAATATATTGCGTTTTCAAATGAATGGAAAAAATATCGTTGGGAGAAAATTCACAATCTATTTCACCGAAATCGACCTAAAAGAACAAAGGAACTCGCCCGAAATCAAACATCAAAAATAAAAATTTGAAAGTACTGAAAATGTTTTTGTAAAAACTGAAATATGCTTCGAAAAAGAACGATTTTTTTACCACGATCCTTTTTCTCATTTGTGAAAACCAAAAATTACTTATGTTTTGGAGTTGTAATTGCAGTAAATCAAGCCACGTAACAACCAAACCTTAACAAGATGCACTCTCCTTTTCCTTTTATCCACGTCGGTGTTAAAATTTGTTTAATAATTAATTAGGCCATTGATTTTTCGAAGCAGATATTTTTATTTACATTAAAGTTGCTTTTGAATTATTTAAAATACATTAACACTTTCCGCTAATATTTGTGTATCGATAACTAAATTTGCAAAGGCCTCAGAGTTGCAAATTTGCATTGGATTTCTATGTATAATGTGCTTATTTATTTATTTATTTATTTATTTATTTATTTATTTATTCGTTTGTTTGTTTCCTTTCTTTCTTTCTTTTTTTTTCTTTCTTTCTCTCTTTCTCTCTTACTATCTCCCTCCCTCCCTTCCTTCCATCCATCCATCATGAAAAAAGAAGAAAAAAAAGAAAGAAATCTCTTGACTAGCCCCCACCCCCTCCCCAACTTTTAACGGACACTCGTGCGAACAAGAAAAGACACATGCAACAAAAGATGGCATATTTCAACAAACAAACAAGGCAAACCGACAGTCAACCTCCCAGGGTACACAATGCACGGTGGCAGATTTATAAAATTGCCGCCCTTAGGCACAGCCTGCACTGCCGCCCCATCCCACCTTTACAAAGAAAAGAATATTTGTAAAAAAGAAAGTATATCATACTCTTAGCGTTTCGTATGTAACGGCTATTTTTCATATAATTATTCAAATTAATAAGATACAACTCAAAATTATTGCTACCATATTCGCCAACTTCGTAGATTCGAGACATTTTTTGAATCCGCAACAATTTTAGTACTGATTCCTGGAACCACTGATATTTTTACGTATATTTCCCGTAGTTGGGAAAAATATACGTACGAATATATGCATCAATTTTATTTTTTGTTATCAGTTCAAGCTTTCCATTATTCATTCGTTTACAACTAGTATCTATAAAGTATATACAGGGTGAATTTAATCCACCGCACCTCCGATACATTTTTGAAATCCTTATGTTATTATAAGCCTATTTGCAAATCATTGTTGGATCGGAAAATGGAATTTTATATTTTTTTGTTTTTTTAATTTTTTCGAGCGGACTATATTTGTTGATTCAGCCAATCATGGGTTAGGGGAGGCCAACCTTCTTTTCAAGATTACACGCCCACTTGGCGAGATATTTTGACTTGTAGAGCCAAATTAGTATAAGATTTATTACGGCAGTATTATTTTATGACGGAAAAAAAGGTTTAATTATTGGTTTTATGACTATTCAACACAGAATAGACTGAACGGAATGATTTCATATTTTGGCTAGAAACTGATTACGCATATAATAAATTGGGTAGAAGTGAATTGTAATCTATAGCATTCGCCAAGAAAGCTCGCCAAACTCTTAAATGCAATTTTCAAAAAAAAAAAAAAAAAAAAGTTTGGCTGAAATTATTTCACGAAAACATTCACGTGCGGAATTCGAAATAAAATGAATGCTTCTCTTATGCACGAATTGAATTGCAACTTGCAATGTGATTATAAAAATTAAAGTAATTTGTTTTCTGCTATGACTTTCAGAAATAAAATAAAAAGAATATAGAACTTCAATTTAACGAATAGAGAAAAAAAAACCTTTACAGCTACTTCAAAATCTAATACGTTTAAATTTAACAAGTTAAAGCCAGCTCTGTATTACTGAACGTATTGTAAACTTTTAGAATACATCCCGCGTTCGCTTTTTCACATTTTTCGACCAGCTTGTTATCCCGCCGCGTGTTGCCAAAAGGGTTGCAATTGGCGCTATTTTAACTACCTTTTAATATTTAATTTCTCGATTTCCAAGGGTCTATAGCTGCTAATTTTCATACATTAAGGATTTTAATCTGTCCACATTAAGCTCAATTAAATTCGTTAGATTCGGCATGTGAGCTCAGAGGGTAGGAGTTTACTCTTGAGTTTTCCTGATTTTCTCAGTCTGTAATGTAAATACGAGCCAATCTCCTAAAAATTCCTCTAATGAGGCAATCCTCTCTATCTCTCCAAGGGGAGCCGGTGCTTACACGCTTCCCCCCATCTTTCCAAATCCTGTAATAACTTGAGAAAAGCAACAAAAATTGAATATTATATTCAAATTTAGCCTTCTTATAAAGACCGAAGTATAGGAGGGGGCAACATAGGGTGAAGTCCAGGCCCCCACCACAAATAATTAATAGGCAACGTATTTTTGTACGAGAAAAAAAGGAATCTTGACTTTGTGCCAGTGGAACTCGTAACGTGTCTTATGTTCAGTGTATCTATTGGATAAAGTGAAAGAAAATACAATGTTTCAGTAACGTACGCAAACATTTTATAAGGGGTTATGGGTGTACTAAGAGGTGGGGAGAGTTTCGACAATCAAAATTTAATTGTATACAGGAAAACAAAAGGTCAGTGGGGTTACGACCCCACAACCCCTGCTCCCGGTGCTATTACAAATAGTTTTTATGTTACAACTACCAAATGTTCAGGGCCGGACATTAGCTGAAGCCATTCCTCTCTCCCCCAAAACCGAGCAGTTTTTAAACACAAAAAGATAAAAATATTACTACTGCTAGGTTGTACAAAAAGTGCGCACGAACTTACTTTACAACTTTGTAATAATTTTATGAAAGAAGCTGATTAGAGCACGGCTTGCTTACCCTCTACCCACAAAAGAGAAAAAAGTAGACGCGTTTCGGAACCATTGATTAGTTGTAATATCATCAATCAGATAATGACAATTATTAACGCTGTATTAGGGTAAAAGGTCACTAAATTCGAAATTTACAGGACGGTGCATAAGCATTCCCAGAAAGTGGAAGGGGGTGAGGTTTATTTCAATCCACAATCCAGAATATTAACCATGTTAAAAAAATGCACGTTAAAACTTAGGCGATGGAGGTCAAACCCCCGCGACCCCCCCCCCCACCGTTAGGATAGGCAAATGGGACGATGTCTAAATGTTCTCTAGTGCATAATTTTTAAAAACTGAGGTTTTTTATATTTATTAATTAGGAAGAGATTTAAGAAATAGCTATAAACCGCCAATTCTAATAAACTGATCATTCTCGCGCGTAAGAATATTGTAAATTTTATTTTCGTTGTTCGTAACACGGTGAAGACAGCATGCAAAGTCGCCAAATTGGGCTTACCCTTTTTCTGATAGTATAGAACCAATGAAAAGGTTATCTCGGAAAAATAAACAACCCAGTAGTTACTCGTTAGCGCCTATTGGTGAAATTAGTCCAATCAGTGAACAGATGGCTATTTCAAAAATGTTTCTCTAGTGCGGTGGTTTGAACTTACCCTGTAAAAAAGTGTGTCAAACGCGGATTTATACAGGGTGTTCGGTAACTACCACATAAACTCCTTGGCAGACATTCTATGGTCAATTCTATGACGAAAGTCAAGAGGGACAATTTTTGATTGACGGCTTCGTTTATGAATAATAAGCACTTCAAAATTTCTATCTGAGAGCCAATAGTGCTTCAAGAGAGCGTGCTTCTACGTCGTTTCAGCCAATGACGAAAGCTGCACCCCTTGGTTTCCCCGCTTCCAGAATAAAAAGGATTTAACTCGCTATTGTAAAGAATTTCTTGGTCACGTGCTATTTAAATTTAGGGCCCAAATTTTAGTCGGCCCCGCCTTAGAATGAACAGCCTTTTTTATTGGAAGAGTTCAGCTTGAAAGAAAAGTAACGCGTGTGCAAAATGCAGTGATGTAACAGAAAGCGTCGTCAGACGTTTTTAAATATTGCAACCCAATGTAAGATAAATGTAAGATAAACCGTCGCCAAGTATCGGAAGAGAAGGCGAAAGAATTGTCAATTAACTTTGTATAAATGTAGCATTTGAACTCTCATATTTGATTTAAAGCGACAGACAGGGTCCTGAGCATTTAATCGGTGTTATAAGAAAAGCATCTTAACATACAGCGGCTCCCAAAATTGAGTATACACCAAACAGATTTTTTTTGGCATCCTAAAAACCTTTATGAAATTATAATCAGAATTTAATTTTGATAGAAATGGCAAATTACACATTAAAATATATATTAAGCCAATATATAATTCAGAATTAACAGTAGTATTTTAGAAATATATATTGTAATGCTAAACGTATAGTATTAGAAATTTCAAAATTAAGTAACGTATACACCAATAGAAAACCTCTTCACGCCACCATTACTATACGTCGTGATGGATGCTTATTGCTAATTTTACTAACATTTAGTTACGTTATCACAATGTAAGTTCTTTCTCCCAGCATATAATTAAATTACGAAATGAGTTCACGACGTGAAAGAAGTTTTGAAATTCGACGGAATGTTCTTCGAAAATAACAACAAGGAAAATCTTGGCGCGAATTGTGGGCGCATGCGTATGTTACGTCCGAAGAGTACGCATCATAAACCTTTCTGATAAGTATATAATTCATTTTTGGCAAAAAAGGTGAGATTTCAAGGTTTCAAGGATTTGTGGAGAGCTATACTTTACTACTTTAGATCTTCTGTTTGTTTTAGGTTCCAAGAGCTGTCAGTACTATACTACCAAGGGAAGTTTTTTTGGTGTCAATCGCATCTACACTTGAGACTTAGTGCACTTTTTAGTACCTAATGTGGTTATTAAGATTCAGTAATTATTTTTCTGTAAAACACATTTGTTGATTTTTAATTAATTTTTTTAAAATTGCGATTTCGCGTTTATTTCCGCGAAATTTTCGTCAAGAGATATTCTATTGGAATGTGCAGTATTTTGTGTTCCCTTAAAACTGAAATTGGATTTTGTGCATGTTTTTATTAAAGATTTGTCAAGATGATAATATTGTAAACATAATTATATTTACCCAAGGGGACTGGGGTGGATAACTCCCCCAGAACCCTTAAAAATACGAATTACATTTTTCTAATATTAATAGGTAATTTTCGTTTTAGTTCTGCCCCCAAAGAAGTTTGACCCCCCATCCAGAATGAAAATTTATCCACGCCACTGCATCTTTGATATCAAAAACAATATATTTTATAGGTGACAACAATCTTAGCTACCATATACACGGTAAACGTGGAATTTAAAAGTATAAGTATTAGTAAGTGCGGCATCGCCAAATTTGGTAGCACAGGCTAACCATCATGCAGAATGATTTAATTCTAAGGTGGAGCCGACTGAAATTTGATCATTAAATTTAAATAGCACGTGACCAAGAAATTCTTTCTCATGGCGAGTTAAATCATTTTTATTCTGGAGGCGGAGAAACCAAGGGGCGTGGCTTTAGTCATTGGCTAAAACTCTGTAGAAGCACGCTCTCTTGAAGCACTAGAAAGCAGGTAAAAATTTTGAAGTGCTTATTATTCATAAACGAATCCGTCAATCAAAAATCGTCACTCTTGACTTTCGTCTCAGAATTTATCATAGAATCGCGTGCCAGAGAGTTTATGCGGTAGTTACGGAACACCCTGTACATGGACACGCTGGGCAAGTGCCCATGGTGCAAAATTTTAAAAGGCTGCAAACTCTTTTTTTCTTCTAATTCTACCTACTTACCTACTGAGCGATCGTAAAATTTTGTCTATGAGTAAGGTGACCAGACTTTCCGATTCGGATAAGACAGTCCCGCTTTGGGCGACAGTGTCCCACTGTCCCCTAGAGACTCATAATTGTCCCATTTTGAAGGGCAGTCTGGCTAGTCATAGATCGCTGAATCTAGATTCACATCAGTTTTATGTGCATCTTCATTTTCTATCTTTTGGTTAGTTTAAAAAAACCACCTTCTTTCATCACAGTTTTGAGGATTTTGCCTCCTTTTCCCGCTTCTCGTCGGCAAGTTTCTTATATTTAAAACCACTTAATATAGATCTTTTGTTGCCCGGCTTGGTAAAAGGAAAAAAAAAGTAGCAAACACAATCACAAATATAAAATTGTAATGAAAGAGCGGTGTCCTTTAATGACGCCTGCAAAATGTTTCCGTACTGTCTTTTCTCAAAGTCAGAAAGTTAACATCAACAACTAATGGCAATTTCCAGGTGTTGATACCAGATACATGCGTTTCTAGTGGGAAGTATCGGATATTGTAATGTAAACAATATGATCATATGGTCATATCTCTTTGTCTTTCGATTCTGTAGTTTTTATTTGCCGGCAAGTTCAAGTAGTCGCCTGTATCATCGCTGTTGGGGGAAACAGGACAATAATTAAAAAGAAACATTATTTTCAACATTGCGCAGTTTGGAAAATTTTATTTTTAAGCTCTTTGATGCCGCCCCACGAGAAGTGTCGCCCCTAGGCCTGTGCCTTGTATGCCTACTTAGAAATTCGCCCCTGACAATGCATTAATACTAAACACGGCTGTCAATAATGAAATTGCGATGGTTACGTTTAAATAAGCCGTAACTATTTATATCGCTTATCATAATATTTATATCGTTATTTTATTCTACATCGAACATCGGGGGCAAATTGTTCCAGACACGAGCAATTGCAGAGCCCAAGCTTCCGAACAAACCACCTATTCTACAGAATCGGGGCATAAATTGTAACAGTGTTTTCCGTTAACGTTGTAAAACACCAGACCAACTGGAACACTTGGGTTTGGTCAGAAACTACGTAAATCCTAAAGGGTACAGTTCACGTATCCCGGGAAGTCCTAACGTCAAGATTATGTAGTTGTGTTAAAAACTGTATAAAATATATGGATGGTTTTTGTATAGAGCAGCAGCTGTGGTGGTTGTAGCAGCCGTAGTAACCGTCAACTATGTGATGAGATCTTTGGTAGACCCCTATGTTAACCGAAATAAATGAGAAGTGTAGGTTGTAAACACGCGGAAGGATTCACGGCATAACGTAGTTACAATAACTAAATGTAATTCTTTTTGCGACCTGGTGTCATAACTGGATGCTTGTTCGAGAGATTATGAGCCGAACGTAAGGAGTTGGACAATGTTTGTTAGCCTAACTATAGTTTGAGAACTGGTGGAGCGTTAAGTCCTTGTAAGTTGATAACAAGATTCGTCGTTCCCGCACTGACGTTTACTGTTCCTGATAGAAGCTACTAATACTGACCTTCAATTCCATGATCCTCTCTTTCGATTGGATATCTATGCCTTTTTGCTAGTTGAACAAGTTCGGTCTCAGCTCTGGTGGCGTGCGGACGTCTTTTCGCTTAGGTCCGGGTCTGGCGGGCCTTGGTTCCTGCTCATTTATGTCGAAGTGTGTGAGACATTGACTAGGCCGCCGGATTGCTATAGATTGATGTTTGTGCCCGCTATTCTACACCCGGGCTCTGCCATTTCCTCGCGGACCGGTCTACGTCTCCGGGGTCGTGCGGGCGTCCTTTGTTCCGTTTCAGGCTGTTAGGCCACAAACTCCGTCCGTGCGCGGCGTCGATAACTTTGGAGCAGCTTTCATTGCCCGCGGAAGCGATGCCGGCCAGACGGCGTGGGCGGAATGGATGGCATTTCGTTTGCTCTGGTTACAGGGCCGTGTGCCGTGCCCATTCCCTGTCACTTCACGGCACTTTGCACCCGTCCAACGGTGTCCGGTGGTCTCCTGTAGGAGTATCGGCCGGCCCAAGGTGTTCTTCCGTGCCATCCATCTATTTCATCTGCTCTCCGGGGCAGATTGATTGTGAATGGTCCTCGGTTGACGCTAGATGACGACACCAGTGCGAGCAGTGCGTCCGTGTACGCCAGCACGGATCGACAATCTCCCCTTCGCCCATTGGCAGTCAAGATCTCTTGACTTTAAAACCTGTCTGGGATTACAGTTCTGTCCTTTGGCGGTCATCCTCCCCATTAATATCATGTCCACTCTACTACTACTACTACTACTACTAGCTGCGTTAAACCGTTCCTGAAAGCTGACTGTGCAATAATAGACCTGAAGGACTCCTACCGAAAATCGAATCTTTGCTACGTCGTTTGTTAAGTACTTTTTTAATTCCATTTAATTAGTTTTTGTGTTAATACTAGTCGTTTATAATAAGTTGCTTTTAGAATAATTGCTATGTATTTGAATAGTATTTTAATGAAGGGGTCCTATTAGCTGCTCGGGCATAATATTTTATTTACCGTAGATATTTGGTTAAATAATAACTGTTGTTGTTTAAGTGGGGGTCACGCGAAGTCGTAATATAAAGGTTTGTTAATCTCTGGCGACCTATAAAGTATAATTACAGAAAGTTGAAGGCCAGATATGATAAAAATGGAAACTGCTTACCCTGGCTTCCTGGACGACCGTAGACATTACGTGATGTCTTTCTTATTCACTCCGAGAATTGGCGATGAGCCGTTATGTCCAGGTTTTGAAACTTATCAACTGTCTGAGTTTTTGTTGACCTGTTCATTTACTTACTATTTCGATAGTTTTAAGTGTGTTTAAATTGTTTCAGGGGCTGTTTTTGTTACCATGCCGAGGGTGTGCCGGTACCCATGGTTCCCGTAAAATAGAATTGGGCTTATTCTATGAGTTTCCTAAGAAATAATCTTTTGATTGTCTAATCATACTGAATAAACGCAATTGATTGTGTAATCATATTGAATAAACGCAATTGATTGTGTAATCATACTGAATAAAAGTAACTGATTTGTCAAAGGACTTGGATTGATTTGTGTCTGATCGCCTGCGCCCACAGATAATTAATTTATGCTTTGAGTAATGACTTAACCAGAATTTTAGGTGTAGAAAATCATTGCAAAATCCTGTGTCATGCCTATTTGGACAGTGCTCATTTCTAAGATTTAATGAAATCGGTGTAGTATATTTTTTTTTCATCTATTGTACATGATGATTGCAATTTTCTGAAAATACTGTTCCCCAAACATCAGAATACTAGATACAAGATTTGTATCTCTCGGCCCATGTATGAGCTTTAGAAAATTAAGTCGCAGTCTCTTTAATCTTTTTAAATTCGATCTTGCTGTATTGGCCCAAAGTGAAATGCAGTAGGAAAGACTAGATTGTATGAATAATAGATCATGATCAAAACTCTCGGAGTTAACAAAATCTTTGTCTCCTGATCACCCTCTAGGTCATGTCACTGAAAATCAAAGCAAAAATTAACACTCTGCATGAATATATCCCCAATTAATTCAAGTTGATTAAGAAACATCGTAGATTAAAAACTAATTGTTTCTACAAACTCATTTTACAACTAAATATTCTCTCTCTTTTCAATAGCACATGTATGGGTCTTCTGGTATATTCGCATAGGCGTAGTGTTATATGGGCCTCCGGGACCCGAACCCCCTCCCCAACGATCTGAAATAAATTGCAATTTTACATATACTGTAATGTATAGTAAATGTGCTTGTCACCCTCCCCCAATAATTTTGAGAACTCTACGTTGATGTATATTCGAATCCGTAATTTTATCTATTCACCATACGCAATCCTTTTTTTTTTATTTATTCAAAAAATACTTGCTGAAAGTTTATGTACACTTTTAAGTAATTGTGAAAGAATATTCTTAATATTATATATAGGTATGTAACAAGTCAAGGGACGAGAATTGGTCCAGGGAAACAAATTACCTTTTGTCAAAATTTTTTAATTTGACCTAAAATCACAATTGAATGCTGAGGAAAGAAAACTTCATATTAATTGCTATAAAAACGTAAAACTACATAATTTATTAATTATATTAAGAAAGTTGGCGCAGTATAGCCCAGATGCTCTTGCGCCATAAAAAATCCAAACAAACAATATATTCAGAAAGTATTTATCGTCAAATTATTACAGGCCCTGCAGTGGTGCAGTAGTAACGCGCTCACTTAGCGTACCATCAATCCGGGTGCAACTCCTTATGGCACGAAAATAAAAGGAACTCTTGAGGACTAATTATTCATTATAGTCTGGTTGTTGGTTCCCTAGGCTTAAAATGTCCGAATTTTCGGAAAATTGTAGATCCACTGCTCCACGGTGGCGTAGTGGCAACTCATCCGTCTATCATGAAAGTAACCTGGATTCGACTCCCAATGACTTCTTACAGCGCGTGCTCTTTTTTTTTCCCACCATAGTCTGGGATTTGGTTCTCTTGGCGACAGAGGTTCAAATCAGAAAACTATAGATCCTCCGACATAGCATAAGGTACTGTGGTTGTGCAGTGGTAACGCGTTCCCCTAACACTGCCGTTAATTCTGGTTCAACTCCCAACGGTGCCAAAACAGGAACGCTTATTGAGTAACTATTCATTGTAGTCCAGGGTTTGGTTTCCTAGGTCTCAAGGGGTTCGGATTCAACGGAAAACTGTAGATTTCAGTACCACATGACCTTTACCACTCTTGCGCTGTAAAACTCAAGCAAACAAATATTATCAAAAAATCGGATTATTGAACCGCGGAACGTCAAACGATAATTGTGGGTAATTCGATCAATCAAATGGCTTGCCAAAGTTAAAACTTGAATAATGAAGATTTGGTAATGAAGGCAGGATCGACTTAGGTATGATACATCTTCTATAAATTATGTTTTTAAGAAGAGAAAAACCAAGAAACTGAGTTGTGGAGTATATGTTCTTTATCTCAAGAATAGCATAATGAACGTTAAAACGAACGATCTTTAACCATGGTTACGCGTTCTCGGCCGAGAATAATTTGAACATCGAGAGCTGAAGCATGTGATGTTGAGATAATGACTGTTGTGGAAACAGGTATTAATGGACATACTGGAGTATATTGAATAAAACTCGTAATTGAATTTTACATTATATTGATAGCTTGAAAGCTTTATGTAAGGAAATTAATGTATTTAACAGTTTATGTATAAAAAATATTTTCTGTAAGGCGCTCACTAAGTACTACTAAAGACATTTCTAGAAGTGTTTTATCGTCATCGACCGACGATTCATACTTCTGCCTATATGACCATCAAAAGAACTCATTTTCGTCATTCAAACTAAACCTGTCTTTGACTCGTAAGATTTGTGAAGGAAAGTAGACGACCGTATCGTTGCTAACTCAACTGTCAAAACTCCTAGCTGATGCCATAATGTGTGTCCAGAATACGTACTTCACATTCGTAGTCAGCATCAATTCGATTCCGTTTAGACGGCTTATAAAGACACCTCCCATGGCGTAATGGTTAATGTCTCTTAGCTGAACCCAAATGCGAATCTGTGTAAACATATAAGATTTTGCATCGCTGCGGCACTTTGCTATTAGAAAAAAAAAAGATTATGGGACCATAAAATAAAAGTTAGAGACTTCTCAGAAAATTTCTCACTGACTTTAGAAAAACTTCCACTTAAATTAATGAAACATTACAAATAATTACACAATGCATGTTTCTCACTATTATACAAACATTAGTTAATGTTTTATATTACAAAATTAATATGTTTAATAAACAAAAATAATGTTTTATATTACAAAATTAATATGTTTACTAAACAAAAATAATGTTTTAATAAACAAAATTAATGTTTTCAACAATAAATATGCAATTATTGCATAGTTATTAGGGAAACGCCAAGCTTCATCACCAGTAACAGAAGAGCAGCAACCAGATTTACGCCACTATCTGGTATTCCTCAATCCAGTTTCGTTTGTAATATATGGTACACTATCAAAAGTAATAACACACTTTGTTTTTTAGAAGGAGTAAGTACACTTTTGGCTTCAATCGCAGGGGCAACTCGTCCAGGCATACTTTCTACTAAATTCTAGTATGTTTTGATGTAAATGTCCGCACATTCATCCGATAAAGCAATTACCAGAGATAATTATGGAGTAAATTGTTTGGGTCGAAATCGTAGCCGTTTCTTCAAATCTTCTCAAAAGTTTGGGTTTAGACCCGGACTCTAAGCAGACCAATTCAAAATTTCAGCTTTATTCTCAATGAACATCTTCTACATGTATGTTATGCTGCATAGCAGGGTACTTTGTCATGCTAAAAAAGACAACAAACAGTTTCATAATACTATTATAATACAGAAAGAGCGGAATTGCCCATGATGTGCAGGTACGAATTCGACTTCACGGTTACGAATACAATAACCGAACAACCGACGTACGAAGTTCTTTTCAGGTGGAACAACCCCCATGCCAAGACATAAACGTCTCTATATATAGCAAAGTGCTGACATAAGTTATAATAATTCGAAAATAATTTTAATCACAATTTCGCTTTAAGTTACCATGTATTCTTTCTTGATATGAACTTAAAAACAACCACATGGTATGACCAATCTTACAGCGCTAATATATGTTTACGCGATTCCTATTTTGATGTCTACATCAGGGATTTCAAACTGTTTTGACCCACGACTTCCATCACCTCTTATAAATTATCGACGGGCTCTAAATATATAGTGAATCGGGGGAAGAAAGTTTAACTATTCAACGACATTATATTTAGGCGTTTTCAAATAAAATAATGTGGGTATCGGAAATGAATACTATGAATATTTTTATACTTACTGAAAGATTTTGATATCAAACCTCATTGTTTTATGTTAGGTTTGTGGCACTTTTTCTTACTATGGCATTTTGGGCATCTTACCCCGAAGAACTGGGTAAGATGGCAAAGTTGTATTAAGTGTACTTACGTTAAATTAATAGGAATGAAACATCATTTATTGAAAACATAGTAGGAAAAACACAGGGTATCTACTGAAAAGAAAATTAAAAACATTTTTTCAGCGATTGCTGATGAATTTGTAAAGTATTTTTCAGATATTAATAGTCATGAATTGCCTTTACCACTGGCTACCGTTACTGTGGATCAGCACATTTATTGCACATATCTGTTTCTGATGTGCATGTTTTGTGAAGCCATTCCTTGCAAATGATACACTCTAACCAAGGTACTTTAGGCCCTTTTTTATCGTAATAATTTATGTTGCAAACAACACAGTTATTTTTGCTGTCTTCGCCTTTCTTCTTTCGAATTTGCAAATCACTAACTTTTCCGTTTTGTTTCCTCTTTTCTACTTTCATTTTCACTTTCTCGATGTGTTCATGTTCAGTTAGTAGACCTACTGTCGTCATTCTTCGTTTCTTCTCCTTTGGATGTAAAATAGGAATAGGAAATATGTCCTCAAACGAACACCCTGCTTTCGAAAGAACTTCGCTTTCGGCATTTTCTAATACGTCCTGTGTGACCCTCTTGATCTTCTGATGTAGCTGAAGAAGACAATCTGAAATGCAATATTCTTCCTCAATACGGCCAAATACCACAGGTTTTAAAACTACTAGAAGCTTTATATTGCGTTGCTCCCTTCTGCCATGCCTCTTTTAACAAAGGGCCAAATTGAGCCTTGGATAATTTTCTACCTGGATGTGCTTTCATCCATGTTGTCATAGCGTTGTAAAAAAATGTTTCAAAGATTTAAAAACATATCTGTCAAGAGGTTGTAGATAATGAGTAGAATGAGGAGGTAAACAAAACATGATCACATCATTGTTTGTAGCTATTTCCAGCATGTCTGGATCTTCGTACATGCTTCATGGCAAATTGCAGATATTCTTTGCTCCATTGTACTCTATTTGACGTTCGGACATGTGTACGAGGCATATTTACTTAAAATAATGAAAAATATATATTTTTTTAAATCTGCCATCTCACCCCGAAAAAAAATAGGCATCTTTCCCTAGAGTCGGGGTAAGACGCCATGTTAGTCACGTGACGACGATTGCGAAAACTAAAGCTGTTATATATCAGTACGTTAACAATAAAACCTCTACTATACAAATAGTATGGAAAAGTACAACTTCACATTATACTTTTTAATCTATAATGACTGAATATATCACATTGAAATAATTTGGGCAGTCCAAATCTTAAACTTATAAATGATTTTTCCTATAAATCCGGACACATAAGATCGCGACCTTCCTTTTACAAATTATTTCACAAGGTGCCTATCGTCTTCAATGGAAAAAGCCCATGCTGACATTTGTGACTAAAATTGGAAACTATGAAAAAATAAGCATCTTCCCCCGATTCACTCTATAAAAAATTTCAAAACAGATGTTATAAATATTTTCATATAACATGTCATTTAAATGTTAGTCAATGTCAGGATAACTTTAACCGAAATTCGCTACGCCCTAAAGAGTCGCGGCTCATAATTTGAAAATTCCTGGTCTATATTGTTCCATAGTTTGTTATCCCGTAAATATGTATTGGTGATGTTTAAAATAATAAATTGGCCAAAATAATAATAAAAGTAATCATAAAAACTGAGTTTCCACTGTTTCTTCAAAATACCTTAGCAAAAATTCCTCACAAATCTTTGTTCTTTCCACGATCCATTTTTCGCCAGCCACCAGGTGAACCTTACCGATGTCAAAATTCTTTACATCGTTGAATTGCCGCAGGTCTGAACGCACTTCGTACTGAGGTGGAAAATAATGCAAAACAAAAACCCTTAATAAGTCACGTACACTTATAAGTTATTATTACCTTTCTCAGGGGTTACACAATTATCGAATGGTCAACACACAAAGCCACCGAGAGTTTTATTTTATAGTATTTTTGTGGGGAATTGGGATATATGGTATTTTTGACACCACGTTTTTTTTTTCAACTAGAGATTATTATGTACAGAAGAAAAAGATACATCGCTCTAGCCCAGAGTCGAAATGGGCCAGGGCGTTGTCTCAAAAATATTACAAAAATATGCTCCGCTGGCTTTGTGTGTTGACCGTTTGGCAATTTTGTTTGGGGGGGCGCCTTTTTTCTACATTTCTATGGCCCAATCGTTATACTGGCATGAGCGTATATGTGTGGGGGGACATAAATCGTATATATTACTTAATAATTTTCGACACCCAAGTAGAAAGAAGCTCAAACTAGAGCTGTTTTTTGTTTAGGAGAAAAAGAGACGCCGTCGCCATCCTGGAGTCGAACCAGGGTTCTCCCATTGACCCCGGAGTGCCTTGATCGCTAGACCAACGAGGACAGGAACAACGCTCTCTTTCTCCGTATATAAGGATGTAAGATATTATTACCCTTCTCAGGGATAACACAATTGCCAAATAATGGTTAACACACAAAGCCACCAGGGCAAGTTTTTTGTGAGTTTTCGTGGGGGAATTTATTATACTTAATAATTTTCAATACCCATGCAGAAAGAAGCTCAAACTAGAGGGGTTTTTTTAAAAAAAAGACGCTGTCTCCATCCTGGAGTCGAATAAATTTTATATCTTCTAGTAATCATCGTTGCTTTTGACATATTTTGACTATTAGGCATTCAACGCGGGTATCTGCACTGTACTTCAACATTATTGGTAAGGCACAACGCTATTATAACTAGTATACTTCGCCAGCTTTCAAGATGCATGGAAAAATGGAAGAAAAAAAGGAAGTTAAGAAAATAAAGGAGGGTGGAAGATTAAAGAAAAAAATCTCAAAAGAATGAAAAAGTGAATAGAAAAAAAACATGAAATAAATGCAAAAGGTAGAAATAAAATATATAGGGTGTCCCGTAAAGAACATAACTTTTGAGTACATAATAATTAATAACGTACAAATTTATTAATGAAATTGAGTAACTTACATATTTACATATTTTTTTACATGATGGCGATGTTTTCCGCAGAACGACTAACACGAGGACTCCACGAGGGTTTAATGTCCACTACCGAACCCGTTTTCTCAAATTTAGCAATCAGTCTCATCACAGACAACTTATTCGGTGCATTACGTTAACCAAATGTTCCGCGGAATTTGCAAACGATCTCTGCACATCATTCACCACATTTGTAATAAGTTTTCACTATGACAACACGCTGTTCCGCCGTGAAGCGCTCCATTCCTACCTGTACAGAAAACAGATGACAATCATGCGCTACTCGGCGCTCCGTGTCTACTAACCACAAAGACAACAGATGAAAATCGTATAACGTTCAGTGCTGCCAACTTACTAGAACAGATATCGCGGGTATTTTAAAAGTTGCGTTCTTTTTGGGACACCCTATATGAACTAAGGGTGAAAAAGGGAAAATTATTATCTTTAGAAAAAAAAATAGGGCATTTTAAATACTAATGTCTCCTCAGGTGTAGAGTTAAAACGTCCGTGAAGCCTGAGCCTCCAATAAATTGTAATTTTGCGTAATATATCGTAATATATGTATACTTGCCTTCCCTCAATAATTTTCAAAACTCTACGTTGATGACTGTCTCCTTTCTCGAACAAATTGCATCATTTTGATTACACTGCTCCTTAATGGTCGTTAACTGAAGGTTTGATTAATATCCAGCTACTCATTGTGTCTTGCCTTTAAGATTAATAGGTATACTTAACGTGATGTCAATTCATCATATTTGCAAGGTACTGAAATTTTCCTAAGTAGCAATTTTGATTTATTTATGGATGAGAACAAATGGCATCCTGACCTAGGGATGGCTCGAGGTTGATTTTGAAGCCTGGCGGCCTGTTGTGGATTGCTTTTTTGGCACTCGTTTCTCCGGCGAAAACAGGAGATTTTCACAGATGCACAGTGAGCTATGTAACATATAAAAGTGGCCAAAAGTCTCTGAAAGAATTTCTCTAAAGATGTCTCTAAAAATTTCTCTAAATTTTCCCTTTTTAGAGAGATTTTCTACTGTTGGGTCAATTAAAATTTGAACTGGACTTCAGTTTTATTAAAGCATTCACTTACATAGTAATATGTCATGATTCACTGCAGAGTTGCACATTCTACAATAACAACGAACTAGCACTGGGTAAGTAATTGCCTTTTCTTTCAGTTCAAATAAGAAAATTCGATGTTCAAAAGTGTTTTTACATGCTAATTAGTAATTTGTTTTTTTAGATATACTTAATTAAATAATGTGTTATATTTTGCAAAAAGCCTTCTATTAGTCATTTTTAAATTGTGACGGCATTCTAAAAGAAATGAATACTCTAAAGACTTAAAAAGAAGTAGTATTTGCAACTTTAAGAGAAGTTTGCTCTAAGGCAAGTGTAGCTTACGATTTTAATCTATCTAGACAAATTGTAAGTGTGTGGAATAAAGTTTTCAATAACAGGGGAACTGTATGTAATAATCCTATGTCCAGACGGCTACGAAAAACGTTCAGCAAGACTGATAAAATACTCAGAAGGAAATCTGTAGCTAATCCCCCTTCTAACTGCTGTAGACATAAAAGATGATTTACAGGAAAATTATAAAGTTAAAGTGCACGTTTCCACCATAAAAAGACGTCTAAATGAAGTAAATTTAGATGGTCGCCGACCAAGCAAGGAGCCTTTTATATCTAAAAAGAATAGAAAGGCTCGACTTAGCTTTGCCCAAAAATATCGAAACTGGACTACTAAGAACTGGTCGTCTGTCCTCTGGAGTGATGAAATCAAGTTTAATCTTTTCTCATTTGATGGAATTCAGTGTGTTCGGCGCCTTCCAAACAAAAGAAACGCTGTCAAATATCAAGTTCCAACCAAAAAGCATGGTGGAGGAAGGTTATGGTATGGGGTTGTTTCTCCCGCCATTGGGTGACCTCTAGTTTGTGTTAATGGAAACATGGATCGCTTCAAATATTGTGATATACTTAAAAATCATATGCTACCCCATACCTGGAGGAAAATTCACGCTCGTTGGATTTCCCAACATAACAATGACCCAAAACACACATCTCAACATGTCAAAAGTTTTTTGAAGCAAAAGGAATTGAAAATGTTTGGTTGACATAGTCAAAGACCAAATTTAAACCCAATCGAGCACATGTGGTCAGAACTAGACAAACGTGTCAGACGCCAAAACTACACAAATAAGGACTTTTTTGATGAACTGTACCGTGAGAGAAGAAATATTCCTCAAGAGCGCATTGTACATTTAATCGGCACAACGCCGAAAAGATGCACGGCTGTTATTGATTCCAGTGGCTATCCAACCAAATATTAAACACTGAAGTGTTTTTTGCTTTTAAGTTATCAGTCAAAACAAGACTGAGCTATAAAAATAACATTTGTCAAAATACTTATGATCCAAGAGATTAAGATCAAGTCTAATTTCTATTATTACAAGCTTTGAAATAAATGCTGTTTTATACATTTTTAAATATATATTCATTTACTATTAGTTTATTTTAATTCATAATAAAATATAGAGTAAATAAAATAATTGAACAAAAACTGTTTATCAAAATACTTATGAGCACTACTGTATGTATGACAACGTAAAATACGTATGGAAGCAAAAAACATTTACAATACTTTTAGTTATTAATATATAAAGCCAAATTTTTAAAGCCACCGCTTATTTTCAATAATCCTGTTAATATCAGGTCTTATTTTCGATATTGCAATTCTAAGAGTATTTCTAAGACGGATGTCAGTTATTCTGGGCCTTTGATTTTTATCAACTTCACTTTTGAAAACAGCGATTTTCAGACGCATCCACGTACACAGGGATGTTGGGTTAATAGGTGTTGTAATTCCCACTGCAATAAAATTTTGTATATATACATATGGATATGTGGATTTGTAGCTCTGTAATCCCACCAATTATAAGCTAGTAACACCACTACTAACTTCCTACGTCAGCCTATGTGCACTTGTAAGCGCTTCATAGTAACATTTTCAGAGCGTGCAGTCAAATGGTTAGGAAGATGTTCTTACGAACATATTCAAAATAAAAATTGACGAGCCCTGAGATGACTTTTTTTTAAATCACTGTTGCACTGCAAATCAATAAAACTACACCTAGTGCCTACATACGCTAGAAAACTAAAGTAAAACACGATTGAGGGGTAACCTTGTGTCACTTCAGTTTTATAGTGTTTTAAGATATTTTTTACGAAATGTGAAAATGACAACAGAATAAAATATATAGATTTCAGACTCCAAGGGAGCAGGGACGTTAATTTTATGTGAAATAATTTGCATTTTTTCGTGAGCCGGCGGGCCACATAAAACATGTCGGAGGGCCGCGGATTGAAGACCCCTGACCTAAGACATAGGTTCGAGTATGAACCATATAAAAGCAGAGCATCATAAACTTAATTGTATTTAAAGGACATACTTTTGATTTCGTATATTAAGAATTATGGCTCAACTTTACATGGTAAATACGAAGTGCAATACATTAGAAACACAGGTGCTTGATTAATGAACTTCATGGCGGAATATCTGTCATACACGAAATTACTTGAAACAAGTTTACTATCTTACTAAGAAACAAACTGGCATCACATTTGCAAAGAATAAGACTGAGCTCATCCTTTGAATTCAGCTTTTTTCATTTTCACTTCAACTGCATTTTCTGGAGAATTTACCCTGCTAATTGGTTGATGGCCATAGATTTACTCTTGACTACATACTTAAGTTATTGCATATATGAAAACTCAAGACCTGATATTTTTGTCATGCCGAAATTAGATATTTATCTGTCTAAGGACATGCGTATTTTAAATCACTACCTTCGGTTTCTTTTCGAAAATGATAATTCACTTTCAAATATCTATCAAATTCCATGAAACTAAACGAAAAGTTATTAAATGTATGTGTCAAAACATATAATACGACCCAAATTAATTTTCGAGCACATCAGATTTGATAAAAGGTGTTCATGGAAAGTTTTCGAATCGTCATGCTTTTAGAAAGAAAATATAAAGTTAAAATACTGAGAAAGAGAACTGTTGAAGACTAAACAAAATTATATATCTTCGGGAAAGTGGTCGTTCGAAACTTCCGCTTTTCGAAACCGAATATTTCAAAGTACAAATAGAAGAACTTTAGGAAACTGCTTTGAAAGAAAATATTCTTGTGTTATATGTTAAGGTTTTTTTTGAACAGATGTCTCATATATTTAGAGGAGCCAATCTTAAAAAGCTTCCTATAGACCGCTTTTAACAATTTATTACTTAAAGTAAAAACTCTGGCTCAGTTTAAAGAGAAACAGCTGAGTCACTTCTTTGAAATAGTATCTAAACTGTTCAACTGGCAGGCACCCGCATATTCTAAAAATTCATATACTGTCCCCATACTCCCTGCTCCTCCCCACAGTTTGCATTTATATATTTAACGGCAAGAAGAAATATATATAATTCATAGATCTATATACATCTTCAGATCATATTTAAAGAGACTGCTTACTCTGTACCATATAATAGCTAGTTTTGAATATATGATCACAAGAAAATCAGAGAAATATGAAAATATCAAAGAGGTTTTTAATAGATGAAATGAAGAACTATATACGAATATTCTAGAAATTTTTGCCTTTTAAATGACGATATATTTACACACAACACATATACAAAAGGGTATAAAAACATGTAGAACAAACTATTGTATAGTGTGGTCATAATTAAAAGTGAGATATTTATAGCCGAAAATCTATTGGACGAAATTCAACCAAATTTGGTGCACATACACCTGCAACTATGGGAGTTTCATTTCAAAACAATAAAAAAAAAATAAAACATAATTCAATATTTTGCCACTAGAGCGGGAAATGGCGCTGAAATCGTGTAAATGTGCATATTTTCCCTCAAAAACAGCTAGGTTATGCAAATTTTAGTAAACTGAAATCAACTGGTAAGTTGAAAGAAAGACTAAAAATGTGTTTCGCGTTTATCCGATAAAACTGATGTACCATGCTACCTTAGCGTGATTGTGTTTACTGGTAAAATTCTATTATTAGAGAAGTGGTAATATTAAAGCCACATTTCGAGAATTTCTGAGGTTTTTAAAAATCAAAATCCTGTGGTCTCATGAGTATGCTCATCAAATTTGGTTAAGTTTGACCTAACAGATTTTTTGATATCGTACTCTAAACATTTCATCTTTAATTATGATGACTATCTTTGGAAACCATAAACTTGGAATGATATACAGTAAAATCTAGATTAATATCCTTCGTCTTTCTACCATATATTAATATATATGATAGGTTATGTTTTCAAAAAATTTTAAGCAACCATAGATTTAAAAACCACCATTGAACTCCCATGTTTACTTTAAATGCTGTCGAAATCGAACTTTGATTAAAATTAATCTTAGGGAAAAAACGCCTATCAACAACAAATTTAGGTAATAAATGTGCTTCGATCGAATATTTTCTACTCTCTGACGATACTTTACTCTCTCGGATCGATTATAAATCTAGTCCTTTTGTATACTCTAAAATTGATTGTTAAATGCCGCAAATCTCGCACCATTTTCAAGATATCGAAAGACGTATAACCTCAAAATCATTTTTCTAGGTTATATTTGTGATTTGCTACAAGTGTTCATCGAATATCAAGTACCACTAAATTTCTCGATCCAATATGCTTCTAGAAGTCTTTTAAATATATAGATAAAAACAATAATAAGTTCTGAAACTGCAAAATTTCCTCATTCCCAATTTCTTAGTTTCTTAACACTCTTCTGGGTACTTTTTTTTTTTTTGTTGCTGCAACGTTGATCAAAATAATTACGTATAAATGCAACTCTCTAACTAATTTCGATTACTTTTGAAAAGTATTTCCGCTCTCAACTCGCGGTTCGAAGCTTGTTTATATTGCCAAATATCCAATCAGTCTATACCTGAGCGTCGCTTGTCGCGTGACATCGATCTTTGCAGCTCACCTCGATCTTAAATTCTTGGGTAAACACGCAGGTTGGCACAAGCATTTTTTAATTTTTGCAGCAAATTTATAGAACAAGTCAACCATTATATTGGCATTTCCGAAAAAACAAAGCTGCTATATCTAGCTAATGTAAGAATTTTCAGACAATTTGGAATATTCAATGAATACATTAATTTGTTTAGTCACTTATTTACCAGGTTACCAATATGCAATGGCACAAAATATTAAATTTATTTTTTTTATTGCCTGGGTTACTATACCTATAAACTATGATTTGAACTGCATTTTTGCAAATTAAACTTCAATGCAATAATTTGCAAATCAAACATTTGAAAAATTTTGTATATATTAAACATTTCATTTTTACAAGTTAAACTTGATCTAACTTCACAAATTAAGCTTATTTATATATATATATATAATACACATACTTTAATTCTTATAAATACATACGTGATAAGAGTAAGTTTCATAGAATAGGAATTTTATTCGATGAAGTGAATAGTTGTATTTGAAACATCATTATTGGTTTTTTTCTTATATTTCCTAACTCAAATTAATGTTTCAACTGCAATACTAATTTCTTTGCACAGAACACCGGCTCTACTTCAAAACACGCACCCTTTGCTATATTTGGTGATTTCATTTTAAATGTGATTTCCTGGTGTTTCTGGCAACCTTCGACAAGTGTGGTTTGCCGTTATGTTGTTGCTTTCTTGGTAATCCTGTTTGCATCGATTGTGGTTTGGTCAGTATTTTTCCCCCTGTTCTGAACAGTGCTTCATTTTATTTTAGTGTGTTTTATCGATGGGTTACATTAATTTGATGTTTTATAATATTCTTGCTTCATTAACTGTGACTAAGAAATTAAATTTTAAGCTACTGCAATGCCCGAGCGATAGCGAGGCACCCTTCCTGGAGGATCCGTGTTGCTCGTCTTATAACATGACAGCGGCGCCTTCGCACCCCACAACTACTTAATTAGGCAAAACACGAAAAAAAAATTTTAACTTTTCTGTTTGCGCAGTCTTACGGCCACCTTTTCTAATAAATCATTTTAAATCATATATAAGAAATGACAACTTTTTTTATAATTCACTGCTAAAAAAAACAGCGTTTCAACATAGACTGTCGACGCTGGTTGGCTCCCGCCATGATAGAAAGTTCGGAAAAGTGATCAAGGGGTGCGTTTTCTGAAGTAACATCTAAACACCTTTTTACTTGCTCTTGCGAGGTCTATAAATTTGATGTAACCTTATGAGGATCATTCGATACGATAGCCTTGGTTTGTTTTACAACGCAAGGACAGCATAGGTCGTGTAGCGCCGGGACCTAGAGTTTTTCGAAGAATCCGAACCTCTTAAGACCTAGTGAACTAAGCCCTGGAAAACGGTGACAATTTTGTAGGTAAACGTTCTGTATTAGCACCGTTGGGAGTCGAATCCGTTTTAAAGGCACTCTAGGCGGATATTTTACTAAAATTATTTTTAGTTTAATTATTATGCACCACCGCAGGACCCATTCAATATGAACATAAATCGTTCAGAAGGTTGTGACAACAACGATATAATTCTTAATAACCTTTGCATTTATTTTTTTTTCAACGATGAAAAGAATATCCAGAAAACGTATTTTCTTTGCAGCTTCATAAGTTTGTGAATTTTTATTTAGACAAAGCAGCTATAAATATATTTTCAATGTAATTTTTGTTGTTCTTTTAAATAGTAGAAATAATATTTATACAGAGAATGCTGCGCCTTAAATGACCAATTAGGATTAAGACGTCTGTCTTCGTACACGGCACTACTGCCCTCTTCTTTGGATAGATAAAATATTTTCATAATGTGTATTAAGTCCGATACTGATTTTTAAACCCTAAGCGTTCGTAAAATTTTCCATTGTGAACAACAGCGTCAGCTAGGTAGTGTTTGTATTGAAAGGTCTAGTTGTAGTGAGTAAAATGAAAGCTCAATATTTTCTATAAGTGATTTTGTTTTGTTGAAATAATATCAAAAAGTTTAAAAATAATCAAAATATTGATTTGGAACACCTTTCCCCATGACCTAATAAGATTTTTTCTGTAGTCGTAATTTATACGATCGTCTACCCTTATTGGCTATTAGAGATGAGACGGGCTCAGACCGAGCCCGGGCTCATTGGGCAGATGCAACTGAAGCCGAAAACTGACTTTTCTATATTGAAGTTTCGGGCTCGAGCTCAAATTTCCACGAAGTATTTCGGGCTCAGGATGGCTAAAATTGCATGTCTTCGAGCTTCGAAAATTGAGCCTGAACTCATTTCTAATGTCTATCCGTTTAGGATTAAATGATATTTGTAATATTGAAGTGAAAGATAGAGCAGTCAATCTTTTATTTTTTGATTTTTTTTTCTTTGTACTCCCTGATTTCAATTTTCGTTTTTCTTTTCTTCTTTCTACTATCCTGTTAAATTTTATATGCTTAAATTTTGTCTACATGAATGAAACGAAAGATAAAGCCTAAGAATAGAATATATGAGAAAAATTTTCCATTTCACTCTCTCTGTCTTATTTCTACATTTTAATCATTAGAAACTCACCATCCTGTAAAATTCAAGTCATTTCAATTTGTATATCAAACAAAAAAGTGTAAATTGTCCACGCGATAAACTGAGAGTTGTACATTCTTTATTTTTGAAAGAGAATTCTAAGTGGGCATTAAACACTGCGTGGGTATTTTATTCAGTTCATTTATAATCCATTGTAAAATTTGTCAATTATAAATTCTAGAC
Source organism: Dysdera silvatica (assembly GCA_006491805.2). NCBI lineage: Eukaryota > Metazoa > Arthropoda > Arachnida > Araneae > Dysderidae > Dysdera > Dysdera silvatica. The sequence continues at coordinate 87,627,334 of QLNU02015360.1, read as the reverse complement.
GAAGTAAAACGGAAGCATGGTAAAAGATTAAAATAGTACGAAATATACGTGGAGCAAATATTTATAGTTTAGAGCACGCAAAGGAGACTTCGTTTTTCCTAAACGGAATGGAAATACTTTGGACTATTCAATCCATTAAAAATGAAACAGCTGAAAATATTCACGGTTTGACAAAACGATGCAAAAGTCAAAGATAGCTGACTGTCGCCAAAACAAATTTTGCCACTAGTCGGAATAGGAAAAATAAGAAAACGGAAGAAAATTAGAGCAATTAGAGATAAACAAATATAAAAAATTAAAAAAATAGTAAAAAACATTTTGCGGAAGTAAAATTAAGGAGAGAGGGGGAAACGGATTCGATACAAATTAAAATAATGATAAATAAAAGAAGATAAAATAAAAGTAAGGAGAAAGAAAAAAATATAAAATTTAAAAGTTAGCAATATTTCGAAAATCATTGTTTGCTTTACCAAGTAAAGAATTGAACAGACATGAATACTCTGTATTTAAACCCCTATAGTTTGAAATATATCTGTTTCTTAAGCTTTTTCCCCTAAGGTTTTGCCATGTGCCTATTTTCTTTTACTTGAAGTATGTTTTATTATGATTTTCGTTATCTTCTTGCAAAAATTGGGATATTTATGAAAGTTTTTATATTAAATTATTTTCTTTTAATCTGAATTTTGCTCTGTCTGCTGAGTCAGAGGTAAGCATTATAGCAAGCGAATTAATGAAAATGGCAACAGAATTGTAAATATCAGTCCGTGCGAGTTTGCTTACGATTTATATAAATCGAACACTATGCGGATTAAATCAAACAACAATATAAATCAACGTTTATTGGCGTAGTGATACCAGCGCCGATGTTATGACGTGGCCAATAAACGTTGATTTATGTTGTTGATTTGCTTACGAAGTTAAGAAATGTACATTTCCATATCTGGTAACGTTTACATTTGACAGTAATGACCAAACCTATTTTCATTTCAAAGGTAAAATTTTCAAGGGGGGGGGTCAAACTTTTTAGATATTAGTGAAAGTTGCACTTCCCTCTAATCTCAAAAGCACAATGAAAGTGGCTACATAACGTTTCCAGATCTCAATGTGGAAATTATTACAGTTCTCAGGGTATCATGCACCGAAGTGCTCATACAAAGGTTGACTGTAATATGAGAAACAAGAGATCCCATTGTCCTGTTCCCTCTCTATGGCAAAAGTTCCATTAAAGTAGATCGCGTCCGGACAAAACTCTAAAAAATTGTGTAGATACACACTCAATAACAAAAAATCGACGCACCAAGAAGGAGTTGTCCGATTGTAATGAAATTTCGTATGCAAAGACATTTTGACCGAACATGCAAATGATTAAAATTTGGTGTCCAATGAATGAATAGCGGGAACTTCAGCGCATCGGAACTGCGCATTCAGCAGGTGTATATAAGGAGCGATTCTCAATATGTGGTCAAAATTTCTGTTGCATTTTGACTGCGGATATCTTACGTCGACTGTAACAATGCCTCGCCGAAAGATTCGTGCTCATTACGAGCATATGTCAGAGTTTGAAAGAGGTTGTGCTATCGGATTGAAAGAGGCTGGTTGGACGAATCGAAGAATCGCTGGACATGTGGGTCGAAGCGATGCGGCGATTGGACGGTGCTGGCAAGAGTGGGTCAACAACGGCAGATGTCAGTGTCGGGACGGCAGCGGTCGAGCTAGGGCCACAACAGAACGGGAAGACAGAGCAATTGTCAGAGCAGCTGTCACAGCACCGAATTCGGGCTCGATCAACTTGGAACTGCGCTGACTGGGGACGTATAGTCTTTAGTGACGAGTCCCGTTTCCAACTGTGTCCTGACGACAACCGCAGACGTGTCTGGAGACGTCCAGGGCAGCGTGGGGATCCTGCCCTTACTATCGCACGCCACACATGCCCACAACAGGGCGTTATGGTCTGGGGTGCCATCTCCTTTGATAGCCGGACCCCTTTGGTGGTCATTTCTGGCACACTTACAGCACAGCGGTACGTAGACGACATTCTACGACCGGTTGTGTTACCGTTCCTTTTGCGACACCCTGGACTTACGTTTCAACAAGACAATGCCCGGCCGCACACGGCACGTGTTGCTATGAATTGTCTTCAAGCTTGCCCAACACTTCCTTGGCAAGCTAGGTCTCCTGATCTCTCTCCCATAGAGCACATTTGGGACGCTATGGGAAGGCGATTGCAACCATCCCGGAATGTTGACGATTTAGCCCGACAGTTGGAGACAATTTGGCAAGAAATTCCGCAGGACACCATCCGGGATCTTTATCAGTCTATGCCACGCCGGGTGACAGCTTGCATCCAGGCCAGAGGTGGACCAACGCCTTATTGACTTCCTCCCTTTGTAACGGTCAAACTCTGCAATAAATCATTCAATTGTTCTGAAATTTTAATGATTTCTTTTTCTATGTATGTTCTTCATATCCACCAATTTTTATCGCAATCGGAAAACTTTTTCTTGCTACATCGATTTTTTGTAATAGAGGAAACTTTAACTTCAGCAAATGGGTTTTATAAATTAAACAAAACTACCATTTAAAAGAACAGAAAGCACTAAAAAATCCCAGCGGACCTAAAACAAATTAGTGATATGTATTGTTTCAATTGTGCATGATGTTTACTGCTTCAGAATAGTTCATGGTGCTCATTGTTTCAGTAGCACGAACTTACAAGCTTCAAACGAAACGGTTGCTTTTATAATCAATAAGCTATTATTATCCGCATGTTTTCGAACTCGCGCTACTGAGATATTAAGCATTTGCCATGGTATTTCATTATGTTTCAATCCGTCTTGTATGGAGATCTTGTTTCGTGCAAAAAACAAACATTCTGTAGAAGTCATACATGCGAAAATGGTTGTTTCTGGTCATTTGATTGAGTTTCCACGGTACAAGGAAACAAAGGTCCTGCTGCTTCCGAACCTACAGTTTTCCTGAGGAATTTGAACCTCTAACGTCAAGGGATCAAAGCCCCAAACTACAATGGGACAGCAGGATAGCCGAATACATTTATACTGCGCCATCGGAGGGTAGTGGATCGACGTCTTTTCGAGGCAAAACCACAATGAACCGATAGTCACTACGCGCTTTTTTTTCGGCACCTTTGGGAGTCGAATCCAGATTAACTGCAAGTTAAGTAAAAGCGTTACCTCTACACCACCGCAGAGCCTCTGGTAGTATACCAGAAACGTGGGAGTTATGTACGTAGCATGAGACCTAACTTTAATTATATCACTGACTAGGCACTCGTTAATGCGACGTTGTAACACGGAAAGCAAATAATATAGGGGAAAAAATAATGTATTAGACTCGTACCCGCTTTTATATCGGACCTACCAAAGCCATCAAAATGGTCATGCCATATTCCAATGTAACGCAATTCGGATGAGATTGCTTTTTGCCTGTTTTTTGCTATAATTCATGTTGCGCACACAATGAGCACATTACGTTGTCTTCGTTTTTTGTCAAGATATCACTGGGCTTATCTTTTTGTCCCAACCGATTTGAACTTTTTCAGTATTATCCAACTATTATTTTTAATACATCGTCAGTATTAACCAGCGTCAAAAACTTCAGCATCGAGCTGCAGTTCCAGAGAAATTGAGAATTCACCTTTTCAAACAAATTTATATTCCTTATTTCATATTTAAGGCCATTCTAAACATCGCCTAACCGGCATTAATATCTGTATTAGCGAGAACATACTCCATCATATTTATAGTTGTTGCCCGTTTTGCAAACCCAAAAATAAATAATTAAATTTTGAAAGAAAATATATAATTTTTAAAATAAAACTACGTTAAACACTGTATATAATATGGTTGCTGTAAAGTTAGTAATAACAAAATAAGCATACGTTGCAAGCTTAGTTATTAGTGGCGGCTCGTGGCGCTATTTTAGTGAGGCAAAACTGGGCTAATTCACCAAAATAAGTTGCTTTACGGTCTATATTCGCTAAGAAACTGATTTTACTTACTGACGAGGGAACCCCCCAACGTACCTGACGGGGACTAGAACCAAAGTAGGCACGTTTGAAACGTCTCAAAAAGTTATTAAACCCATGTCCAAGCCTTTTTTTAGAATGCCCCTATATTTCGGAGATATGGCCCCCCCGAAGTCCGAAAACAGTCCTATTACAGACCTCAATATCCCATGATTCCGTGGATGGATTTTAATGATCTGCGGTTTTTAAGACAGATTATCGAAAGTCACTTGATACACGTTACAGCAATTTTCCAATAAAACTTACAATTTTGAAATATTAACCTTCAAATCTTTCGGCAAAACAAAAAATAATTAACCCCTGTTTGGTGGTTTTTCAGAAAAACGCCAATTGAAAATATTAAGCTTTAATACAGGGAGAGGTCTTCAACCTTTTTCAGTCGAAGGGCCAATTTTGCTTATTCTTGTAGGCCCGCGGGCCGCACTACTGTATCAGCAATATTAGGACTGAAAAAAGCGGCCCGAGGGGTGCGCTCCGCCCGGATCAGACTTTTTGATATTTTTCCTTATGTCCCTATTAGTTTTGCATGCCCACCCAAAAATATTTTCTGTATCCGCCTTTGGGACTCAATATATATATATTACAATGTAAAATACGTATGGCAGCGAAAAACATTTACAATAGCATTTAGTTATTAATATGTAAAGCGAAATCAAATCTTATAGTGATATTTTTGGCACTGCTTATTTTTAATAATCGTGTCAATATCAGGTCTTATTTTGATATTGCAACTCTAAGAGTGTTTCCAAGGTGGACGTCAGTTATTCTGGTCCTAACTTTTCATTTTATCAACTTCATTTTTGGAAACAGCTGTTTACAGACGTATTGGCGTACGCAAGGGGCGTTGATGGGGGTTTTAATTCTCACTGCAACGAAATTTTGTGTATATACACCACATGATCATATGGAGTTGTATCTCTGTAACCAGGGCTGTCCCCAAAGGGTACGCGCTGTGTGCGCCGCGTACTCTCAAGAAATTTTGAAAAATACAGGGTACGCACCGCATACTCTCAAGGTCTCAAGAACGTTTTTGTATTTGCTGGTTTTTGGGCCATTTTCAACAAAGTTCAGCCTTTTTTTTTTCTAGTCATTTACAAACGAGCAAAAACAAATAAAGAGAACCTTCTGAAACCCCCCCTCCCCCCAAAATAATATCCTGCGTACGACCAGGAGAGGAATGAAAAACTGATGAAAGTGGCAACTGCCACCCTGAGCTTGGACAGACAATAGGCGACTAGTCAAATGCCAGTCAGCGCGGCGCGATGACGTCACCAAGTCCAGTAACCCCGCAATTTCAATACTCTTTAATTAAGACAACACTGCATACTCTCAATAATTTTCTTCAGGACAGCCCTGTCTGCAACCCTTCCCTTATGAACTTTCTGTGTACGCCCATACGCAGATGTAAGTACTCTCGAATAGTAACACTTTCAGAGCATGCAGTCAGAGGTGGTTGCGAAGGTATTCTTATCGACATGTTGAGAATAGTATTCAATGAGTCCTAAGTTGAATTTTTTCTTTAAATCACTGTTGCACAGAAAATCGCTAAAACTACACCTAATGCATGGGCGTCCATATGGTAACAGGGGGGCGGGGTGCTCGAACCCCACCTAGACATTGAAAAATTTTATTTGCCCGATTCTGCCATGCATTTACTTTCAAAAGTTTTACAGTAGTGTTTTAAAATAAGGTACTTTTTAGCTCATTACTAATTGTCAAGCAATATCAATTATTTTTGTTGCATTTTGGAATCTTGTACATTCACTAAAATTCTTGACAGCTATGAGAAGGAGGTAATAATTTTTCAGCCCCCCCCTAAAAGTACTCATACGGCCCATATAAGCTAGAAAACTAAAGTAAAACACGATCGAAAGGAAAACCAAGTGTTACTTTGGTTCTATAGTGTTTTAAGATATTTATTACGAAATATGAAAATGCCAACAGAATAAAATACATATATTTCAGATTCAAAGGGAGCAGGGACGTTATTTTTGTGTGAAACAATTTGTATTTTTTCATGAGCTGGCCGGCCGCATAAAACATGTCGGCGGGCCGCGGATTGAAGACCCCTGCTTTAATAGTTCGAAAATGCAATATTTTACTTGTTGTGTGTTTATTATCTACCAATTCTACTATACACCCTGAGCTCGGTTGATACAATGCACGCCGCATGAAGGAGAGTTGATTTTTGTAGGTCTTGTGAAGTGGTTGTTTTTTTTGTTTTTTTAAATTCAGAGATACACTCGCCCATTGCGATCGATAATTGAAGCGAGTGTTCGTACTAAACATTATTCTGACTTGCAATCCAAGTCTTTGGTTTTCACTTACATTAATCACCGAACATGCGTAGGGTCCTCAATACCACATTTTGCTTAAACTATTTCCTCATCCTCAATAAAATTGAGAGAGGAAATTAAAATTGCAACTTTTTTTAAAAGCGCGAAAGCTAAACATTTTTCTTCTGGAATAATTTCATTTGCATCATTTTCAAAAATTGAATACGCGTAGTTTACAATGTGTTCAAAATAGTGATGAACATTGAAGGGATTAATAGTGCTATTCATAATTTCAAATTACTGAAAATGACAAAAATTTTAAATGCATGTCCTTTCAAAGCCCTATTAACTATCAAATAATAAAATCATCAAATCAATAAAAAATCATAATTGGTTTAAATCTAATTTGATTTTTGAAATTGATGAACGCATGATTAATTTCTTTCATATTTTAAAATTAATATTAATAATATTTAGGAAGGTGACCCCTTAAAATACTCGCAGTACGATTGACGGAACGAAATCTAACGAACAAAATCATTTTTTTTCTGTACATAATATAATAATTGCTCAAATACGTCTCAACTCGTTTTGCTATATTTTCAAACAATTTTTCTCTTTAAACTTGTTTTGAATTCATTTATCGGAGGGGAAAATAACAATTATTATGCTCGCTTAAACGGCCAGAAAAGCCTACGTGATTTGTTTTAAATTTATTAGTAAAAAATATTACAACATACTTTATTTTAAACATATTTCAAATTTATTAGTAAAAAATATTATAACATGCTTTATAACTATTTTAAACTTTTAAATTCATTTCTTATTTACAGGCAGCAAAACTGCTCTGTACGTTAATACATATCTAGCAAGCGAACCTATCTGGATTTCGAACTAACTGCGTTGAAGCTTATATCTTCAATTCGGGCTTTTGCTGAAAAACCACCAAACAGGGGTTGATTATTTTTCCGTTTTGTCGAAAGATTTGAAGGTTATAATATTTCAAAATTTTTAGTTTTACTGGAAAATTGCTGAAACACATATCAAGTGATTTTCTATAATCTGTTTAAAAAAGCCGCAGATCATTAAAATCCATCCATGGAATCATGAGATGTTAAAGTCTATAATATAGCTGTTTTCGGGCATTGTGGGGGAGGCATATCTCCGAAATATAGGGCCAGTCCGGAAAAAGCTTGGACATGGGTCTAATACCTTTTTGAGACCTTTCGAACGCGCCTACTTTGTTCCAATCCTCGTCGAGCACGTTGGGGATTGGTTCCCTCTTGGGTAAATTTAATGTATTTTGGTGAATCGGCTTAATTACTGCCTCACCAAATTTTCTTCACAAGCCGCCGCTGAGTTACATATAATTAGTTATCCGATTGGGTTAAAATCGAAATTTTTCTACCCATACTTGTAAATTCTACTTTCTCTATTTGACTAGCTTTTGTGCTTACTGAGAAGCACAGATAACCTACTTTACGTTAACTTTTGCAATCTCATTTAAAATCTTACACGATAAACAAATATTGATTATCTGACTCGTAAATGCCATAAACAAAATGAAATGGGGTACTTGAAATATTGCTTATCTATAGTTACGTGAAATATTAGGAGTCATTGTTCAATACTCATCATGCATAAATAAAGCACACACATAATGTCAATTTGTTTATCATCAGTACGTTGAGATCTAAAGGTAATTGGTATGTAAATTATTGAAATCCGATTAAACGATTGTTAGAAAATGTATCGTTGTCGACTCTTTGTTGCTGACAAGAAATTGTAAAAACATCCACCTTTAGAAAATCGAAAATTTTACTCACGATACCATATAAGTATAGCAATACTCCATCAGAACAGCGACTCTCTCAAACTTAAATTGTGAAACTTTATTTTAGTCACTTTATTACCGCTGTTTCCTTTGTAGTACCATTTATGGTATCATTCATAATTATTATTATAATTGTTATAGTTATTTTATCATTTATTTCGTTTATTTCTTAAAATATTGGCGATTACCTTTTATTCCAATCCTTCCTCATACAAATAACCTAATTACCATGATAACTATTAACCTAGTGAAAATCTTTAGGAAGAGATATTTACGACCGCATACCTTTGGTTTAGAAGAAGTTAGTAACAATTAAAAAAATTCAATTTTCAGTAAAAACATTTTAAATTTGCCAAAATATAAATATGAAGATATTTCCAAAAGAATATTAAAAAATTTATAAATCGAAAATAATCGTCACAATTTATATATTCTAGTGCATTTATAATCCTCATTCAAAACATGTTTTTCGCTTATTGTAGATTTATAATAGTGTTTCACGAAACGTGATCAGTTTGAAGTATCATTTTAGACCACTGAATTTGAAATAAAGTAAAGAAATCTTATGATTAAAATCAAATGAAAATAGTTCATTATAATTTTCTCACTTTATCTAGCTAAGTAATTATGTCACAAATTTTAATAAAAAGGTTTGATAACATTTTAATTATACGCCTGGGAGTAGTCTTTGCATTTTTACTTCTGAAATAACGATTTTATTGTTATATGTTCTAATGCTAATGCTCCAATAGTCTAATTGATACAACCACCGTTTTCCCAACTAAGTACTTCCATGTTTCCAACTAACTAAACTTTTGCAACTAACTAAACTTTTGGGACTAACTAAACTTTTGAACTAATTAAACTTTTTGAACTAACTGAATTTTTGTAACTAACTAAACTTTTTGAACTAACTAAATTTACTGGATTATGTTTGATTTACAGTACGCTTAGTTATATGTAAACGTACCTTGATTCAAGCGCCACGTTAAACCATCGGTCTTTTCCTAGATGGTTGTTCTTTAAACCTTGGGTCGTAAAATAATATAAATAAAACAATCTATCTAATTCTACGGGCAAGAATATAAATACAATAAATATACATATGAAAACATAAACATGTGAAATTGTTACACTTTACTAAAAAAAGAGCATTTTAACACAGTAACTGAATAGAAAAATTATAGTTATACGAGTTTTCCTCACTAAAATATTCCAAAATATTAACAAACGAAAAGTGGCATTTAAAACAAATCATAGAAACTAAGTAAGTTCAACACTTTTGCCTACTTTCCTAAAACTTTAGAGCTTTTGAAGATATTTTACATCAGGCACACTAAAAAAATGTTTTTCCCCTTGTGGTAGTCTTCTAAACAAAGAGCATGTAGTCTCATAAATTCGAGTTCTGTCAGTTGTGGTAATGAGAACTTCTTAATTGGCGAATAAAGATTAATGTCACCGTGAGTTTATATTTTGATAAAAAAAATCAATTTACTATAAAAGAATTTGCTATTTAATGTAGTTTTAAAACTCCTATTTAAGTTTTCCCTAAGGTAATTAAAACACTCACATTAAGTTTTTAATTTTCTTGGTAACAAGCTCACGTCCCCTTTCTTTAACTCTTAACATACTTTTCAATATTTT
>QLNU02015360.1:87587493-87617435 GCA_006491805.2 Dysdera silvatica | reverse complement strand
TAAATGGTTTTAAAGTCAGATTAAAATGGTTTTATTCTTAAGTTAAAGTGATTAGCAAAGTAGTAAGCAGATCTACATAATATCATTAGGAGAAGCAAACTATTTCGTAAATTAACTGCTTAACACGTGCCTTTAATGGTGACAAATTTTTGCAACCCCGTCTCTCACATAGGAAATCTCATTCGGACAAAGTTTCTTAAACGTTATTAAAATATGACCGAAATTTTATTAAAACTTTATGAAACGTTATCAATACATTATTATAATATTATCGTTACTAAAACATTCATTAAAATATTACCAAAACTTTACTGAAACATCATTTAAATATTGCAAACTTACTTAAAATATCATTAAAATATTACTGAAGCAGGTACTAAAATATTCATTAAAATATTTCAAAACATTGGTAAACATTGAACCGAATTTCTTTAAGAGTAGCTAATAACGATTAATTTTTAACAGCTCTTTATTAGTAGTATTTTTTTTCATTTATCCAATTATACTATAAGATTTAAGTTTAAAAAGATGTTTATATCTTCATCTAAGTCACATTTTGAATACTTCAAAGAAAAGATCCTCCAATAATTTGTGTTTTTGATTGTAATGACGATACATGAAAAAAAATCCAATGCCCACCATTTGGGTTATTGACCATTTGGAGTCTGACAATAAGATTACTGGATAATGGCGGATAATTGTCAGTCGTTCGTCATAATGGCATTATGTTGGGCCACTGATATCACCGCACCATATCTTTACACCCAACCAAACTTATTTTAGAATCGAACTCAAACCCAGCGAATCCAAAGGCGAAGTCCATAACCACTAGACCACCAGGATGCATATAGCTAAACTTACATTCTACAATAGGAGAAAATTCCCATATGTTTTAAGGTTTTAAACCCTGTCTTAAGAAACTTAAACAATTACGTTACGTTCCTACATGATTTTTTCCAAAAAAAAGCATAGCGCTTTCTTTGAAAAAAGCAAAAATTATATAATAAAGCCTTGCCTAAGCTTTATCCAATTAAAAAGTTAATGAAATTGCAACTCGAACTCCTAATTATCTAATTATCTTTTAGTTAATCAACCGAGAGCGGGTTTTAAAATGTAGTTAACGTTAAGTTCCTAATTTTTTTAAAAATTCACTCAATGTCCATACCGGAAAGCAAACGCAAAAATGGGAGGTTAATATTCATTTTATTCAAATATCAAACTTTAAAATATAAACCTTTTTTTAATTTTTCAACGACAAAAAATGGATTAATGTGTCGAAACACTGATCGGAAAATAATTATTAACTAATTATAATCTCGATTAATTCTCTTTCTGAGAGCTGTGATTAAAACTCGCAGCAAATTAAATAGAATTTAGCTATCCACAAATTGGGGTAATTACGATATTTTCCGCTAAAAGCAGCCCCGCCGCTTGGAGATCAGAGTCAAAAAGTATCAGTTGAATAAAGCTTGCGACTTAAATATGACAAATCCGATAATTCTGTAATTTAGAATGGAAACTCGTGTATTTACTCAAAACACAGTCGAAATCTAGTGCCCAAATCAACGAATTATTAATGTCAAATTGATCAAACATTTAAAATTAGATGAAAATGTTCGGTGAATAGCCACATTTTGAATTTCGAAAACTAGTGCTAAGTTTTAAGCGAATTGTAACTGTGAAATGGAATTAAGATTTAAAATTAGAAAGATTCATGGCAGATTTAAATGTTCATGTAGTATGTGTATGTGTCACGTTTCCGCAATGTCGGGCGAGTGATAAATATCTTAGATTTTATCTGCAACAGTTAAACGGGAAAATTATTGATCGAAATGTAGAGGTTTTCTGTGTTTATTCAACTTGTGTATACACAGGAATCTTTTAACAGCCGATAGAAAAATAGACCGATTCCCCAAAGCACTTAAATCCAATTTTTTTAAAAAGACAATTACTAAAAATCGGGACTTTTTTACAAATGGCAATTAAGTCTTGCCTCTCGTGATGTAACTTGAATACCCCCAACCTTGGCACATCCTTTTCTATAAGCTACTTACCAAAAAAAGACCTTAAATCCATTCTAACGTCTTAATACAGTCGAATCTGGTTAACGCTAACACTCATTTTGTTCGTGTTAAAAACAGTTTGCGTTATCCAGAAAGGATAGGATCGTAGTACTGGATTATTCATTGTTGACCGGAATTCTTAGGAAACAGTTCGCGTTGAGAGAGGGAATAATTCACATTAAGCATTTTCGCTTTATCAAGATTAGACTGTACGTATTTGCGTAAGAAAATGTACAAATCTTTCCTCTTTTTTTGAATTTCCTAAAATCTATCCATTTCCTATAATGCAAATTTAGTACAAAAGGTATAATTGTCATATCATAAAAGTTACATTTCTTGGCGTCCAACTGAACATGTAGAAAAATTTGGATATTTTTTCTATCCTGACAAATACTTACATCAAAAAAATAAGTCAATAAAATTTATGCCGAACATTGTATGCATTTAAATATTGGTTTTCCGAAATTTGGCGATCAATAAGTTCAATCTAGATTAAAATATTTAAAAAATGGGTAGTGATGTAGTTACTTCCCAAACCATGAAGCTAAAGATTTTCTTTACCCCTCTATCTGAGTTTTATTTTCAGAATTAAATGATAAATGAGATCACTGACTTCTTTACCATTTCTTTTCTCAAGAAGCTCTCAATAACTGGTTTAGTCTAGACATGCTAGACTTGTACAAATTAAGACTGTGCCATGATAGGTTAAATCTTAACTGTTAATTCCCACAAAAGTACCAATTTGTAAAAATTTAATTTCGTTAGTCATGACCCTATAGTTTAGGAAATAAATATACAAGATTTTTCAATTATTAATAAACACCTTGTACATCAAATTCACATTTAATTATGAAGTATAACCTTATTTCTTTTTTTAAATTACAACAAATATCAAAATTTAGATTTCAATTGCCCGATGAGGAGATCCATTGCAATGAATTTTTTGACACTATAGTTTTAATTTAAATGAAAATGGGTTTTGAAAGATGCCACAGTTCTCAAGTAGACAATTTAATTTTTACTTTATGGTTAATCGTGTCTCTTTAAGTGCACTGCGACATTTTTTTGCTATTAAAAGCTTCCCGTAGTCTAAGACCCATGCAAACGTGTTTTAAATAGATGATAAATTTATCACATCGACATTCGAATTTGGACGTATTATTTGATTATTTTTATTAATCAACACCGTTTTTATAACAGCGTTCATGGAAAACGTACCAAAATCTTTAACCAGGATAGAAGAAGACTACAAAGACATTCAAAAAAACAATTTCAGGAATTTGAACATTTTATTCATTGAATTTAGCGACTTGTAGTCATGTGATATTTTCTGAAATTTAATTACATATTAAAAAACGTATTTATATGCATATAATTACTTACAATAAAATCTATATATTACATATCGTCTTTTCACTTTTTTTATACAGCGCTTTTTTCTCCCCTATACCTTGATAAAAAAAAGTATTTTATTTTTATAAAAGAGCACGATCCATTTCAAAAGATATGGAAGCAAATTCTACGAGATTTGCTTTTAATAATCAAATAAGCTTTCAATCTTCCCTAAGCTAACTTACAGTTTGTAAACAGAAATGAAACAATCATGTGTTATTTTCTAATTTATTTGAAAACATATTCTTTATATCCTGCATTTGCCAGAAATAATTCTTAAAATAATTCCCCAATTTAAAATTTTAAAGCAACTATGCAACTTTAAAAGCCACATTTACAAGTCTTAAATTTCGAAACAAAATTGCCCAACTGAAGCGAAAAGTGGATAAACTTGGCATGTTACTTGAATAAACTAGGTTAATTTAACGTTCATTTCAGTAAAGTTCACTAAGTCTTAAATTAGAGTTCAGAATGTGTTAGTTTGAAAGTGCACAATGAAGTAGCCACTTTGACGTAACTATCAACAATCACTTCAGTTGGAGCAAGAGGGCGAAAGTGATACGGAAATATTTATATACATATAATCAGGGTGCGAATCAAACTTTTTATAAGGAAGAATAAAATAATTCTAACTACTTCCACACTAGTAGCTAGAATTTTTGGGCCCTTAGGCAAGAAATTATTTTGGGACCCTTAGTTTTAAAAAATAAATTTTAATTAAATATAATATAAACATTCGTATACAATTTAATAGCATGGGCGCATTGGCGCAGCCACGGGAGGGGATTAGGTTACCCCTCCCCCAGGACTTTTTTTGTTTTCTAAGAAAACGAACTTGAAATTTAAATTGTTAAGACTAGAGACTTGCCTTAAACATCCCCCCCCCCAAAAAATAAAATAAAAAAACTGGCTACACAACTGGATGAACCTGTACCCTATGTACATTTACAATTTCCGACTTCGCAAACATTAAAATCATGAAAATCAATATTAGAGCATACTACTATTTATTACATCCAATTTGACAAAAATAAAATTACAATATTACAACTAAATATAAATACAACGAAACTTTAAAACGAATAAATGTAAAATAATTACTTTTCGCGCTTTTATATTTGCGAAATTATTGGTAATTTCTTTCAAGACCATTTTACTGGCATGTTTAGGCTCAGTAGCCAATATTGCACATTCTACTTTGACCAATAGTATTTCTTTTGTAAACTTTTATCATTCGTAATTTACTAAATGATTTTTCGGCAGAGGTAGCTGACACGGGTAATGTGAAAAATAACATAAAGTAAAAATTTCCAAAAAGTCACTTTTTAGAACACTATATTTTGTAATTAGCAAACAAAAAAATTATCTAATAGACATGTCTGCCATTAAATCCTGTTTGACAAGCGTGATTAAATTACAATAGTAAATGGGCAGTTGGGACGAGAATACAGATGAATACTTTTTCTATGAGATTTTCACACTCACTTAGAAATTCAGCATTTGACATATTTCTTATTCTTTTCTAATATTGCAAAATGTTTTTTACTAATTTCATGATTTCAAAACAATTTTGAATTTGCATTATAATTTTGCCTAGAACATAGTAAAAAACACTGATTTTAAAAAATTGATCGCTATTATCAAACAAAAAATCTGAAGCTAACTCGTCATATTGTTTTTTAATTCTACATTATCGTTTATTTTCAAATTTAGGATCTATCCTGCACTTGTATGAAATGCGAATTACAATGTTGTATTTCTCACCCCTAACTCTAAACTATTGGTGTTTTAAAGACAGTAGACCAGTGGTTTCCAAACTTCCTCAAGCTGCGACCCACTTTTATAGTAGCCAAGTAATCCGCAACCCCCGTCCCTCTGTCCGCCGCCGTCACATATGTTCAACAAACGCATTTTTAGCAGAGTAAAGAAAACGCATTATGTATAAAATTATATGGTATTAATTATATATGTTAAATCAATTACGAATATTATGTTATAATTACATATATATTACATTATATACAGACACACACACATATATATATATATAAATTAATGTATATTATAGATATGAAGTTAACAACCGTTAGTAGAACATTGCAATGTAGCCATGTTGAAATATAAAAGCGTTGGAAACAGTATGACATTCCTTATAAAAATAATTGCAACTAAAAATAGTGCGGCGACCCCCCTCCCCAGAAACCTGTTCGCTACCCCCAGGTTGGGAACCACTGCAATAGATGCTATAAAGAGGCAGTGTATGCGTAGTACCATGCGGTTATGAGTTATTGGTGGCGGCAAACGATCATAAAATTTAAAGTAGACAAAATGAAAACAATGGCGCCCCAAACTGGCAAACCTAAAAATACTTCCGAACATCAAATTGAGAAGTTTTATTTGTATCATCGTATAATGTAAATTCAAATCATAGAGGGGTTTCATGGGGAGATTCAAATCATATACATATATCAAAATTCACGTATATCTAATATTTTTGCGGCTGCATTATAAGGGGATTTGGCTGTATTTCTGAATATATTTTTCGACAGAATTCAATGTAAGTTTTGTAATTCATAGATTGGAGTGCTTTTTGAAAATACACTCTGTTGTGTGCTTTGATATATACCTTCATTAAAAGTTCAGAGTAATTAATCTTTCACTGAATGGTGGGTTATTCTGGATTGCTCTACGAAACTTGTAATTTCAAAATGTCTATTCATTTAGATCTGTATAAGTTTGTTGTAGTTTATTTAACTATTTTCGTTATAAGTAAATACCTAATGGGTGAATTATCTTCAAAGTGAAGATAAGCCTGAAGATCTTCAAACTTTCATGAATTGAACTTGTAGAAAGCATTGTTAAATATTAAGTATTTTTAAATAAATAAATAAATAAATAAATAAATATATATATATATATCATCATTCATCAACATCATTTCAGCCGTTGTCAATCCACTGCAGGATGAAGGCCTCCTCTGCATCTTTCCAACGAAGTCGATCTTGTGCATTTTGCTGCCACTTGTGCCCAATATATTTAATTATTTCATCCACCCATCTCGTCTTTGGCCTTTTCCTTGAGCTTGTAGTGTCCAGTGGGATCCATTTTAGGATATTTTTGGTCCATCTGTTGTCAGTTCTTCTAGCAATATGGGCTGCCCACTTCCATTTCAAACTTTTTACCTTCGCAATGATATCACAAACTTTTGTTTGATCTCTTATCCAACTGAAGGTCTTTCGATCTCGTCGCGTGATACCAAGCATCTGCCGTTCCATGTTCCTTTGTACCACTCGTAACTTTTGGATACCTTTGGCAGTCAATGTCCATGTCTCACAACCATAAGTCAGAACAGGTAGGATGCATTGATCGAAAACTTTCCTCTGTAAAGAAATAGGGAGCTTTTTTTTAAAAATTATTTGTAGCCGGTAGAATGCTTGCCAGCTAAGCTTGATACGACGTTCGATCTCTTGATTTATGTCGCCTTTCATCGTAATTTGTTGACCAAGGTAAATATAATTTTCAGCTTGCTGTATTTCTTCTTCCGAAACAAAGATTTTCTTAGTTTGTATAAACTTATTAAACATGATCATGCTTTTCTTCAAGTTGATTTTTAAGCCAGATGTTTCTCCTTTCGTTCTTAGATCTTCAATGAGTCTTTGGAGCTCTTCTGGATCTTTTGCAGAAAGCATGATGTCGTCGGCTTACTTTAAATGGTTTAAATAAGCTCCGTTGATTTTTAAGCCTTTTTGATTCCAGTCTAATTTGCGAAAAACTTCCTCAAAGCGAGCTGAAAATAGTATGGGCGAGATTGTATCTCCCTGTCGTACACCTTTCCCTAAGTTAATTTCAACTTTGTGTCTGTTTATAGAAGTAGTCGCTTTTGCTTTATAAAATATGGACTGGAGTAAGCTAACATAAGCTGGGTTCACACCTTGGTTACCTAGTGCATTTAAAATATATGGTTTGAAAATTGAGTCAAAAGCTTTTTCGTAGTGGATGAAGGCAATGCATAATGGTAAAGTGTATTCATTGTGTCTTTCTATTATTCTCTGAAGAACCTGAATGTGGTCAATCGTACTATAGCCACTTTTAAACTCTACTTGTTCTAGAGGTTTGGCATAGTTTAATGTTCTATAAATTCTATTTGCAGTGATTTTGCTAAAAAACTGTGTACATATCAGGGAGAAAGCTAATTGGTCGATAGTTTTTAAGATCATCTTCAGCTCCTTTCTTATGCAAAAGAATAACATCGCCATTTTTCCATGCATTAGGAATTTTTTGTTCCTTAAGACATTTTGAGAAGAGATTTGCCAATATTTTGTGAAGCGTTTTACACCCAGCTTTTAACATTTCAGCAGAAATGCCATCTTTTCCTGTGGATTTCCCATTTTTCATTGATCGTATGGCATCTGTTACCTCTGATACTAAAACATCCGGCATTTCTTCTGTAACTACAATTGTTGGCAGATTTTGCTGATCGTTACTTTTATAGAGGTCTGTGTAGAATTCTTTTACCCTCTTAAGCATTTCCTGGCGTGTTCTGCATACTGAGCCGTCATTATATTTTAAGGCAAGTATTTGCTTTTTTCCATTTATTAGCCTGCATTTTACATTTTTGATGCCTTTATTTTTTTCAATTGTTTTTTGTACCAACTTTGTATTAAATTTACGAGTTTCTTCCCGGATACGTTTAATTATCGTCTTACACATTTCCACATATTAAAGTTCGTTAGCAATTATTCCTGTGTTCTTCCAAGACCATCGTTTTTCCATTAGATTTAAAGTTTCTTTAGAGATTTTACTTTCTTTAGGTTTCGTTGTTTGTGGTACTAGAGCCTCGGCTGTCACAATTAAGTTGCTGATGATTTTTTCATTTTGTTCTGTTATACCGGTGTCTTCCAAATTTTGTAATACCGCAAAGCAATTTGACAGAACGAGTTCAAATTCTTTGCTTTTTTCAAGAAATTCCTCATTGTTGACTTTCACTGTTTTGGAGAGATTTATCATTTTACTGCGTCCTTTACGGTAGTCTAACTTAGCTTTAACTCCCACCATTCTATTGTCACTTCCCACGTCAAACTGATTAAGGACCGTACAGTCACTGAATATATTCTTGTTGTTGGATAGAACATAATCAATCTCGCTTTTGTTTCCTGATGGACTTTCCCATGTCCATTCCCTATTAGCTTTCTTTTTGTAAAACGAATTCAAAATATAGAGGCCTTATCTCTCTGCAAAATTAACCAGCGAGTCTCTTCTTGCATCTCTATGACCGCTGCCATATGGGCCTGTTGCACATTCACCAAATTGTGTTTTCCCAATTCTGACATAAAAATCACCCATTAAAATTTTGTAGGGGCAATTTTCTACATTTTACAAGTCTGATATATCCTCGTAGACTTCTTCGATTTCATCATCAGTGTGGCTGCTGGTTGGTTCATAAGCCTGGATAACTTGGAGCTTATATCGTTTGTTCAGTTATATGGATCGCAACATACGCGATTCTATCTGAAGTACAATCAAGTTTTATCATGGAATTAATGAGAAAATCTACACCACTGCATTTCCCGTTTTCAGTTCCTTTTGATATATATATATATATATATCATCATCATATTCAACCATTATCTATCCACTGCTGGATGAAGGTCTCTCCAAATGCTTTCCACACAAGTCTATCCTGAGCAATTCGCTTCCACGTCACCCCAACCTGTTTTCTTATTTCATCCACCCATCTAGTTTGAGGACGTTTTCTAGGTCTTCGGTGGTCTCTTGGAATCCAGTTCAGAACTTGCTTTGTCCATCGTTGATCAGTTCTTCTTGCAATATGCCCAGCCCATCGCCATTTCAGCCCTTTTACTTTAACAATGATGTCCTCTACTCTAGTTTGCTCTCTCACCCAAGTGTTCCTTTTTCGATCTCTCCTAGTTATTCCAAGCATGCACCTCTCCATGCTCCTTTGCGTTGTCTGTAACTTTCGTATTGCTCCAACTGTTAGACTCCATGTCTCTGATCCATAAGAGAGGACTGGCAATACACACTGGTTGAAGACCTTTCTTTTTAGACACAAAGGCAATTTCCCCTTCAGGATAAAACTGTTTCTTCCAAATGCACTCCAGCCAAGTTTAATACGTCTGTTGAGTTCTTTCATAATGTTGCCATCCATTGAAATCAGCTGGCCAAGGTAAATATATGAATCAGCAATTTCTAGCTCAATGTTGTCAACTTGTATTTTTGTTTCCTCTACGAAATTATTGAACATGATCTTAGTTTTTTGTAGGTTCATCTTGAGTCCAACTTCTTTACTTCTAGTTGAGAGCTCCTGTACCATGTCTTGGAGTTCTAATGGGTTCGTTGAAAAAATAACAATGTCATCAGCAAACCGCAAATGATTTAAATATTCACCATTTATTTTTATTCCCTTGTCATTCCAATTTATCAGCTGAAAAATCATCTGTAAAGCAGAAGTAAAAAGTTTTGGAGAAATGGTATCTCCCTGCCTCACACCTTTGCCAAGTTTGATAGTTTTGGTATCTTTATGTAACCGAAATTTTGCACTTGCATTTTTATACACACGTTTCACCATGTCAATGTACACATCCTCAATGTCTGTTGATCTTAAAGAGTTGATGACTGCTGATGTTTTAATAGAGTCAAAGGCCTTCTCATAGTCAATAAATGCCACACACAATGGAAGTTCATATTCATGTGTTCTTTCAATTAATTCTCTTAATACTTGAATATGGTCCACTGTACTGAATCCACTTCGAAATCCAGCTTGTTCTCTTGGTTGAGCTGCATCTAATTTTTTCTGCAGGCGATGTGTTAGCACTTTTGTGAAGATTTTATAAATAGCAGGTAACAAGCTAATTGGTCGGTAATTTTTCAAATCCTCTTTATCACCTTTTTTATGCAAAAGAATTACTGTTGCAGAATCCCATTGGTTTGGTATGTTACCGCTGTTAAGACATTTGGTAAAGAATTTTGCAAGTATGTCTTCTACATATTCTCCAGCTTCTTTTAGGATATCTAATGTAATACCATCATCACCAGGGGCTCTTCCTTTCTTCATACTTTTTATTGCAAATGAAACTTCTTCTTTTAAGATTTTAGGAGCTGTTCCTTCGACTATTTCAATGTCTTCGTTTAATCCACTGTTACTTTCGTATAGATTTTTGTAGAATTCTTCAACTCTTCTAAGTATTTCTTCCCTATTTCTTGTTACGGTGCCATCCTCTCCTTTTAATGCAATGATGTGTTTCTTCCCAACAGACAAACTTCCTTTAACAACCCTAAGGCTCTTGTTATTTTCAATGGCTTTCCTTACTAGCTCACAGTTGAATTTTCTTATGTCTTCTTTCATGCTTTTGCGCAGAGTTTTACAAAGTTCTATGTACTCAATCCTGGAACTGGTATTTTGATTGTCCACCTTCATATCTCTTCGCCTTTTCATGAGCTGTTTCGTCTTCTCAGATAATTTGCTATTGTGCTTTTTACAGGTTACACCACCAATTTCCCCAGCAGTTTCAACTATTGTCTTAACAATGTTTTCATTTGCTTCTGAGATGTCAACTTCTTCAATAAGTCCTTCCAGTGCAGAAAAGCGATTTTTTAATTCCAACTTGAATGCCTCGGTATTTTCTTTTAATTTCTTTAAATCCACCCTCTTACTTACTTGTTTCCTAATGAGCTTCTGCCTTTCTAGTTTAGTATTTAAGTGCATTTTACATCTCACCATTCGATGATCACTTCCAGTATTAAATCTGTTCAGTACGCTGCAATCTTCAATAATTGATTTCTTGTTTGCCAGGATATAGTCAATTTCGCTGGTTCCTCCATTGGGGTGTTTCCATGTCCATTTTCTTTGCGGTTTCTTCTTAAAAAATGAATTCATGATGCTAAGATTTTCAGCTTCTGCAAATTCGATGAGTTGATCGCCACGTTCATTCCGTTCGTTAATGAATATATATGTATATACATTTATTTTTATCTATTTTTTGTGGATTACTAAAACGACACCATATGTTATTGAGATTACAGTCCTTCCTGGGGGATAAATATACATAGTTTAACTACATTAGTGGGAAAGTTTAAGGGGGCACATATCCCTTCCGGCTTAAAAAAACACTTTTTTTATTTTTTTAAATGAAAGACCAACCATTTCTAAAAATGTTGATACCAACCTCGTACTTAAAATCGAAGTAGAACCCCAGTTATAAATAAATTACGGAAATAGTAATTTCGAAAATCGCTGTTAAAAGGATGCTGAAACGCAATGTTTACATTTAGTGCTTTAATGTTTTTATGTTCAGCACTTTAAAAAAAAAGAATTTTAAATGGGAAAAGTGGCAACACGTACTCACTCGCACATGCTAATTTAAGAATGGCGGCACAGCGAAATAAATAAACTACTTTACTCGTCTTACATTTTGTAAACAAATACTGTTTATCGTTTTGAGTGTATGCGTGTTTACATACTACACTATTTCAGGTTTCATTTTACATTTGTTTTTCAACCAATTTAATATTTTTTTAAAATCATTATGAATATGTTAAAAAATAATATTAATAATAAAGAAATAAGCGTTTAGTCTTTGACCTAAAAAGTGGAAATTCCAAGGCAATATGTATATAAAAAATGTTGAAATGCCATTCAGTAAATGATTGAAAATGGTCTACGAGGAAATTAAATCTCCTGCCAATGAGACCTTTCAAGGGTATCGAGTTATAAAGATTCGATGTTTGAAACCTTGGAACAATTCATTTCGTGTAAAACATGAGGTGGATATATTAAGTTTACTGAAGAAAATGTAAGTGGATTGTCACTGAAATTTATATTGAACTGTTGTGCTTGTGGACCTATAGGTTGCTTCCAAAGTTAAAATCTGATCAAAGTTAAAATGAATTCATGATGCTAAGATTTTCAGCTTCTGCAAATTCGATGAGTTGATCGCCACGTTCATTCCTTTCCCCATATCCGTATTTACCAACCGATGTCTCTCCTTGTTCCTGTTGTCCAATTCTTGCATTGAAATCCCCCATGATGAGCTTGATATGTTGTTTCCCTTTGGTGTGTAACTCTTTGATTTCTTCATAAAATTCTTCAACCTCTTCGTCGGTATGGCTTGATGTTGGTGCATATACCTGTACTATTTGAAGTTGGTATCGCTGGGTTAGTTGAACAACGAGCCTCGCTGCTCGATCTGACGTGCTTTCGACTTCAAGAAGGTAGTCTTTAATTCTTTTGTTGATTAAGAAGCCAACACCACTTGTTCTTCCAGTTTCCGTTCCTCTATAATAAAACAAATGTCCACTTTTAAGTTCCACCAACTCTTCACCTTTTCTTCTAACTTCACTGAGTCCTACAATGTCCCATTTGATCTTGTCTAGTTCCTCTTCCAATTCCTGAAGTTTTGCTTCAGAAGCAAGGGATCGTCCATTAAACGTAGCCAAGGTCAATAACAAACGGCAGCCTGGGCCATTCCAGTGATTCTTAGCACCCCCTGCTTTCATGCCACACTGACCGCTGCCTTGATCAGGAGCACTCCAGCACCTGGAGACTAGGGGCCATGGTTTCTGGTGTGTCAACATAATGGAGGAATTAGCCATAATTTCACCACGCTGGCTAGACGGGTTGGTGAATTAGCCCTCCCCTTCCGCCTTTCTATCCGTGCAGCAAATATTAATTTGCCACATAAATAGAAAGCTCAGCCTGCACCACTTGAAGGCGGGGTAGGACACTAGGTAAATAATATCGGAACACGTCATCTATAACATTTTCTTCAACAATGCAACACGTATGTGCGAGAAGCAAATTTCGTGGCTTAGCCACACCTGCAGAGTGATACATCCCCGCTGCTTCGAAGTTCCCAGTTTAGAACAATAGAATTATTTATCACAACTGACCCTATGTCCACAATACAGAAGGCTACCTCACCTCCGTCTTTTTGCTTAAAATCCTCAACTACCCCTTCTACCTAACCATCCCGCTGAAAAATTGTAAAAGGTAAATTAAAAAAATCAAATTCTTTATAAAAAGAACTTCGTTATATAGAAATTGTTTTTCGTAATATGGAGACAAATTTACATGTTAGTGCCATTCAAAGTCAAGGTTCCGCCGAAAATTTCATTAAATAGAAAACTTTGTTAAATGGAAGTTCGTTATATGGAGACTCTACTGTATATATATATATATATATATATTAGAGAAATAGTTAAGAAAATATTTAATAAAATGTATTTGTCCAATATAAATGTATTTGAGACCACTTATCGCATCTGTATAAAAGTGCAGATTATTTTTCAATCAAATTATGAAACAAAGATCGCAAATTGATCGTTGTCAATTACAGGATATTTGTTTTTATAAAAATATCCAACACTTTACTTTTACGGTGGAAATTTTCAATTAGAATGTAAAGCCCTGACAATAATTTATTACTACATGCACGCAACGTATTTAAACACACAATTTTATTTGTAGGAAAGACTTTTTCTTTCAATTTTTAGTAGGTAGAAAAGTCATCTTTTGCTTCAGTGGTAAAAGCAACCAGCCAGTAGTTTTACCAAATTCCGGTACAATGTAAAAAAAAATATATTTTTCCATTCCTCTCACAGAGCACCTGCTAGGAATGACTTGGAGAAAGATCGTTCCAGTCGAAATCGTAATCGACCCTCCAATTCGTCCCAAAGTTATTTCCTGCCGTTAACATCCAAACCCAATCCGAATACCATAAAATTCAGCATTTCGTTCTCGTTCTCTGTAAGCTCGCTCTCTGAACACACAGAAAGATGTAGCACAGAGATCTGTCGTGCGTAAAATGACAATTGTGCTACCATATTATCGGAAACACAGAATTGTCTAGAATATTCAGACACTGCTCTAACTTGATACTTCTAGATATTATTATTCGATATACAGTCCCCTCTCAAACCAGGAACATGAATTCGTGAATTCAAATTTTTCAGATGCATTGAAATGTCCAAATAATTTTGTCAACAGAGTTAAATATAAACTTTGCTGTTTTTCTTGAAATCGCCGGAACTGTTTGTATATTAAAAATTATTGATGAACATTTATAACTTGATGACACGTTTAATGTCGGATAATTACTTCCCCTCACTTTAATGCTGTGCTAGATATTCACAATATCTTAATACCAAGATTCATATTAATGAGAGTTTTTTGTTTATCTTCTATAACATATTTCAGTTTGTTTTACCGCTTTAGACTAATAGAGAATTTAATCAAAAGTCAATGACAATACAAATATTCACCGGTCGATGCTTCAAATTAGATTAATTGTGGATCATAGAATTTAATTTTCGAAGTATGTTTTTATATTCACTTATATACTTCAATATTTTAGAGTACTTCTTATTATTTATAATATATATTTAATTAATTTAATATATATTTATATTTAAAAGTATCTCTTCTAATAGTAAAGAGTTACCAGTTACCATTAACAAGAGGGTTTATTTTCTATCATAACTGTGCTCTAAAAATCACATTGTACAGCCATGAACTCTATGTTTTGCTCAACTACTTCATATATCAGATACATGCAAAAAAAAGTGTTATACTTAAGCACAATGTACTTGAAAGGTGGCAAAGAATTCGACAATCTTTAAGGAATCTTCTGGGAAATCAATGTAATCACTTTAATACTGGTTATGATGCTTTCAGTAACATGACTTTCCGAGAGAACCATTGCTTCTTTTTTATTCGGTAAACAATTGATGAAAAGAATATACAAAAGCGTTTCTAAAAATTTGTTCGCCAAAGTTAAGGTAAATGTATTCATTGTTATAAAATTCTCGAATGAAATACTGTGTTTTAGGAATAGAATTTTACACAAGAAAAAACTGTGTGAAAATGAACATTTATGTGAATTTATAAATGAAGGTAAACATTACAAGCGTGAAGTTACCTTAAAAAGTTCGTTCTGGAAATGAACGTCGAATTACAGACGAACATAGCCGTCTTTAAAACACTTATTGTACATGGATTGTTGTTGTTCCGTTTCGAGTCGTTGGTAGAGAAACTGGGCAGCATGGGCTTCTTCAGATATAAAAGTCTTTACCCATCGCTGCCCGGGAAAAATTGTTACAATATTATTAAGTACTAGGCTATATATGTTTCATGTGTAATTTTGCCTAAAATAAAGGAATTTATTTTTGTTATTAAGACGGTCAAATCCATCCAAAACGTACGTCGGGACGAACTTGTGACTTTACGCTTATAACGTTTACTTCTACTTATAAATCTAATCTGCATAGTGCTGTATCAAGTCGTTTTGCATTTACATGGATATTCATAAAAAGTATTAAGAATCATTTTGAAAATATGTACACATTTCAAAAAATTAATAAGTAAAAATCTAGGGCAATTATATATTTTGAAACTTAAAAGCAAAGTAAAGTAAATTTCAGATCATGATATTACTGTTGAGAAAAACAAATTTCCTTTTGTGATCTTACAATTCTTGAAACTATGTTTTAAATCAAGTTAAAAATTTCATTTAAAAAAATTCATCTCAATTCTAGCTGCAATAAAACAGACTTGTAACAAAATAAATATTCCACTCGACAATAATCTTAACGTATATGCGTTGATATTTAAGAAAATCAGCCTGTAAATAGTAGTGAAAGTAATGTATAGGATACATAAGGATTAAGTATATACTTTAAAATCCACTTTTATCAAAAAAATTTACTTTTCCATCTTGGATAAAATTGTAGTCTATCTAAGCGAAAAAGGTTTCAAACGTATCAAAAGCAATTTACTTTTGTTCTAAACTTCGTCTTTTCTTTTTAATAGAGCATATATTTTAAATCTTATTAAACAAATAACTCCTAAAATATTCAAGATTTTACATCAAGAATAAACTTATTTATGCTGGTTATATAAGTTCTATGCACTTCCAGAGTAAATAGCAAACATGTGAAAGCTGAATTTTAAACTTTTTGTATATATTGGTCACTTTCGTTCCATTTTATTAGTTCTAGTAGTTTAAAGCATAGGTTCTATTTTAGTAAAAGTTACAAATCATATGCGATAATTCATGCCGGTTTATGGCATTTTAAATATAGTTAAAGGTGTAGGTGTGTATTTTATTCTCCTTAAATTTAAGGGCTGGAAAATAAGCCTCTCGCTCTGTAATGTGACATTATTGAAAATTTTTTGGCCTATTTTTAAAAAATAATATTATTTGATTCTTTCAAATTTGTAAATTTCCTAATTGTACTCATTTCAAATTTTGGCCACAGATTATTTTTAGACCACGATTCACAAGTAATCAAAGTGTTCTCTCTGTACAAATTCATTTTAAACTGGTCAAAATAATATTCATTTCATATTATTGATTTAATCGATACTCACTCTTGTAATTTAGCTTTTGCCGAAAGCAATTTTATTTTTGAGTATGTGTGTTATGCAAATTTGTAATATGTGACAATTAACATTTTATTTTATAAAAGGAAGATGGAAAACTAAAATTCCCTAATTTGAACTGATTTCACCATTTTTATTGGCTTAGGGTTTACTTAGTGAGGCCCTATATAGAATTTAAATTAATTGAAAAGGGAGAATTGAATTTCTTAAGTTCATAGAAACAACCATCAATTAATAAAATTCAATAATAATAATTTAAAATTTGAAAGGTCTTCAAAAATTTCTATCTATCTCTATTAATATTATAATTTCAATAAAAAAATAAATATAAATTAAGTATTTCCCTCTTAACCTAGAAATAAATTACATAAGTACGAAACAAAAATGTCCGCAAATATCTATTAGAATTGTAACTGCCTTTATTTTCATACATTGAAAATCAATAACCTCACACACTCAAAAAGTCAGTTATTTTCTTCATTATTACTGGATTTTTATACATTCACACTCTCCAGTAAAAATATAGAAAAATTGTAATTTCCATTTCATTTATCTCTCTATCTCTCGTCCATGCATCTCAAAAAACCAGCCAGAAAACTTACTTAACTTTACCCTGATTTTCAGTAAATATCAACTTTTAAAAAGAGAAAGTTGCTAATGAAGAATAAACAAACGGTTGATGCCCATATGGGCATTGTTAATCAAGTGTTTTTGGCGTAATTAAATTGCCGCCAAAAATTGAATAAATCACTATCATAACCAACGGAGTTCATCATATAGATACAAGATTACCCAACGAACAAGGTATCAACTATATTAAGAGTTTTGACAACTACAAAAATTCAAGAAATTTTCACTCACCATTTCTTCTTTTTAACCACAAATATAACGTATTATCGTGTGCAGTTTTTCAGAATTGATGTCATATCGCAGGAATTTAGAGCTTAGAACATCTAAAGACGCAAAGTTTTGAACAATTGCTTCCACCGTAACTGTGAGCTCGAATGCATGTACCTTCTTCCAACGCTGGAACTCCAGTGAGCGCTCAAATCTCTAGCGGCTAGAGTTAGATCCATGACGTAAGAATTAAGGTCTCGTGGAAGGTGCGCACCTCTGATGTATACCTCTGCTTATAAACTCGATAAAATTCGATGGCACTACCCGTACCTACTGTTTATTACATCCAGTATAGATTTTTTTCATCCATTTTTAGTATTTGCTTGTTTATAAAAAGCAAAGGATCGTAAAAATTGCAAATTTTACGAAAGCCGTGGTTAAAGAATTTTGCATTATATTAAATTTTAAATTTGCATTATATTAAATTTTAAATTTGCCTTTGATAAGGTAAAATCCGGATAAAAAAGTTCTTTTATTAACAAAAAGATTTTGTCTATTAAGGGGAATCAGAACCTTTAAAAACTTTTTTTTACAAAATATCCACCTTT
The DNA here is from genome assembly GCA_006491805.2 of Dysdera silvatica. NCBI lineage: Eukaryota > Metazoa > Arthropoda > Arachnida > Araneae > Dysderidae > Dysdera > Dysdera silvatica. The sequence goes on along the minus strand of QLNU02015360.1, from coordinate 87,599,139 downwards.
ACTTTTTAATATTCTCTGCCTTTTTAATACATCTTTAAATTATTTAGTTTTGTAGTAAAAAAAACGACTATATTCCAGATGATTTAATTCCAGTATAAAACTGGTGATCTACTGCACAATATTAAGTTTTAATTAAGTAATTTTTAATACAGAAAATAAAACATTTAGTGAAGGCGTTCGTACATAGTGCTTAACATAAGATCCAAAATAATTGACAATAAACAATAATATCCACTCTAACCTATTGGAAACAATAATTTCAATATACAGTAAAACCTCTCTACAACAATATTATACGGACCGAGAAATATTATCTTTGTAGAGGGAGTTATTGTTATAGGGAGGGTTCATTATACAGTAAAACCTCTCTACAACACTATTATACGGACCGAGAAAAATTATCGTTGTAGAGGGATTTATCGTTATATCGGATATCGTTGTAGGGAGGTTTTACTGGATATATAATCGCTTTACATATTTATAGAAATATGTTAACAAATAATTTTCACAGTTTCTTAAGAAATAATTTACACAATTTTAAACGTTATAAAGCAAATTGTTTGTACAATTTTAACCTAATAAATTAATTTTATACAATATTTAAATAATATATATATACACAGTTTTTATACAATATTTAAATAATATATATCACAGTTTTATACAATATTTAAATAATATATATATACAGTTTTTATACAATATTTAAATAATATATATATACACAGTTTTATATACAATGTTAACATAATTTTTAACAATGCGAACACGACTCTTTATCAGGGTACAGTATCATATCCACATTGTCAAGTTATGTGCTTGCTTTTTCTGAGACATTCACAACAGCAACATGTTTCCCCATTTTCAAACCATCGTCAACTGCAATGGACCTCATGGCACCTAAAGTAAGCTATTAAACACTAATAGCAATATAATATATACAATACCTTATTTTCCATGCTAATGGAACCTTCCATGGTTTGTCAATCCTGTACATGGGGCAAGAGTAGCAAAACCTAAGGTTAATTCCCTCTCTCCATATACTGGCTTAAGTTTCATTTCTTATAATTAGTCTTCTTAATTTGTTTCTAAATTCAGTCTCTGATGTAATATTTTTTATTTCGTTTGGTAATGAATTCCACATCTTATTACCATAATAATTTATATTACCGGAACCCGTGTTTTTTCTTGTTTATTTAATTTTTAAATCGAGTATTTTTAGATCGAGTATCGTTTACATTTGGTTTATTTTCTATATTTATGTCCTCAATGTACTTCCCTTTTCTTATTCTATTAAATATCATTATCAAGATTTTAAATCTATGTATTTGATCTAAATCCATTATACAGGATGTCCGGGCTAAAGGTATCCAAAAGTAATGGCTTATACTGAGAGAAACACACATGACTAGTTATGGAAGTGCTGCGCCAATGATAGGATTGCTCCAATTTTTTTATCCAAGTTTGCTATTACGGTCGCGCATGCGCATTGTTGACAGTTGCGTTGAGCTGCTTTCCACAGCAGTCGTATGCTGACTTGTGATTAGGAATATTTAGAAATGGAATCATCGGCACATTTTGTTTCGCAGAACCGATAGTGGCAGGACGCAGTAACATTGACTTGTTGGAGAACTTCGCTGTTCCACATTCGACCAAATTTCATATTTCAGCAAGATAGTTCTCCACCAAACTTTCATGGAGATGTTATCGAATTTTTGAATAATATCTTTCCTGGATGCTGGATCGGAAGAGAAGGCCCTACTGCTTGGCCTCAGAGATCTTTGGACATTAGGTCGTTGGACATTTTTGCCTGGGGCTGCAATAAAATGATTGTGTTCCAGCAAAAAGTTCGTAATTTGGATGTTTTGAAACAGAGTATCTGTGCAGCAGTGTTGATTTAATAATACCTCAGATGTAACTAAATACCTGGCAAGAGATCGAATAATACAGGCACCTGTATTTGGACATTCGCAGAGCCACTAATGGTGATTACATTAAAATTCGTTAATCTGAAAAGAAACTTAAGGAGTTGCCATCTTTAATGCAACTGAAATTTATAACTAACCCTGTGTCATTCTCCCAGTATAAGTCATTACTTTTGGATACCTTTAGCCCGGACACCCTGTATTATTTTCAATTTTTATTTCTTGTTTTTTGTTTTTTTTTTGCGTTACATTGTTCCAAAATCTATTTAATATTGTTTGCATACTTTTTCGATTTTTATATTCATATTTCCCAAGACACTATTTTCATATAAAATATAACTATATGTCAACGAATAATGTAAATGAATTTTTATGTGTATGGGTAACAGATCCTTTAATCATAATATTACTCTTACATTTTTTCTAGGTTTTTTATTAACTTCCAAAATATATTTATTCCAATTTAAACTTCATTTATATAAATACCAAGGAACTTAATTTCATCTGTTTTCTTTATTTCCTTATTATCTAACTTTAATATTTCCAAATTATCTAATTTTTTATTTATATTATGAAAAAGTATATGCTTAGTTTTTTCTCTATTAACTATTAGTTTATTATTTTTAAACCACTGATTTAGAATTTCTAGTTTTAATTTTGCCTTGATGAAGAGGTTTTCTTTTGACGTATCTCCAAAAATCAAACCTATGTCGTCAGCAAATAAGTTAACATCATCGTCACTGTCAGTAATATCATTTATGTATATAAGAGACATTAGCGGCCCAAGTATGGAGCCTTAGGGGGACTACACATGTATTTTGCTCTTGATTAGAATGTATATGATTTATTTGCACAATTTGAGTTATATAATCTTACGTGTAAGAAATTACATTCTTATCAAAAAATTAAACGCAATCACCACATTCCATCATCCCGAACACGAGACAACAAGTTTTACGTATTGTTTACATTCTGGGTACAATCGGAGGTGTGGATAATAGAAATATTTTGCAATTTCCAGATCCCTATTTACAAACATATCTTACAAGGAGAGTACACGAAGTGAGAACCGAAAATGTGCTTCATTTTTGTTTTATAATAAAGTATAAACGTTCAATAAGAAACTAAAAAAGAATTTTTACCTAAATCCCCCATGGGAGGGGGGTTATAGCCCCATCATATTTGGCGACAAACTTATTTTCGCCAAATTTAGCTTGATGCACTTTTTACTAATAGCAGAAACGGCGATATATTTTTGAAGCGACGTCGCCAAAAGAGAATGAATAACCAAGCGTTTATTCGCGATAAAAGTATTATTGATTTTGATTTCATTAGTGTTTATGCATGTATTTGCAAAAATATTTAGAACTTTATTATTAGTGGATAGATGTCTCGTTTTAGTTATATAAAAAGCGTTCATTTCGCTTTAAAAAAATAATATACGTACTTGGCTTTATTAAAAATATGCCTACTTGGCTTTATTAAAAATATACCTACTTGGCTTTATTAAAAGTTAAAAATGTGTATGAAAATGAACAAGAAAATGCAAAAACAAACAAACAAAAACAAATTGGGTTTGAACAATGACTGCAACTAATAAACGAGGGATTTTCACAATTTAACGTGTAATAAGAATTTTTGGAAAAAGTGAAACACCATTGTTTGACATTGAGAAATCTATTTGGTTTGAGAACGGGGTATGTGCTCTTATACTCTGGAGTGCTTAAAGACAAGGAGGGATGGTCTTTCATAAACTTGTAGTACCATTTTTTCCGTGCAATTCATTTTTCCAAGTTAAAACGATGTGGAAGTTTATATTTTTCAGCTAATTCAAACGCCAACTTCCTTAGATCAGTTGCTGTAATTCCAAAAAAAAACCCAAGATTCTAATGTAAGAATATGCTTAACCAGCTCCTGTTCCATTTCTTCGGTCAGATATTTGGGCCTTCCAAATTTGACGTAAGAGTTTAATACTTGAAGATGACGTCGGATTGTCGGTTTAGGAATTCCATATTGCCTATGAACCTCATTAAATCTTATTTCACCCTTGCGTAATATGCTTAACGCCTCAACCATATCTTCTTGTTTCCACCTGTTATAAATTCGTTTTAACATTTTAAGACCTATAATGGAAAAATTAAAACATAATTTTAACTTGAACATGCTATTGCAATTGCACCAAACTACCATAGTTACCTAATTTGTGCCAAAACTCCTACTGTTGGTTAAATTGTACCAAATCCTAAATCGTACCTGGTACGATTTAGGAATCTGATGTTGGTACGACTATATGCTACACGAGTTGTATTTCAAATGAATACAAGCAATCCATGAATAGTATATCAAGGCTGTTTTAACCAAATAGCTTCTTAATTGCCACAGAATGAATATCCAAAAAGAAATATGCACCAAGAAATCATCTACTTTATTTTTTGTTTTTTGAATTTTTTTTATTCATTTTCATACACATGTTTAATTTTTAATAAAGCCAAATAGGTATATATTAATAAAGCCAAGTACAGATATTATTTTCTGAAGCGAAATAAATGCTTTTTATGTAACTAAAACGAAACATCTATCGACTAACAATAAAGTTCTAAATATTTTTGCAAATACATGCATAAATTCTTATGAAATCAATAATATTTTTATCTCGAATGAAGGATTGTTTATTAATTCTAGTTTGGTGACATCACTTCAAAAATATCTCACCATTCCTGCTGTTAATAAAAAGCTTATCAAGTAAAATTTGCTGAAAATAACCTTTTCTCGCCAAATTTGATGAGGCTATAACTCCCCACCCCCTTATGGGGGATTTAGGTAAAAGAAAATTTTTAGTTCCGTATTGAAACGTTTATACTTTATTATAAAACTAAAATGAAGCACGTTTTCAATTCTCACTTCGTGTACTCTCCTTGTTAGCAGAACCGTCTCTGATCTCAAAATCGCGAGAAAAAAAGACTCGTTTAAAGGTTTAAATGCAATATCCGTCAGAACCTGCTAACTACACTACTAATTAAGCCGATAGGGATACCATTACTGATTAGTATATCAAATAGTCTAAAAATTTCTTTCAAGAAGTTATTGTCATTGTTATAAATCCTATTAATTCGGCAAATTTGTAAGATAATGATATTTTTAAACACTTTTTTGCTTAAACATGACCCGAAATTGGACAAAAGCAATACCTGGAAACCGAAGTCTTTCCTTGTGTCATAAATGCTGCATTGAAATTCGTTATTTTCCCCTTTTGATATTTTGATGTCCAAATGACAAAAATGAAGATATATATATAAATGAGGAATCAATAAATTTAGGCAGATCATATTTGGTCTGAATAAGAAAGAAGAATTGGATCTGCAATGTACAAATATTCATTGGCGTTATGAGCCAATAATCATGGGTTAAACAATGTTTTAAGGATCCAACATTCCCCATTCAATGCAGACATTATACAGGAAGACCTGTTTGTTTATAACCATCCATGTGGCAGAGATTAAAAACAAATTTTTTGTTTGAAAGAGACAAAAATAGAAAGAAATAGAATCAAAGTAACACTGTTGAATAACTTACAAGTAGTAATTCAACAAACTCAGTTCAAGTAATACCACAAACGCAAAAAGCTGCAGATGAATTTGTTCAGTGTTCGGTGACAGAAATTTTTTATTTTTAAGCATTTTTAGCCGAGTTTTTGCAAGCATATTTTATTAATAATAAAATAGGAAGTGGTTAAATTACCTTGTAATAGCAGTAATGTAGAAATTAAATTCAAACTCGTAACTAAAAAGATAGCACATGATCAGTCAAAGGCAGTTTTGAAAGTGTTTCCACATGTTACAAACCAAGCAATACCAGATATCCAAAAGGAGTAATGAACAGGTGCTTCCATCTACATTTTACTTTAACAATGATGTCCTCTACTCTAGTTTGCTCTCTCACCCAAGTGTTTCTTTTTCGATCTCTCCTAGTTATTCCAAGCATGCACCTCTCCATGCTCCTTTGCGTTGTCTGTAACTTTCGTATTGCTCCAACTGTTAGACTCCATGTCTCTGATCCATAAGAGAGGACTGGCAATACACACTGGTTGAAGACTTTTCTTTTTAGACATAAAGGCAATTTCCCCTTCAGGATAAAACTGTTTCTTCCAAATGCACTCCAGCCAAGTTTAATACGTCTGTTGAGTTCTTTCATAATGTTGCCATCCATTGAAATCAGCTGGCCAAGGTAAATATATGAATCAGCAATTTCTAGCTCAGTGTTGTCAACTTGTATTTTTGTTTCCTCTACAAAATTATTGAACATGATCTTAGTTTTTTGTAGGTTCATCTTGAGTCCAACTTCTTCACTTCTAGTTGAGAGCTCTTGTACCATGTCTTGGAGTTCCAATGGGTCCGTTGAAAAAATAACAATGTCATCAGCAAACCGCAGATGATTTAAATATTCACCATTTATTTTTATTCCCCACCATATTTATTTAACTTCTTCAATAAGTCCTTCCAGTGCAGAAAAGCGATTTTTTAATTCCAACTTGAATGCCTCGGTATTTTCTTTTAATTTCTTTAAATCCACCCTCTTACATACTTGTTTCCTAATGAGCTTCTGTCGTTCTAATTTAGTATTTAAGTGCACTTTACATCTCACCATTCGATGATCACTTCCAGTATTAAATCTGTTCAGTACACTGCAATCTTCAATAATTGATTTCTTGTTTGCCAGGATATAGTCAATTTCACTAGTTCCCCCATTTGGGTGTTTCCATGTCCATTTTCTTTGCGGTTTCTTCTTAAAAAATGAATTCATGATGCTAAGATTTTCAGCTTCTGCAAATTCGATGAGTTGATCGCCACGTTCATTCCGTTCGTTAATGAATATATATGTATATACATTTATTTTTATCTATTTTTTGTGGATTACTAAAACGACACCATATGTTATTGAGATTACAGTCCTTCCTGGGGGATAAATATACATAGTTTAACTACATTAGTGGGAAAGTTTAAGGGGGCACATATCCCTTCCGGCTTAAAAAAACACTTTTTTTATTCTTTTAAATGAACGATCAAACCTTTCTGAAAATTTTGATACCAACCTCGTCTTTAAAATCGAAGTAGAACCTGAGTTATAAATAAATTACGGAAATAGTAATTTCGAAAACCGCTGTTAAAGGGACGCTGAAATTCAATGTTTACATTTAGTGCTTTAATGTTTTTATGTTCAGCACTTTAAAAAAAAAGAATTTTAAATGGGAAAAGTGGCAACACGTACTCACTCGCACATGCTAATTTAAGAATGGCGGCACAGCGAAATAAATAAACTACTTTACTCGTCTTACATTTTGTAAACAAATACTGTTTATCGTTTTGAGTGTATGCGTGTTTACATACTACACTATTTCAGGTTTCATTTTACATTTGTTTTTCAACCAATTTAATATTTTTTTAAAATCATTATGAATATGTTAAAAAATAATATTAATAATAAAGAAATGAGTTTCTAGTGTTCGACCTAAAATGTGGAAATTCCAAGGCAATATGTACATAAGAAATGTTGAAATGCCGTCCAGTAAAAAATGGGAAATGGTCTAAGAGAAAATTAAATCTTCTGCCGATGAGACCTTTCAAGGGTATCGAGTTATAAAGATTCGATGTTTGAAACCTTGGAACAATTCATTTCGTGTAAAACATGAGGTGGATATATTAAGTTTACTGAAGAAAATGTAAGTGGATTGTCACTGAAATTTATATTGAACTGTTGTGCTTGTGGACCTATAGCTTGTATCCAAAGTTAAAATCTATTGGTTTTAAAAACAATGTAGCAGAAATAAACCTTCGTTTCTTGTATGCCATAAGATTCGTGGGCCAGGGATTATCTGGAATGAACATGTTTTGTGCAGTCATGGCTTTACTACCTTCAAATGCAGAAGCTTCTTACGACAAACATGTCAAATATCTTGATATGACCAAGTCTGAGGTTGTGAAAAATTCAGCGAAGAAATCTGCAAGAGATTAAGTTGCTCTTACTGGGTCCTCGGATGTGATAGTGAGGACGGAACTTGGAAGTATACTTTTTTATCAACAACACGTATAATGATTGGAGACAAAAGTGTAAAAGTAATCGACAAAGAAGTTACGTTCTCATTTTGTAAAATGTGTAATTCGTATACGGAAGTTCCTCCATGCTCGAAAACTTGCATGAAAAAGAATACGAAAAAATCACATTGCTTCGCTGGCAGTATGGAGGTTGTCAGAATGTGTCGAATATTCAAGTGTGCAGAGAAATTGCGACAAGCTAAATATATGTCAGATATATCGGACATGGTGATGCAAAAACATTTTTATCGATAAAGAAATTACTCCATATATGTGAATATTAAAAAAAAAAACGAATATGTTGACCATATTCAAAAACGAACAGGAGCTAGGTTACTAAAAATCAAGCAAAATATTATGGGCAAGAAATTGGAGGGCGCCAAAACTTTTGATGGTAAAGGTAGATTAACCGATAGAGAAATAAACGTGGCTTATATTATGGTAATGCCAGAACAGAACACAGCGATAATTTAAATGGCATACTCAAATCAATATAGGCTATGTTTTTCCATACAGGTGCTGATGACAACAACCTAACACGTAAATTTTGTCCCAAATGAAACGAATTATGGTCTGGTTACTAACGTGCTATTGCGGAAAGTAAAGCATCCATGTATCATCAGAATTTTTTACTTAAATCAGTCATGAAGAGAATAAAACCAATTTTAAATGACCGTTCTCGTCCCAAATTGTTATCTTGTTGTTTAGGGGTGGGGAAATATAATATCCAAATGAACCGTTGAATTTATTAATTTGGAAGTTCTGCCCGAAGTCATCTGGTTCAGGTAGGCGAATCGTAAACACTGTTACCAATGGAGTAGTTATAAAATTTAATGCGGGTGGAAAAGGGCGTTTGTTCACAATAGGAGCGTGTGGAATTAATTAATCCTGGCTTATATGCTGCACATGCCACGAAAATAATGGACGAAAAGTGAATATCATATTCTGTTCATCGTACCAAAAGTGCTATAAAAACTTGTCGTCAGGTGAAAAGTCAACAAAAGTTACAAAGAAATAAGACTACAGAATCTAAAAGTGGTCCCACATACTCTGCTGGGGCATTCTAAATAGATTTATGAAGGTGTGTTATTCCATATAGATAATAACTTCAAAGTTGGTGAAGAATTTTTCTTTAAACGTGTTTCTCTCAAGACTGTATATTTCACCCTTGTGCCCAAGATATTTACAACTTCATTTGTGCTACTGCAATGAAATTTGTCATGCTCTTGTAATGATACATGATCAAGAAAATGAAAAAAATGTAAGGAATTAAACATTTTTATATATATTAAAAAAATAATGGACAAAAAACAAATATCGTATTTGGATCGCCGCTCCAAGACCGCTGCGAAAACTTATAATTAGGTGGAAAGCTAACAAAAGTTGCAAAAAATTAAAATTATAACATCCAAGGAAGGTTCCACATACTCTGCTGTTGTATTCTAAACATGTTTATAAAGGTAGGTTAATGCTAATAGATAATAACTCTAATGTTGACAAATATTTTTCTCAAAACGGTACATTTTCGTCTTGCGCGCAAGGTATTTAAAAAACTTTTTATACTAGTGTAATAAAAATTGGCACACTCTTGTAGCCATACAAAATTAATAAAAATGCGAAAAATATAAGAGATTAAATAATAATACTTTTATCTAGATGCATTTTAATATTGAAAAAATGGCAAATTTTAAAAGTTTTATTTTTTATTGTTTTAAAAAATATTAAGTATCATTATTTTCTTAAGATTTTTCGTTAGTTGAATGCTATACTCATTATTTATCATTTAGCACATTACTTTTGGTAATTAGATAATAACAACCAATTATATTATGCGCGCAAAATGGTATTAAAAATTTTAACGAGCAAAATCTAGTATAATATTTTGATTTATTATAAAAAACAGAAATACGTGAATACATTTTTAGTAATTTTTAGTAAGTGCATAATATAATAATCTGAATTGTGCAAATTTTTATTTTTGGATATGTGTTATTTTAAAAGTTATAGAATGTTGAACTTCAGCCTATCAGAAGGCATTTCGTAACACTTAAGGGGTATGTGCCCCTTTAAGCTATAGTATAATATATATATATATATATATATAAAATGGAGTGAAAATTTTGATATAAATATATTCTTTATTTAAGAGCATTTTGGCGCGCAATGTTGAAAATAACAGTTTTGAATAAATCATGATGAAGAATAAAAATGGCTTAATGCACATTATTAAATGGCCATTGGTTTTTGGCCACAACCTTCGTAATTTTTCGAATATTTAAATGCGGTGCATTATAAAATAATCATAAGAAAATGCGTCATTAAAATTCAAACATTAAAATGAAAAATGCTGCTTTTAAAAATTGAAAGGTCCTGTGCCTTCTTAAGCAGATTACCCGCAAATACATTTCATTTAATAATTGTGATGATCACATAAAATGTTAATTTAAAGGTACGGCTTTTAAGTTCAAACGCATTTTGAAAATATTACTTAATGTCGTAAATTTTAAATGATTACGCTATTGAAATAAAGGTACTGAATCATGGAATAATTATAACTCCTATTAGACAAAATTAGTACTATATTTGTTAAAGAAAAAGAAATACTCCATTGACATTCCATTAACTAAATTTATATCAGTTAACAAAGGTTGTCGCATGTCAATTACTAAAGGTAAAAAAAGAAGAAAAATAAAAATAAATAAAAGAATGAAGGAAGTTGAAAATTTATAATTAAAAATGAAGAAAAATATATAAAATTAAAAGAGTACGAACGATCTAAAAAGAAAAATTAATACAAAGAATAAAAATAAACAAGAGGGCAAGAAAATATAAAAGCTACTAAGCTTGAGAAAATCTTTCGGAACGTTTCGAGAATCATTAGTTTCTGCATAGAAAAAAAAATGTTTAGTGTGAAAAATGCATTTAAAAATATATAATACAGCACGCTACACGATATAGGAATTGCAATTATTTATATTTGAAAGAAATTCCCTAACGATTCTGAAAAAAACTGTGAACTGTAAATATATATAAAATAGGCACCTCTTTTTTTACACGATTTTGAAATAACACAGTCGAAGAAAAACAACGGCTGCCCCCTTTTTTTCACATGACGTAAGTTCACATAAGGTTTATAAGCATGTATTGCATCATTTAACCAGTACATTTTGAGGTATTATCATCAATTAATAACATTTTCGTCAGAATAAAGTGCGTAAGTCTTGCTGTTAGATGTATTAATGAATAAAAAGGTAGATATGATGATTTTGAAGGTTCGCTGTATATATTGCAATTAGAATTTTTACGATAGATTATGAGTTTAAGATTACTAAAATTACAAAAAAAAAATGAAAAAGAAAATATATTTCATTAGAATCAGAAATAAAAATATCGGAGCGGCTTGCGAATACTGAAGGTTTAACATCTGTGGATGAAAGTTTAGCATTTGTGGGCAAAAGTTGTGGCTTGAACGAAGAATCGACTTAAAATGTTTCAATCGGGCGAAAATCTTCACATAATTAAAACTTGGCAGACACAGTAGATCTCTCTAAATAGCAAAGTTATCGATTTTGGTCCACATAGTAGTAAACATTCGCGATTATTATACAGTAGCGATAACTAATAACATTAAA
>QLNU02015360.1:87560202-87573436 GCA_006491805.2 Dysdera silvatica | reverse complement strand
AAGCAGATCAATGTTTTCTTTTATACATAAAGCTGATTGGATCATTTTCCGCAGAGCACATTAAGTGATACTCACTCAAAGCGATTAAATCACGTATATTGCGCTTAACGTTATACCGAACAAAATCCATATTTTCCCCGCTAAGGCGGGCTAGTTATATATAAGTGCGGGTTCGGCTGTATATATTCATAGAGGTATGGTTAGTTTCATAAATATACATATATAAAATATAATTACGGCACACCATTTCGTAATTGTTTTATAATGGGATCTGGTACACTAGTATTTTAATAAATTATTAAGCATATGGCATGATCTTTATTATTTGTGCAAATAGGAGATCGTAAATATCGTGATATTTTAGTGTATATCAAAAACTTTAATTGGCTTCTTTTAAAAATATATAGTACCCTGTAAATAAAATCAGGTGTTTTATGAAAGTAGTTATGTAGATGTACATACATTAATAAAATACACAAGTTTCACTTTGGAATGATTGTCTTTTTCTAATATGAAAATATTAAAACAATCCTTGATATTTATTTTGATGTTTTCAGTATAGCCTCTAAGCGACCAGCATCAACATAGTATGCAAACAAATGTGAAATTTAGTAATGAATTTAAAATATTAGTTGAGGTATTTAAAAAGAAATGTTAGCTTTCCTGCTTTCTCGCGCGTTGACCAATCCATTTCTAATTTTAAACGGGGCAAATTCAAAAGTGGAAAACATTCGTTCTGTCCCAGCAATTGACAACTACAGCTGCAAATATCTGTTTTGAAAGATTCTTCTGTTTATGTGGAATTTCAAATATGAGGTGATATTTTCCCCACCAAATTAAAATGCATAAGTTTCATTAAAACATGTCTTCAAACGTGTACGAAAGAAATGGAGGCTTCCCAGTTATAGCTATTGGCACTAATTCAAGGTCAATACCATTTAAAAATTCTAATGCACATTTCTTTTGACCATCATTTAATTTTTTCCTACGGAAGAGATGGTTTAAAAAATTTTCAACAAAATGAGCAGAAGTTAATGCCATGTTTTTTTTTAACTTTTTCTTAACATCTTCAGACTCGCTTTTTGTATTTTAAGTCACTAAACATTTCAACAGGATCTGAAATTGTAGTTTTGTTCCAGAGCATTTGCTATTGGCTGTAAAAGTTTTGCATATTCCTTGTTGTATATTCCATCTGGCATCCTTAGGGATTTTAAGTATTTTCCCACCATTATCTTTACACCAAGCATGTGGTAGAGTTTTATATCGAAAATACAATACTTTATCACTTTAATCACATTTCCTTTCACTTGGACAAATTTTAGATCTTTAGCACCTTCTTACTTTCTTTTTTCTTTTTTTTTTCATTCTGAAATTGATTCTTTTGCAACACTTAATTTATCCAGAGAATATTTATTAAGTGTTACACAACAGTGTGTACTTAATAAAACAAGTGTTACTTAACAGTACTTAAGTGTCTGTTAAGTGTACAGTGTGTACTTAGTAAGTTTTTTGCATTTTAAAAAGTACACTTTGCATTTTATCCAGAGTATCAATCAGCCTTTGAACATGAGTCATGATGTTTTTCCATTCTTTTAGGAATTGCTTGAATTTCTTTTTTTTACATGATTTATATCAGGGGTCTCCAACCCGCTGCCCACTTGTGGCCCTCCGACATGTTTCATGCGGCCTGCCGGCTCATGAAAAAATACGAATCGTTTCACACAAAAATGATGCCCCGTCTTAAATCTATGTATCTCAGTGCTACTTAAGCCATTATGCTGGGTAAATTTCGGATACCGATTCTGGCAACACTGTTTTGAGTTTGATTGTTAACTTTCATGCCATCAATTCCATATTTTGACGAAGCTTTGGGCCACATATTTTAATAGTGTGTATGTTTTAAAATTAAGTTTATAAACCTTTATTTGTATTTAGGATAATTTCGTCATAAATTTATACAGTCCATAACTTTCATCGCCAAAATCACATTTTTAAGTTAAATTCACTAAAAATATTTTTAAACATAACCTCAAACAGTCCACTTAACGTTGTTATACTTCCTAGATTGTATTTCCGTTTTGTTCTTTTCCTATATTTTTAAATTCATTGTTGTTCCCTGTCCCGGGGTATTTGTTACCACCCCGTACAGGGAGCAACAAACAGGGCCACCAAACAAGAGTGGTATTTGCCGTCCTCATCCTGGATAAGGACGTCATCTTTTTCTCTCCTAAACAAAAACAGATTTAATTTAAGCTTGTTTCTACGTGGGTGTCGAAAATTATTGAGTAAAAATAAATTCCCCCACGAAAACTCACAAAAAACTTTCCTTGGTGGCTTTGTGTGTTGACCATTATTTGGCAATTGTGTTATCCCTGAGAAGGGTAATAATACCTTAACACCTTTACATACGGAGAAAGAGAGCGTTGTTTCCTGTCCTCATTCGTCTAGCGGTCCAAGACACTCCGGGCTAAACGGAGGGACCCTGGTTCGAATCCAGGATGAGGAGGACGGCGTCTCTCTTTCTATAAAAACAAAAAAGCTCTAGCTTGAGCTATTTATACATGGGTGGTGAAAATTATTGTATAAAGCCATTATACTGGGTAAATTTCGGACTCGTATTTTGGCAACACATGTTAAATTAAACATCTTGAACTTTTTTAGTGTAAATTAAACATCCGAAACACTAAAATGTAAAAAAATTTACTTTTTACTTTCATTTTTACTAATAAATATCTTGAGCAGTATATCTACATTTATTTTAGCCCTTTATATGGATTTTGATACCCCATCATCAACTAACCTAAGTCAAACATTGAATTCTTCTGCTGGCTTTAGTTACTACTCCGTACTGAGGGGTAACTTAAGCCACCATGTTATTTTTTTTAACATACATATTTTAGAAAACTTTAATTCATGTAAACATAGTAACTGTAGACCCAAGTTTTACAATAATTAATTAATCTCTAAAGTAAATGCTATTGAATTCGCAGATGTCTTAAATTGAAAAGTGGCTTAAGTAACCCCGAGATACTGTATTTTATTCTGTTCACATTTAATAAATATCTTAAAACGCAAGAGAGAACGCCAAAATAATGCCCGATCTTCCCTCAGTCGTGTTTTACTTCAGTTTTCTAGCGAGTATGGATGGACGTTAGGGGTAGCTTTATTGATTTGCGACGATGATTTAAAAAAACAAAATTCAATTTCGGACTCCTTGCATTCTACTCTGAATATGTCGATAAGAACATTTTGCCAACCGCCTGACTGCATGCTCTGAAAATGTCACTATTCAGGACTACTTACGTCTGCGAATATGCGGACCCAGAAAGTTCATAAACGCGGGAGTTACTATAAGATTACAGTGGGCAGGTTACAGAGCTACAACTCCATATATTTATATGTGTATATATATATACAGAATTTCATCATGATGGGGATTTGAACTCCCATCGCCCCCTCCCCTCGCCTGTGTACGCCAGTGCGTCTGCGAACAGCTCTTCTTAAGAATAAGGTTGGTAAAATCCAAGACAGATGCAGAGGAGCATCCTGACCACTTTAGATCCATCTTTGTTCTGTCCTAATATTGCTCGTAAAGTAGCGCGGCCAGTGAGCCAATAAGCAAAAGCAAAATTGGCCCTTGGACTGAAAAAGGTTGAAGACCCCTGATTTACACTTCGCCGATTTTACAGAATTCCCATCCTTTTTTCACAAATAGAATTATCCTAAACAGGACCTTTGTTTCTTTTCATTTGACAATGAAGCAGTTAATAAGTTGGTATCTCGGGTGCATGTTTCCTTTTGCAAACAAAAACATCATTGTTGCCAATTTAGTTAGGGAACGTTCAAGTATTACGTAAGCACCTTTGGGGAGAGAGGGCATTGCTGTTGTGCTTATTTTCCTGTTAGCCAATGTTAATTTTTGCTTAGGAGGGAGAGGGGTATAAAATGGCCAAAATATTGCTTACGTAATACTTGAACACTTCTTTATTTGTGAGTCAGATTTAGTTTTTTTTTCCTTAGCATCTGGCGACTTTTGTCCTAAAATCGAAAATATCAATATTTGATATATATATCGATGATATTTATGAATACACCCCATAATATATATCAACGAAACCTGATGTAAATAGTGAAGAATTTTTCTATAATTCCAAATTTTACACAGATTTCAGAACGTTAAGATAATATTTTGATTAAATGTGTAATGAAGTCTCCAATTTAACTTCAATAAAGTTATTATTATTAACTATACGACATAAGAAACAAGTGTGGCGACAGCTTTTATAAAAGAAGTCCAAACGTTTTAATAGAATAAAATTTTTAAGACGAAAAGCTTGGCCAGAGGATCTCAACAGGTAAATTCCATCCAATACCCACGAATGTTTTGCATGTGGACAACCAGTGGCGTAGCTACGTATTTTGCCGCCCGGGCGAGTGACTGTCATTGCCTGGGGTAATAAAACAAAACAAATAAATTTTGTTTTTTAAAGGCTAATTGCCGCCCCCCGAATTGTGGCGCCCGGGGCGACCGCTCCCCCACCCTTAGCTGCGCTACTGTGGACAACCACCACTTCCTGAACCTTATTTCATAAGCCGAAGTAGCTTTTAAAGCATATTGAAAATTATTACCATAATTTCACCTGAATAATATATAGCTGTCAATCAGAGATCATACACCATAGAACACCGTTTGAGGTTCATTTTCTACCATTTACACAGTATATATAGTCATGAGTTTTCATGACGTCAATATAATTTTCTCATTCTAAATGAGTATATTCAAATTTTTTACAAAACATCGCCAACTTTTTTTTAACATTAAAAGCGGGAATTTTGTATTACCTTAATTTTGTCCGCAGCCATTACCGATGATAAAAAGTCTAAGATTAACATCAATTATTATTACCACCATGAACGGTATTTTATTTTCCCTTCTGAGTGAACTCTAATGTTCATAATTCACGTTTACTTTTCTCTGACACTAACGTTAAAAGTATGGTTGTACTTTCTTTTTCAATTGCATTGTACGCACTAATACAGTGGTCACTATATATGACAGACTTTGGTATAGCCAAGACTAAGTCCCTACCAGTTCTCTCTTATAAAAAAAATGGTTACTTCATCCAGGTGGTCACTTTACAAGGTTCCACTGTGTATTCATAGGCGTAATTTGGCAAAGGCAGGGGGAGGGGGGGGGAGCATGCTGCCAACTCGTCCGGCGTAGAATGACCCTTGTTGTCCTAGCGCCATAAAAATACAACTAACCAATCAAACAATTTGCTACTTAAAAACGACGAAGTTCATGTCTGTCTGGTGTTCTTTCCCAATGGTAAGTTATAGTATGGCTGTATATAGAGAAGTGTCTTTCTAATTCTTCTGAAACAGTTGACTCCTCCCCCAGTTGCTGCTCTCTTGCTACAGATCTCACACTCCTTATTAATAAGAGCAAACTCTTTTTTCATTGATTTTGATGTTGTAAAATCTCTTCTGTAACGGCATTTTCGATATTCTAACCGGCGTTGTAGAATCAGCTTCTTCATTCTCTGTGGCTTCTTTGGGCGTTATTCGGGAGCTTTTTTTACGACTCCTGAGGAACTTGCTCATGTCACTATCATGTCACTTCGTTATCTCAATCGTACTTTTTATTATTATTACAGGGAAAGTAGTGCGTTGCTCCTGCAAATCCAGACTGCGATCACCAAAGCTTAACCAGACGCTATTCATACACGATTTTGATGTGGTTCAATGTGTTTTTATTGCAAGGTCCAGACCATCTCTATCTAAAAATTCATACACACACACACACACAGTCATGACACACCAACCTCTTGCAATAGAATTCTCATAGTGGCCAAACAGTATATATCGTATCTGTAGTGCAACTAGCACCGTTGTATCTATACTGTAATTAGCAAACAAAAAAGTAGTATAAACCAATAGCGTTTACTTTTTGTTTTAGAAGATTCGCCCAGATACATCGAGATTTGATTATACTTTAACAACCCCCCCTTCCCCCAACTTAAATCTTATTACTTCGGAAATGTTTTCTGAATTTGGGCACACTACAATGTTCTGAGAGAGGGGGAGCGAACAGAAAAGAAATGCAGTTATAAAAATTTATATAGAGAGAATTCAGACTTACTGTGGCAGCTTGTACTTGTACTTGGAGCATAGTTGAGAGTTTGTGGTCCAAACACAAATCCTAAAACAGTGGAATAAATATTTCAAACGGTATAGAAGTATTATTTCTAATCCTAGTCAGTAACGAACTTTTGTATTAGAATCAACATAAAAAATTCCACATTTCATTGAAACAACTAAACTTCCGATATTTACACTACATGCAGAATATTAAAGGGAGATGTGTGGCATGTAAAACTTCATTAGAGGTAAGTGCACGTGTGCGGTATTTCAAAAAATAATAAAATATTACGAAAAAAATTGCGTATCTTAATTTAATTTTAATCTATTTCAATCATATCATTAATTGTTATTATATTATTAATATCGTAGTTTACTCGTTTTAATGGGCTTTTAAAAGTAGTTAATAAACACAAAAAGTTAAGAAGGTATCTAAAATTATTTTATACAAATCATAACGATACAATCGTATCTCTAGAAACTAAGCGTAGGAAAATTGCTAATTTTTACAGGCAAATAAATCAGTATTTTAAATTTAAATAGCTTTTAGTTTCGCGATAAACCACATGATACTCTCTTAACAGAAGTCACAACTCAAAAAACGGCATTTTTTAGAATTTATGCGAAATATCTATAAAAAGTGATAGTTTTGTGTGGCTGCTGTTATGATTAAAATATTCTTCGATGTGAAGAACGACCAAAAGAGAAATTGTGTGGTCCTTGATTGCAAAGGCTATCGGTGTTTTTGTGAAAAAACATGTCGTAAAAATTATGTCGTTAATAATCAGACGTCCAGTACTCTTTCGTTACTTAAATTTTTGGGTAAGACGGTCTTACTACTCGTTTTCTATTTATTCAAAAAATTGTGCAAGCTTTTTGTTAACTTTTACTATATTCATACGAATTCGGTTCGAAATGCCCTATTTTTGTGTATAAAACGTGTTATTTTACGGCTTGATGCGAATTCTGTAGGTATTGTCTAGAAAATTTTACAAGGTTTTTATTATTTTAATGCCACCTTTCTAGTTGTATCCATTTTGACCATAGAACGTCTCTTATTTTTTACTTTGCTTTAATAAGAATAAGAATGGATTTTATTGATTCAGATTTTAGATTAATTTAAACACTTCATTAGTAAACCATTGCAGTTCCATTGAATTGAATTCAATAACAGCTACAGATGGCAGATAAAAAAAAATGTTAGAATGTGGGAAATCAATATTAAAATTGGCGTTGGATAAAAGGGAAGTCTTGCCCAGTATTTATTTTCTTACCAAGTTTGCTTTCTTTATACGTTCTTATTATGTAGAATTGTGCCCAAGTCGTTCCTAAACAAATATTTTTATATTCTAATAAATAGTAATCAATACTTTTGACTTTTTAATTTATTACAAATAAACTTTAATGTCGCATAATGAAAATCAAAATATTTATTAAAAAACGTCACGACTTCGCCATGTGACACTAAAATAGAAAGAGAATAATACGAATCTGCATTTTTTTTAGAAGGAAGACCCAAGTGGGTCAATTTTGGGAGATTTAGTAATTAGAGCAGAACCTGGGGGTTGCGAACAGGTTTCTGGGGGGTCGCCGTAACTATTTTTGTAAGAAATTCCCTACCACGTTTCCAAGGCTTTTATATTTCAACATGGCTACACACATTGCAATATTCTACTAATCGTTGTTAACTTTATATATATATATATTAAACAACAATATAAATTAACGTTTATTGGCGTAGTGATACCAGCGCCGATGTTATGGCGTGATTAAATGGTGAAACGTTCGAAAGAAAATAAATATTTCTGCGTTCGGTGGGACCTGAACCCACAATCTCCCACCAAACGCAGAAATATTTATTTTCTTTCGAACGTTTCACCATCTAATCACGCCATAACATCGGCGCTGGTATCACTACGCCAATAAACGTTGATTAATATTGTTGTTTAATTTAATCTGCGTAGTGTTCGATTTATATAAATAATTTTGTATTTAATGTGTTTTCTTTACTCTGTTAAAAAAAAATTTATTATGCAAATGTGGCGGCGGCGGATCTTTTGGTTACTATAAAAGGGGGTCGCGGATTACTTGGTTACTATAAAAATGGGTCGCGGCTTGAAAAAGGTTGGGAAACACTGAACTAGCGTTTACAATTCAGTGCTAATCGTTACTGTACTTTTGGATTTGTCAATTTCGTTTTTGCGAAGTGCCCTGTATTTTATCTTCCCTAAAATTGGGTAACCCTGTTAATTGGGGAAGAAAATAGGACATTATTGTGTAGGAACGACGCCATTTGAAAATTAAATGCATGGGAGTTTTGGGCCTATAATCACATGCGTTACAAATTCCGGAAAAATCCACAAGAATTTCGGATAATACACCATCTGCATATACAATTGAACTTCGTTAAGACGAACACCAAGGGGAACAGAAAATCTGTTCGTATTAACAGTAATTCGTCTTATCCGGAAAGGATAGTATGCTATACGATCTGACAGGACTTCCAGGATTTCCACAGCCGAACAGTTCTTTTGGAGCAGTAAAAAACCCATTTTGTAGCAATTCCAGCAGAAAGCATTCCATTTCTTTCTACGAAATTTAACTCTAAAGAAATTGAGTTGTATGATAAAATTTAAATTAACTAATAAAATAAAATTATTGATGAACATTTGCAGTTTGCAGGGTAATAAAGAGTTGAATGAAATAAGGATTCAATAGACAACATGCAGTTTTGGGATATTAAGCTTGAAAGTTTTCAAAAACATTAAGAAAATGTAGTTTATGCTTAACAATCAGCATTAACTGAACTATGTGAAATATCAAAATAATTTATAGGCATGGAAACGAAATGACAACCCCATCAGATGCAATAAGTAACTCCCAACCAGTGAAAAATGTTGGAGGATAAACCACTGTGACCCTTCTGTATCCGCACTTGATTTATCCTTAGAGATCTTTCCAGCAGAATTCAGCCGTTTTCAATTTCTTTCTATACTTTTCTAGTCAACTATGTGCATGCTTTCTATGTACCAAGTTTCATTGGGATACTCAACTAACGGTAAGTACCGTTCATTTGTCAGAACTGGTTTTTGGCGCAGACAAACGGTCGTTAAAAACCAGTTCTGAAATGACGTCCTCCCCTCTGCTGTAATGAACTAGCCCGTTTGTGACGTCAGCTCCCGTGAATTCTAACAGTACCATCGGTCAACTTTCCGCAAACAAACTACAGGTGGCCGCGTTACCACTGCTCTAGCGCGAAGAACGAAAACACGAACTACATGGCAGAAAATCCGCCCCCGCCCTTTTTCAACCCAAACGTTTTCTTAAACGCGTGCGAATTTGTAATTCATATAATATTAGTGTTTTCGACAGATAAGAGTAACTTACAGTTATTATGGACATTCTTATAATAGATTCTCTAGAGCAGGGTTGTCCAATCTTTTTGGGCGGGCAATAGGCCCCTCAAAAATTTTGCATGTATCTCTCGCGGGCCAGCAGCTTCAGCGAATTTTACAAAAAAAAAAGCAAAGGGCCTCACTTTTTTCCGGATATGCAAAGGGGTCACCCTACGCAGCTTTTCCTGATTTCTGAAAAAAATCGTAATTTTTATTTTTTTTATTTTTTACAAACAGTTGTCCGCAGGTCGGGTTAACGCTGTTGGCGGGGCCAGATTGTGGGCCGCGGGCCGTATGTTGGAGAACCTTGCTCTAGAGAAAGAAAACTGCCGTTCTGTGAGACACGGATTCGAAAAACTCAACAGTTAATCCAAACGGTATATCGTAGAAAAATCTCAGCTTACAGGGAGACGAAGTGTTTCGGAGAGCCGGGTAAGGGAAGTGGGTTTCCTTTTCCAATTCGCGGGTCTCCGTTCAAGCACAATCTTTTTTTTAAACTTATGAAAAACATGTTGGACTCATTGCATCATTTTCAGAGAAAGAGTAACTTTTTTTACAATTTCTACAGCTTCACAAATTATTGGGATAACGATTGGTTTGTTTTTTTTCCTCCACTTGAATGAACACAACCAGATATAAACCTAAAATAATCATAATGTTGAATTTGGTCTGCTTGGAATCATCCTCCTCGACAATTTATAATTGGCAACGTTATTACGTATTTCGTCTTCGTTCCTGTATTCTGTAATACAAACGGCATAAAAAAAACTAAAGATGTCCAATACATTACAATGTTTTAACCTCACAAACCGAGACTTTTCAACGTTGCGACTCCAAAGAGCATTTTTTTTTTAAATGAAAATGCTGAAATAAACGTTTTGGAAAATTTCATCCTATACCTTCCCTTCCGATGTTTGTGCCAATGCGTCCGTTTTAAGCTAGTGACGTCACGAACATGACACCTCATAATCACACCGAAGGTTATTTTTCATCCGACGATTTCGCTGGACGGACGGTTCCATAAACAACGTGGGACAAGGGTCGGTTGTCTTAAATGGCCTTCGAAGACAGAAACGATATTGTGGTTACCTGTTCATGGAAAACCTGTCTGGTAAACGTTCTCGTAATTAGCCTATAGATATCGGCAAGGTCACCACTATATATAATAGCCTGTGCCCTCAATGCTTCCCGCATAATTAACCTGATCATACGTCACGTTTCGAACGGGACGTCCCGTTTTTAGGTAGCCTGTCCCGTTGTCCCCAAGCAAAGCTTCGGGTCGCCGAAATGTCCCGCTTTCAGAAAGAGAAAAATAACGCGGCGATGGCGGCGCATGCGCAATACGTCCCACACATATGTCTAGTTCTTTCACGAAAAGTAGTTCGATGGTACCATTAGAATTTACAGGTGCTGACGTCACGAACTGACTAGCCGATTCCAGCAGAGGGAAGGACGTCATTTCAGAACTGGTTTTTAGCGAACGTTTGTCTGCGCCAAAAACCAGTTCTGAAATGACGTCCTCCCCTCTGCTGTAATCGGCTAGGCCGTTTGTGACGTCAGCTCCCGTTATTTCTAACGGTACCATCGGACTACTTTTCGTGAACGAACTGTAAGTCGGTCCGAAGCCTGCTAGCTCGCGCATCTTTCTTGACGACTGATTATGGTTTTTTTTTTTATCGACGTTGTGTTATTGTAGTCAATTTAAATTTGTTTTATGTGACACCTCCATTTTAAGATTAAGAATGCCTAAACGCAAGTGCACTTTTAATGTTAACTTACATAAGAACCACCAGTTTATAAAGCAAAGAAGTACTCCATCGGATGTCAGATGTGAAAAGTGTCGTACAGAATTTAACATGGCCCATGGAGGTTCCAGCGATTTTAACCAATCTTAATTAAATGATCGGAAAAACATAAAAATCCCGATCTTAAAGACAATTTGGCCATGAAACAAAATATTCTGTTTCTTCCCCACTAGATTCGTAATTTAATGGCAAAATTGAAAGAAAGTAGCTGTAGTGATGTTGATAAAGAATATATGGAAACTACAGCTGCTGAGTTCTATAAAATAAGCAAAGATTATTTGGAGCAGTGGACTTTTTTCTTTGAAGAATTAGAAAAATTTGAATGGGCAAATTTAACCAAAATACCTTCGTAGGAAGAAATTCGAAGTTTAATGGATATATTGATTGATTGAGAGGGGATTTACTAATTGTAACGAACATACACAGAAATATTTGCTGGGTATTCACTTCCAACTAACTACATTACACCGCAAAAAGTGACAGGATGGGAATGTTTCAACTAGAAGTCGTTGGTTGGGAATTGCTCAAAAACTTTCACACCGATAATTTGAATCAGACGAACTTTCGTATGATTATTGAATATATTTTATGCCTGTCAGGCACTAATTAATGCACCGGTAAAAAAGGTCTTTTCTCTTATGAATAAATTATGGACGAGCGGGGAAAACACAGTTGCAAGTCGAAGTTCTCAAAGCAACGATAATTACCAAAGTAAATTTTAAGAAATCATACCAAGAATTTTATTCTTATTTGAAATCAAAACCAAATATACTTAAGCAAATTTGTTCTACAGAAAAATATAAGACCACATAAATTATTTATTTTCACATGTTCATTCCTGTTTTTTTCATTAACAAATAAAAACTATGAAAAAACATTCGTTTTCTTCGATAACATACTATATATTTATATAAATCGAACACTACGCAAATAGAATCAAACAATATTAATCAACGTTTATTGGCGTAGTGATACCAGCGCCGATGTTATGGCGTGATTAGATGGTGAAACGTTCGAAAGAAAATAAATATTTCTGCGTTCGGTGGGACCTGAACCCACGACCTTCCACTTGCCGGGAGGAGGCTCTGCCTACTGAGCTACGAACGACAATATTTAATCTCTTTACGAACGTATATAAAGACTATTTACTGATACCGGTTATTTCGCAGAATGGTGTAGTACATGGACTACTTTTTAAACCAAATTAAGAAGAGACGTATTAAATTGATCGAAATGCCCGTTGCAACATATGTATTTATATAAATCGAACACTACGCAGATTAAATCAAGCAAAGGTTGATTGATTGATTGATTCATTCATTCATTTACAATGCGATACACGGAATGCTTCAACCGAAGGTTAAAGCTAAACCACACATGCACACACTAGAGATGAGTTCGGGCTTAATTTTCGAAGCTCGTGCCCAAAGACTTGCAATTTGAGCCCGCCCGAGCCCGAAACTTCAGTATAGAAAAGTCGATTTTCGGATTCAGTTGCGTCTCTGTCTTATGAGCCCGGGCACGCCCGAGCCCGAAAATAATACGAAATATAGAGCCCGAACCCGTCTCGTTTTTAGCGCGCACGCACGCACACACACCCCATACACACGCAGCAGCAATCCTGGAGACGTTGGAGAAAACAAAATTTAAACACGTCTACTGTTACTAGTAAAATTTGACACTGGTCGGAATATACGAAATACAAATGAAGAAGGTAAAAGACATTTACCATCTGCAAAAATATTCGCAACGTTTCGAGAACTACTGTTCCCTTCATCAAGCGAAAGTGTCAAGGAAGTGTAGGTGTTCGGTATTTATACCCCAACTTTGGTTTTCCAATTGTTTGAATCTGCATTTTCTATGAATTGTCCAGCACTGGGTAATCTCCCCCCC
>QLNU02015360.1:87541132-87554302 GCA_006491805.2 Dysdera silvatica | reverse complement strand
ACTAATAAACAATTATCAACACAAAACTACAGCATTTCAGATTTTTTATTATCATTTACTCGACTAACACACAGTTCCTGTAAGCGTAACGACGGAAAATCGTTGAATTTAAAATATCACAAAAAATACATTCCGAAGGAGAGAAGGACTGGTGAGTAAAACCCACCAAGCAGTTATTGATCATCCCTCCCTCCCACCAAGGTAAACAAATTTTAATATTTAACGTTTTATAAAATTTAATTACAGGTCTAACAAATACAGCTCATCTCTCTGATTTAACGATTGTTTTTATTGGTCCGGATTGGGTTACCTTGAATCCAGTGCTTTATTTTGCTCAATTTAAGGTTTACTTTCCTCGATTTAACGATAACTTTTATCCATTAGCCTGTAGCTGCCAGTAGAATTTCAGTTAGAAATCAACTGTCGTTCGAAAATAAACTTCTACTGAATTCACTCAACTAAAGCAAAGCTGGTTTACGGTGTGTAAAGAAGTATTTATACTGCGTTTTGACGTCCACGTTCGTCTTTTCGATGCACTTAAAAAAAAAAAAAGTAATTGCTCCCAAGAAAAATCAAAACAAACTTCAATCGAAGATCTCTTTTCGAAGTAGTAATTACGTTCAAACTTTGTGTCTTATGTTTATAAAAATTAACACGTATTCTTCCTAAGCAGGGGTTGACAAACTCAAATTCAGGAGCCAGCCCCTTTATCTCAGGAGCCAACAGCACGCAAAATAAATAAATAAATAAATAAATAAATAAATAAATAAATAAATAAATAAATATATATAGAGAGGGACGGATGGATGGATGGATGATGGATATGTAACGGGCAGTCAAATTTGCCACCAGTAAGAACATCTCCCCACCCAACCCAGGTCTTCATACACCTGACACTTATCCATAGGCTGACATAGAAAGTTCATATGGGAGGATTATTAGCCTATCCCCACCCCCTAGGCCATATGCGTCTGTAAACAGCTATTTCAAAAAATTAAATTGATAAAATGAAAAGCTGGGAACAGAATAACTGACGTCCACCTTGGAAACACTCTTAGTGCCGCAATATTAAAAATAAGACCTGATATTAACAGGATTGTTAAAAATAAGTAGTGCCTAAAATCTCGCTAAAAGGTTTGATTTCGCTTTACATATTAATAACTAAAAGTATTGTAAATGTTTTTTGCTTCCATGAGTAATTTTACATTGTAATATATATATTTAATCCTAGAGGCGAATCCAGAAAATATTTTTGGATGGGCACACAAAACTAATACAGAAACCCCTAAGGAAAATTACCAACAAAGGCTTATTCACCCAAGTGGGAAGCGGAGTACGCACCCCTGGAGCCTCTTTTGTTCAGTCTTAATATTGCTGTTATGGTAGTGCGGCCCGCGGGCCAACAAGAATAAGCAAAATTGGCCCTTGGACTGAAAAAGGTTGAAGACCCCTGCTATATGTTATTCTGATTTCCGTTAGTTCCTATATGTAACGGTTTTAATGCTTCATCGCTATTATCCAACAATCTCACGGAGGAAAGAGTTCATCAATCTTTAGTTGTTCCTTGACCTTACTTTAAGGGACCGTTAGATTCTCTTTTTACAAAGCCTAATATTTCGTTGTAACTGTTTACCATATCAGAAGAGGCAGAAAAGTATGTACTATTTTCAGTTGTTACCAGGGTTTAAGCTGCAGTCTCATTTTTCGCAAAATGCGACGAGTTGCTCGAAAATGCGAAGAAAAAATTATTGCCCATCGCGAAAATGCGACAGGCATTTTTAACCACAGTTTATTCTCTGAAAACAGGATTCCTCGATTCCAGAATATCCGTTTTGCACTTCAGCGATCTTTTCTTGTTCCTTTTTGTTTCCTCTTCAAAATTCTTAACAGCACCTGTTAAGCATTGTTGATATAAATAATTTCATTGATACGATTTTTCGAGCAATGAAAGCTACTAATATTTTTTAGCATTTTGCTACTACTTTTTTCCCATTTTAGCATTTTTGCGACAGCATGTTTTGAGCCAGCTTAAACCCTGGTTATTACAGTTTCTGCGATTGGTCGAAGGAATGGATTCAGTTACGACTCGACTCAAATCCTCTGGAAAATTTTTATTAAAACATAAACATGATGTCTTGCACGTTTCTTGGTGTACTTGCCAGGTTGCAATCCCATAATAAAACACCAGTTTAATTGAAAACAAAAAAATGCGTGCACTAATGTGGTTTGTGCAGTTAAACGGGTTTTCAGTTTTCAAAAAATTAAAAAGTTAGTAATTTTTATTTTATTTTATTTTTTCCTTCATGTTACATGCTTGCGGGGGGGTTCGACTGTATGTAAGTACCTTTTTCTTCGTAATGCCCTTCTTTATTACAACTTTTTTATCTGTAAACTTAAATTGTACGTAATGTGTTATTTAAACGCAGTTTACTTTGATTTACCGCGTAACTATTGCGTTTAATATTTGCACAGGCGCTTTAAGATATGATTTTAACTGGTACATCACAATTTTTTTTATTCTCGTGTACTTTTCTGTTTTTAGTAATTATATCATCTGTAGATCCAAAACGAAAATAATTGGGGAAAGTGGCATAGATCTTTTATCGTACATCAAGGCGGAATTTCCGAATAAAGGCAGAGAAGATACATGCTTGGAGGCGGAAACTTTTAGGAGTGGCAGAAGCATAGAACTCAGAAATAAAAATTTCTGAAGTCCACAACGTGAAAAGATACGTTTGGCAATACAAATACAGGATGAATGTAAGTTTAATAGCCATGTATTGACATAAATTGTTGACGAATAGGATAAAGTAAACTGGAACTTTATCAGGTTTTGAACGCTTTTCATGTGTTTTATGAGAGAGTTCGAGTATTACGTAAGCAATATTTTGGCCATTTCACCCCCACCTCAGAAAGCAAAAATTAACATTGGCTAACATAGGAAAATAAGACCAACGGCAACCCCTCCCCACAAGGTTCTTACGTAATACTTGAGAATCTCTCCTATCTAATAATAATTCTCTCTACTGATCTTAAAGGGGCAGCAGTCGAAAGCTCAAACAAATATGAGTTATTGTAAAAAAATATTAGTAAAAATATCAGTTCCAGTTTAAGTACCTACGTGGAAAATCACCTTCATTTGCAAAAAGTTCAAATGCTTTCCTTTCTTTGTAAGAGGGGAAATGGGCTTCAATTTACCAGTTCTGCTACTGTCCTACACGATCAATCTAACTAAAAGCCTAAGATGGCAGGCAACCGTACAGCAAATCCGAGCTTAAAACCCGCTTGTACCGAGCGAGAGGAGTTTGGTTTCCCAAGCGATAAAGGTTCGAAGTCTTATAAAATACTATAAGACAAACGAAAACAATCCAGGAATATTGAAACCCTCAAGCCCCGTACGTAACTAACTGCTACTTGGAGGTCACGAGGGAGAGGCGGGGAGGGGAATAAGTCCACCCCGGAAAAAGAAGCTTGTTGTGGAACTTGAAATTTTTCTCATACGCGAAATCAGAATTTTCAATTTGAATTACACGAATGGGTTGCAGGTATCGATCACTACGACGGCGTGTCCGTGAATCATGTCACCGCGTCGCATCGGTAGTTGTTCCGTAACGGTTGCCGGCTAACATTCCTATCACGGAAAGAATTTGTCTGTTTAGTTTTCTTTTCTAACCATTTGATTGCTAAAAATTGCTGGGAAGGGGGAAACATGTGCAATTATACACGTATACAGAGTCACACACAATAAACGTGGAACCTTTGGAGATGGGAGTAGTGGTGCTGGTGTTAAAATATAGGTTGTTCACGAACAACTTAAGCACTTACTTTTTTAAACGTTAATAGCTAGAACCCGGATTATATGCAAATGCATACGCAATTCCATATTTAATTAGCGTCAGCGCATAGAAATGCATTTCCAGAATAAATGTATATATATATTGTAAGAGTTTAATTAATTTTAAGCATTTGCTTTTTCTTTTGAGGGAAAAAAATTTCCCAGAACTTTCCTCTTGTTACAGTTACGGAAGACTTTCACGGCATCTATTAATATACATCGTAAGAGCTTTGCGTATATTTCCTCTTGTTCGATATCTGAGCAGAAAGACAAAAATAGTTATGGCTGAATTGGTCAGTGTTATTGGGGGAAGCAGAAGAGTTTATTTAGCTCTATTGTGCCAGGCTGGACAGTTCATTCAAGGTCAGATTAAAATGAACACTTAGATTAAAATTCCACATCATGATCTATCATCGATAGAGGTGGGCGGGCAGTAGTCTGTTAGGGATAAAATATCCGCAAAATTTTATAAATACTGTCCAATAACCTCTGTAGCTATGTTAAAGGACCTTTTTAGTCATAAAAATTTTATATTTTTATTATTTTTAGCATAAAAATGCGATTAAACGATAAAAGACAGCTTATAAGTTCAAAATATCGAGAGACGTACTATGGTAATGCTGTAAAAAAAAATTATACTGTACAAAGCGTACTATTTTGTATATATCAAATATTTTTAATTGAGAGTTAATAAGTCTGTTTGTTTTAAAACGCATGACATATGGTTTTCAAGTAAGTTAAAAAATATTTAAATGGATATTTATTCATTTCAAAAGCAAATACATGACTGTTTTATTTTGCTAGTTTTTTAGTGCATATAATCCGAGTACTATTAGTAACTTTTTAAATAAAAATCACGAAATTAAAATGAATATAACGTTGGATAGACTTAGTAATAGCTGTAGTGACTTCATCATCATCATATTTTGTATTAATAATCAGATGCAACTTAACATTATTTCACATGCCCTCCATCTTTGTCAATAGAATCTAAGATGCGTTTTTGATACATTGTGAGCTATTAAACTTTCCGGTATTCCAGTTCAAATTTCTTTCAATTACTCGGAGTTTGGTCTATCAAATAAAACCAACTAGCCGCTTTTTTGTTTTTTCCGTGGTAGTTTTTAAAAAAGGTGCTGCATTTTACTGATGTATTTTTGTCATTTTAAAATAAATTAGAGATCATTACAATAGCAATAGAGTGAAACCTCTCCTATACGGACACCAAGCTTTTACGATCAGATAAAAATTTCCCAGCGGAAACTGATTTACAATAATATATTTCAAACCCCTGCTTCGCGGTCACCCTCTGATACGGACACTGTTTTCACGATTTCATTTCCATTAGACGAGAACCGAGAACCCTTGTACGGACAAAAATAAGTTTGAACTTCGACCTTCACGGCGTTTCTCACAACAACAAAATAAGGATGATCTGGATATGAATTGGTAATTTCCCCTCCCCTTAAAAAAGAGTGGCATTATTTGACTTGGATTCGCTGTTTCAAATGACCAATGCTTAATGGAGTCTTTAATAATGAGCAGATCATATAGTAATATATACTGCGCGAAACAAATGAACAATGAACAACACATAACTACGGCAATTCAAATTTACTAATACCGCTTACTCGTCTACAAGTTCTGTATGCGTAACGACGGAAAAACGGTGGATTTAATATCGCAATTAAAATACATTTAAAAAAATAAGGAGATGGTGAGTAAAACCCACCAAACAGCTACTGATTTTTTTTATTTTTTTTTAAAAAAAGCACGCGATCCGAAATGGGAACATTCGTTGGGAGCAGTAACAAGTGAATAAGGGCTTGGGAAAAGGAAAATCTTGATAAAAAAAAATTAAACGATAAGAATGAAAAAAATTAAAAGATTTGAAAAACAAAAATTAAACACGCCAGCACTAGCAGCTACCAGTCCTAAGACTGGATAAAGTGTGAAGGAAAATTGTGCACACACATAGTATTTTTTAATCTACCTATCCACTACTAAATTTGATAAAAGCATACATTTGCTGTATTAAAAACCCGTTACGCATTGAAAATGCATATTTCAATCGTTTTAGTACAGTCAGGAACATCCCTTCAGGTGTCTGTCCAATTATTCGAACTAGGCCGATCCCAACAGGTTCGGATAATCAGAGCTCTACTGTATATATATATGAAGGGGTTCAGATTCAGACAATTTTCCCATTGTAATATGTAAGTAATATACTATTTTCTGAAAAAATCTCGAGAGGGAGGGGGTTAAAGTATAATACCGAAATTGAGATTTTATGTTTGGAAAAAAAGTATACAAATATGTGTAAATATATACTCTGTGAATGAAATTCAATGAATATTTATACAAATGTGTTCTTTTTTAAGAATTCCAATTTCGTCGTCATTCAAAATTTTCATTTTCTTGAAAAATAAGCAGTTGACTTTTTTTTTTAAAAAAGAAAAAGGAAATCGTGTGTGATAAAGCACCTGAAAATTAAATCGAAAATACAGTACTTAAATTAAATAATCCATTTAAAAGAAGGCAAAAAATAATATATATATATCTGCATCTATCTATAGTGAGCGGCGACTGCACAGTGCCAAAGGAAGAGTAAAGTTCTACGCCGCCCCTACTCGAACGAGGTGGCTTCTTTGCAAAATAAAGTTGCCGTAGATCGCCGGTTTTTCTTTATCCCGACGGAAGCTTACATGCTTATTCCCTCTATGTTCTTTGTCTTTACATATACTGTATGGATACAGGGCTCCCAAGGAATTTTCGGGGGGGGGGGCGTTTTCCTTGTTATTAGTAAATGGAATGTGTTAACTACAATAAAACTCAAAAGCCGCGAGAAGGGAGAGGGCACCCATGTTGTCTGCAGTGCTGTGGAGGGTCTTTTAAACTTTTAGAAGCATTTACTTTTGCCACTTCGAACACCACGTTTCAATATTTTCGTCTCACACAACCTTATGTAGAATTACAGAAAACGAATCAAAAATGTAAATAAAAATGGCGACACTGCAAACGCAATGAAAATCATCTTACAATATTTTTCGTCTTGCAATCCTGAATGTATATGTGTCTAATATTTGTACATATTTAATACTTATAATAAATGTAACAAATACATAATAGATGACATGAGCATATTTAATCTCACTAATTTCACATTTGGAGAAAAGATAAATTGGCAAACAAAAAGCAAGTGTATAGAAATGAACATACAGGGTGCTCTCTACAGTCTGGTGTTTCGCAAAGAACTTTTGAACGAAGGCTCGTAGAGCTGTAAAAGTTAGGTGTGCGTATAGTAAAGTGTCCATGGCCGATGAAATGGGGTCGACGACAGCGCCCTCTGTGGCAAAATCGGGAAATTATTGCACCTAATTCTGGAACTAGAAGGGATACAGGAAAATTTTCAATTATAAAGTTGTTAAGCACTAACTAATTTGTAAGAAACGTGTTTTTTTCACCACCTTAATAGGGCAAAATTCGTAATTTAAGAGGTTTTAAAGGTATCCGTCCAGTAACACCATTGTTGGTCGAGGTTCCGAGTTAACGTCAATCACTAATTTCCATTTTCAAAGTTCACGTTAACTTCAATCATTAGTTCTTACAATTCTGTAAAATTTCATTTATTATATAAGTACAGATTCATGTTACGTACTACGTACAGTATGGTGGAAAAAATCGACGTTATTAATTCCGTTGTAGAAATATTTTTTGTGTTATCATGATTATTTGGTATAATGCGGTAGCAACGACAACCCAATTAATTTCCAGGCTAATGCCTTAACCAACTACGCCACTGGTACGCCTAAGGCAGAATGGGGTTTTCGTCACTACCGCATCATACCAAATAATCATAATAACACAAAATAGTAACATTTCTACAAGAGCATTAGTAACATCGATTTTTTCCCACCATGCTGCACGTAGTGCGCAACAAGCAATTTGTACTTATATAATGAATGAAGTTTTACGGAATTACATGAATGAATGATTGAAGTTAACATGAATTTTGAAAATTGAAGTTAATGATTGACGTTAAATTGGAATTTTGAACAACAATGGCGTTGCTGCACGGATACCTTTTTAAAACCTCTTAAATCACGAATTTTGCCCTATTAAAGTGGTGAAACAAAAAGTGTTTCTTACTAATTTGTTGGTGCTTAACAACTTTGTAATTGAAAAATTTTCTATATCTCCCTTAGTTCCAGAATTAGGTGCAATAACTTCCCAATTTCGCCACAGATGACGCTGCCGTCGATCTCATTTCATCGGCCATGGGCACTTCACTATACTCGCACCCAACTGTCACAGCTCCACCAGTCTTCGTTCAAAAGTTATTTGCGAAACACCCGACTTTATAGGGAGCACCCTGTATATTTAATACTGCTGACAATAAACCTTCTTCGGCAAATTCTTAAATCGGAAGACGAAAAACAAAACTCCTATTAATAAAAGAAGTGAAATGCGAACCTGAAATTGGGAAGGTCATGTTAAAATAAATAAAATCTTATTTTTGTCATTTCACTATCAACCTTGATTCAATATGTGTTTAAGCATTTCCAAGTGACTTGCTGTATCACAAGATATAGCAAGTCGCTTGGATCATGTATCATGTGAAAGTAATTAACGCTATATATATTATATGTAAGCATTCTGGGCCAAAGAACAGGATTTCAAGTGAGAGCTGGCTAACTATGCCCACGTATCATTTCCTTCTACCACAGGGGGTCTTCAACCTTTTTCATTTCAAGGGCCAAGTTCGCTTATTCTTGTTGGCCCGCGGGCCGCACTACTGTACGAAAATATTAAGAATGGATAAAGGCGAATCAGGGGGAGGGCTCTTCATCAGCTCAGCGTTTATCGCCGTTTTTTCTAAGCTTTCCATATCGGTTTTGGGCGCCCACCCGAAAATATTTTCTGGATCCTCCTCTGGGACTATATATATATATATATATATATATATTGCTATGTAAAATACGTATGCGCGCAAAAAACATTTACAATACTTTTAGTTGTTAATATATAAAGCGAAATCAAACCTTTTAGTGAGATTTATAGCACTGTTTATTTTTAACAACCTTGTCAGGTCTTATTTTTGACGTTGCAACCCTAAGAGTGTTTTTAAGTGTGTTAAGGTAGACGTCAGCTATTGCCGTCCTAACTTTTGAGCTTACCAACTTCATTCTGGAAGAAAAAGAGTTTTTCGCGGACGCACTGGCGTACTCAAGAGTCGGGTTCCTGGATTGTAACCTCCCTGAAAATTTATACCTATATATATATGAATATATGGATTTGTAGCTCTGCAACCCCCACTTATGGGTCTGTAACCCACCCCCACCCACTCATGAACTTCTGCTCACCCCTATGCA
This sequence comes from Dysdera silvatica, assembly GCA_006491805.2. Taxonomy (NCBI): domain Eukaryota; kingdom Metazoa; phylum Arthropoda; class Arachnida; order Araneae; family Dysderidae; genus Dysdera; species Dysdera silvatica. The sequence goes on along the minus strand of QLNU02015360.1, from coordinate 87,545,095 downwards.
CAGTGTCTTTTTTTGGCGCAGTATAGCCCAGATGCTCTTGCGCCATAAAAAAGTCAAACAATCAATCAATCAAGCCTATGCACAGGTACAAGTACTCCCGAATACTAACATTTTAAGAGCATGAAGCCATACGCTTGGAAAGATGTTCTTATCAACACATTTAGAATAGAATTCAATGAGTTCTAAGTTGATTTTTTTTTAATCACTGTTGCACTGCAAATCAATAAAACTACACCTAATGCGCATACAGATTAGAAAATTAAAATAAAACACGATTGAAAGAAGAAGATCGCATATTACTTAAGATCTTTAGCGTTTTAAGATAATATTTATTACGAAATGTGAAAATGCAAATGGAATAAAATACATAGATTCAAGACTCGAGGAAATAAGTGACGTTATTTTTATGTAAAATAATTCGCATTTTTTCATGAACCCGCAGGCCGTATAACATATATCGGCGGGCTGCAAGTGGTCGGCGGGTTGAAGACCCCCGTTCTACTAGATCCAAGAACCAATTAGGGAGCAATGTGCTTCTCTTCAGTTCACACATCCTAACATGGTGTGCCTGTTGGAAAGAGCATGCTGTTCAATTGAGCAATACATTCCTCCCCAAACCACGTGTTAGCCCTCCTCTTAATCACGTGGTAAGGCAAGTTATATGAGTCCTCCCACACTTTTACAGCATCTGCCTCACGTACTACATACAGCCTCTCAAACTCTGCCTTTGGAATTTTCAGATTTATGGCCAGGGTGGTGGTGATCTGGGTCACCATTCTTTCCACTGAAGAAAATTACCTTCACCCCAACACGGGCGTTCACCAACACACTCAAGAGGCAAGATAAACCAATTAAAAAAAGTGTCTGCACTTAAGTGGCGATGACTGGACGTCATAACAGTTATTCGTCATAGCCGTCAATAATAATAATAAATTTATTTAAAACCCAATAGGTCATTGACACTTACATCGAGAGTAATCGCATAAGAAATACAGATATAAAATTACACATGTAACATAAAAAAAAAACTAGATTGAAAAACACCACGGACGAGGGCAGTCTCAATGTGTGCAGCCACAACGATCAGAACGGAAGACAACGCAAAAAATCAGAGAGGTAATTATATTATTTACACACCCTGTTACAAATCTATACGCTCAACGAAACTACTATTGGTTGAAAGTTTTAACGGAGATTAATACTTAATGAAAAACTAAGTAAAGAAAATATATTATCGGTAATTAACGAAATATATACATGGGGAAAAAAAAAATATATATATATATACATATTAGTACACGTCTACTTTAAGGAACTTCAGAGAGAGTGTTTCGTGTTTCTAAGATTATGTTCAGTAGTGCTGAAAACACTATCGGTTATATTACTAAAATAAGATACGAAGTACCAGGGTAAAAGAAATTTACATACAAAAGGTTAAACACTGGTAAAATAGCAAACGAAAAGAAGTGATCTTTTTCATTGCTATTTTATCAGTGTTTAACCTTTTGTATGTAAATAGTTTATATCTATTAGTCTAAAAAATTGTCAGGTTCTGCATTAGAGTAAGGTATTGTGGAACAAACTAACTAACTGATGAAGAAATGAGTTCCGTTTGTAACAGGAAAATAGTCTGAATGCTACTAAAATCTGAAGTTCACTTCGTAAATGTTTCATGTTAAAAAAAAAACGTCTCTCATTTTAAAGGTAAATAAAAATCCTCTTTAACATAAAAGGGAAAATTAAATTTGAAGAGTAAAAAATTGATTCGTTATATCCGGAGTATTCTATATACACATTAAATCAAACTAACCGAAATCCTTGTAACAGCGCCACCGTGCGTGGGTATACAGAATGAATTTGACCTAATCTGCCAAACGAAAGGGGGTGATAAACGAGCTCATATGGAGCATAAAAACCCATAGCAACCTTGTCCTATCTCTATCTGTTTCCGAATTATGGTGGAAAGAAAGAAATTGCGCCAAGTCTGAAAGAAAAATTGTGAGGTTTCTGTAAGACCTACAGGCAAAATTAGCACACTCTTGTAAAGAGCAGAAAAAGTCCTATAAGGTGACACCATTTCCGTCAGGATATCTGAATTTAACGGCGAGCTACAAGCGCTGAAACATTGGCGAAGTACAAAATCGAGTTGTCGCCAAAACCTGTAACCGGCAATTCCGCAAACAGCCTTCTAGCTACAATCGGTTAAATTTACCAAAAACTTGTCCATTCTACCAGCTTTCGAATGAGCCTACAATAAACCATACCGGTATATTAATTAGTTCAGGAGAAATTTAGCCTTTTCTCTGCAATACATCATTGAAATCAGCCTTCCTCGTAAAACGCATTCGATGAACATTTGCAAATGCACATGTCTTTCAACATTCCTGAGCACGCATCCCACTTGGCCACCTACATCGCCAGATCTGACTCCAATGGACTTCTTTGTTTGGAGTTTCTTGAAGCTAGAGGTTTACAGCACAGAATTTGTTATTTCGTTAGATTAGAGCAGCCAGCTCGACCAGACAATAGTAAAACTGAGGGATAAGCTTTCGCTAAGAGCTACAGTGGTTTCCCTTCGTAAGCAGGCAGGTGCATGTATCAGGTGTGAGGACGACCAGTTTCAGCAGCGGCTTTAAGTATCACACATTCTTCTGAATGCATACATCCTTTAATCATGGGTAGACCGTGGGGTAAGTCTATTAGATTTTTTTTTTTTTAAATACGTGAGAAACGTCATACTTCTTTTATTTCCATTGTGTTTGTATACTTCAAAACAAATGTTACTTTTATTGGTTAGCTTTAAAACGTGCATTCTTGCACCTAAAAAACAGCAGCCCTTTTTCGACGAACGTCGATTTCAGTGATGTATTGCAAACAAAAGGCTAAATTTCTTCTGAACTAGAATACTATTTGGTTTGTAGTAGGCTTATTTAAAAGCTGGTAGAATGTACAAGTCTTTGGTAAATTTGACCGACTGCAGCTAGAAGAGTGTTTATGGCATTGCCGGCTACAGATTTGGCGACAACTCGATTTGGCACTTCGCCAATGTTTCAGCGCTTATAGCTCGCCGCTAAATTCAGAAATCCTGATGCAAATGACGTCACCTTATAGGACTTTTCCTACTCTTTCCAAATATGTGCTTATTTTTGTGTGTAGGTTTACAGAAACCTCACAAATTTTTTCAGACTTGGCGACAATTTGGAATCAGAATTGATGACAATTTTTGTGGGTTTTTTTCCTTCTTTCCACCATGACTCGGAAACGGTTAGAGATAGGACAGGGTTGCTATGGGTTTTTATGTTCCACAGGGGCACTTCTATCAATTCCTTTCATTTGACAGATTAGGTCAAATTTACTTTGTATATACGCACGGTGTGGATTCTGTCCGGGTATGCAGTGTCCATATTGGACCACAGCTATAGGGAAATGGCAGTCATCCTGTGGCCATAAGAAAACTTACAGGAGCGGCAATAACTCTGAAATCTTGTGGTTTTTTTTTCAATCGTCGTAAAAGTGAAATATTTCGATGCATCAAAAAAAAAGTGCAGTCAGAACCTTGGAAAGAATAGTCAAGTGGATTTAAATCAGATCGTTATCTATAACAACTAAAAAACGGGCAAGCTTTTTTGAGTGAATAACTATTTTTGACCTAATTAAAAGGAAAGGGTAATTTTTCGGAGCCTCAACTTAGTTCACGATGGAAGGAGAGTATTCAAAGAAATGAAATAGAGAGAGAGTTTTTAATAAAAAAAAGTGTTTGTTTCAAAATATTACCAATAATACTGTAATAGCTAACCGATGATCAATTATATAAAAAATAACTTGGCTTTCGTGATTATCGCATATATGGGCCAGGAATAAAGGAATAGTATATAATTGCGGATCTGTAAACTAAAATGCCATTTTAGCAAATTTCTATTACAAATACGGGACTATTATTATCATATTTTATGACGATTGCAT
>QLNU02015360.1:87510621-87520895 GCA_006491805.2 Dysdera silvatica | reverse complement strand
TAGTAATTGCAAGAGCCTTGTATAATTGTATTTTCACCAGAAGTGTGAAGCCTTATTAAATGGTTTATAACAGGGGTGGGAACCTGCGGCCTTAAAGCTGCATGTATCCTTTTGAACTTTAAGTGCGGTTTTTTGTATGAATCCGAGTTTTGAATACTAAATCATTTTATTTTTCGGTGTAATCGGTATAAATTTTATTTTTATTAATATGATTTTGTCCATCTTATTTTTTATTTATTTACTTTATTATTATTAACTTAACATATTTAAAATACAAAAGGTAAAAGTAATATAGCAAGGACAATCCGAAATTTCTATATTTAGAGTAAAGGTATGAGAAATTTACATAGTCTGTTTTCCCAAAAACACGTTTAATTGCATATTACTAAACAAATATATTGATAGCAAAGAACACCTCAGATTATATGTATGCATTAATTAAGGTATTAACTGTTTTGTAAGTAGTCTGATATCTTCGTATATGTCCGACATATATATATAAAAAATATACACCTATCTTTATATATGTCCAGTATCTACCATTTGTATTGGTTTTTTTCTTAAGTCGGAAATACATTAGAACGTGAATATGAACATTTTTACTGAAAGCACTGAACGAGTATCTACTAAAATAATAATAGTACGTACAATCAGTCATTTCGGTTCAACGGAGTTCGACTAAATGATGTAGGGCTATACTGAATCAGTGGTGTAGGTAAGGAGCTCAGGCAGGGCCGGATTTAGGGTACGATACGCCCTGGGCAAAACTTTTTTGGCGCCCCCTCCATTGACATAACCAGAGGGCTAAACCCCCTAAAAATTAGTTCTGAACATTAAGCTATACGGTTTAACACCCCTAAAAAAAAGTTAGCCCCCTAGACTTCCAAGCTAGTTACGCCCGTGGCCCGCTCCCTCCGTACTGGCAGAAACAAATAAAACTCTGTCCTTCCGCCCCCTCAAATTCGACGAAAAATCGCAGACGATAGGGAAGGAGCGACATTTATGGTTAGCCTACCTTATGTGCATTATTATAAGATATAATAATGATATTTTGATAAATAAATTTAGTTTGTTTGCCACCGATTTTTTGGAGATATTTTTTGGGGGGAGGGGAGCAAGTACGGATACAGAACAAAATTTAAGGGAGGGCGTAAAGCTTGAAAATTTCACTTGTAAGTTTAGTTTAAAGTATTTGTTACTTGAAAATAATAATTTTTAATGTAAACTTATTATTTTCAGGAGGACGCACGCCCTCTGTCTGAATCTGGCCTTGCGAGTAGGAGTTATTTCACGCAATTTTTCAGAATTTCAGATTTAGAAAAAAGGGTGGAGGGCGCCTTCTCTCGGAGAGCTGATCGACAGAATTCTACGGTAAATAAATTGCAATTAAAAAAAAAATCCGCAGCCTCTTACGCCCTGGGCAAGTGCCCAACTTGCCCATTTATAAATCCGGCCCTGAGTCCAGGCGGCTCAAGATCCCATTGCGTAGCAAAATACATTGTTCTATTTAACGTCAAATCACACGATCTCTTAAGAAACTAATTGAGTCCCCCCATTAATTTTTGAATTTCTGCCCTCCTGTATCTAATTGAAGTTTCTTGAATCCGGCCATCCAACATGAGAAAGTTTCGCATCCCTGGTTTATAACGTTCAGTTATTACTCTCATAAATGACTTTAAATTGAAATAGAGTGCAACTTTCTTTTCGATTAAAAGTCTGAGAATATCCACCTCCTCCCCTTTTCAAAAAAAAAAAAAAAATTACATGCCCAAACTCTGTGCATGAAACGAAAAATAATTGCCGCGAAAAAGTGTTAAAACGCAAAAAACTGGTTGATCCTTCTTAGATTACCTAGATTCTTTGAAATATACACCACGTAGACACACACGCCTTATGTATATAAACAGTATTAAAATTAAATTGGAAAAATGACAGGTGAATCAGTTGCAAATGAAATACTTCGAACATTCCAAAACCGAAATAGAAATAATGAAAAAACCCATTTTATTTATTATTTGTCCGTTCTTTTTCTAATTTACATTTTTTTTTTAACATCATATATTCTTTTGGTTGTTCTTTACAGCTGATAGTTCAAAACACACACACATTATATATGTGTGCGTGTGTGTGTTTATACACGCACATAGGCGACTATTTCAAAACTTTCCAATGGTTTACATGACAAAAAATATACCAGTAACCAGAGTGTTGTAAAAAACCCCCAGGGAAACTACAAGCCCACCCTTTTTTCTATGAGCACCTCCCACATTATAATGAGTTTTTAGGTTGCAACGATCTGGGTTTCCAATTTCCGTAATCGCCAAGTAGGGTTGTACCACCCGGAGTTGGTGACAATTTAGCTTGTTTTGGTGGAAGGGGGATTTGCGGAGAGTCTACCCTTAATGAAAGTAGTAGGTGAGCAAATTTTGGAAAATATATATAATTTAGTGTTTTAAGGTCAAGGGCCGTCGATTTTTGTCTGTACAAAGTCCACACTAAGAGGAGGTAATAGGTATCTACCTACCTACTTCAAAGGGGGAAAAGAAAATTTACCCGCGCTAACTAGTGTCTACTGTACTATGCATGTAATACAGTGTAATATGCATGAAAGACGTTTTTGTGTACAGTATTTGGAAAGAAAAATAAGTTAATAGTCTTCTATTGACGTAACATGCAGCTGTACATCCTGTCGTTCAATGTAATGTACTGTCCATATAGAGCCCGAATTATATGCACTAAAAAAACAGCAAAATAGGCATGAAAATATGTATTAAAAATCTTTAAATATACACTTAAAATTAAAAATAAGCGCACTTTTTAAAATGAAAACAAGAACAACATGAACTTTGGTATTTTCTAACTTACTTGACAAACGAATGTCCTGCGTTTTAAAAGAAGTAGATTTTTATTATTTATTATCAACTAGCGGACGTTAAGTGTTGGATATACACAAAACGTAGATTTATACGGGTTATGTCGTAATGCGGGATAGTCTGAACGGTTTAGCTTTGTCCTTTGCCATTCAATAGCATTTTTATGAATGACCAAAAAGGTCCTTTTCCAGACAAAAGGTTATTGGGATAGCGTTGATAAAATTTTGTGGATTGCCTATATATATCACTGGTAGCCTATGCATGATAAAAGTATCCCTGATAGAGAATTACGTGAAATTTACCCTATATAATCGTTTATTGGCACCTTAAGACATAATTAAACGTGTACAAAGGTCTCCTTCCCCTTTTCCTTAGATAGGAGAGTAGAGTAGTAAAGTTTAGTGTTGTGGGCTTGTAGTGGATAGGTAGGTGCTTAGTTAAGGGCGGCACCTGCTTGGGGGGTAGTTCAAAAATATCATTTCTTGTACGTTTGAAAAAGTTGTTTTGTCATACAAATATACCAATGCAGAATGAACATATTTGTGTTAACGAAAATTGTTTCTGAACAGGATACTGAAAACTTGAACAATATCAAATTCAAATACATTGACATGGCTTACCTAATAATTATGTTGGCAAACCTTGATCGGGGGGGGGAGATTGACGGATGAGAACCCAAAATAAATTTTGTAAAAATTATTAATTTAAATGTTAACTTAAATAATTATGTATGTGAAAAATCACCCCCACCTTCACACTTTTAAAATATTTAGAGTGTGATGTACAGACTTTCTTTCATTCTTTCTTAAAGAGAAAGAGGGCGCAGCAATACAGCTGGTATTTAAGGTCAGAAATTTCCCCCCCCAAGTCCGCAAGTAGCGAAGAAATTTTTCGGATGAGGGAATAATAAAATTCTTAAAATTACTAAAACCCTTAAAATATGCATTTATTCTGGAAATTCATAATTTTTATGCATTTATATGCACTGATGCTAAAAAGGGCTAAAATATACATTTGCATATATTTCCGGCTCCATTTATTATGCTTTTTAATAATATCATTTATACAAATATACACCGTTTTAAAACAAATATTAAACTTGCAGTCTTTAAATACACCCTGGATTATTTTTATTTTTTTTCCAGATGAATATACAAACCAAAAAGTTGATTGATAGCCAACCTTCCCCATTAAGGAAAAGTTGATTTAATGGGTGGAACACAACTACGCACTATTTGAACTATACGCTGGATCATTTAAATTACCAAAAAAAAAAAACCGTCGAGTCAGCTATTCACTATCTAAACACAAAACATGGGCATTTCTATTGGTTCTGAGCTCCCATGAAGTGCTCATTTAGATAGTGAATTCGTTTCGCAACAATTACAAGGTCACACTGAATTATCACATTAGAAGTATTTCGTATTCAACATACAGTGAAAATCGCTTATAACGACCAATCGCATATAACGACGGAATTTTTACAAGTAGTTTGGTTTGTTATTCTACTCCATACTAAATATATCGGTTATAACGACATCGTATGGCGATTTTGTAGTCTCCGTAGATTCTAAGTATAATATCCGACATAACAACGCGACTTGATAAGTCCTAAATCGGAACCATGTGGGTTAGTTGTTAAAATTGAAGGTTAGTAACTTAAAACAAACTAGTAGCTGAGAAACATTTTCAACTCTACAGCAAAATTTCATTACAAAATGTCGAAACGAAAATCACCGATTTTTTAGAAGCAGTGTTGGACTTAGAGGTAGAATTTATTGGCTTGCGGGTATCGAGCCCCCCCCCTCCCTCCCCCAGGAATTTGAAGCAAATTGCAATTTTACATATATTGTAATATATAAATGCATATGCTTGCTTTTCCCAATAAATTTGAAAACTCTACAGTGCTGCGTATAGGCCAAGTAGGTCCTGAACTAAGGCTCCGCCATTTTGGAATCCCACAGGGACCTTGAAGGAGCCTTGTGTTATTAAAATTTAAGCTTTATTTTAATCTTGGTTATGAATATCCCAGAAATTTTTATTACTGCTAAATCTGAATATTGAAGATAATAAACCTTAAAAAACACGTGATTTATTAATTGAATAACACGAAGGTCATATTCTTTAGAGGCCTATTTTATTTTTTCAGCATAAAACCCATAAACCGGCACTGTTCGGAAATCATTGTTATAATGTAATAAATATTATTTATTACACTTGTTTCCTATATCAATTATTCATTATTTTCTACATTTTTTTTCAATTTAAAAAACTAAAAGTACTGTGTATTTAGTGTGGCTATAAATATAATTTAATATAGACGGAAATTAAATTCATTATAATTAAGTATATTTTTATTTAATTTTGAAACCAAAAAGTTTAATACTTTTTACTATCAAAATAATTTATAAAACTCTGGAGTATATTATATTTTAGGCTACAATGATTTTAAAAAGATATCGTTTATAACGACTATCGGTTATAACGACCGAATTTTCGCGGTCCCTTGAAGGTCGTTATAACCGATTTTCGCTGTAATTGTAAAGCAGAGAGATGGAGGAGGGTGAACAGCAGACTTTCTTTTAATATTTCTCAACTTTTATCCATTTAAAAGGTAACTATAAATCCTTTTTTACGAAGTTCATAATATACAATGACCCTCTGCCGGATTACACCTTTCCTTAGCTTGATCAAAACACGCATTTTAAATTTTAAATTTACACGCATTTCAAGCTACAAACTCCAAAACGTCACTTTACATCTTTAGATCTCTAATGTACTACAGTTAGGAACAGGGTTGGAATTGGAATTTTCAAATCAGTGAATTTTAGCTTTTACATTAATTACAAGCTTTGTAGGCAAGTCGTTGCTGAATTATATCCCACCAAAGACTTTTATACAACCATGTACAATTAGAAAATTAAGCATGTATTATATTTTTTTAAAAAATGAGGCATCTATCTAAATAACATTACGTTTATATTTTTTATACATTCAACTAGCTCGGGGGGTCTCAACCTCGTCTATGCCTAACAGCCCTAGAAAGTGTTTGATTACTATTCACGCCCCTGCAAAAGCAGCACCACATTTAATTATTTAACCATACACAAGACCGAGAGTGAACCAACTGAAATTGAAAAATAAGATTTTAACAAGGCGCATATATAAAATGCAAACATCAATTGTTTAAGCAATTAGACTATAATTCATTGAAAACGACTGCAAACAGTAAACTGAGGGAAGACTCCCCACACAAGCCTCGTTCTTTGTTGCACCCCCCTCCCGCCCCAGGTTAGGAATTCTTGATCCAGACCACTGTTTGGGGAAAAAAATTTCCAAGGACAACTCTTTGTGGAAAAAAAAATCCAAAACAAAAACTTTAGATTTTCGGGTTTTTTTTTCAGAACTAAGAAAAAACCATGGGTTAACACTCCTAGAAAAGAGAGTTGATGCATATCCGCCATATTTTTGCCATCGTATCACGTCATCCCATTCACTACTGTGTTAACAGTGAGTGATTTACAAGTGTGCTATTTTTAATAAAATGAGGTGAAATTGGTGGGTGTTCCGCTGAGAATTGTTCTAATTATTCGAGGAATAAATATAGAATGTTGAGATTTGCAACAGATTCTGTGAGAAGAAAATGGATTATTAATTTTCCAGTAATAAACGTTGTGTTATGAAACCGGAAGTAGACCAGAAAATGGCGACTGATGCGTGGACCTATAATTCTAGGGGCTTTAGTATGGGTGACCCCTTTCCATATTGCAAGTGAACAAACAGATAACCGGAAAAACTCTGGAGGGAGGCTTTAGTAATTTATTTATATATTTACTTTTTTTTTTTTTACTAAACTAGCTGAAACCGGTGGCCCGCGAGATCGATATAAAATTTTCAAGTGGCCCACAGACCCAAAAGGGTTGGACAACGCTGATCTACATGATTTCAATACTAAATCTGAACCGTAGAAACTACCGCGAAATGAATACACAAGGTTGATGATGTAACTAAGCCAAAAATGAAAATTCTAATGCATTGAAGTTGTATCTAAAAAAAACAAAACCGCTTTATTCTCTCAAAGAGCTTTTAAAAGCTTATATCTTATAAGTAGAATCCGGATTATATGCAAATGCATATGGACATATCGCATCCTTGTAAAGGAAGTGTTACAACTCAAAATTCCATGAAAACCATCGTTACAACTAGATGTAGAAAACAGTGCTGCATCCTGCTGTGTAAAACGTTAGGCCATCAGTTATTCTGATTTCCATTAGTTGGTAATGTAGCGGTTTTGATGTTTCATCGCTGTTATCCAACGATCTCACGGAAGGAGTTCCATCTTTAGTTGTCCCTTGATCTTGGAGGACAGACCCTTAGATTCTCTCCTTACAAAGCGTTATATTTTCTGTTGTAACTGTTTACGATATCGGACGAGGCAGAAAAGTATGTACTATTTCGAGTTGTCACACTTTCGATGAATGGTCAAAGGAAAGGATTTGGTTACAACTTGAATTGCTCCTCTTTAGCTGAATATTCAAAGAAAATGGAGTCATCCATGTAAAAACTTCTTAGCAGTACTAGAGTAGAATCTTGACAGTTAGTAAAGGGAATAGGGTCTTAACGCCTTCCAAATCATTTCTACGGCCTCAGGTTTCTTTCTAGAAAGAGTACGATGACGTACTTTCCTACTAACAGTCCTGTAGGGCCGTGTTAAGAGAGATGCGAGCTGGGCAGTCGCTAAAAATTGAAGTGCAAGCACCAATAAATAAGTTTTTGGAGGTCCTTATGTACTTTCCCAGAGTATTTAATCAATTGACCTTTCGTGTGTGTAACGTTATATTTCCCATAACGCACAAGAAACTTTTAAATCGTGGTCGAAATAAATATACACGTTGTTGGTTAAATGCACTGGCATCAGTAGACTATGCAGGTTATAATGTTTATTGTGGCGACTTTATAGCCACTACAGACCCCCCAGTTTCTGACAAAAAAAAAAACTTACCACGAAGTTCTGAGAAGCAGAAATTTATAATTACAGTGAATTCGCCATAAGTCGAATTCTTGGGGACCGATTAAAACGTCGAGTTATCGGAAGTTCAACTTAACATTTGTCGTTGATTGGACTTGTATAAAACGTAAATTACTTATCGTAAGTTAGACTTATCGTTTTATACAGTAACTTCGTTTCCAAAAAGCAGAGTATTACATTAAGAATTAGAAGTTATTCATTTTATGTACTGTATTATTTATTGCTCAATGCAACTTTTGCATTACCTAGCCATATTTTGAACACAGGAAACGGTACTTACATTAATTATGTTTTCTCAAAAAATCGGATTGTTTTTGAAGAAATTCTAATTTTATGAAATTATTTACCTTTTGTAAAAATACGAACAAAATTTCGTATACGTTATCTCTACTTTTCAAGATACTGCGTCGCGAAATTTTGCCTTTTCGCTCTTCGCAGTCTTAATTGGACGCATATTTTCCTTCGAAGTCCCGAACAAAATGTTGTGGGGTTCGGTCCCAGCTCTGGTGGACGGATGCCTGCTTCGCTATTCTGGGGACCGGACTCCGCAATCCCTCGTAATTCGGACTTCGTCGCTGGGGTCGTGCTTGGCCTTCTTCCATGACGGGATTTCGTCATCGTTTTCGTCCGCTGCGATCGCTTGGGGCCAGCTTTCGCCAACGGTGGATGATACTCGGCATGTGATACCCACGGACTATGCTATCCCCGTGCGCCCTGGTTACGGGGAATGTTTTACGCCTGTTCGCTGCCGCTCGCGGCACCTCACCCACTCAACGGTGTCCGGTGGTTTCCCGTAGGAATACCGGCCGGCCCGGGGTGTTCTTCCGCGCCACCCATCTATTTCGGCCGCTCTTCGGGGCGGACTGATCGTGGGTGGTCTCCGGTCGACGTTGAATGACGACAATCATGTGAGCTGTGCGTCTCTGTACGCCTGTTTCGATCGACAATCCCCTGCAATGCCCCCTCCCCCCCAGTGTCCCTTCTCGGTCCACTGGTCGTCATTTTATGTGACAAAAGCCTGTCTGGGAATACAGCGCTGCCCCATTCGGCGGCCACCTTTCCCATTGCCCTTCTTGCGAAAGAACGAACGAACGAACAAAACGTTGTGCCTTGTCTTGAATTTCTCAAGCCATCCAGGACTTGCGTTGAAGCCCTCCACTTTCAACAGACTTTCAAAGTCCATAACTCTTACATGTAGCATCGTACCACTAAGAGGAATCTTACCATTCTGGCTCCTGTACGATTCAAAACACTTCAAAAAGTGGATTCAACATCAGGAAAAGCATGGGCGTTTAGTCTCTTATATTTCGGATCAACATTGCACTCGCGTCTTTTCAAGATTTCCTCTTTACTCATCAAAATGGTTGATAGCATGTTGGGTGGAATGCCATATTTCTCTGCTGGATCCTTTTCCCTTAAGTTTGGATTATGCTCAGTATTATTTGTTAAATCCACTTTTTGTTTCAAATTAAGGATATTTTCGTTTACATATCTTAAAACCCTATGCTTAAAGAAAAAAAAAACCCCAACCTCTCAGTATTCACTAACCGCTCTAACAAACGACCACAAACACTTCATTATCTGAAAAATGGGGTTTGGAAATGTAAGCAAGAAGCTGGAAAAATTCTGATTTGAGTAAAAACTCTCACGGCATGTGACGACGCGACTGAAGCGAACTTCGACTTAAAGGATGTCCACTTCGACTAAAGGAAAATATTTACGTTGAATTTTAATAGATGGGGCCGGAACTGCGTAAAAAATTCGACATACACGAATATTTGACTTCTTGGACTTCGACTTATCGCGAATTCACTGTATATTGTACTGGGTTTTCTTTGAGTTTATAATGCGGCAGTGGACCTAAATAAAACACTTCCATTTATCCACAACATCGAAGTTAAGCAAGAAATGCCAAGTGATTGATATATCCCAAGCTAATTTTGTTTAGGAATGTCTATTTTTAATTTACCTTCATTACCTTCTCTTTACCTTTGGCGTTTGGATCAGTGAAGAACTTTACTTTGTAATGCTAAACTTCGGTCATTTTTTTGAATCGTTGTGTTACGTTAAAACATTTTTGAGGGCCGCTAAAATCTGTTTCGCCCAGGGCAGCTAATGCCATAAAAGCACGTTCCTGAGTCCTGGCGCCATGTTTGTCAAGCTTGCCCTTACAGCATTGCTTGTGGAACCTGCAGATGCAGCTGATCCCTCGTTGACTACTGAACTCACGGTCATTGTGGACGGAGCTTGTAATAATATTATTATTATGGATCCCCCAGTGAGTACTGAACCTAGCCAGACGTCTCCCAGTGGTTACCCAGGGGAGCGTTCGATTATTACGTAAGCAATATTTTGGCCATTTGATACCCCCC
>QLNU02015360.1:87497712-87510521 GCA_006491805.2 Dysdera silvatica | reverse complement strand
TGGTGGCGTGCGGATGTCTGTTCTCTGCTGTCCGGGCTGGCGGGTGTTGGTTCCAGCTCGCTTAAGACGGAGTGTTTGGGATATTCACTTTGGCCGCCGGGCGGTGGTGGATGGATGCCTGCTTCTGCTATTCTGGGACCGGACTCCGCCCTCCCTCGTGATTCGGACTTCGTCGCTAGGGCCAGCTTTCGCAAACAGTGGATGATAATTTGGTATGTAATGCCTGTCCGGACTATGCTGGTCTCGCGCGCCCTGGTTGCGGGGAATGTTTTACGCCTGTTCGCTGCCGCTCGCGGCACCACACCCACTCAACGGTGTCCGGTGGTCTCCTGTTGGAGTTCCGGCTGGCCCGGGGTGTTCTTCCGTGCCATCCATCTATTTCGGCCACTCTTCGGGGCGGACTGATCGTGGATGGCCTCCGGTCGACGTTGAATGACGACAATCATGTGAGCTGTGCGTCTCTGTACGCCTGTTTCGATCGACAATCTCCCGTAATGCCCCTCCCCCAGTGTGCCTTGTCTGGGATTTCTCAAGCGATTCTGCACTTGGGTTGAAGCCCTCCACTTTCAACAGACTAGCAAAGTCCATAGCTTTTTCACGTAGCATCGTACCACTAAGAGGAATTTCGCTATTCTGGCTCCTGTACGATTCAAAACACTTGAAAAAGCGAATTCAACATCAGGAAAAGCACGCGCTTTTGGTCTCTTACATTTCGGATCAACATTGCACTCGCGTCTTTTCATGATTTCCTCTTTACTAATCAAAATGGTTGTTAATATGTTGAGTGGAATGCCATATTTCTCTGCTGGATCCTTTTCCTTTAAGTTTGAATTCTTCTCAAAATCTTTTATTAAATACACTTTTTGTTTCAAATTAAAATTATTTTCGTTTACACATCTGAAAACACTACGCTTAAAGAAAAAAAAAACCCCAACCTCGCAGTATTCATTGACCTCTCTAACAAACGACCACAAACACTCCATTATCTAAAAAATGGGGTTTGGAAATGTAAGCAAGAAGCTGGAAAAATTCTGATTTGAGTAAAAACTCTCACGGCATGTGACGACGCGACTGAAGCGAACTTCGACTTAAAGGATGTCCACTTCGACTTAAAAGAAAAAAATCTACGTTGAATTTTAATAGACGGGACCGGGACTTAGTAAAAACTTCGACATACACGAATATTTGACTTCTTGGACTTCGACTTATCGCGAATTCACTGTATATTGTACTGGGTTTTCTTTGAGTTTATAATGCGGCAGTGGACCTAAATAAAACCATTTCATTTATCCACAACATCGAAGTTAAACAAGAAATGCCAAGTGATTGATATATCCCAAGCTAATTTTGTTTAGGAATGTCTATTTTTAATTTACCTTCATTACCTTCTCTTTACCTTTGGCGTTTGGATCAGTGAAGAACTTTACTTTGTAATGCTAAACTTCGGTCATTTTTTTGAATCGTTGTGTTATGTTAAAACATTTTTGAGGACCGCTAAAATCTGTTTCGCCCAGGGCCGCTAATGCCATAAAAGCACGCTCCTGAGTCCTGGCGCCATGTTTGTCAAGCTTGCCCTTACAGCATTGCTTGTGAAACCTGCAGATGCAGATGATCCCTCGTTGACTACTGAACTCACGGTCATTGTGGACGGAGCTTGTAATAATATTATTATTATGGATCCCCCAGTGAGTACTGAACCTAGCCAGACGTCTCCCAGTGGTTACCCAGGGGAGCGTTCGATTATTACGTAAGCAATATTTTGGCCATTTTATACCCCCCCCCCTCCCATGGTAAGCAAAAATTAACTTTGGCTATCATAGAAAAATAAACACAACAGCACCCCTCTCCACACACACCATTCCAAAGGTGCTTATGTAATATTTGAACACACCCCAGTGTCATTTCTCTCCGGTTGTAACACAATAACAGGATCATAACTGGTCAATCATTGAAGAAGCTGTGAACCGGATTAGGACCCCAAGGCACCTTATGCTGCCCTTTTCTACTCGTCCGCTTACCCCCCACTCCCACCCAATCAGTGATAGGAGCATAAAAATTGCTACACATTTTTATTGATAATAAATATGTTGAAAAACAAACTCATAAATTGAAACATAAACATTAAACAATATTAACTTATATTGAAGCATTATTCCTTTTTGGTATATAATAAATCAAATTCAATTTTATTGAAATAAATTTTAATTTTAGCAAAAAATAAAAGCCTATAGAACACTGGTATTTAAATGGAAAGCATGACGTCCAGCTTTCTTCTTTTCAAAATAGTGCTTTCCGTTTTTAGTTCTTGCTCAGCATCAGTAAAATGTCAAAAAACTGATTGACGAAACCGTTATAACTCAAAATAGTACATCACACAAACCTAGAACGTATTTCATAAACCGTTATAACTCAAGTCGTGATAATAAGGGTTTTGGTTTAATAAGTGAAGCAAATTTTGCCTCATCTGATGATTTCTAGAAGCGGTGATCTTAGGATTGAAGTTATTAGATGAATAAAGAATCCCTCAATTCAATCAGAAACAGTTTTTTGCGTTCTCTGAAAATTGGGATTTTTTGAGTTGTAACACTTTCGTCGCAAGGGTGCGATGTGTTATATCAGGGTGTCTACTAAAAATAAGAAACCCAGTTCCTTGACCTTTTCTTGACTATTTTTATACATTTCTTGACCTTACAACAGTTTCTCAACCTTCTTTTTTATGATTAATACAATGAATACATAAAAAATAGATGAAAATCCCTAACTATTGCCAAAGTATGACAAAAAATACCTGGAAATCATTACAAATTTCAAGTATTGACAAAAATAGCTGAATATAAATTAGTAGAAAATCGTACGAAAATTACAATTCAAAGCACGCGTAAAATTGGAAAAGACTGGCGTGACCGTGATCTACAATATCGATTTAGTGACCTTTTCTTGACTTCCGGACTTTCGTGACCTGGTAGACACCCTGGTTATATTAAATATTCCGAAAAATTGTTAAGAAAAAGGATTTGGAAATTTCTTCACAAATTTCTTTTTGTGCAAAGCTTACCAAACCAATAACCTACTATGGTAGTAATCAAAAAAAAATTATTAAAAAGGCTTACAAAACGACATACCCTTCAGCTTGCGGCCTGTTATTTATAAATATCGTTATAAGAAGATTAACACATTATTTTTAAGCCTTAAAAAGAAGTAGGATGCTGCGCTCTGTGTTATCTGCAATGGAAACTTGGATCAGTATTAAACAGCGTGTTCACTAGAGATGAGTTCAGGCTCATTTCTAGAGGCCAGAGCCCAAAGACATGCAATTTGAGCCTGCCTGAGCCTGAAATAGTTTATGGAAATTTGAGCCAGAGCCTGAAACTTCAAATATAACTTTAATTCCTTCATATAGGATTTAAATATAAAAAAAAAAAAAAAATTACTGAACTACACCATGTAATTTCCTTTGAATTTTCATATACACACGTTTCTACAGTCCTCAAAAACGAATCGCAAAAGTGTATTCCTTGGAGAAGAAGTTCGATATTGAAAAGTCAGTTTTCCGCTTTAGTTGTATCCCTCTGATGAGCCCGGAACCCCTCTCATCTCTAGTGTCTAACCAAGTTTTGTTTCAAACTTCCCTGGCTTTTCCACATTTCCAGAGGAGTCCAGATGTAGTGCAGTGTGATATCCAGGCCTGTTTAGGGGGGCAAAACACCCCAAAAAGTCAATTTTACCTCCCTAAAAATCGTGGATTAAATTAAATTTTTAATTGTTTAAGTTTAAATCTACATAATTACTGTTTCCAGCGTCACTACTACCAGTTATTGTTTGTTTTTAGCTGGGAACCAAGCTTGTTTACCCTCCCTATTTTATGAAATAAAAAACACGGGTACGCTGGCCATTGGGCCACTATCAGTTTATTTTGGGAAGTATAAAACAAGCAGTAATCGTAACCCGGTTAGCGAGTAAATAAACATATTTGGATAGATGATGGCTGAACTACGAACTTCTCTTCTATTTTGTTTTCTATCTATCCCTGTCCCCCACCCCACCCCCTCTCCAGTTGGTTTCTGGGGATTCTAGTTTTATTTTTTCTTTAAAATTTGAGGCGTTGGCGGTTCTATTGCTTTGTGGTCCTAAATATGGCGTTAAATTATCTTTGTTTTTTGGCTGTAACGTGACTGCAAATTGCATGTTGTGAAATTTCATGTTTTTAATGATTGTGATTTTTGTGATGCGTTTGAAGATTTAAATTGTAAACGCAATCACAAAAATACGATGGCTTTATTTCAATATGGATTCTAGTAGCCGTTGATCTAGTAGCCGTTGGTAGTACTACAATCACAAGGTTTGAACTAATATAGTAGATGTCAGAAATCCCTGACACTCTTCAGTTCTACTTAGGAGTTGAAAAAGAGGAACTAATGAAGGAATGGTCAATGTATTTTAGATACCTATGCGCCATGAAGGAGGAGGACAGTAAACCGGGCGCTAGTATGGTGTTCCAAAATTCAGAAGCATAGGCCTACTATGAAAATGCTGAAAGCTGAGAATGCACCATATCCAAACCTTGTGCTTGTTTCAAGGCTTGTACTGACATGCCCGTCACCCATTGCTAATGTGGAGCAAGTTTTTCCACGTCTTGCTCAAGTATGCATGCAGTGGTCTTCTCCAACGGTTTGTAAACTTTGTCACTCTATGTGTGTTTTTATGGAAGTACCGGAAATTCTCAGTGATGAAATAGCGTCCGAAATGGTATCTTTGTGGTGGCTAAAGAAACCCCATCGCCAAATTCGCATTCCAGGATGAGGAACAACTCTAAAAGAAGACTAAAGTACTATTCTGGCTCCGCCCACCCTAAGTTTTTAAATCCCCTCCCCTGAAACGAGATTCCCAGATATCACACTGGTGTAGTGTTTTGGACACAAAGAACTTTTTTAAATTAATAAAGTTGCTGAACTACAATGAACAAGAATTAAATTAATGTAAACTATCATTGTTTTTCAGGCTTTTTAAAGTTGAGACATAATTGTAATGTTCTCTATCTACCCTGCATGTTTCTAACATTTCATATCTCCCCTTAATGGTTCAACCATCATTAGAAGCTACAGATAAAAAAAGAACTGTATAAACTTATAAAAATCATAAAATGCTGCTGTAATTAGTTGAGTAAGGATAATAATAATAATAAGATAAAAGTGTCTGATAAAATTCTATTTCAAACTTCCCCGACTTTTCCAGACCAAATCTTAACGGATTTTCAGTCACTAATTTTAGTAAACAACATAATGCATTATAATTTGCATAATTAAAACAAGTTTCAAGACCATAAAACACAAACCCCAAAGCCATTTATAACTCAATTACAGTGAATTTACAAATTCAAAAACTGCATTGAAAATGTATTTCTTTACACTAAAAACTTGCATTAATTATTTGGAATAACATTTTTATTGGAGATAATTATAAACGAGTTGAGTTATATAATCGCAAAGCTGATGCTTCATCTTTTATTACACTTAAAAGTATGTACAGTTGAAACCGCATATATGCAAATGGACGCGGCAACGAAATCCTATGCATATAAGCGAGTTTCGCATATAAGCGGATTTTTCATATCGCACCAACGAACGTGTTACAACTCAAAAAATCCCAATTTTCAGGAAACACAAAAACCGTTTCTGGCTGAATTGAGGGATTTTTAAATCATCTAATAACTTCAATCCTAAGATCAGTTTCTGGAAACATCAGATGAGGCAAAAAATTGCTTCGTTTATTAGACCAAAACCCTTATTATCAGGACTTTTTGAGTTATAACGGTTTATGATATTCTTTCAAGGTTTGCGTGATGTACTATTTTGAATTATAACAGTTTCGTTGGTCGGTTTTTGATATTTACTGATGCCGAGCAAGAACTAAAAACGGGAAGTACTATTTTGAAAAGAAGAAAGCCAGACGTCATACTTTCCATTTGAATACGTGTGTTCGATAGGCTTTTAGTACGTAAGCACATTTAGGGTGAAGAGGGTTTGCTGTTGTGCTTATTTTCCTATGTTAGCCAATGTTAATTTTTGCTTACTAGGGGAGGGGGGTATAAAATGGCCAAAATATTGCTTACGTAATACTCGAACTCTCCCTTGGGCACGGCTGGGAGACGTCTGGCTAGGTTCAGTACTCACTGCGGGATCCATAATAATCATATTATTATAAGCTCCGTCCACAATGACCGTGAGTTCAGTAGTCAACGAGGGATCAGCTGCATCTGCAGATTCCACAAGCAATGCTGAAGGGCAAGCTTGACAAACATGGCGCCAGAACTCAAGAGCGTGCTTACTAGGGATGGACCCGATAGTATCGGCATCGGTACTTTCACATTTTAAAATTAAAAGTATCTGCAAAATATCTGTTCCAGAAATGTTAGTGTACTTTTACCGATATTTTTCAACCCATACTTATATTTTAACTCATGAAGAAGAAAAACTCTTCTCACGTTTGTTGTTGACAAATTTAGTACGTTTGTTGGAAATTTAGTACCTACTCCTGGTGATTTCAGTTCTTTTACTTTTTTTTTTTACTTGACGGTTAAATGAAATCCAGGAACAGCACAATCTTTTCATTAATTCAAAATGCAATCACTAGGTGTAACTCAACCTATGACGTGCTGCAGAGTATGCTTAGCATGAAAGAAGTGTTAATTATGTACGTCATAGTCTCCTAGTTTCTGGAAAACTAAATGAAAACCAATGGATTTTATCTGTATCTCTCTGCAATTTGCTGGAAATTCTCAAAGATGCTACGCTGCAAGTATCATCTGATAACACTACAGTTCCTTTAATTTTCCTTTTGTAGAGACAATCGGAACCCTAGAAAAGCCTGCCTGAAGAGGGGCGTGGGGATGATCCCCCTGGATTGGTCCTTGTTGCCTTTTTTTTTAGATCTCTATATTGGTTTGCATCCCACGAAAATATTTTCTAGATCCACCGCTGTAACTGAATATGCATATATTACAACGTAAAATACGTATGGAAGCAAAAAACATTTACAATACTTTTAGTTGTTAATATATAAAGCGAAATCAAACCTTTTAGTGAGATTTATAGCACTGTTTATTTTTAACAACCTTGTCAGGTCTTATTTTTGACGTTGCAATCGTAAGAGAGGTTTTTAAGGTGGATGTCGGCTATTCTGGTCCTAGTTTTTGACTTTACTAACTTCATTCTTGAAAAGAGCTGTTCACAGACCTAAGTGCTCCCCCCATAGTGATATCGTTTACAGAGCATGCAGTCGGATGGTTGGGAAGATGTTCATATCAGCATATTTAGAATAAAATTCAGTGAGTCGTAAGTTGAATTTTGTTTTAAAATCACTGTTGCACTGCAAATCAATAAAACTGCCTTTAATATCGATATAAGTAAGAAAATTAAAGTAAAACACAATTAAGGGAAGACAAGCGCGTTATTGTAGTTCTTCAACGTTTTAAAATATTTATTACTGAATATAAAAATGTGAGCAGAATAAAATACACAGACTTAAGATTCACACGGAGCAAGGAATGAACTTTAGTGTGAAACAATTTGTATTTTTTCATGAGCTAGCGGGCCGCATAAAACATGTCGGCGGGCCGCAAGTAGTCAGCGGATTGAAGACCCCTGTGTTATTATATGTAAGTATTAACATTTTCCATATGAAAATTGTTTGATTTTAAATAATCTTGCAAAAGTATTAGAGAAGAAACAGCTTCTTTACCAGGCCGTTATAAAAACAAATTTTGACAGTGATTCAGAACGCAGAAAGAGGAGGAAGACGAAAACAAAGCCATAAATAAGCTAATAAATGAAACTTCGACAAGGGTTGACAGCCATTTCCGATGGGGAGAGACAATCCTTAAAAATAAGGGCTGCCAGCTACATATTTACTTTGGATGAATATTTGTTTTGCATATATACGGTTTAAATTCTATAATAAAGCATTCGTTTGGCTTCAAAAATACTTGCACGTATAAAATCACAATTAAGCGGGTTTATTTATCATTAAAAAGATAGGAGAAAGTTTGAGTCTCGATATTTTTTGCATATATGCGAGTTGCATATGCACGGTTTCGACTGCGTGACTGCATATAGATACGGGAAAGAGGACTGGTATCAAAATCCCCTGCAGAGTAGGTATTTTGGTCAAAAAACATATTTTTCAAGTTTTGGTCATATATTCGAATAACCATCTCACCTAAGATTTATATGGGCTTAATAATTTTATATAAATTATATTACTGTTTGTGCAAAATGGTAAATTTTAGAGGAAGTTTAGTCAAAAAATTTTCAAAATTTTCGGTGTGCAACACAGTATGAAAAGTGCAGTTCATGAAATTATTTAATAAGCTATTTACCGCAGCATTGAATTTCCAATTTCCCCAACTTAGGCCTTTGCACTTGGAATTTCCCAGACTTTTCCAGACGCCGATATGGTTAAAGAGGGGTAGAAAAAAACAAATACAACATTTTTGGTACAAAAGACACCAGAATTAGTAAAATATGAAAATACCACGGTTAGGGAAACTCAAGTTATTTCAAATACAATATTAAATCACTACACAAATAATAAAGGTAGTATACAGATCAGTTGGGCGGGGGGATTTATAAAATTGGGGCCCTTAGGCAAAGCCTGTACTGCTGCCCCCTCCCTCCTTTACCAAGAAAGGAATATTTAAAAAAAAAAAAAAACGCGTATCACACTCTTAACATTTGATATGTAAAGGAGATTATTCATACAATTATTCAAATTAACGAGATACAACTCAAAATCGGTGGCGGATTTCGAAGTAGGCACACAAGGTACAGGCCTAGGGACGGCATTTATTTAATGGGGAGCGACATCAAAAGGCTTAAACATAAAATTTTCCAGAATCGACAATGCTGAATTATGTTTCTTTTAATTATTGCCCTTTTTCCTCAATAGCGATGACATACAAGCGACTACTTTAACTTGCCTGCAAATACAAACTACAGAATCGAAAGACAAAGGGCCCTAAAAATTTTGGGCCCTGGTCATTTGCCCAGCTACCCATTTATAAACACAGGCTTAACACGCTTTTTATATATACTAATAGTAGAAGAATGAATAATGAAAAACTTGACTGATAATGAAAAAATTCATGCAAGGATGCATATGTGAAATACACGCAAAAATATCAGAGATTCCAGGAATCCATACTAAAATTATTGTGGATTCAAAAAGTGTCTCAAATCCAGGAAGTCGGAGACTATGGTAGCAATAATTTCGAGTTGTATCTTATTAGTTTGAATAATTATATGAAAAATCTCCTTTACATATCAAATGTTAAGAGTATGATATGCGGTTGGTTTTTTTTTAACAAATATTCCGTTCTTTCTAAAGGAGGGAGGGGGCGGCAGTACAGGCTGTGCCTAAGGGCGGCAATTTTATAAATCCGCCACTGTTCAAAAGTATTTTCAACAAATAATTACTCCTCTACTGGCAGCTATTTAGTAGTTGTCATTAGCGGATAATTGCAAATGTGGCATCCGCGCAATTCTTTCTGAAGGAATTTACATGTCCCCATTACGATTATTTATCCTTAAATAAATTTACTTCAGATGTTGTGAACGGTAGATGGTAGACAAAAACTTTTCGATGAATTTCGCCATCTGCCAACTCGTACGATTTTATTTCCATTTCAAGAAACAGATAAAAACGAAATAACTGTTTTTGTTTTTTATGGTGCTCGTATCTCGGCCCCGCAGATTGAAAAATAGCTGCAAGGTTGGAAAAACGATCTCGCTCCCCTCAAAATAATTTAAAGTTCTCATCTAAAGGTAATGGCGTTTTTCGATTTAAAAAAAAAAAATGCACAAAAATCTAAAAAGGAAGTTAAAACAGGAATGGATATCTAAAAAGTAAAATTGAAAAAGCTACCAGTACTTTCACACCAATTGCTGATGTTACCTTTCAGAGTGAAAGACTCTCGGATTTATAAGATGATTCAATTCCACATATTTAAATTCATTGACATCCATTAAATAAATATACATATTTATTCAAGTGATTCTTATCATAGCCGGTGACGTGCTTGCACTAGATTATCAAATATGCTGTATTTGGTATGAATCATATATATATATATGTTGTATTTGATCATCTTTCAACATACAGTCAACCCTGGAATTAACAGACTAATGCGAGGGGGGGGTAAAGTGTCCGTTAATGCCGAAAGGGTGTGTTAAATTCATCCGTAGCCAGGGTCCCAGTTTTGGAGGTTGTAACCCCCTCATCATAATTAAAATTTTGTATATTTAACATAGGAATATATGGGTTGTATCTCTGTAACCCCTCCCATTAAGTCTATAACCCCCTCCTACGAACTTTGTCTACGCTTATGGTTAAATTACAAATATTTTTGACTATTATACCTGTAATTTAAATATAACTATAAATTACAAATATTATAACTGAAAATTTTTAAATATTATAACTGTAAATTTTTAAATATTATAACTGTAAATTTTTAAATATTATAACTGTAAATTTCTAAATATTATAACTGTACATTTTAAGTATTATATATTATAACTAAATTTTTAAATATTATAACTGTAATTTAATATTACAATTTAATAAGTAAGCAACACGTTTAATGTTAACATAAAACGTTTTGAAACGAAAGTTCTTAAAGCAAAAACAGCTCCACAACTAAATTTCTTCAAAAAAGTTTAAATAGTGACACATTTCGATAAAAAATTCTATTTCCTCGAATTATTTTAATAATAGTCGCAATTTTTAGAGAAGTCCGTTGATTCCAGTATCACATTTAAAACACAGTGCATTTGAGGCGATTTGTACCACATCGCACTGCCGTTGCTGCTTGTTAATACACTGAATTTCAAAAAACAAATGCACTTATTAATATTATAAACACGTTAAATATTAAATATGTGACATTGATTTTCATTAATAGGAGAAAATTAGCGTACAAATTCGCGTCAAACGATTTCACACAAAATCATAAAACATATTTTACTTCTTACCTTCACACTTTTTTTTCTCCAGCTCGTTAGTCTTCAAAGTCATGGGAAAAATATCGTTGCATTGCATCATGTTAGAAATGACCAAAATAATAATAATCGCAAATAATCTTGCAAGATACTTTCGTCCGTTGCAGATCAAAATGTGGCTTTCGGATAACGCTACTATTCAGCAATCTCATCAAGAACAGGAACGAAGCGTATATGATTAAGTTCAGGAAGGGACAAGAAAGTTGTTAAAAAAGCAGCCTTATGGGTGGGACTAATCGCCAAAGGGGTGTAGCCAACTATCGATCTCCACTTATCAGACTCCACAAACTTGTTAAACACGAGGGGCCGATCACCATTTACATGGTGTATTTCATTTTCATACAACACTTCCCTCGTATGCTGTTACCCGCTTCTCCTAATTGGTCGATGTCAAGCGGGTGTTACACACGTCATTGGTCGATGGTTGGAACACTAAATATAGTCGATAGATGATTGGATCCCAAGCAAGCGAAGGGAAAGGGGGTGTATCCAAATCTAACTTTGCGTTGCTTTCAGGTTGAGTTTTCCCAACGGGAGGTATTAATGGTGAATGCGGTAAAGCAGTTTTAAGTCCCTTACTTTTAGAAATATTTTCTTAAACGGTTGAGTGAGCCAAAATTACTCATCACCCCCTACCTTCTTCTTTTTATTCCCATCTACTCCTTTTATTTTTTAGTCCTGCACTGTCAAAGAATGACTGATCGCCGAATGCGTTTCCCATTACAAACGCCCAAAACCGTCACTTAACTCCGACTGCCACCAATGTAGATGAAAAAATATTTACGCGGTAGACTGCAGTACTTAATCTGCTGTACTTAATTATTATGCTGGGAAAATTGACATGCAAAAGTAATATTTGCATTTTAGCAGTACAAAATTTACTGATAATTTGTTTGTTTTGTGGTTTTACGGCTCAAAGACTACAATGGTCATGCTGCGCCGTATTACCGTTAATTTAAACTCATTTTAAGAAAAAAAAAAAAGTCTATCATTGTAGTTTCTTGCCTCTGATACAAATATTTACAATCAAATAGAATACTTATTTTATATGTGAAAACTTATTGAAAGTAAATTAATTAAGAACATCCAAATATATAAATTTCATATTACTAATAATTTTTTGAAAAAAAAAAAGCCTTTTATGGGAGTAAGAATGTTTTTTCTTCCTTTCATTCATTTGGTAAATTCAGTTTAACTGATTTAATATTATTTAGCGTCTGATAAAACGATTTCTTTCCTACCATGTTCGCGCACAGAATTTCAAAATGAGCGTTGATAAAGAAGATAAAGGGTGGATATATTTTACATAAATTATTTTCTCTCATAAAGAATTTTATTTCACAGTTAATGTTTTTCAATGCGAGAGGTTAACCTCCAACCCTGCACCCCCTTGTGGATTGTTTTGCATACCAGGAATATTTATTTAGTATAGGCCTATACTAAGCACTGGCGTACGCAGGGGGTGTTGATGGGGGTTGTAACCTCCCTCTTTCGATGAAATATTGGATGTATAACATATAAATATATGGAGTACCCCCACATTAGCCTATAACCAACTTATGAACTCTCTGTGTCCGCCTATAACCAACTTATGAACTCTCTGTGTCCGCCTATTATACTAACACATACATATGTTAAAAAATGGCCTGCAAAAGGGTTGCTGGTATCTAACTGGAAGGAGACCCACACGCTGAACGTATGTGACGATGTGTGGAACCGGCCAGGCCAGTAACCTAGTGTCCTACCCCGCCTTCA
>QLNU02015360.1:87485315-87497612 GCA_006491805.2 Dysdera silvatica | reverse complement strand
AAAAGAACACAAACAAGCACTCGCGAAAGGAGACATAGCCTCACGTCTGGCAGAACACGCTTTACAACACGGACACGAACCCGACTGGGACTCAACAAAAATACTACACCGTCACATCACAAACAAGAATAGTAGACTCTTCTTAGAATCTTGGGAAACTTACAAACTACACGGGAAAGCCATTAATACATCACAACCACTTCCAGAAACTTATAAACAACTCTTACTCTGAAATGTATGAGACATCCCCAAATTAGGTAACCCGCAGTGTGGGTTTCTCATTGGTCCCTATTGGGGTTCTTCCATGATTCTATTGGAGGCCTCCCATTGGTTCTCATTGGGTTTTCCCATTCTGCGGGACTACTCTGATGAAGGGTTTTCCAGAAATTTCAAGTATAAAAAAGAGACAGAAACATAACATCGTCATTACTCCTGATGAAGGACTGCTGCTGATGCGTCCGAAAGCTTGAGTGATCTTTTTCATTGCTATTTTACCAGTGTTTAACCTTTTTATGTAATTTCCTCCCTGGTACCCTGTATTTTATTTCTATTCCACATATATATGCCTATATTAGGGATGCGACGAATAGTAATTTAGCCGAATACTTGGCTAGCTTTGAGGTCGAATACCAAATATTCAGGAGCCGAATATCAACTTCCTTTAAGTTTCATTAAAAATGTAACCAAATTGTATTTCTTACATTTTAAATTGAGAATAAAATTGAATTCTGTTTTTTAATCCTTTAAAATTATGCTTTTATTATTCATGTGCTATACCTTGTTTAAAGAATAAGGTGCTAGCACTAAAAGAAAATTCGTATTACACTTATGGAAACTCTGTATACTGAATGTAATGAATGAATGCAAATAGTGTTGTGGCAAATATAAGCCACCAAGGACTAACCTATCACTAACTTTTTCGCCGAAAGGTGATGCTAACCAAATTTCAGCTAGAAAATCTGCTGACAATTTGTGACAAGCTCCAAATAAAATTGGAAAGGTAAGGTATATTCATAGTAGACTCCACATCGCCAATGTAAGCCATTTAATGAACATCTTAATCAATGGGATCGAGAGGAAGGAAGTTGGTTTTAAGGCTACACATCATGAATGGTGTATGCACAGTTAACAAAAAATCCAGTCAAAGTATGAAAAATTAAATAACATTGCATGGAATTTTTGGCCAGAGTTTATCAACTTGAAAACAACTTTTCTGGTTTGGCCAGACAGTAGCGCATCCAGAATATTCCAAATGGGAGTAAGATTGAAAATGGTCAGAGGTCATATCAATTACATTTGTCCTTCAAGCGGGGATTCAAAGAAGAGGGGCATGGGGCGATTGCCCCCACCCCCAGCTAGGATTATATCATGGAAAATGAGATGAAAATTATTGGACACTTAGCTAAAATAGGAATTGGAAACAAATTGCAGCACCCTTAAAAGATTTCAGAATCCGTCCTTGTTGTCATTTTGTGTACATTTATCATTATTAAATTACTAATAATTCTACAATGCAAGATACTTGAATTATTAGAAGTAGTACTAGATTATGTTCATAAAATTTTACAATGGCCAGCCCTTGTCCTCCATAAAAAATTACCGTTTTGATAATAGGTTTAAGAATAACCCTATTCTGCAAAACTTGCTTTTGCTTGCCCTCTGTCCATTACTTCATCCACAGAAGCATTTTTCTCTTCCACGACCCTTAAAAAATCATCGCCTATGAGAACCGAATCCTTACGGTAGAGAAAAGTTTTATGTTAGCTGAACCAGTTTGAAGACAGCCACAGACCACTGCTGTTGCTTGTCTCAACAGTAGTCTTATCAATATCACCAGAGCAGAGAAATATTGTTGGGAACATCATCATTTTCAATCTTACTTTAAAAAAAGGACCAGTGTCTATTTGGGAAATAATTTTCGGCTTTGTTTATCCAAGGGGGGGCTGGGCCCCCTCAGCCCCCTACATGGGCGTGCCACTGTAGTCAGAACTTTTCTATTTCGGCTACAACTTTTAGGTATAAGTTAGTCAAGAAGCTATAAAACATGCTTTGGCAGCTTACACCCTGTACGCAACCCCAAAGTGCCTCTCGCCAAAAGCGGAAACGGCACCCTAAAATTCCTTTCAAGCCATATGACAAACTGCAACTTTAGGGAAATCTTAACCAAAGACAGTCTGGTATTCATTTAACAAACTTTTAAGTGTGTAAATTACTTTTTTCTTAAATACATTTTATCTATTGCACTTGAAATCTTAAAATTAGCAAAATGGTCATGTAAAATCAGTAGTTTTGCAAAAACATACACACAATTTTTATACTACATTTTACATAAAAAAAATAGTTTTAGAACAGTTCTAAATAAAAAAGCAACTCTTGAAATATGTTTACCAATTTACCATGAAAAATTTCAAACATCAGTGGTTCAACTTTCAGAACTCTCTACTTCTTATGACAAAAATATATCTACATAATTCAGCTTTCAGGAACATGCAGCCTTCATAGAAATTACATATTGCAAATTTGGATGTCTGAAATGTATTTTGCCCCTGCTTGTAAGTATTAAGCTTGACTATTTTTTATCACGACTCTCCATTCTTAACGTACAGCATAGTGGAAAACCTGTGAATAAAGTATTAAATATTCAGTGCAAACTTGATTTTCAAAAGATGAAATAATAGCAACTTAACACTGGCAGCCCATAGCGAGATTTGTGTGTGTTAAGCCAATTCACCAAAACCCAAAGTTACTGTCAATTTCTTTCTTATTTACTGAATGAGGTAAAACTGGTTTGTTGGCAAGCATAGACCGTATATTAATGTGTTTCAGTGAATTAGTTTCATGCAGCTTCACTTAAACCTCACCACAGGCCACCACTGCAACCTATATATATATTTTAAGAATTCATTACAGAAAAGGAGGTTATGCAAAAATTATAAAATATCAATAAGGTAGCAAATATAAATAAAAACATGCTGATGTTTTAATAGGCTAATTTATCTATTTCAGATATATATATATAAAAGTTTTCCTCGCCCATTCTTGGCGGAAACAGGCTTTGGGACGGGCAGAGCGCCATGTTCCCAAGCCTCTTTTTACATCACTTCTTAATGTGCCATGTCTAGAAACTTCCTGACAATGTGACACGTGTTTAGGATTGTGGCTTTTTGTATTTCAATGTAGGTGTTTGGGTCAATGTTGAGTATCTCCAAATTCGTCGCAAGCGTTTTTGGTACTATCCCTGTTGCTGAGATGACTAACGGGATGATGAAGATCTTTTCCATACCCCATATATCTCGTACTTCATGTCTGAGATCTTGGTACTTGGTGATTTTCGTTGTGTAGGTTGTCTGTATGTTATTGGTGTTGGGTACTGCTATGTCGATTAAGTACGTGGTCTTATTCGATTTATCGACGAGGGTTATGTCAGGACGGTTATGTGGGACTGTCTTGTCTGTTATGATTGCTCTATCCCAGTAAAGCTTGTGTGTTTCGTTCTCATGCACGGTCTCTGGCTCATATTTGTAGTACGGGCATTTTTCTGTCAGAAAGCCAGCATTCGCTGCCAATTTCTGGTGGACTATTTTCGCTACTTGATCGTGTCTATGTTTGTAGTCTGACTGCGCAAGGATCTTGCATCCTGCCATCACGTGTTGGATTGTCTCCGATGCCGCATGACAGTGTCTGCATTTGTCGCTTTCTATGTCTTTTCTCTGGATGAATTTCTGATTGTTCCTTGTTGCGATCACTTGGTCTTGGATGGCTAGCATGAATCCTTCTGTCTCTGGCTGGAGAGTGCCTTTGGCCAGCCAAGAATTTGATGCCTTTTTGTCAACGTGTGGTTGTTGCAGGTCATTGTAGTGCCTGCCATGTAATGGTTTTCCGGCCCAAGTTCTCAGTTTCTGTTCGTTGGCTGTTTCGAGGACACGCTCTTCGGTACTACACAGGTTTAGTGGCGTGTAATTTGCATCTGCTTGTATTATGGCTTGGATGAGTGGCGATCGGGGACTCTTCAACTGGAAGTATTGCCTCATGCTCTGGATCTGCTTGTCATGTAAGTCTTTGAGGTCCGCTTGTCCGCGTCCTCCTTCTTCCCGGGGTAGTGTTTGCCGTTCAATTGCCGTTGCAGGGTGTAGTTGTCCGGCTCTTCTCTGGATGGTTCTCATTTTCCGCTGGAGTTGTTCTAGTTCAGTGTTGGACCATTTGATGATCCCGAAGGAGTAGGTGAGCACTGGTACCGCATATGCGTTAATTGCTTGCGTGGTGTTCTTCCCGCTCAGTTTCGTCTTCACAATGCTTCTAAGTCTTTCTTGGAATGCTTGCGTGAGCTGGACTTTGACTTTCTTGTGCTCCTGCTGCCGTTTTTGCATTATCCCTAGGTATTTGTAGGTTTCGCCCTCGTCCAAGGTCTTCAGTAGTCTCCCGTCTTCGAGTTCGATGCCTGGTAAATCTTCTTTGCTATTCTTCTGTATTTTGCACTTATCGAGGCCGAATTCCATTCCTATGTCCTTGGAGAATGTCTCTGTTATACTGATGAGTTGTCGGAGTTGGGTGATTGTTGGCGCGTATAGCTTGATGTCATCTACGTACATGAGGTGGGAGACTTTATGTAGGTTTCTCTTGTCTTTCTTCAGCATGTATCCGTATTTACTTGTGTTCAGCATCCTTGACAAGGGGTTTAACGCCAAGCAGAACCACTGGGGGCTTAGTGCGTCTCCTTGAAAGATTCCGCGGCGGATGGGGATCTCGGCCGTTTCTATTTTACTGTCTGGCGTGTTTAGCTGTATGTATTCTAATGTCTATTAATAATTCAGAACCACTCATTTGAGTTATACTCTTTTAGCTATTTATGAAATTCAAATGGACAACTTTTTTTTTTTTTTTTATAAATTATGGCTTTGCAAATTTCACCAAGGTTTTCATGGGTCTTCTACATTATATATATTCTAAATACATGTGTTATATCACGGTTTGAGTTTAAGAAGTAATGTGAATAAACTATCTTAAAAGCTAAAATTATTTAGGCTTTCATTGCACTTTCTTTACTAGTAGTAAAGCATACATGCGTAAAAAGCTACATGTCATTTAAAAAAGGGACTTGTAGAGACCAAAACGTAAAGAAAAGGGGGCTTTGAGGGAACTTACCAAAAAAAGGGACTTCAAGAGACAAAGGGGCCACCGCTAAAAGCCCTGATTGTCTAACGGTGTGCTTCAAAAAGTAAAAATAAATTGAAAATACTTCATAAAACAAATACCTCAGGCATTTGAAACTCCTATGCAGACGAGATACATTCTTAGAGATAGTTTTGACACGGCCCAATAGATGGTGCTACATGCCCAATTAGATGAGATGCATATATACAATATACAAAATGAAGATACCCTTATCTGTTTGCATTGTGGAAGAGTAAAGAGTAATGAATAATCATGGAAGAGTAAAGAGTAATCCTAGAAGAGTAAAGAGTAATCCTAGAAGAGTAACGAGTAATCCTAGAAGAGTAACGAGTAATCCTAGAAGAGTAATGAGTAAGGCCCGGATTTTCATGCATAAAATTTAGCCCAAATAATATGGAAATATGCAGAAAATTATTACAAAATACGTACAAAAATATGCAGAATTATGTAAGTGCATAGAAATCCAGACGTTACTCATAAGTGATGTTTCAAAATGTATAAAATAACAGTTTATTAAAACAGTGCAAATGTTCTTGAAATTATTGCATAATATGTACTGAAATACATAAAAATTACCTTACCCATGGCAATAAATGTATGTACACCTATGCAACGCTATAAATAGTAAAAAGAGCTGGATTTGCAATACCTAAATCCCATGGCATAGAATGTAAGCACCTCATGATCGCCAAGCAGAGTAACAGTGGGCAAAAAGAGGATTCTGCTTTCATTAGTCAGAAAACACTTTTATTACACCAAATACTCCACTTGAGCTATGGTTTACACAAAAATCAGCACAAACACTATAACTGGCATCTTGATATATGCCTGGAATCATTACACCTCTGAAAAGACGGTGGCAATAAATTTACGCGCACCCAAATCTCTGCACATGTTGGTCGGCCGAACGTGCAAATTTTTGCTGCTTTGTATCATGCGCAGTCAGCAATATGCAAATGAAAAGCAGTATAAAACCTTGTGTAGTCTCTGTTTTGTTCAAAACTTGAAAAAATGGTAAGAGAAAGGTTAGGACTGCAGATACCCAATAAGATCCTTCAGAAACGACAAAATGGGGCAGCTATGGGTCAGACTGCTCGCGAATTGTGTTTAAACGAGTCTACCGTCAGAACATTTCCCAAAAATTACGACGAAACCGGTTCCATCGTGCCTGGATGTAGCAACGGCAGACCGCCTACAACTACTGCTAGGGAAGATCAAATTTTGCGTCGCATTTTCACGAAACACCGAACTGGAACTTAGTGTGAAAGCTTCAGAACTATAGAGCCAATGCATAGACCGAACTGTATTGAGATGAATTGCTAGCAATAGACTATGGCTATGTATATAGGGCTATGGCTCATACAAGAGTAAGCGAAAGCCTATGTTGATGCTAGTTCAGAGAAGGAAGCGGTTTGCATGGGCTAAAGACCACATGTCCTGGATGGAAGCTCAATAGCGGAAGGTGATTTGGTCTGACGAGTCCCCCTTCCCAGTCCTATATGGAAATATCGGGCGGAGAGTCATCCGCCGGCCGAATGAAGGACACGCCAAAAACTGTGTAAAACAAGAAGTAAAGTTCCCAAGCATTGTTCAAGTGTGGGGTGTTTTGGCTATTGTGGCATTGGTGATTTGTTTCCATATGATGGGACTATTAATGCACAACGCTACCAAGAAATTTACAAGAACATTACCTGCCTTTCATTGACCGTCTTCGCCCAAAGGGAGATGCTATCTTCCAGCAAGATCTCGCTAACCCGCATACTGCACGCAAAATGACAGCTTGGTTTCGCCAACATCGTCTCCAAGTTCTTGACTGGATCCCAAATTCTCCGGACCTCAACCCAAGCGAGGATCTGTGGCGGGTCCTCAGGAAAGAAGTGTGAAAAAAGTTCCCCCAAACAAAACATCAGCTAATAACGGTTCTTCACAAAGCATGGGCCAAAATTCCATAAGAACTTTGACGTGCCTACATCGAATCAATGCCTAGACGAGTTGCCTATGTGTATGCAGCAAAAGGAGGACCCACAAAATGGTAATTGTATTGGAAAAGCTGGGTGTGCGTAAATTTATTGCCTCCATCTTTTCAGAGGTGTAATGATTCCAGGCATACATCAGGATGACAGTTATAGTGTTTGCGCGGATTTTTTTGTAAACTATAGCTGAAGTGAAGTATTTGGTGTAATAAAAATGTTTTCTTACTAATGCAAACAAAAGGTCTCTTTGTTTTTACTATTTATAACAACGTCGTATACAGTGTACATACATTTATTGCTACGTGTAAGGTATTAGGGAAACATAGGGAGCCTTGACCACGTTTTCAGAAAAGTAATTTTCTAAATTTAATTTTGAAAATTAGAAATCAATACGATAGTGAATATAATATAGATTTTCATAAGGAACACAAATATATTTATAATGTTGTAAATAATAAATTTTTTCGGCATTAAATTTATTATTTTTTTAAACATATGCAAGTGGATCAAGTCTCCCTTATACAGGGAGGCTTGACGCAGGCAAGAGTGCATAATTTTAGAATAGAATATTAAATATATTTTACTAGTTATGTAAACACTGAAATATAAAGCTTTTAATATAATAGTTTAACTTTGGAAAATCATTTTAAGAATGTGTATTGTAAAACTATCAAATACATTATAGCATTATCTTAGAAATAATAATGAAAATAGTCCATACAATAAAGTATTAAATATCCCTTTTAATGATGTTAAATGTTTTATTCCATTTGAAAGCATTAAAATTTACAACAGGTATAGGTAATACCATAATTTCAATTTATATGTTTATCTCAGTAGCTTGAATTATGTGTAAACAAAATGAAACTACGTTTTCATTTCAACTTTTTCAGTGCAAGCAGAAGACATAGGGCATGGCAGTTTTGTCGTATCTGTTAGATCAGTGGTTCAACTGTGGTCCGCAAACCCCTGGGGGTCCACGAGATCCTCCCGTTGTTCCACAAAAGTTCGGAAAAATACTAAGAAAAGAGCATTTACTCTTTAATGCTAAGAATAAATTATGAGGGAAAGAAAATGTCCTTCTTTAAATGGTAAAAATCAGTGATGAAACACTAGAAATAAATATGTATGATGCAAATTCCAGGCTTTAAAGTTTGAGTTAAATCTTGGGGGTCCGCGAAGATGAGTGATCTGTATAAGGGGGTTCCATGATCTAGGAAAGTTAAAGAACCGGTGTGTTAGATAAACAACAGATGAGTCTTCATTTTAAGGTTAAACAAAAGTATATGTTTGTTCACTGCCATAAGGTCATCACTGTGGTGTGACATCACGCCCCATCCTAATCTAACGTAACACAGACCCCTCGAGGAATTCCTGAAGAAAGGGAGGGATGTGTCAGAAAAGGGATATCTTGAGAGTTGAGGGAGAGACGTGGGAGAATGGGCTGTGCGGACACACGCCCATTGCTCTGGATCCAGTTTCAGGGCCTGGCAATCCTTCTATCGTTATTATTGTTACTAAACATTACAGTTCCCACCTGATATGTATCTTCACGATCTTATAGTTTGCCCCGATCCGGCAATGCGATGTTCTTATACTGTTTTCATCATAGCGAGATTTTAGTACTAATAAAGTAGAGTTATTATTACGCGTATCCGTGTCTGTAAGTTCATAAGCTGTCTCACACATTGGAATACCAAGGGAGAGACCAAGAATAAACGCTTCATCGACGAAAGGTTGTGCCTAGGCACATGGTGGCAGCGAAATCGACATACCTTTTCCTCACCCCTTACACTTTGGCAGCGAATATTAACTCTACCTTGTGACAGTCACTTCACACTCAATATTTAATAGTTCAGGTGTCACCCGTTCAACAAAATAACACTAATCTCTCTTTGTTGTAAATTTCACTACAGCAAAGTCCCCAACGTTAAACTGATTACGCTCCTCTTCAATTTCTTCTATGTCTTCATTAGTATAATTAGAAGGGATATCAACAGCCTATCTGATTCATCTACTAAGATCTGTACTACTAAGAACAGTTTTTTTAGTACTTTCTAGACCCTTGCATGTTTGCTCTTTTGAATTATATTCTCTTTCGCCTTTTTCTCACTTCATACTCAATTTCAATTGCTCCGTTTATTGGCATTAGACTTAAAATATGTAAACTGTCCTATACAAATTGTTTAGTATTCTTTAGAGTTAATTCATAATGTACCTTACCCATGGCAATAAATGAACGTGCACCCCATATGACACAGCTATAAATAGTAAAAAAAAAAGTCGTTTGCATTAGTAAGAAAGCATTTTTATTACACCAGATACTCCACGTGAGTTACTATTTACAAAAAAATCAGCACAAACACTATAACTGGCGTCTTGATATATACCTGGAATCATTACAGCTCTGAAAAGACTGTGGCAATAAATTTACACGCACCTAGCTTTCGCGATATGATTACCACTTTGCGGGTCCTCCTTTTGTTACATACGCATCAGCAACTCACCTAGGCATTGATTCAACGTAGGCACGACAAAGTTCTTGTGGAATTTTAGCCCATGCTTCCTAAAGAACCATCATTAGCTGATGTTTCGTTCGGGAGAACTTTTTTCACACCTTTCTTGAGGACCTGCCATAGATCCTCGATTGGGTTGAGATCCGGTGAATTTGGGATCCAGTTAAGAACTTGGACATGATGTTCGCGAAACCAAGCTTTCGTTTTGCGTCAGTATGCGGTTTAGTGAGATCTTCCTGGAAGATAGCATCTCCCTGTGGGCGAAGGCGGTCAACGGAAGGCAGGTAATGCTCTTGTAAATTTTTTTGGCAGCGTTATGCATTGCTAGTCCTATCATACAGAAACAAATCACCAATACCACAATAGCCAAAACACACCCACACTTGAACAATACTTGGGAATTTGACTTCTTGCTTTGCACCATTTTGGGTGAGTCCTTAATTCGGCCGGCGGATAACTCTCCACCCGATATTTCCATATAGGACTGGGAAGGGGGACTCATCAGACCAAATCACGTTCCTCCATTCAGCTTCCATCCAGGACATGTGGTCTCTAGTCTATGCAAACTGCTTCATTAGCTAAACTGGCATCAACATAGGCTTTCGCTTACTCTTGTATGAGCCATATCCCATGTCATGTAGTATATTGATAGCAATTCGTCGCAATACAAGTCGGTCTATATTCTGGCTCTATAGTTCTGAAGCTTCCACCTAAGTTTCAGATCGGTGTTTCGTGACAACGCGACCCAAAATTCAATCTTCCCTAGCAGTAGTTATAGGCGATCTGCCTTTGCTACACACAGATGCAATAGAACCGGTTTTGTCGTGATGT
This sequence comes from Dysdera silvatica, assembly GCA_006491805.2. Classification (NCBI taxonomy): domain Eukaryota; kingdom Metazoa; phylum Arthropoda; class Arachnida; order Araneae; family Dysderidae; genus Dysdera; species Dysdera silvatica. The sequence goes on along the minus strand of QLNU02015360.1, from coordinate 87,487,120 downwards.
TTAAGAAATGTTCTGACGGTAGACTCGTTCAAATACAATTCCCGAGCAATCTGACGCATAGCTGCTCCATTTTGTCATTTGGGAAGGATCTTATTCCGTATCCATCTGCAGTCCTAACCTTTCTCTGCCAGTTTTTCGAGTTTTGAACGAAACGCAGACTACACGAGGTTTTATACTGCTCTTCGTTTTCAAATTGTTGACTGCGCAAGATACAAAGCAGCAAAAATTTGCATGTTGAGCCAAGCAACATGTGCAGAGAGTTGAGTGTGCGTAAATTTTCCACCATCTTTTCAGAGGTGTAATGATTCCAGGCATATATCCAGATGCCAGTTATAGGGTTTGTGCTGTTTTTCGTGCAAACCATAATTCAAGTGGAGTATTTGGTGTAATAAAAATGTTTTCTTACTAACGCAAAGGAGTCCTCTTTGTTTACTATTTATAACAGCGTCATATGCGGTGCGCGTACATTTATTGCCAGGGCAAGGTAGTTTGTATGTCAGTGATATTCTTTCAAGAGTCTTTCTTCGACATCATTAAAAATTCGCCCAGTTCTGTAATTAGGCTGCATAACCACCCACATCTTCCTTAATTTTACTCAACTTATATTTTTTTTATATACCTCTTCAGAGTTTCTGATCAATGCAATAACCTTTTGCTGTGCTACAGATACTAAAGCCTTCAACAGCAGCAACTTTCCTTGCGGCTGCCTTCATAACTTCTATGGAATGCTTCTCATGAGATGTTCCTCTTGGTTTATGGAAAAAAGGCAGCTAAGAAAAAGAAATAACATTTGGTTATATATAATTAATTCTGTGATCTGTGGTGCAGATCATGGGTGTACACAGAAATTTTTTTCAGATGGGGCCTCAATTTGTTTTTTTCAATGTATTTTTTGTGGATGTAAACAAAATGGACCTAATTGATAAAAAATAATCATGTATTGCATATAGATTTTATTGGATATTTCTGTTATTGAAAGAAGTTTAATTTAAATAAAATTTTAATTTAGAAATTTAAATAACCTTGCAGATTTCCAAAAATATTTACCTAAGGGAGCCTTGACCCACTGGGTAAAGCCTCCCCACATGGCCATTTTGAAAAGAAAAACACATAGTGATTTTAGGGCTAATTCATTGAACAAACTCTAAGACTGTAATCAAAGCTTAATATGTTAGTATTTGCGAAATCTTATTTGTTTATATTTATTTCAATTGGTTTCTCTAAGAAAATTTTACAAAATAAATCTAAAATACTTACTTTTGAGAAAGAAAAACACTTTATTTTGAATCTTTCCACACTTCTTTGAGATAGCTGCATGAAACTATGATGGCTGTCTCAGCATTGTAGTAGACTTGACTACTCTCTAGTGAAAGAAGGCTGAAACACTTAAATACAAAAAATCAAAGGTTGGTCAAGCCTCCCTTATGGTTAAGGCTCCTGAGGTTCTCCTACTCTGTTACGTCCTTGAATATGATTATGTACACACCAAAATGTATGATATATGTATGGAGATATGTTTGAAAATACGGCATCATAAGCATTGGCTTGGGCCCAAGGATGTTGGTGAGATGAAATCAAGGTGGAGGGGAGGGGCAAAACCTTAAAAATGGAAATTTTCTACCTCATCTTTTTAGCATTTTACAATGTTACTTTTTTTTTTCAAAGAAAATCTAAATATAGGGAGGGAAACAATGGCCCTCCTTTGCCTATAGCCGCTGGCACCCATAGCTTGGGTTGGAAAATATTACACCTGATCTTGGCTTGGAAAGTATTACGTACATTGAGAAATACAACAGAAATGTGAA
>QLNU02015360.1:87464526-87485215 GCA_006491805.2 Dysdera silvatica | reverse complement strand
CACCAATAAACGTTGACTGATATTGTTGTTCGACTATGTATTGAATTGCCAAAGCCTTGATTCATATCCGCAGTCACTGCACTCTGGTGCCTATTCACAAAACAAGAATACTTTGAGTCACATGTCTCATTGCCTGATCACACATTTTGCGATGAATCTCCGGTAGCTTGTGTTGCCCGATGATAAGTCACTTTATTGTACTGCAGCGAACGTGATAAAGGAATGTTTTTATTGTTGGTTAAAGAAAATTTTCTTAAAAATTAACTATTGATTTAAGTTATAAAACACTTACAAATAATTTTTGTAAGATATTATTACCCTTCTCAGGGATAACACAATGGCCAAATAATGGTCAACACAAGTATATATATTAAGATGTTAACTGTTTTGCAGGTAGTCCGATACCTTTGTATATACCCGATATATATAAAAAATGTATACATACCTTTTTATATGTCCAATATCTACCATTTGTATTTGTTTCTTTCTTAAGGCCGGTGTACATTAGAACGTGTATATGAACATTTTTACTGAAGGTAGTGAACAAGTATCTACTAAAATAATAATAAGTACAGTTGGCCATTTTGGATAAACTGTGTTCGAATAATCCAGGTTCTGCTGTACACCTAATCAGTGGTGTAGGAAAGAGGGCTCAAGCCCCCTCCCCATTGGGTAGCAAAATACACTATTTCGTTTAACGTCAAATCACATGATCTGTTAAAAAACTACTTCAGCCCCTCCATAATTTTTGAATTGCTACTCCCTTGTATCTCATTGAAATTTCTTGAATCCAGCCTTCCAACGTATAAAGGCCCAGCACCCCTGTCCTATACCTAAAAGCTCTAGTTTGAGCTCAAACGTGGGTGTCGAAATTATTAACTAAAAGTAAATCTTGTAAGCATTTTTGTAAATTTATTCAACTTTTCTGCACTGAAGGCCCTGCAGTTTTAATGTGTTCATCTAGCATGCCTTTATTTATCCCATATTCAACACTCAACAGTGCTAAAAAAAAAAAAAAGCGAGATAAACTGCTCACTAACTGCTCACTGTAGTCCGGGGTTTGGTTCCCTAGGCCATAAGAGGTTCGGATTCCTCGGAAAACTGTAAGTCCCAATGCAGCATGACCCTTTCTGTCCTTGCATCATAAAATTGCAATGTTTAAGACAATTTATTCCACCAACTAAAACCTCAAAGCGTGAAAATCAAATATAAAGAACTTCAACATTAATTCACTCAATTTAAAAAAAAAAAGTAAAAAAATTAAATAAAATTACAAGAATTTTTTACAACAGTACTGTATATTGTTATTTACACTAAAAAATTAAATGTATTATGAATTGATACAAATTTTAAAACTACAATGTAGTGGATATCCATCTGTTAGGAAAAATAAGCAAAAAGCAATAGAAAATTTACCATTTTATAATATAAATATACATGTGGGGTCATGCAAGGGTCCTCCCATACTAGTTAGGGCCAGGCTTATTGCATTGTTTCGTTTCAGTGTAGTTTTAATTTATTTTTTGCCATTGTAGTTTTAACAAGTTTTAATTTTAAAACCGTATGTACGGTCTCACCTTGTTTGGCACAGGATGACACTTACTGTCTCTAGCGCCATAAAAATACAATCGACCAGTTGTATGGTTTGGCCCCAATGTAAGGGTATGGAAAATTGGGAAGCTTGAATAATTCACAAATGGCTTTGTTTAGACATTCAAGTGAATTGAAATTAGTTTGTTTCTGTCATGATTTTATAGTATTTTTTTTTTAATTGCCGTATGGTGGCATTGTAATAACATGTTTGTCTATTGTGCCGTTAATGCATGTTCTACTTCTAATGGTGGTATAGAATGCATGTCATTTTCTGCCCACCATAGTTTTGAAAAAAAAATGTCCTGGTGCAGCATGACCTTTTCTGTCCTTTCACTATAAAAACAATTATTTTGTAAACAATTATAATAATATAACTATTATAATTACTTTAGGTATAAAAGGTTTTGTAACAAAACAGTGGCAGAGACAAAAGAAGAAGAAAAATGGAAATTACGAAACACATGCATCTAGTATCTATATACGTTTATCTGTTCCTTTGCATTTAATGATCCCTACTAAACAGTAAGTTATATATACTTAATGAATGAGAAATGCTGTGTATTATTGAAGCATTATTTCTTTAGGTAACTTTTGTCCTATCCATTTTTGAAGAGTTTTTCAAAGTTACTATAGGTTTTTTGCATATCTTTAAAAGAAATTTCAAATACAGATATATGCATGGAATATCCAGCATATGTATTTATATATGTATACACTCATGCAGATTTACTAAATTAAAAATTTAATTAAAGCAAAATGTTATGTTTAACAAAAAGATTAAATTGAAAAAACAAAAGAATTGGGGAAAACACGAATAAAAAAAATTATAAGCTATATGTTGATGAGATAAATTATCGATATATAAAAATGATATTAAAAAATAAACTATCAATAAAAATGTTAACACAATAATTGTTTGCTTAAAATTGTATCTGTGTCACGTATGTGAAGTTAACTATTTCTATAAACATGGAAATTTTCTAATTCGTGTATTAACATGTTGGCATTTTTTTTGTGCTATATATATATATATTTTTATCTTTATTCTTCTTGTGCCATATCTGTTCAGAGAACATTAGCCATCATATTGGTGATCTTTTCCTTGTCTTTTTCTGTGCAAAAAATGTCACATTGGTCATTCCAAACCAGCCTCAAAAAATTTTTGAGCCACAATGTTGTTTTTCCGGATCCTTGCTTGCCCTAAACTTATGATGATGATACATAAAGTGTTGTCTTTTTCAAGGTGCCACATTACATGTCTGAAATAATGTTTTTTTTTATTTTATTAATGATTTTCCATGGCTTTCCCCAATCAATATCCCACCTTATCGTTTCTAATTTTACCAGTCTAAAGGCGTGTTTACACACGCAAGGAATAGTACCAGTAGTCGATTATATGATGCATGATGTCATACAACCAGCACATGAAAACAGGTAAAATCTACTACTTATTAAAGTTTACTACCACAAGACGACTGTCGATATAATTTGTTGCAATAGTTAAGTAGGAGAAATATGAACTTCCTATCGATAGTTTGCTTGCTTAGCCCCTTTCTTCACTGCTTTTAGTAGCTTGTCTCACTGAAAGATGGTTTGTTTTGTCTTTAATCTCCAGAACATGCTATATACGCTAGTTTTTGTTGGCCATTCATGTCATCTGTGTTATTTATTTTTCCAATTTATTATTAGTACAAAAATAATTGTAAAAAATATTTTTGTATAATTGTATTTATTTTATATAAATAGAATTTTATATATTTATGTAAAATATATAAAATCATAAATTATTTTTATTATATAAAAGCCCATTATATTAATGTATTAAATTTTATGAGAACTTTAATAATATTAAATTTTAATATTTATATTTTAATGTTTTATATATATAATTTATATATATTTATTTTATATAAATAAAAATTTAATTAATCTAAATAAAAATATTTTGTATAAAAATAATATCATACATTTTTTTTTTCAATTTATTATTTGTTAAACGTTTTTAACGTGTGTTTTCTTGGCTTGTGGAATTCACCATATTGTCCCAATGTTTTCATGGCTAAAAAGTGATCCTCTTCAATTAATTACCTACTTTCTAGAAGTATATGAAAACTTCTAGTGTAAGAAAATTTCATCCTATATATATAATTTTAGATGCAGGGGTTTAAGCTGCAGTCACTTTTACCTGAGTGCAGAAAATTAAAAATTTTGTCCTTAGCAAAATAAAAGCAGTTGTTTAATATCCTGTCAACAAACTTTATCTTATTTTTAATAACTTTAAAAAATACATGGAAACTTACTGTACATTGGTGTTTTTTGCATAAACATGTTAGTATTTTCTAAAATAACTAGTCCTTTGTATTTCAAAGCATTGTTGATGTAAATAATTTTATTGGTACGATTTTTCAAGCGATGAAAACAACTAATTTTTCTTAGCATTTTGCTACAACTTTTTTTACCCATTTTAGCATTTTTGAGCCAGCTTAAACCCTGGTTTTATCAGTTCCACTGATTCGGTTTGTAGCGCAAAGTACTCAGTTGATGCCATTTTGATTTGCTGCGATAGTTTGAAGCTGAATTTTGTGTGGAAACACTGACTAGCGCTATCTTAGTTATCACTAATGAATGAAGTCATCTGTCACTACTTACCCTTACATGTGTAAATGTAGCTTAACTTAAGCATAGCAACCATCTATACCCATTTCAAATGTTTCTAATTTTTTTATGTAGATTTCTCTTAGGGACCTGCTCTTCATTCCATACAGCAAAATTGAAAATGCGTAACATTTCACGAGTCTAACTTTCAATTTTGGACTCAAATTTCTTATGAATAATAGTTTTGGTATCAACATTTAAGCCCAATTTAGAGCTTTTTTAGTGTAGGAGAGAAAGAGTCATCATCCTTGTCCTAGTGTCGAACTAGGGTATCTTTGTTGAGCCCTGAGTGCCTTAACCATAGGCAACATAAACTGTTCATTACACAGGACTTTTTTCAATTAGGGGTCACAGAGCAGTGGCTCTGTGACCTAATTAATGAAAAAAGTCTTCAGGTTCATTGCCAATCAGGCCTGTATCATCAACATGCTTCTAGTTATTAATTGGTATGAAATGTACTTAAATGCCAGTTTCAGTGTCCTCAAAGGTTTCCCTGAAAATTATCTTTGAATGTTATGTTTTATCTTTATATATAAATTTATTTTAGCAATATATACAGTGAAAATGGGTTATAACGACCTCCAAGGGACCATGCAAATTCGGTCGCTAAAACTAATAGTCATTATAAAGGATATTTATTTAAAAGCATAGTATAGTTATACACCTTTAGGGTTTTGTAACTTGTTTTGATAGTAAAAGTATAAATTTGTTGGTTTTGAAGTTCATTACATTTATTTTATAACAAATTTAATTACTGTACATATATAAATTATATTTGTAACTATATTAAATATGTAGTACATTTTTAATTAAAAGATTGCAAAAAATAAGGTATAAAATATAGAAAACAAATGTGATTAATAATATTTATTGTATTTAAATCTTTTCATAATATTCATTATATTCGTAATACTAATGACCTAGACAGTGTCAGTTTAAATTTTTTATTGGCCCTAGACTGGAAGGATAGAATGGGCTCTTCAAGTATTTGGGCTCATGATATTCAGTGAATAAATCACAAGTGTTTTCTTTTTAAGTTTATTTTCTTCACTATTCAGGTTTATCAGAAGTGAAGATTTCTCGGATGTGAGTAAATAAACAAGATTAAAATAACGCTTAAATTTTAATAATAATAGGCTCCTTCAAGGTCCATGTGGGTGGTCAAAATTGCAGGGGCCTAGGTCCGGACCTACTTGGCCTCTACGTAAATCCGGTATTGTTTCTGAAAAAATCGGTACTTTTAGTTGCTGCAGTTCACAATGAAATTTTGCTATAAGGTTGGTAATGCTTCTCAGTTATTAGTTCGTGGTTAGTTCTAACAAGGGAACTTTATTACATGTTGGTTGTATCCAAAACCGAGACATAGTACATTCAGTAGTCCCTTAGACCCTAATTAATAGTCTGTAATCAAACTTCTGTAAAACTCATTAATTGATTTTTATGTATTTTCAAAATTGTCTTTTTGCCAAATATCATTGCTCTTACTTCTTGAGTTTCTGTGGTGTTTTAGGACACAGCAACATAGTGAAATCGCTAGTGAGCCTAATTGAATAAATTTCCAGTGTTTGCTAAACTAATTTCTTTGACTCTGCAAATAGTAATTATAAATGAAAGTTTAAAAAATAAAATATGGGTATTAAACTATGAATTTGGCTCTTTGTGAAAGTGACATTGGATATAAAAATGATTAAAACACGAAGTTTCATTGCAATGAATACAAATGAGAAAGGAATGTTCATGGTAATTTTCAGTTTAGCACATTTCATGTTCTGTTTTGAGAGAACTTCTTCGACATTTTTAAATTTTCCAGGGTTAAAAGCAATGTAGTTGTATTTAAAACAGGCATGTCAGAACATCTGTTTATATTTCTGGGACTGCAGTTGGTTGTTCACCAAAGATTGTATTTTGATAATTGCGTTTCTAATTTGAATGTCAATTAGCAATTCATCTGTGTCTATTCTATTTGTAATTCTCTTTATGAATGTTTTCACTTGATGAAAAAATAGACAGAGTGGTTGAATTACTGATGTGGTTATTGGTAGGATTTTCAATCTGGAATAATCTTCGGGAAAATCACTATATATATATACTGGGATCAGTAAAGCCTGTCCAGGAGTTCAAAAGAATGATTGAGGGTGGATCTAGTAGTGGAATAAGGCAATTAACCTTCCATTTCTTCATTGTAACTTCATCCATTCTGCCAGATCTAGAACAAGATATATGCAGATTTGGAAGTTGAAAAAGCTTATTCTGAATTACTGGACCAAATTTCCATTCTGTTCCCTTAAACAAAGGAACATTTTCCCTTTTAGCTCTCTGCTCATGAAAATAATGGGTATAATTATGTATGAGTGGGTAGTGGCAAATTGGGACCCAACTAATGCAATGCTTTGTTTTTTCTCCCTTGTGCAATAGTGTTCTGTCGTTTGAAATGAAATAATTGAAACTTCTTTGGTCACTGTTTAATATCTGGTCAGATCTATGATTTGCTATTTTATGCGTGGTTTGAAGGACAAATTATATAGTATTGTTTACAATTGGTTCATTATTATGTGTTTCTAATTTTGTGGTATAATTATTTTCCTTGATATAATTCTGAAATGTGTTTTGAATGGATGAATAAAACAATCGCATGCTTTGAACGAAAAGTAACCCCTCTTTTGCTTTCAGAGTAGCCCATTGTCTTAAGCCTATATTGTGAACAGGCAAGTTATTATTTCTGGACAATATGAATTTGGACAAAACTGCTTTTTTTAATGATTTATATTTTCTCCTCCTTTGTTCCATTGTTGGAAGTGTATGTTCTGAATCAGCTAATATATGTCGAATATTTTACATGGGGCGGGGAGGAGGTTTATCTGAATTTGATTTGTTCAGTGTTTTTTACATGAGTCATAGAAATCAATAGTTTTAATAACTTTCTGCAAAGCAAATGTTTCACTATCGATTTCCAAACATTCATCTACCATTTCATTACTGCTCGCTTCCTCCAGATCGTGGAAGTCGTATGTTTTATTTTCAGTGTTGTCATTTTCAAAGTCTAATGAGATATCTTTGGTTATATTTTCAGCGATAAGTAGTTCTTCAATTTCAATCAGAAGAAATTTGCTCTCTTCCAGTTCCACATTATTAATTTCTGGTGGGTATATATTGTATTTCAACATGGCTAAATCTAAAGCTGACAATCATATTAACGATATTTTGCATATTGATAACTTCATATTATACTATTTATGATTACATTTGTGATCTATACAATATTTTGAATACCCAAATATTGATTCTCAACTCAACCAACACATTGACGTGTTTGTTTCAAATAATGTACTATTAAGGAATAACTGGTTACACAGACATGGTTTTCCGTTTATTGCAAGCAAAAATGCCACCAGTTCAATGCCAAACACTTCACCAAATCAATTTTGAAAATTCGATTAAAAATCAATTGTGTTCTATGCAGGTTTGATTATATACTATTAATTAGGGTCTAAGGTACTATTGAATGTACTATGTCGAAGTTTGGAATGCAACCAACATGTAGCAAGGTTCCCTTGTAAGTTCACATGAATATACAAAGAGATCCCCTCTCTTGCTTATCGGGTGTGGCTTGCTGCCTTTTGTTATTTGTTAGAAATGTCAATACTATAAGGCAGCCATGCTTCTTATATTTTGGACTTTGGAGTGTAACTGCTATCATCTCATAATCTTCATTAGCTTCTTTGTGGTTTCCGCACTCTTGGTTCATATCGTACTTAATATATATAAAATGATGTGCTATTACATTATATACTGTATACTTCCATTCATCCATACACTTACACATAGACGAACCACATCTGTTCTCTGCAAAATATAGCTGTACTTATCTATTATATACAAAGAATTCAAATACATTCACCCTTTGCTATACGTTTAACATTAAAGATTTGAGAAAAATAAAAATTCAGCTTTATTTCACTGAACAATGCGTTAGACTTCTTTTATTTGAACGAAACTAGTATGATTCCGGTTTTGTCTGTCACTCACATAGTTCCAATGAATGGCTGTCAAGCTGTGTCATATCTGATATGGATTTTCTCACTTAGAACAAAAGCATCATTGTTATAGCAGGTTTGTTGTTATATACAATGCCATTATAACAGATACATTTAGTAAGGAATAGAATAGGAAACCAAACATCTTGTAAAAATTTGATCGTCATATGCGATTGGTTATTATTATAACTGGCATCGTTATATACAATTTCCACTGTATGTGACTTTATGCTCATTTTTTTATATATAATATTTTATTTAATCACATTCCAATAAGCTTGGTTGCGTATAAGGGTATTATGAATCAGTGTACATTAAAGCTGATGGTTCCATCCCACCCAGATGACCTTAATGCAACCTTAGGAGATGTAAAATACACAAATATATTTAAAATTATATTGAGTATCATGCTAAATATATTATGTTTCATTGCAGTAATTTAATAGTAATTTTTTTATTTTACTTAATATTTAATTTTATTTATGAAAGATTATTTTTTTCACATAAAAATAAAGTGCTATTGTTAATTTATATACTGTTCGAAATTAGGTAGCGAATAATATGTATTTATCATCTTACATTAAGCAGGGATTTTCCTACCCTTTCAAGTGCCGTCTGTGATTCAGAAGTTGATGGCCAATATAGACCATAGTTCCCCATCTCTATTCATATGGATAAATCCTTCAGTGCTTAATTCAGTCCAAGTCTTTAGGTCATCCATGCATCCTCTTTCCTGCCTCTAGGTCTCTTCCTTCATGATGTACCAATCCTCTCTGGACCAATTGGGACCAAACCCCTTCTAATACCAATTGAGATAGTTTGTTTTCCGTCTCACTATCTGTTCAGTGTACGCTAACTTTCTTAGTATTATATTGATGATGGCTCTTTTTGTACTGTATCTGTTCAGGACTTCTTGGTTTGAAACCTTTTTAGTTCACTTTTTTTTTCAATAATCTAAGGGTTCATATTTTGAAAGTTTGAATTTTGTCCCTAGTGTCTTTTTTTTTTCTTATTGTCTAGAGTTCTCCATCTTGTCTGTTCAGCAGTCATGCAGCAAAATAGGCCAGATGTAGCATTTTAAAATTAAGATTCTAAGTTGCAGACTTAATTTTTTTCATACAGAATTTTTTTAATTTTATTCAACCTGGCCAATTCCGCATTTAATTTCTTTTGTTTGATCATTATTGTTGCAAAATATTTTCCTGGATGGCAGGAACGATTTGCGTGTTCCATTATCTTGTTTTTATAAAGGATGCTGATGTTCATTCTGCTAATGCACACATTTTTTCTTTGTTACTAACAAATGTCCTGCTAGTATTAAGTATCCCCTGAAAAATAGTTCTCTCTATATTTTACAGAATTTTTTTTTGTCAGTTTAAATTTAAATTATTGAACAAAAACAAAAAACTGGACCTGCATGTATAATTTGAAAGTAAAATGTCCAAAATAAAATGAAATGAATATGCAGTTAGCTTTCAATAGCTCTCTTTAATTCTACATTACTTGATTCCTAGAGTTTATTGTTGCATGCATGCAGCATTAAATAATTAATATGTAAGCTTCTGACTAAAAATACTGATTTAAAAAAAAAAAATCAGTCCATGAATTTTATGCTAACAAAAACTAATCTGATTTAGTGAAATTACTTACTTGTGGGTATGCAAGTTTCATGCAAAGTTTCTTTAATGAACAATGAACATGTACAATTAAAAAATAATTAGGTGTGAAAAAGAAACAGTAATTTGGGGTGGGCATTTTTCCTAAAAGCAATATGGAAGTTAGGGTAAAAACTTAACACTTTTTTATAGTCCTTTTTACAAGCAACATTCAAATATTTACATTTATGTAATTGGTTCAAACATTTTTTATTCCTTATTCTTACAATAAAATGCACATAACAAATATTTCTTTAGCTATTTGAAATAGGTTATAGGTTAAACATACTCTAACCCTTAAACACTAATTTTTGCAGCTGTACTGCCACTTATTTTTATTAGGTGCATCATACCATTTTTAAATGTAAGGAAATCTGTTCATTCATTTGTTATTAAACCAACTGCTTGCATATGTAGTGGGATACTGATTGTAGGTTCTGTGATTTTTACTAGCAATTTGTTCATTGTAATTTATGTAGAATCTCATATGATATTATTACATCGTTTTACTTCGTTGTTCATTTAATGCATTTTTACCTTTGTATTTTTAACTTATTTTGTTTTTAAAACCGTATGTACAGTCTCACCTGTCTGGTGCAGAATAACCCGTGTTGTCCTTGCTCCATAAAAATGCAACCAACCAACATAACTTATGTAGCATTATGTGGTTATGTAGTACTTTCTTAATTTTTGACAATTTTGTAACTCATATTGTTTTGGCTTTATAGATCAATTTATATATTATTGACTTTTATTTTATTGAAAAGATGAAAAAATGGCTGTTATATTTGAAAGACATTTTTCTTATAAAATTAATGCCCATGCTTAGTTTGCAAGCTATTTCCTTCCAAGTAATATAAATGTTGTACATATAAAAAATATTCGGGCACCGTAATGTTTTTGAAAAAATATCTTTATTATGGCAATTAGTAGCTAGGCTATTGTTAGTTAGAGTGTACTTATTTCATGTTTTTTTTTTGCTGCCTAACAAATGATATATATTGTATTATAGTTGGTCTACCTTTCACTTATATGGCAAGATGTCAAGACATAGTCTCAACCAATGTACGACCATCAAGATTTCCATTGGGGACCAATTTGTTCCTCAACGGGCTATTTCTAATTATATGATGTTTTATATTGGTTCTGTGGGCCCGCAAACATGGAACGGTTTGCCCACTTGTATTACAGAAATTCAAAATTTGGGCTTATTCAAGAAGAGACTTAAGTCTTACTTGTTGGGTTTAGTATTTTTTTTTACTCCAGTGGTTTTTCTTATATTGGGTCTTCAAATTATGGTATTGATTTTTTTTGTCATGTTGCAAGACCAATATGCAGTAAGTGTTACATATATTGTGATAGTCATAATTTCATGGGTTATTGTATCTTCTCTGCTTTATCTCAAGATCTTTTTGTCGTTCTTATGGAAATGATTTATGTAGCTTGAAGTATTGTCTTATTTGGAGTGGTTTAGGATTTTTGTCGTTGTGCCCGATAAAATCTACTCTTATATTGAATTTCTGCATGTGTAAATAATTTTAATGTGTAATCTCGCTAATAATGATAACTTTTGTTGTTCTATGTTGTATCTTTATACTGTACATCACTGTTCTAGATTTTGGGGTGGCCAGGACTCGTTAAGCCGTCTTTTGTCGGCTTTTTTCCTGGTCTCCCTTCAGTACACTTTTAATTTTGTATTAATATTGACCTTTAACCGTGTACTGAAAAAATAAATGAAATGAAAACTAGTTTCTTGTCGGTCTCAACAGGTGTGGCTTAATATTTATTCTGCAAAGCTGTTACTAGAGATATGTGTGAAAACTGTCATTACGTGCAATTTTGTATCCAACGCTCCAGTTCATTCCAGAGGTTTTCCATTTGATTGAGGTTGCTAATAATTTTTAACATTCATGCCTAAGCATTAACATTGGATCAAGGTCAGGATTCTAAGGAAGCCAGTCCAAAAATTCTACCTTATTTTCAAGAAACTAATCCTGCACATGTCATAAAGTGTGGCATAGAGCTTGATCAATTGTGTTGAAAGATGCAGGTCATTTTCATAATACTGATATATTATTGGCAAGGCTAAATTGTTCAGAATGTCAAGCTACATTCCAGAGTTTATCTGTTTGTTCTTGCAGCACGTATCATAAAGTCCTGTTTATATAAATCAATTCCATACTATTATTGACTTTCTGCCTAATTTTGTATTTGGAACAACACAGTTTGAGAAAACGTTCGCCAGGCTGTCACCAAATCTAAACACACCTGCCAAATTGGAAGAGTGAATAACTTGATTCATTACTCTTAACAACAATTTTCCAATTGTTAATTGTCAAAAAAAGCCATAAAATGTACAAGTTCAAATAATATTTTGCATTAATGGTCGTGATTTATGGCTTGTACACAGCAGCTTTATCATAATAACCAGATTGTGCTGTTCCCTGCAGATAGTTATGGTAGTAACTGAACCACCACAAGCATCTCCTTGCCAGCAATGGAAGTAGCAGAGGAAGAATAGGATTTTATAGCAATTCTTATAGCTTTTGTGGCACACAATATAATCCGTCAGTTTGTGTAGCCTTCCTGAATGATTTTTTTCCCTTTTGATAATTGCATCGTCCTGTTTCTATCTTTTTATATTACTTACAGTCGATTTTGGTATGTTTAGTTTAACTGTGTTAATAGAAAGGAAGTAAATGACTTCAGAGGCCAATAAAAGAAGCAAAGATTTAATATGAACTATTATTAAGTGAAAAAAAAAGTGATATCTTTGGAATACTTAGTGTTCTATCAAGTGTCTCACGAGATGCATTATCAAAAACCAAAACTTGCTAACTAATGAAATTCAAACTGAAACCAGAACAGTGTTGCCAAACATCACAAATCAAACTAAAAATATTTTAAATGCGATTATTTTTCAACAAACTGCACGGCTTCATATCAAAACATTGCTCAAATGACATCCTATGATCAGCTTGTGCCAGAAATCAAAAAGGTCATATCCGCGTAAAATTTACTGATAATACGATAGAACACTTCAGCTTATATAATTTAGATAAACTGAACAGTATAGAAACATGTAAATAAGATTATTTATTCTTTTAACCTTTAGCTTACCAGTGGGACGACATATATCGCAGCAGATTTATCTCCCAAAAGAATGGGTCTGTGATAAACCCTATCCCAGAGATCCCCCACTTTGTGTGTTACCAAGTCAATAGTCAGGTGATAGTACAAATGGCTTGATCGCGAGTGGTAATGAAAAGGGGGATGAAATAAAGGTTTATTGTACAAACAGGACCTCTCTTCCTCTTTTTCACTGCTTTGTATGAAAGTTAACAATCTGCTATTGGATTATAAGTAGGTTTCTTATCTTTCACTAACGTACAATACATGACCACTAAAGTTATTTGGCGTTATTTATTTGTACTTAATTTTTATTTATTTTTACGCAGTTACACGTCCCTTATGACCCCGTGTGGGGACGCTTTCAGGTGCCATTTATGTTGATTTATATGGGTGGGAAGGGAAGAAGTGATGATATATAAATTTCTTTTTTCCAGTCCCGTAAGCTAAAGGTTAATAAATTTGACATGTTATATTTGATGAAATATTGAATATTCTTGTATGACCTTTATGTGTTATGATTAGGGCCCAGATTTCTATGCACTGTGATGTTTTTGCATATTTCTGAATATTTTGCCTGTTACATATTTTTCATATTTCTGCATATTTTGGCATATTTCTGCAACATTTTCATAATTTTTTTTAAAAAGTGTGTATTTTTCTAATCCGCTTGTAATTCAATAAGTTAGGTTAATTCGATGTTTCTTTTCTTTTTTTTAAATGCCCTTCTTTTTTAAAATAAATTTAAATAAAAAAGGCCATGAATATGTTTCTATTGTAAATGATATAATTAGATAATATTAAAGTTAGAAAAAAATAATTTTATGAGTCTTCACATTTCTGTGATGATGTTTCGCAATATGCGTAATACTTTCTAAGCACAGCATGGTATGAGCTTGTTACAAAAATGTCCACATATCGCTACAAGCATATTTCATTTAAAGTGTGTAAGTTTTCTAAAAACTTCTATAAGGATTTACAGGGCGATTTGAAACACTGTATAAACTTTAGTGGAAGATAGGGAACACTGAAACGAAATACTTTGCTTATTTGCATGTGTCTGTTCAGATACTGTTCATTGTACAATCGTACAGCAGCTTTTCTTTTTCCATTGGCAGCCCAAAACATTGATTACATGTCAATTATATAGTATGAAGCTGCCAGAATGAAAAAAATAGAAGAGCTGCTGTATGATTGTGACGGGGGGAGTACAGATGTGTGATGAATCTTTTGTTTTAATATTCTCTATATCCCATTAAAGTTTCTGACAATTTCGAATCATCTTTCGTGTGTGTGTATACATACAGACACGCACACAAAGGGTGTCTCAGTATGCCCATACTACTCTTAACAACAGGAGTTCTTCTCAACTATGATATGTATATATAAGGTGATCATTTAAATGCACCCCACCTTAATAACTTTGGTTCTACAGCAGGTACAGTTTTGAACTAAAACATGTCAATTTTTATTTGCAGGGGGAAGCCCAAAATTAATATCAAAAAATTTTTTCTTCAAGTCCCTTACCCCCAAGACCCCCAGTTTTGAATTTTCAAATGTAACCCCCTATCTTGTGATATATCATTTTAAACAACTTAAAAAAATAAATTTGTTCGTGCATTCGGCAAAAAGAGCTAAAAATAAAATCGTTATTTTGACCCTTTCAAACAATAATACTAGCTCGAGAAAGTGCACACTTTGTTCTATCCTTGGATTGAATGAACTGATATGTATACGGTTTGTGCAGAAAATCGGGTTTCTTTTGCATGTTCATCATGCGTAGTGATACTAATAGGAGATAGTCAAAGAATTTAGCCATAAAATGGGGTGTTTTAAAATGATTACTATGTATATGATAACTGTTTTATATAGATTTTTAAATGCACTAGCTTTTTATGTCGCAGAGTCCTGTAGAAATATGGAGTGTGTTAAAAAAATACAAAAGTATTTTTTCTTATTTCAGTTTGCAACCAGAAATTATTCCAAAATATTTGAAATTTGAAATCTTACTTCAAAGCCTATAAAATATATTTTATATCAAAGGAGAGAAAGCTTATGCAATTACGGTCCTAACAAGACCAGAACAGATTTTTTACGGTAAATAAAACTGAAGATACTGTGAGTTGAATTTGAACAAACGTATCAAACCGGTCTTTTCTGGATGAAAACAAATTGAAATTTTTGCGAAAGGCCGCTAATTCGAGGACAAATTAAAAATACAGATATAAGCGAAAACGTAAACATGAGTTCTGTGATTGTGTTCTAAGACATCTATTACACCACTATTGAGGAGCTAAAAGAAAGGAAGTTTGCAATCGGGGAAGTCGAATGGTGCTGGATGGATTTTAGTTTGGAATTTACAAAAAGTTAAATACACTATTAATAACGTAAATTTCAATAAATTATATATAATAGTAAAATAACAAAACAGTAATTATGAAATAATAGAAAACATACTAATTATAGTAGCTTTACTGATCTGATTATTTAAGTGTCAAAAGTTTTCGAACTGTTTCACAAATTTGATATCAACTAGTCCAGTGGTTCCCAACCTTTTTCAATCAGCCACGCACTTTTACAGTAGCCAAGTAATCTGCGACCCCCTTTTATAGTAACGGAAAGATCCGCGACCTCCCTTTGTCTGCCGCCACATTTGCATAATAAAAGCATTTTTAACAGAGTAAAGAAAACACATTAAATATAAAAATATATATTACTAAATATTTTATATATATATATTACAGATATAAAGTTAACAACCATTAGTAGAATATTGCAATGTGTGTAGCCATGTTGTTATAAAAGCGTTGGAAACATTTGGTATGAAATTCCTTACAAAAATAATTGCAACTAAAAATAGTTGTGGCGAGCCCCCCGAAACCTGTTTGGGAACCACTGAACTAGTTGAATTAATCCTAGTTCGAATCTAGATTGGGGTCGATACCTCTTTTTTCTCCTGTAACAAGAAGCTCTAGTCTGAGCTATAAACTGTGGGTGTCAGAATTATTACATATCAGTAAGTCACTTCAATTCATATTTGTCCTATTTTAAAAATCTAGTCTTGGTGCCATTGGAAAGGTAATTAAATTTGTTGATATCAAATGCTGTAAAAAATGTAGGAGTGCCATTTTAAATAACAGAAAAAAATTTGAAAATTCTATTTTTTTCCCTCCTTTTAATGTTGAACCCTAATAACTGTGATATTGATAGTGCATTCAGAAAGCTGTAAAGTGAGACCATAACTAACGTTTTATGTTCTTATAGAAGTTGAGATAAGTACGTTGTGTATGGAGGGGTCTATCCTTATGAGGTACATTGCATGGCTAAGCCCTCCAAGAGGGATGAGGCCTGTCTGGGTTACTTCCTTTGCAAGGCCCCCTCTACCTTGACAGGGCTGGGGACAAGAGTTATAGACCCCAGACGGTTTAGCAGAGCAGACCTCCCCCTCCCCCAAACCCTGTCCATTTCCTCCGAGGATAATTTCGTGTTGCATTTAAATGTAGGCCATTTAATATAATTTTAAAAAAGGAAAAACTAAAAAGTTTTGTGCTGGACTCCTTATGATACAGGGGTCCCTGAGAATTTGCCCCCCCCCCCCACATTTTCCATGGGCCTGCCCTTTGAGCCAAAATTGAGAAAAAATTACTAATGACAAATGTCAATAATATACAAGTACTGTAATTTGAACATATAGGGTAATGGCTGAAAATGTATATGATGAAAATATAATAAATGAAGAAAATGTAATTTGTAACGCAAACTACTATTGACTGTTCTTAATTTTTTGGTGAAGTAAAAGATTTTCTAGCATTTTTTTTTCTACAAATGCATTGATAATTGAAGAAAAGTTGAGATTTCGTAGTACATCATAATTTATGTTGAGCATAGCCAGTCCGTTCAATCTATTTTTACTCATCATTTAGCGGTGAAATTTTTTAACTTGTTTGAGCACATTAAATGTTCTTTTACCTGAAGCCACTGACACTGGAAGGGTCAGAAAAATCCGCAATGCAAGAGTTATATTGGGGAAAAAAAATTTTTTGAAGGAAAAATTTGAGGCCTGGGCCAAATGACCCTGCCCTGATTGTATACACCATTAGTTTCTCATACATCTTGTGTAAATTACATACCTGGGCAGCTTTGCTATTTTTGTCTACTTGTATAGGGTTCAACGGCATAAAATATGAGCTCAGTGACAAATTATATAGGAGTCCAATAGGTATATACTCTGAACTCCCACCCGGCGCAGCATGACCACTGTAGTCTTTGAGCCGTAAAACCACAAAACAAACATCTCAACTCCTTGAAAAAGTAGTTCCAAATTCTTGTATAATATTTAAATATGTATATAGCTACTTACAGAACTATATTGAATTTTACAATAAACTGATTTATGTAATGGAAGAAGTATTTGCAATTGACGTTGAAACGTTAGTTTAAAGAAATAAACGTTGATAGCTATTTCGATACCGCGCTGGCTATCATTATCAAAGCATGGTTACTTCAACTTTGATAATGATAGCCTACAGCCTATCGAAATAGCCATCAGCAACCCATATTTTTTAAATTAACGTTTCAATATCAATTAACTGCACCATTAAAAATCGCGCAAATATTTCTTCGATTGGGCTGCAGTGCATCGTCTTTATATTTATGGTTTATATAAATTATATTGTTTCAACAACTTGTAAAAATGAAATAATAGCGTCAAAATAAATGAGATTATATAATTCTGTATGGAGACTTTAAAGGTAAGTCACTATATATACATACAATCATTGACTATCAAATTTCTATCTACCAGGGGAGGTGTGCTTCCCTTCTCTTTGCGTTCTGAATCTTGCGCGCGTAGTGCTTTAAGACCCCATCTGATTATATAGCATTATTTCATTAAAAACGTCCAATTTTACAGGGAACAATAAGTGGAATTTTCGCTTTGTCGCCCTACCCAAAAAGATTGTGACTTTGAAGGCAACAGGAAAGAGTTTGGCCAGTTTCAAAAGCAAGGGTGGACGGTTTTTTTCACAAATTGTAAGTTGTGGGATGTGAAACACCCCGCGCGCCTGCTCGCGGGTTAAATCTTAAAACTACCGGGACATCATACACGAGTCTTTCATCTTGAAGTACTTGGTTTCCTTTCGAACTTATACAGTAGAAAATAAAACCATTTCAATAAAAATAACGATACAAACCCACCCTCTTCCCTATGATAAGTGAAAACAGAATAAAACAATAAAAAAAGTTTCAAATTAATGAAGACGTTTGTACAAAGGGAGGAGGGGCACCGTATCAAATTTTTTTCACTTTATTGCGTAAGGCGATTGATTACTCGAGCGTTTAAGAATGGCCACTTGGTCAATTCACTTGAACCGTGACGTTTCTGAACTCTGAGAGCAAATCGATTGTCGTTGATAGACAGTCATTTGAGCGGTATTATTTATCGCTCCTTAATTATTTGCTTCACTGAATGCAATCAACTATCAAAAAATATTGTTTGCACTTTTGAACAATACTTTTATTAAGCCAAGCTTTTACTTAAAGAATAATTAAAGTGTTTCTTACATTGACTATAGTAGAGTATTTTTGATTCAAAACTTTCTGGTAATCTAAGTTCACATGTCACATTCAATATTTTTTGCCTGTCTTACCCCAAGATTTTAAAGATATCAAAAGTTCCAACGTGCCCATGGATTATTGAGCTAATTAAGTTTTAAATAAACTGGAACTTGAGACATTTTTAAACAATGGAAGGATGTTTCAATGGGATTATAAGTAATGATGAGATAATACAAAATTTTGTTTTAATCTACTAAGAATTATATCCGTATTATAGAATCCTTTCGTACAAATTAAAATTTCTTTTGGCAGTAGGGTGTTCGATTTTCTTGCAGAAAACCTATTATTTTATTTATTTGTCTATGAACAATCAGTAAATATCTGGAATATATTGGAATCGCATTTATTATTGGTAGTTTACAATGATGAATGTTGTCTGTGACGAATGATACTCGGAAAAAGTAAAAGGAAAAAACGTATTGTGAGCGTATGCAGATAATATTTAATTGTAATTATTATTATTATGCGTAACTATAGTGTTTTTCTGCGTTATTTGGAGGTATAATTTTAAAGGGAAGAGTTATGGGTGCTTAGTACATATACAAAATTTTTATTAAGCACATAGATGTTGCTTGATTCGAAGCGGGGTGTTACTCCCCTGAAAAATAAAAATGCGCGCAAATTGGATTGTATTTAAGTTACTGTAACCAAAAAAATATTACGATTAAGAGGATTTACGATTAAAAAATATTACGATTAAGAGAAATATTACGATTAAAAGGAATACTACGTTTAAAAGAAATATTACCATTAAAAGATATATTACGGAAATTTGCCCCTCTGGTTTCAACCTACAGGCGTCCTGGTCGAAGCATTTTCCTCATTCGGATCTAAAATGTTTTTATCAGTTCAATATGCTTGAATTGCCACCTACGCTTTTATATAAATACCTGAATTTAGTATCCCACATAGCAAAGTTCGTCCCTGGAACGTTCTGGACATCCCTAGGACGATCTTTGCTATCTGGGATGTTATGAGCTTGCAGGTTTCTGATTAATTAATGTGCGCGTGGTAACAAATTATTCCTCAAAGTGAAAGCAGAACGTTAGCGTTCAATTATGAAACCTTCACTTTCGAGCGGTATAGTTAAGTTAAATAGGTATTATTGGGGTCAGTAGGATTCTGCTATTGATCTTTGTAATATTTGTCAGACAAAGCTGCTTTTGATTGTGCTTTCAGTGGTTTTGTGGCTGTGATGATGGCTTAATTTGCATATTTTTTAAATAAAATCAGAATTAATATCCCTTTCCTTAAAATGTCCACATTTTATTGAAAAAACATCCTTCATGGCCGATACCGTTATCATCTGTGTTCAGAGAGAAGCGAGCTTCGTCACTAAACACGACTCCAATTGAATATTATCCAGGATTCCCAGACTCGATCGCACTCTAGACAGTACTGCCTATGTTGGGTAGGCAGGAACGTATTAAGGGATATTTTTGCACCATAAACGTTCAGTAACTATCCAACTAACAAAACTTAAGGAATGTCGAGAATGAAGCCAGTCGTAGTTAACTGGTGCCTCTTGGTATTACATGATGGATAGAGGAAGAATACAAGATGGGGATGCCATTGGTGTCGTTTTGGTTGCTTTTGTGATCGTATGATAATCTCAGGAACTTGTTTTCCTGGGACGTGTAGATCCTTCGTGGTAGATATATGCGCTGTCCTGGACCCACTACTGCCAACATTGTCTAATTGTCATTTCACACCAATCAATATGTCAGCCGACAAACTCCTTCTTCACTGAAATCTATGATGCGATTGCTTACAATTTTACTAGGTTGCACATACTGTCTGCTCACGAAAAGAAGTCCCATGGAATAGAAATAACGGGAGGTGATGTCATGAACGGGTTAGCCACTTACAGCAAAGTAGGACTCCAATCTTAGAACTTGGTTTTGGCATTCGCCAAATACGAGTGTAGAACTTGGAGTCCTACGTTGTTGTAAGCGGTTAGCCGGTTTATGAAGTCACCTCCCGATATTTCTAATTGTTCCACCTGAC
>QLNU02015360.1:87430301-87461817 GCA_006491805.2 Dysdera silvatica | reverse complement strand
AATCACAATAATCAAGAAAAAAAAAATCGTATTTTTCAAAGTAAATTCTTTTACCAAAACATCATCATTACTGTAATCAGATTCATACGCGCAATTACAATTATCTGTTAAATTTTCATTAAAGTCATGCAAACTTCTTCAGTCACATTATTAATAAAAAACAACTCTTCAATTATTGCAAACAACTGTTTATTTTTGCGTAATTCTGAAGCTGTAAATATTGAATGTTACATGTTTTATTTTTTTATTGATAAATTTAAGATAGATTGAATGATGTTCACGAAATTCATTTTTTTTAAACAGAAAATTAAAAGTGAAACATGGGCGGTTTTTATCAAGATACTTTGCTAGAAAACGAACAACTAATGCTTTCAGTCTGGCAGTAAATAAACTGCCGATTAAACGAAATTAAAAGCATGCCAACTGACAACTCAAATTTTCGCCAATACCTCAATTACCGTCATAATTGCGCCGATTCTTACGACTTCGCCAAATAGATGAAATTTGCTCCAATTTGGAAAACTTTAATCGTTAATTAAAAATTTATATGTGGATTTCACAGAAAAAGGACTTCGGATTCGTAATTAGGGGTCTAAAATCTATAAATTGCAATATGTCTCAATTCTCAGTTAGGACTCCCACTGGGGTAGTTCCCTTGTTAGGACTTACTGAATTCGATTCTAAACGTGCCGATAAGAACATCTTCCCAACCATCTGACTGCATGCTATGAAAATGATGTCATTATTCGGGAGCACTTGTGATTGCGAACAATTTTTTTCAAGAATGAAGTTGGTAAAATCAAAAGCTTGGACCAGAATAACCGACGTCCACCTTAAAAAACACTCCTACGGGTGCGCCATCAAAAATAGGACCTGCTATTGACAGGTTTATTACATAAGCAGTGCCAAAAATCTCACTAAAAGGTTTGATTAATAACTAAACGTATTGCAAATGTATTTTTTTTACTACCCTATGTATTTCATATTATACTCTATATATTGTCCAAGGGGCGGACACAGAAAATATTTTCCGGGGGGCACAAAACCAATATAGGAAACTAAGAAAAAACGGTAACAAAGCCGAATCTGGGGGCAAACCTGCGCTTCCTCTCGGATCCGCCCTTTTCAGTCTCAATATTGCCGGTACAGTATTGGGGCCCGCGAGCCAACAAGAATAAGCAAAATTGACCCTTGGACTGAAAAACGTTGAAGAGCCTTGATCTACGGGCTTTTGATTGCTTGCTTGCAGGTTCGGGATTCACAAGTGGATGCAGAGATATCCCATTCATTGTCAAAGTATTCCTTTTTACGTTGATTTTAAATTATTGAATTGAAGGAGAATTCAAAGTTGACAATAATGACTGTAAAGAAATGTAAACGATGAACTTGAAGATAACGGCGATGTATTATTAACAAATTTAGTTACAAATTACGTACGTTTGGCTATAATATGCCAGCGGAAAATTTATACGCCATGGTCATTGGCGTACGCAGGGGGGTGTTGATGGGGGTTGTAACCCCCCATTGCAATGAAATTTTGTATATTTAACATAGGAATATACCAATTGAGCCCCTTATAAACTTTCTGCGTTCGTTTATGGCTAGGGTAGTTAATAATCTTGACATTTCGGGTTCGGAAACAATAAAATATATTGTTTCCTATGTGTTTAACGAGAGTGTAAGCGGTAACGATGAAGCAGGAGAAAAAGATGAGCCTAATGTAACACAAAATGATGCGTTCATTGCCATAAACATTTTAAAGTGTTATTTCGTGTCCATTATGGACACAAATGATGCTGATTGAAAGAAAATTAATCGAACTAGAAAAAATGTTTCGTCGTCACAAGTGCCACATGCGTAAAACCATATTCAGGATTATTTTGATGCTATGTAAAAATTGGATTTGGAGTGCATAAATATAAATACCACAGGAGGTACGTATTTTTCTATTTACTTACATTAATGTCGGGAGTTTATTAAAAATAAAATATGCACTTGATGTAAAATATATAGTACATATATTCTCATTTCCTTAAATAAAGCAATTTTTGGAAATTCACGGGCGATCTTCCTAATACACTATATGCCCAAAAGTATCCGGACACTTTGGATTTTTTAATTTTTTTTCAATTTCTAAAAAACTGCTCAGCCAATTGTTCTCTAACTTTGGAGATATATAGAACATGCTTGAATTTACACTTCCCAGTAAAGTTTCGATGACTTGTATATTTAACAGACCACCCACATATTGACAAAATGAAAAAATATATTTGATCACCCTGTATTATAAAAAGCCGAAAATTATTTGTAACTTTCAAAAAATATTTAACCAGCTATGCTTAATGCTTGTGTGCATTTTTGTAAAATAGACATGTATATTTATGAAGATAAAAACGTTTCTTTAGAAAAAACGAATTTTGTCACATGTTTTTTGTTTATAATATCCATAATTTTTAGCCAAATTACACAAAACTTATAGGACATCTGTCAACGTACAAGAAAAATATTATACTTAAATTAGAAATTAATATATTGAATACACGATGAGATATGAGCATTTGAAGAAAATAATTTTTTACTGCGCATGCGCGAAAGATATGAATAACTTTCATTCTTAATTTTGTAGTCTTTCTTCCATGATTTTGTAGCCCTTCTTCCAAAAGTTTGTGTATAGGGTAACTTTAAAAAAATGCCAGTGGGATATCTTGAAAATTCAGAAAGTTATCTACGATATAGTGAGCCGTATTTCTCTAATTCTCTGAAAGTAGCTAGATGATAAGGGTTTTTTCCATAAATTGTCATATTCCAAATTACCAAACACCCCTGTTCTGAAAATGAAATATTCCAGATTTATGCAAATAAGGATCAAAAGTATCCGGACACCCCTCTACGTGGTGGATTCTGTTAGTGACGTCAAATTTCTAGCTCTCAGACAAGTATAAAAGAAGTCTGACGAGTTAACAATTATAATTTCAAAGCTAGAAAAGTAAAATGGGAGGAAAGGGCGAGCTAAATGATTTTGAACGTGGTGAAGTCATTGGTTGTCACCGCTGTGGAAAATCTGTTCGTGAGATTTCTGTGATGTTACGAGTGCCCCGTTCCACCGTTAATGATGTTATCGTAAAGTGGGAACATACGGGGACTACAACGGTGCATCCACGACCTGGTCGACCACTTCGTCTAGTAGACAGGGAACGCAGAGTGCTGAAGAGAGTTGTGAAAGCGAACCGCATGAAATCGACGGAAAATCCGATTGTGCGGATTTTCAAAAAGCCTCTGGATGCAACGTCAGCACAAAAACAGTTCGTCAGGAACTGCAAAGTCTTGGTTTTCATGGCCGAGCAGCTGCATATAAACCAAGCATTACTGCAACCAATGTCAAGCGTCGCTTACAATGATTCAAAGTGTGCAAAACATGGAGCCTGCAGCAGTGGCGTGAAGTGTTATGGAGCAATGAATCACGGTACACTATTTGGCAATCAGATGGTAGAGTCTGGGTGTGGAGAATGCTGGGTAAACGCTTTTTACTTGACTGTATTGTGCCGCAAGTTAAGTTTGGTGGTGGAAGCATAATGGTTTGGGGTGGTTTCTCATGGTTCGAGCTTGGCACTTTGCTTCCTTTGAAGGGAACTCTGAAGATGGAAGGCTATCTCGACATTTTAGGCAGTTCCATGTTGTCTACATTGTGACAACAGTTTGGAGTGGGTTCATTCTTGTTTCAACAAGATCGTGCTCCTATCCACACAGAAAGGGCTGTACAGAGCTGGTTTGCTGACATGGATGTTGAGGAATTGGACTGGCCTGTTCAGGGCCCAGACCTAAATCCCATAGAACACCTATGGGATGAATTAGAACGTCGACTACGAGCTAGGCCAAAATGCCCCACATTGGCGCAAGAGCTGATTAATATTCTTTTGCAAGAATGGCATGCAATTCCCACTGAAAAATTCCAGAAACTAGTAGATAGCCTCCCCGATAGAGTGGCAGTCATCACTGCAACAAAAGGTGGCCCCACTTCATACTAATTTTTGACTTCTTGTTGGTTTGTTGTATTTTTATGGCGCAAGGACAACAATGGTCATTCTGCACCAAGCAAGGTTTTTGACTTCTGTAAAGGAGAAGCAAAACATGCAGGTGTTCGGATACTTTTGATCCTTATTTGCATAAATCTGGAATATTTCATTTTCAGAACAGGGGTGTTTGGTAATTTGGAACATGACAATTTGTGGAAAACCCCCTTATCATCTAGCTACTTTCAGAGAATTAGAGAAATACGGCTCACTATATCGTCGATAACTTTCTGAATTTTCAAGATATCCCACTGGTATTTTTTTTAAGTTGCCCTATACTATTGACTACAAAATTATGAAAGAAAGTTATTCATATCTTTCGCGCATGCGCAGTAAAAAATTATTTTCTTCAAATGCTCATATCTCATCGTGTATTCAATATATTAATTTCTAATTTAAGTATAATATTTATCTTGTACCTTGACAAATGTTCTGTAAGTTTCGTGAAATTTGACTGAAAATTGTGGATATTATAAGCAAAAAATATGTGACAAAATTTGGGTTTTCTTAAAGAAACGTTTCTATCTTCATGAATATACATGTTTGTTTTACGAAAATGCACACAGGCATTAAGCATAGCTGGTTAAATATTTTCTGAAAGTTACAAATAATTTCCAGCTTTTTATGATACAGGGTGATCAAATATATTTTTTCACTTTGTCAATATGTGGGTGGTCCCCTAAATGCACAAGTCACCGAAACTTTATTGGAAAGTGTGCATTCAAGCACCTTCTATATACCTCCAAAGTTAGAGAATAATTGGCCGAGTAGTTTTTTAGAAATTCGAAAAAAAAAACAAAAAATCCAAATTGTCTGGATACTTTTGGGCATATAGTGTATCTGCTATTTCGTCATCCCGCTTAATTCGTCTTTTCATCTCGGTCTCATGGGGTGACGAAATATCAAGGTTTTACTGCATATAAAAAAAATGGAAACTCACAAGGAAATTAATGCAGCATTCGTTTTAAAGTTTTACTAAAAATACATGTAATAATTAAAATTAAAAAAAAATACCAAGATTTTTACAGTAATTACTACTCTTCTCTTAAAATTTTTTTAATAATTAAAACTAAAAAAGTTAACAATGCTAACTAGACAAAGCTAGCGGAGAGAAATTTAGAAAGTGTTACTGAGTTTGAGGCGGAAGAAAATTAACTAGAAAATGGCAGTGGTTGGGCATGCGCCGTACGGTTTTACAGTTGGATTCGCGCTCCGGCTAAGGGCTAGCGACTTCTTTCCGTGAACAGACAACAAGTCCAACGCGTGCATCGTAGGGGCATCCTCCCATGATACTGAAACGAAATAGCAAAACCAGTCAGATTCGTACGTCGGTGTGAACGCTGATCTTTATATTGGTCCATCTAAAGACCAAAGGCATTTGCACACAGAGTTTAGTAACATTCGCTATTTTTTGGGCTGCATCGATTTATTTTGTAATAATGTGTATCAGTGTGGAGGGAGGAATATAAAGCACTTTACTTACGCATATACAATTTCAAGTTTATTTGTGGCTAAATCTACTATTACTAGTTGGGTATTAACATCGTTGTGTGATTAAAATATAAAGACACGGCTACATTTCAAACAGCTGAAAACCTCAGATTCGAGCCATTTAATTGCAAAATTTAGTTCCTATAAAGGAATAAAAAGAATTGGATCGTCATTAGAGGAACTGTCAGCATTGCGAGACAGGGACTCGTTTAAAATCTTCGCGTCACTCAAATATTCCGCCTAGTATGCGCTCGTTAACGAGCGAACTGTGTGACGTGCATATTCTTT
The DNA here is from genome assembly GCA_006491805.2 of Dysdera silvatica. NCBI lineage: Eukaryota > Metazoa > Arthropoda > Arachnida > Araneae > Dysderidae > Dysdera > Dysdera silvatica. The sequence goes on along the minus strand of QLNU02015360.1, from coordinate 87,455,968 downwards.
TTTCCTTTTCTTTTTTTTTTTCAGTAGTTTTTTGGTTTTCAGTTTTAATGCTGGTTATTCGAGTTTTTGCGGTCGTAAAATATTCGTTATCGTCTGAGGTTAATGGATTAGATTTAACATATATCAAATATTGCGATTTCCTAGATTTTTGGTTTCTGGGTATTAAATTATTGTACGATTTATCAGGACAGTTTTAAAGGAAGGTTCGGCCTGATAAATTTGTACCTCGATTTTAAATTTATTTTATTTAGTTTACTGTTAGGAGAATGAATTTAAAATTTTCATAAAAACTATATTTTCTTCTCACAAAAATCGTGAAAATTTTCAGTTTTAATCCAGAAACAGTTAGGTATTCCAAGAAGACTATTGGCATTGCTAACAAAAAGTATAAGTTTCCGAGAATTGGAGCTTTATGCTAATGTAAAACTTTATAGCATTGATCAGGTATTTAATTATTATATTTTGGTATATCTTTTTGCTCCCTGAATTTCTTCTACCGGGTTTTTATTTTTATATTTTGGTTTATGATACGTTTTGTTGCGGCTTATTACACCTTTAAGCCCCTATTATTATTGCTTGAATGTCTACCTGTTTACATTTCAAAGCACGTAAATAAATTAAAAATGCTCTTTTTTATTTTTTGACTTCGTTTTAATATTTCACAAAATTTGATGAGAGATACGTCATCTTGTCTTTTGAAGTCACCTTCTATGAAATCTAAGTACAGTTTGACTATTGTAGGATAATAAATGGCCGTATCCAGAGGAGGATCTTAAGTACAGCCCCCCCCCCCGAAACTAAATTTCTAATGGGCCTTGCATGCTGTGAGTGTATGGATATACGCTGTAAAACGTTTTAACCCCCAGAAATTAAATCCTGTCTACGGTCTTGGTTAGAGCAAATGTTCGGCATAACGTTAAAGCACTTAAATGCTAACTTAAAGGAACAGAAGGGGAAAAAGAGGAAAGAGTACACAGAAGCTTCTATAATTCGAACTCTTTTACATGATTTTTTAAAATTATCTTTAATAATTAATAGAAAAAAGATACAAAGTACCAGGGAAGAAATTTACATACAAAAGGTTAAACACTGGTAAAATAGCAAACGAAAAAGATCACCCAAGCTTTCGGAGGCGTAAGCAGCCGTCCTTCATCAGGAATAATTTAATTTTAATAAATTTAAATTTTTAATTCATTTATGATTTTAATTTTTAATTATTTTTAAATTTTGATTTAAATTTTAATTATTTTTAAATTTTTGATTTTTAATTATTTTTAAATTTTTGATTTAATTTTTAATTTTAATTATTTTTTAATTTAAATTTTAATAATAAAATAGTGAAATAATTATAATAAGGAAATAAATTGTATATATATACAGATAACAGATAATAAGTTTTGCTAATGTACGAGTAAGAAACCACCCTGCATCTGGAAAGGGCCCGAAATGCGAAGAAAAACTAAAAGAATAGACTTTAAAATCAAATTAAAACTAATATTTGGGTTTCTTTACAAAAAATTATTTAATTTTTAAATCTGAAACCTGTAGGTTCTAATTATGTGCTTATTTTTGAAAGTTGAATTAAAAATGTTAACAACGAAACGTATCATTTTTTTCATCGGTGCTATGCCATAATTTAGGTAAAGTACTGCCAACCTTTAACTTATGTGGTCAGACGTGAACCTGCGTTTTCAGTATTCAAATATTCACACACATGCATACTATATAACACGTCACCCTATTAGTGTCAAGGGGAGAAAAAGATGATCAGCTAAATTAAACAAGTTTTGGATCATTTTTATTAAAACATAATCTTTGTATATTGATTCTTCATAGACAAATCATTTTTTCAATCAACGTCATATTTCAGAGTTTTAAAGAGGGATTGCACGTTATAGGTCACGACTACGACTTCAAACTTGCGGGGAAAAAACTTTTTAAAATCATATATGGGTATTCTGGGCATGGGCGTCGGTAGAAATTTTTGCAGGGGTGGGTAAAGAATACTTCAGCAAAATAAAAAAGAATAAAAAATATCATTTAAATTAATTAAATAATTTAATTATTTAATTAAATACTTATTTAAATTAGTTAATTAAATACTTATTTAAATTATTTAATTAAATACTTATTTAAATTATTTAATTAAATACTTATTTAAATTATTTAATTAAATACTTATTTAAATTTATTTAATTAAATACTTATTTAAATTATTTAATTAAATACTTATTTAAATTATTTAATTAAATACTTATTTAAATTATTTAATTAAATACTTATTTAAATTATTTAATTAAATACTTATTTAAATTATTTAATTAAATACTTATTTAAATTATTTAATTACATAATTATTTAAATTATTTGATTAAATAATTATTTAAGTTATTTGATTAAATAATTATTTAAATTATTTGATTAAATAATTATTTAAATTATTAATGAGACTATTTAGTTCAAAATTATTTAAATAATTCATAACCTTAAATTTTAATTGACACTGTATACATCTTGTCCAAGGACGAACACAGAGGGGAGGTCACAGGGGTCATGACCCCCAAAATATATTTTTTCACTGTAAAAAATTCCAACTTTCATGATAAATGAAGGGTGTTATTCCAAGACCATGGCAAATTCTAGAAAACTAACCATTTTGTAGGGTGGCCAGTGCCATATTTCCCAATAGGCTATACTAGGCTACAGACTAGGACAGCAAAATTTTGTGTATTGCGGTCTGATATAACAAAATCGGCATTAAATCTATTTACACCAATCATGGACATATAATTATTAACGTAGTATTAAGTGTAAAGCTGCTAAAAAAACAAAAACCACATATTTTATAACCATGGAACACCGGAAGGTGGAGTGATGAGTTCCGCTTGGTTTTAAAAGGATTAATGTAGAAAAGAATTATCTTTAAAAAAACTATTGAAATGCTACTTACTATTGAAGTGAAGTTTTTAAAAACTATCGGAGTTGTTAAATATAAGCCTCCCGTTAATATTTTTTTTGTACAAAATATAGATTTATACAACATGCTATTGTAGTTTATGTTTTATTTGAACACATATGGTGATGTTATATTAAATTTTAGCTGTTCATTTGGACGAGCTGTATAATTTTCCCTATTAAATATTAATATATTACTTTGCAATTGCGCTATATTTTCAGTTGCGTTATTTTTAGCTCCCACGGGTGCACGTTTCCTTAATTTTAATGTTCGGTATAACATTGCGGCGAAGTTAATTCTTGACGCTTGAATGCCCTACGAAGCGTTACTCTTTTACTTTTAACTTTAATCTGAATAATATGTAATTTAAAAGTAAATAGGAAATTCTACTAATTTTTCAGAAAACAATTTCAATTTGTTTCTATATTTGTGCAAATAAAAGATTTCGCGAATGAGGAATTTAAAAAAAACGAAAGAAAGCCAGTGATTGTTGCTTTCTGGTAAATTTAGATACTGAATGAAATTGAACTAATTAGGCTTGAGGCTCTGACGTGTGTGAAAAACAACAAACAGTTTTTTATATACAAACCAGTGATCCGCAATATCGGTAAGGGTTGAATAGTGATCCTTGTTTAGTATATAAGCCGAGGGATTCTGTTCTCAATTTAGATTTTCAAACACGTTTGTTTAATAAGCTTGTTTAGAAAAGCCTTTCTGTATCGTTGAGTTTAGCGGAATATTTTCACCCTCTTTTGAGAAAATGGTAACTATTATAATATTATATCTCTTACCGTAATTGGACTAGAATCTTGCAATCTTTTAAAATTTACTAGAATTTTAGATAATGGTCTTAACATTTTTGCCGTAATCATTTAAAGGTTGAATTGTTTAATTTCAAGAGACTGTTTATGGTTTTTTGCCAAAGAACGATAAATATCGGAATTTAGTTACAGTTTACGACAACAAACGTATGTATACAACATTTATTTTTCACAAATTTCCCCAAATTTTGAAACGGCATTCGAAGAAATCGCATTAGTAAAACTACTTTGCGTGTACATACAAAAGCATAAATACTTAAAAAGTTCATTTACTTATCTTTTTGAATAGTATGTGGTATGAGACTGCAATATGGATTATACGTAAAGGATCAATCTTTGAGTGAAAGGCACTTTAAACCCTCACTGAAACCATTTTGTCCAATTCGTTAATTTGAGCCTTACGTATTTAAAAACAAAATTATAAAAGTAATGATGAATCTCTTTTGAATTTACGTGTATAAAATATAGACGTTCTAGTTGCGGCTTCAATCATCGAAATTAAGTTCATTTTAATCGTTGCATCACTTACGCGGTCAAGAATTTGCTGACCGCGATTTTTTTTATACACGACAGCAGCCTTAGAACGATCCTTTCTCTGAATGCGTATATAATTTTCGTGTCCTCGACAATCCCGTGTTCACTGTTATTATAGAAATACCTGTTGTTGGAAGAGACCCTTGTTTTGAAGAGGCTGATACTGGAAATGTACGTGAATTATTGGATTTGCATTCAGAGGACTTAGTTGACAATGATACCACTAAAAACGAGCCACAACGAGCACACAAAGAATAATCCAAGGGATGTGAAGAAGAGGAGAATGTCGAAAAGGATATGTAACATGAAAAGAACTTATTGAATAATGAATGTTTTGGGATTCAAAATCAGTTAATGGATGTTCTTCGATGTTCCTCGATGTTAATCGAGATCTAGAGCAGTGGTTCTCTCAAATTTTTTATCCTCTGAAATTCTTTTATTACGACTTGGCTAACAGTCGGACTCTTTTATAAATATTATTTAAGGGAAATCTAAAAGGCTATTCTTTACTACTGCTTGGACATAAACTTAAAAATAATCAACGAATCAATATAAAAAGGTAAGTAATGATTTTCTATGGTTACGCAGTTTAATAAATCAAATTCAATTTTATTGAAAGAAATTTTAATTTTTGCAAAAAACAAAAAAAAAAGCCTATCGAATACTGGTATGTAAATGGAAAGCATGATGTCTAATTTTCTTCTAGGCAAAACATCTGCTTATATCATCGTATGATGCTGATTTTGTTATATCAGACTCAATAAACAAAATTCTGCCGCCCCATTCTATAACCTAGTATAGCCTATTGGGAAATACAGCATTGATCATAGCACCTTGGGCCATGTAGCTGTTGAATGAAATCTTATCCATACTGGGCCTAAATTTGAATTTCGTACGCGGGATCATTGTTTATAAGTGTAAGATAGTTCAAAAATTTCGTTAAACTATCTACCCTGTTTCGCATGAACAGTCTGAAGTTGTAAAAAATCAATCATCACGTTATATGACACTTATGAACTAGCGAAGTTCTCATAAAGCATGGGACTTTTTCTCATCTATATGATTCAATTTTAAGAAAATAAACTTTTATGTTACTCTCGGAAGTGGATCCACAAGCTCTCTGTGTTGTAAAAGTACGGTAGGAGGAATTTGTTCTTAGTGATGAAAATTTTTCCCTCATCCTATGTATGTGTTAGCCAAACATGTCCTTTCACAAGTTATATATTATTTGCTGTTTCTGTTATTTTGAAATCTGGGTTCAGTTTTGGTATATCTTTCACACGTAACCTGCGTTTATTTTCAGAACACCAGCGTTTTATTGCTTGGCTGCCTTTGTGCTTTGGCACTGTGTGTTAGCGTCAAAGGAATGCCAAAGCCGACCGGTGTCGATGCCAAGCACCACCACCATGGTCACCACGACCATCATCATCACGATCATCATGAGCATCATGATCATCACCATCACCACGATCACCATGAGCATCACGATCACCACCATCATCACGATCACCATCATCATGAGCATCATGACCATCATCACGGTCACCACCACCATCATCATGGACATCATGACCATCATCATCATGATCACCACGGCCATCATCACTGATGAATCATTAGCAAAATTTGTAGACTTTCCGGTGTACTACATTTAATGATTTTTTATTTTATCGGAGTTGTATTTCATATTTTTTAAACAAAAATAAATGTTTTGTTCATACCAGTCATTGTTTCAAATTTATGGGACGAATATAAAATACACTTTTACTCTCCATACTTCATATACAATTAATACTTTGGATTAAGTCACTATAAGCATATACACACTAACTCTGCGTAAAGTAAATACGAGTATATATACTAAATATTTTATATAAAGTCACTATACAGCAGAACTCCGATAATTCCAAATAAGGGCGGGGCAGAGGGATGTTTCGATTTAGGAAAAGTGAAATTTCATGCGTTGAGTTGGAATTTAGCACTTTGGGAGAGAAAATATTAACTCAACAGTTTGTCAATTTTTAAGAGTATTTGGTTAGTGCATAATGATAAAAAAAGCTAGCATAATTTTGTCGCCAATGTGCATATTATTTAAATGGGATAATTACACCTTTTAATTATAACTACTCAAATATTATAGCTATAAAGAATTTATTAATCTTCAAATATTCATTCGGTGTGATTTCAACAACGAAGATGTAGAAAAGCTTTCATATTCCATATAAAATTATTAAAAATTATTATTTTATAAAAACATCTGCTCCGATTTTTCAATATAAAAGTGAATACCAAATTCTCGTGATAAAAAAAATGATAGAACAAATAGAAAATAAAAATAATTTTATTCCTTTATACTCTTGCTACATAAACAAATAAAAAAAAAACGCTGAAAAAAAAGAAAATTCTACTGTTTTGGCGACTATTTTGAAAGTAAAGAGGAAATAATTGGTTTTTTTTTGTAATATTAATATTATGAGAAGAATATGGGTTTTTTCAAGTTCTGAAGCAGATGCAGAGTAACTGAATGAATGAAAAGTTTCACATTGGCTCCAAGGATTTGTTTTTTTATGAAATATAGACAACAATGGCAGTATGCAGGAATGGTTCCCGAAATATAAAATAAAGAAAAAAACAATAAATTAATAATTAACATAATAAATAAAATAAGGAAAAATCAATAAATTTAATAATTAGTATAATAAAATATAACAACAAATAAGGAAACCTCAATAAATTTAATAACCAAAATAATAAAATCAAATCAATAAAATAAATAAAGAATCTCAAAGTTAATACGAAGGAATAATACTGCAGTAATAGTAATATATTAAATGGGAAAGAATTTACTTGTTATGTATCTATTTAAGGGTATTTTGATTGCAATGCGATTCCTTTCACGTTCACTAACTTCAAAAAACGGAGTGTGACGTCATCTACCAGAAGCTAGGTTTAATGAAGACGTACTTAGCCAGCGCCACCTAAGTTTTAAGGCCACAGTACTGATTTATGACAGCACCACGGTGAGGTCATCGACGTTTCAACTTGTTATAGAATAATTTCTAAACTCTTTTGTACGTCCTAAAAAAAAAAAAAAAAATCCAAGATTTTTCAGTTGTTTTATTTTTATCATTTCACAGACTTTTCTTACTTACTGTTAGTACTTTTATTAACGTTTTTATTTCCGCCTATAAGACATAAAATGGTTAGAGGCAATAATATTAAACCTCCCATATTAGGTAAACACCAATTAAATGATAAATATATTTTTTTTAAGCATGAAAGAACGATCATAGATAAATATTTATTACAAAAAAGTGTCTCGTACTAAGGAATATATTCCCCATGTATATTTTCAATAATATAAATGTAAAAATAGCAGTGATATGACCGCGTTGTCCTTCTTTTTGGCGATTCGGAAATGGCAGCCCTGGTTCCCAGGCTTTCTTATTGAAGCAGACGAATACTGTTTTTCGCTAGCGAGTACGGTTCGCCACGATTTGTCAAACCCTGATCATTAACGATGAAAGTGCTCTTTCGACAAAACATAGGGCCTTGAGTTCGATACCAGGTGTGCGGAAGTTGTTCTTTTTTTTTCTTAATATCAGTTTTGCTTTGACAAATGGAACTATTCGTTATAAGAAGAAAGGAAAGCGCGTATTAATAGAGATACACCTGAGACACTAAAGGAACAAGACGTTTGATGGTCAGTAACGAGGAATGTGGTCTTTTGATAAAACCTAAAGCTCTGTGGTGGAGTAGCGGTAAAGCGTTCCCACTAAGTTATATAATGGCATTAGAATATATAGAAATAAATATGTAGAAAGAAAATACGTAGAATCCTGACATTTAAATATGTGGCATACGTAAGTGATTACGATATTCGTTTTCGCTTTTCTTTCAGGTTTTTCTTTTTTTTTTATCTTACTTTAATGACAATACGATTTTTAAGAGAAGCCTGATATAACGAGCAGATGTACTGGTCCCTTGATGATCGTTATAAACGGATTCAACTGTAAAAACTGAGAAAGACACGAGGGACATTAAAATGATCAATCGATCTTTATTTATTTGCCACAGTGGTTGTAGTAACATTTCATTTCATTTAAAAAATACATATATATTTACAAAAACTTTACAATTCAAAAACAAAAACTACAAATTATCACAATCCATTGTGACGGGTCTCCAGTAAAAATCAAACGGTTTAACAGGCCGAGGAGTTAGGTATTCCAAGAAGACTATTGGCATTGCTAACAAAAAGTATAAGTTTCCGAGAATTGGAGCTTTATGCTAATGTAAAACTTTATAGCATTGATCAGGTATTTAATTATTATATTTTGGTATATCTTTTTGCTCCCTGAATTTCTTCTACCGGGTTTTTATTTTTATATTTTGGTTTATGATACGTTTTGTTGCGGCTTATTACACCTTTAAGCCCCTATTATTATTGCTTGAATGTCTACCTGTTTACATTTCAAAGCACGTAAATAAATTAAAAATGCTCTTTTTTATTTTTTGACTTCGTTTTTATATTTCACAAAATTTGATGAGAGATACGTCATCTTGTCTTTTGAAGTCACCTTCTATGAAATCTAAGTACAGTTTGACTATTGTAGGATAATAAATGGCCGTATCCAGAGGAGGATCTGAAGTACAGCCACCGCCCCCCCCGAAACTAAATTTCTAATGGGACTTGCATGCTGTGAGTGTATGGATATATGCTGTAAAACGTTTTGACCCCCAGAAATTAAATCCTGGCTACGGTCTTGGTTAGAGCAAATGTTGCCTTTTGAAGTCACCTTCTATGAAATCTAAGTACAGTTTGACTATTGTAGGATAATAAATGGCCGTATCCAGAGGAGGATCTGAAGTACAGCCACCGCCCCCCCCGAAACTAAATTTCTAATGGGACTTGCATGCTGTGAGTGTATGGATATATGCTGTAAAACGTTTTGACCCCCAGAAATTAAATCCTGGCTACGGTCTTGGTTAGAGCAAATGTTGCCTTTTGAAGTCACCTTCTATGAAATCTAAGTACAGTTTGACTATTGTAGGATAATAAATGGCCGTATCCAGAGGGCGATCTTAAGTACAGGTTCCCCCACCCCGAAACTAAATTTCTAATGGGCCTTGCATGCTTTGATTGTATCGATACATGCTGAAAAAAATTTTAACCCACCCAAAAATTAAATCCTGGCTACGGTCTTGGCTACAGCAAATGTTCGGCATAACGTTAAAGCACTTAAATGCCAACTTAAAGGAACAGAAGGGGAAAAAGAGGAAAGAGTACACAGAAGCTTCTATAATTCGAACTCTTTTACATGATTTTTTGAAATTATCTTTAATAATTAATAGAAAAAAGATACAAAGTATTAGAAAAATAGCAAATGAAAAAGCTCACTAAGCTTTTCGGAGGCGTAAGCAACAGTCCTTCATAAAGAATAATTTAATTTTTAATAAATTTAAATTTTTGAATTCATTATGATTTTAATTTTAATTATTTTTTAAAATTTTGATTTAAATTTTAATTATTTTTAAATTTTTGATTTAATTTTTAATTTTAATTATTTTTTAATTTAAATTTTAATAATAAAATAGTGAAATAATTATAATAAGGAAATAAATTGTATATATATACAGATAACAGATAATAAGTTTTGCTAATGTACGAGTAAGAAACCACCCTGCATCTGGAAAGGGCCCGAAATGCGAAGAAAAACTAATAGAATAGACTTTAAAATCAAATTAAAACTAATATTTGGGTTTCTTTACAAAAAATTATTTAATTTTTAAATCTGAAACCTGTAGGTTCTAATTATGTGCTTATTTTTGAAAGTTGAATTAAAAATGTTAACAACGAAACGAATCATTTTTATCATCGGTGCTATGCCATAATTTAGGTAAAGAACTTCCAACCTTTAACTTATGTGCTCAGACGTGAACCTGCCTTTTCAGTATTCAAATATTCACACACATGCATACTATATAACACGTCACCCTATTAGTGTCAAGGGGAGAAAAAGATGATCAGCTAAATTAAACAAGTTTTGGATCATTTTTATTAAAACATAATCTTTGTATATTGATTCTTCATAGACAAATCATTTTTTCAATCAACGTCATATTTCAGAGTTTTAAAGAGGGATTGAACGTTATAGGTCACGACTACGACTTCAAACTTGTGGGGAAAAAACTTTTTAATATCATATATGGGTATTCTGGGCATGAGGGTCGGCAGAATTTTTTGTAGGGGTGGGCAAAGATTACTTCAGCAGAAATAAAAAAAAATACATTAAAAATATCATGATTACATTAATTGATTAATTAATTAATTTATTTAATTAAATAATTATTTAGTTAAATACTTATTTAAATTATTTAATTAAATACTTATTTAAATTATTTAATTAAATAATTATTTTAATTATTTAATCAAATAATTATTTTAATTATTTAATCAAATAATTATTTTAATTATTTAATTAAATAATTATTTAAATTATTAATGAGACTAGTCAAAAATCATTTAAATAATTTATAACCATAAATTTTAATTGATATTGCATACATCTTGTCCAAGGGCGAACACAGGGGGTAGTCACAGGGGTCATGACCCCCAAAATATATTTTTTCACTGTAAAAAATTCCAACTTTCATGATAAATGAAGGGTGTTATTCCAAGACCATGGCAAATTCTAGAAAACTAACCATTTTGTAGGGTGGCCAGTGCCATATTTCCCAATAGGCTATACTAGGCTATAGACTAGGGCGGTAAAGTTTTGTGTATTGGGTATGATATAACAAAATCGGCATTAAATCTATTTACACCAATCATGGACATATAATTATTAACGTAGTATTAAGTGTAAAGCTGCTAAAAAAACAAAAACCACATATTTTATAACCATGGAACACCGGAAGGTGGAGTGATGAGTTCCGCTTGGTTTTAAAAGGATTAATGTAAAAAAGAATTATCTTTAAAAAAACTATTGAAGTGAAGTTTTTAAAAACTATCGGAGTTGTTAAATATAAGCCTCCCGTTAATATTTTTTTTGTACAAAATATAGATTTATACAACATGCTATTGTAGTTTATGTTTTGTTTGAATACATATGGTGATGTTATATTAAATTTTAGCTGTTCATTTGGACGAGCTGTATAATTTTCCCTATTAAATATTAATATATTACTTTGCAATTGCGCTATATTTTCAGTTGCGTTATTTTTAGCTCCCACGGGTTCACGCTTCCTTAATTTTAATGTTCGGTATAACATTGCGGCGAAGTTAATTCTTGACGCTTGAATGCCCTACGAAGCGTTACTCTTTTACTTTTAACTTTAATCTGAATAATATGTAATTTAAAAGTAAATAGGAAATTCTACTAATTTTTCAGAAAACAATTTCAATTTGTTTCTATATTTGTGCAAATAAAAGATTTCGCGAATGAGGAATTTAAAAAAAACCGAAAGAAAGCCAGTGATCGTTGCTTGCTGGTAAATTTAGATACTGAATGAAATTGAACTAATTAGACTTGAGGCTCTGACGTGTGTGAAAAACAACAAACAGTTTTTTATATACAAACCAGTGATCCGCAATATCGGTAAGGGTTGAATAGTGATCCTTGTTTAGTATATAAGCCGAGGGATTCTGTTCTCAATTTAGATTTGCAAACACGCTTGTTTAATAAGCTTGTTTAGAAAAGCCTTTCTGTATCGTTGAGTTTAGCGGAATATTTTCACCCTCTTTTGAGAAAATGGTAACTATTATAATATTATATCTCTTACCTTAATTGGACTAGAATCTTGCAATCTTTTAAAATTTACTAGAATTTTAGATAATGGTCTTAACATTTTTGCCGTAACCATTTAAAGGTTGAATTGTTTAATTTCAAGAGACTGTTATGGTTTTTTGCCAAAGAACGATAAATATCGGAATTTAGTTACAGTTTACGACAACAAACGTATGTATACAACATTTATTTTTCACAAATTTCCCCAAATTTTGAAACGGCATTCGAAGAAATCGCATTAGTAAAACTATTTTGCGTGTACATACAAAAGCATAAATACTTAAAAAGTTCATTTACTTATCTTTTTGAATAGTATGTGGTATGAGACTGCAATATGGATTATACGTAAAGCATCAATCTTTGAGTGAAAGGTACTTTAAACCCTCATTGAAACCATTTTGTCCAATTCGTTAATTTGAGCGTTACGTATTTAAAAACAAAATTATAAAAGTAATGATGAATCTCTTTTGAATTTACGTGTATAAAATATAGACGTTCTAGTTGCTGATATATATGAATATGCAAACGAAGGTTTGTTATTTCGTATTTTGAACCGGACAATTGAAAATTTAGCATATAAAATAAGGGATCCCCTGTGTATGGAGAAACATGGCTTATTTGATGAGCTTGAAGTGGACATCAAACGTAATGGACTAATTAATTTTATAATCCATTCATTTTTCCTTAATCCTAATATATATATACAGGGTGTCTCAGCACCAGGGTTACAAACATCTAGGAGGGGTAGGGTACACTTAGACGAACAATATTTGTCATAGAACCTAGGGTCGCAAACCACTCACAGCGCTAGTTCTAAAACCGTCCAGCATGCACAAATATTTACAACCAGTGCGTGAAAAGCGCCAGATAAAACTCAGGTCAGCTGCTCAAGTGCATAGATGATTAGGACATCGCATTTTGCGCTTCTCATGCACTGGTTGTCACTATTTGTGCATGCTGGACGGTTTTAGAACTGACGCTGTGAGTGGTTTGCGACCCTAGGTTCTATGACAAATATTGTTCGTCTAGGTGTACCCTACCCCTCCTAGATGTTTGCAACCCTGGTGCTGAGACACCCTGTATATATATATATATATTACAGAAAAGCGCTTCTCAAGGTACGTGTGACTAAATGTGAATATAGCTCTTGGTCTTACAAAAATGAATATTTTATCAACTTTAAATTCACGTATTAAAACGGAGGGGGGGTCATTGAAATGCACTAAGGAAGTTTGAATTTTGGTATCTCTGTCTTTAGGCTCAAACTAGAGCTTCTTGGTTTTTATGAGGGCCACAAAAGCAACACCTCAGGGGCAAGTCCCGATCTTTAACGACCTCTAGGTTTATATCCTGGTGTCCTATCCACTGAATACATTTTTCAACTAGTTTCCAATAAAAATTTTGTACAATGACATTTCGATCTTTCATTTACAACTACAGCTATATCCCGCTTTACGTGTGTTTCAATCATCGAAATTAAGTTCATTTTAATCGTTGCATCACTTACGCGGTCAAGAATTTGCTAACCGCGATTTTTTTTATACACGACAGCAGCCTTAGAACGATCCTTTCTCTGAATGCGTATATAATTTTCGTGTCCTCGAAAATCCCGTGTTCACTGTTATTGTAGAAATACCTGTTGTTGGAAGAGACCTTTGTTTTGAAGAGGCTGATACTGGAAATGCACGTGAATTATTGGATTTGCATTCAGAGGACTTAGTTGACAATGATACCACTAAAAACGAGCCACAACGAGCACACAAAGAATAATCCAAGGGATGTGAAGAAGAGGAGAATGTCGAAGAGGATATGTAACATGAAAAGAACTTATAGAATAATGAATGTTTTGGGATTTAAAATCAGTTAATGGATGTTCTTCGATGTTCCTCGATGTTAATCGAGATCTAGAGCAGTGGTTCTCTGAAATTTTTTATCCTCTGAAATTCTTTTATTACGACTTGGCTAACAGTCGGACTCTTTTATAAATATTATTTAAGGGAAATCTAAAAGGCTATTCTTTACTACTGCTTGGACATAAACTTAAAAATAATCAACGAATCAATATAAAAAGGTAAGTAATGATTTTCTATGGTTACGCAGTTTAATAAATCAAATTCAATTTTATCGAAATAAATTTTAATTTTAACAAAAAAATAAAAGCACATCGAATACTGGTATTTAAATGGAAAGCATGACGTCTAGCTTTCTTCTCGGCAAAACATCTGATTATATCATATGGTATTAAATTTTTTATATCAAACTTAATACACAAAATTTTGCCGCCCCAGTCTATAGCCTAGTAAAGCCTATTGGGAAATACAGCATTGATCATAGCACCTTGGGCCATGTAGCTGTTGAATGAAATCTTATCCATACTGGGCCTAAATTTGAATTTCGTACGCGGGATCATTGTTTATAAGTGTAAGATAGTTCAAAAATTTCGTTAAACTATCTACCCTGTTTCGCATGAACAGTCTGAAGTTGTAAAAAATCAATCATCACGTTATATGACACTTATGAACTAGCGAAGTTCTCATAAAGCATGGGACTTTTTCTCATCTATATGATTCAATTTTAAGAAAATAAACTTTTATGTTACTCTCGGAAGTGGATCCACAAGCTCTCTGTGTTGTAAAAGTACGGTAGGAGGAATTTGTTCTTAGTGATGAAAATTTTTCCCTCATCCTATGTATGTGTTAGTCAAACATGTCCTTTCACAAGTTATATATTATTTGCTGTTTCTGTTATTTTGAAATCTGGGTTCAGTTTTGGTATATCTTTCACACGTAACCTGCGTTTATTTTCAGAACACCAGCGTTTTATTGCTTGGCTGCCTTTGTGCTTTGGCACTGTGTGTTAGCGTCAAAGGAATGCCAAAGCCGACCGGTGTCGATGCCAAGCACCACCACCATGGTCACCACGACCATCATCATCACGATCATCATGAGCATCATGATCATCACCATCACCACGATCACCATGAGCATCACGATCACCACCATCATCACGATCACCATCATCATGAGCATCATGACCATCATCACGGTCACCACCACCATCATCATGGACATCATGACCATCATCATCATGATCACCACGGCCATCATCACTGATGAATCATTAGCAAAATTTGTAGACTTTCCGGTGTACTACATTTAATGATTTTTTATTTTATCGGAGTTGTATTTCATATTTTTTAAACAAAAATAAATGTTTTGTTCATACCAGTCATTGTTTCAAATTTATGGGACGAATATAAAATACACTTTTACTCTCCATACTTCATATACAATTAATACTTTGGATTAAGTCACTATAAGCATATACACACTAACTCTGCGTAAAGTAAATACGAGTATATATACTAAATATTTTATATAAAGTCACTATACAGCAGAACTCCGATAATTCCAAATAAGGGCGGGGCAGAGGGATGTTTCGATTTAGGAAAAGTGAAATTTCATGCGTTGAGTTGGAATTTAGCACTTTGGGAGAGAAAATATTAACTCAACAGTTTGTCAATTTTAAGAGTATTTGGTTAGTGCATAATGATAAAAAAAGCTAGCATAATTTTGTCGCCAATGTGCATATTATTTAAATGGGATAATTACACATTTTAATTATAACTACTCAAATATTATAGCTGTAAAGAATTTATTAATCTTCAAATATTCATTCGGTGTGATTTCAACAACGAAGATGTAGAAAAGCTTTCATATTCCATATAAAATTATTAAAAATTATTATTTTATAAAAACATCTGCTCCGATTTTTCAATATAAAAGTGAATACCAAATTCTCGTGATAAAAAAAAATGATAGAACAAATAGAAAATAAAAATAATTTTATTCCTTTATACTCTTGCTACATAAACAAATAAAAAAAAACGCTGAAAAAAAAGAAAATTCTACTGTTTTGGCGACTATTTTGAAAGTAAAGAGGAAATAATTGTTTTTTTTTTGTAATATTAATATTATGAGAAGAATATGGGTTTTTTCAAGTTCTGAAGCAGATGCAGAGTAACTGAATGAATGAAAAGTTTCACATTGGCTCCAAGGATTTGTTTTTTTATGAAATATAGACAACAATGGCAGTATGCAGGAATGGTTCCCGAAATATAAAATAAAGAAAAAAACAATAAATTAATAATTAACATAATAAATAAAATAAGGAAAAATCAATAAATTTAATAATTAGTATAATAAAATATAACAACAAATAAGGAAACCTCAATAAATTTAATAACCAAAATAATAAAATCAAATCAATAAAATAAATAAAGAATCTCAAAGTTAATACGAAGGAATAATACTGCAGTAATAGTAATATATTAAATGGGAAAGAATTTACTTGTTATGTATCTATTTAAGGGTATTTTGATTGCAATGCGATTCCTTTCACGTTCACTAACTTCAAAAAACGGAGTGTGACGTCATCTACCAGAAGCTAGGTTTAATGAAGACGTACTTAGCCAGCGCCACCTAAGTTTTAAGGCCACAGTACTGATTTATGACAGCACCACGGTGAGGTCATCGACGTTTCAACTTGTTATAGAATAATTTCTAAACTCTTTTGTACGTCCTAAAAAAAAAAAAAAAAATCCAAGATTTTTCAGTTGTTTTATTTTTATCATTTCACAGACTTTTCTTACTTACTGTTAGTACTTTTATTAACGTTTTTATTTCCGCCTATAAGACATAAAATGGTTAGAGGCAATAATATTAAACCTCCCATATTAGGTAAACACCAATTAAATGATAAATATATTTTTTTTAAGCATGAAAGAACGATCATAGATAAATATTTATTACAAAAAAGTGTCTCGTACTAAGGAATATATTCCCCATGTATATTTTCAATAATATAAATGTAAAAATAGCAGTGATATGACCGCGTTGTCCTTCTTTTTGGCGATTCGGAAATGGCAGCCCTGGTTCCCAGGCTTTCTTATTGAAGCAGACGAATACTGTTTTTCGCTAGCGAGTACGGTTCGCCACGATTTGTCAAACCCTGATCATTAACGATGAAAGTGCTCTTTCGACAAAACATAGGGCCTTGAGTTCGATACCAGGTGTGCGGAAGTTGTTCTTTTTTTTTCTTAATATCAGTTTTGCTTTGACAAATGGAACTATTCGTTATAAGAAGAAAGGAAAGCGCGTATTAATAGAGATACACCTGAGACACTAAAGGAACAAGACGTTTGATGGTCAGTAACGAGGAATGTGGTCTTTTGATAAAACCTAAAGCTCTGTGGTGGAGTAGCGGTAAAGCGTTCCCATAATGTGTTGTTAACCTAGGTTTATTACTAATAAATTTGACACCCACATATTAATTAGCTCAAACTAGAGCTTGTGTAATTTAGGAGAAAAAGAGACGCTTTCCCCATCCTGGATTCGAACCAGGGTCCCTCCGTTTAGCCCGGAGTGTCTTGGACCGCTAGACGAATGAGGACAGGTAATAACGCTCTCTTTCTCCGTATGTAAAGATGTAAGATATTATTACCCTTCACAGGGATAACACAATTGCCAAATAATGGTCAATACATGATCCACCCGGTGGCTTTGTGTGTTGACCATTATTTGGCAATTGTGTTATCCCTGTGAAGGGTAATAATATCTTACAACCTGGGTTTAACTCTCAATAGTAAAAAAAAAAGAAAAGAAAGAAAGAAAGCAAGCTGACTGACTGCCTGCTCACTGTTGTCTGGGTATTGATTAATTGGGTCTTAAGAGGTTCCGATTTCTCGGAAAACTGTAGCTCCCGTCACAGCCTGACCTTTGCTGTTCTTGCTCCGTAAAATGCAAGTAGCGAAAGAACAGCAAAGAAATATAGGGTCCAGAATTCGATACCGAGCTTGCGAATGTTGTCTTTCTTTTCTTTCCCTCTTTCGTTACAAATATTTGTTTTGCCGTACAAACTGAAACTATTTGCCATAAGCAGAAAGCAGAAAGAAGAACTAGAGACGTACCCGGATATAGTGATCTCGGTCATACTAAGAACCCGCTTATAACAGGGTAAAATAAAATACTGGTTTCGCTAAATTTGAAATTTACGGGACTAAAACACTTTTTTCAGAGAGAAAACCTGTTATAACCAGCAACGTTTTCGTAAATTGTCCCCTTAATTTACGTAGATCTAGTCTAAAAGTAAATTTTCTCCCTGTTTACGAAGTAAGACAGAGATATTTTTCTCTGACGTTATGGTATCCAATATCCCTAGTAGCGTAGCAATTCAAAACTCATGGGGATGGGGTCCAAGTGGCTTTGAAGACGATTATATAATGGGTCCAGAGAAAATAATGTATTTTGATATCCAATAAGGGCTCGAGGACCTGAGCCCCCATTCATACGCCACTGAATATCCCTACTCCTGAGGAGATTGTCACCAGCACCGTAGCTAGATGATCTTGCGCCCCTGGGGAAACCATCCAGATTGCGCCCCCTAACCACAGACATATTCACCCCTGTGGATTATTTCAGCCGACTTTAATCTCTTTCTCTCTTGCGCCTCTGGCGTTGGCCTTCCACACCACATCCTAGCTACAGCCCTGGTTGTCACTGAGAATACAATGTTAAATCAGAGAACGATACCAATGAGGACTTACTCGTCGACACCACCACTAAGTTATATAATGGCATTAGAATATATAGAAATAAATATGTAGAAAGAAAATACGTAGAATCCTGACATTTAAATATGTGGCATACGTAAGTGATTACGATATTCGTTTTCGCTTTTCTTTCAGGTTTTTCTTTTTTTTTTATCTTACTTTAATGACAATACGATTTTTAAGAGAAGCCTGATATAACGAGCAGATGTACTGGTCCCTTGATGATCGTTATAAACGGATTCAACTGTAAAAACTGAGAAAGACACGAGGGACATTAAAATGATCAATCGATCTTTATTTATTTGCCACAGTGGTTGTAGTAACATTTCATTTCATTTAAAAAATACATATATATTTACAAAAACTTTACAATTCAAAAACAAAAAACTACAAATTATCACAATCCATCGTGACGGGTCTCCAGTAAAAATCAAACACGATTTAACAGGCTGAGGACCCTAACAATTTAATGGCGCAAAATCACCTCTTAGCAAATAATCTAATAGTTTTTTTCTAAATAGATTAATATTATTTATGTCCTTAAGAGTGTTTGGTATTTTATTCCAACACATTATGCCCGAACATTCAATTCCCTTTTGTAATAGGTGTTGTGTAATCAGTTGAAATTGAAGCCAACCGGGCCGGAGTTTGTGCTTGTTTGGGTAACAGCATGCCCAGCTGACGTCACCACTAGTTGACTAAGCTGCTTGTGTGTACTATTTAAGAGTAAAGCATAGGGCGCAGGACCTACCTCATTTTCCCCACGCAAGCACGGATGGACGATGAAATCTGGAGGTCTTCATGACGGGCGACGTTGGACAAGAGCGTTGAGCAGTGGCTCGTTATGAAAGTATAATAGTTTTAAAGTTGGGAGTAATGTTTTTACACGCCGTCGAATGATTGTCCGAAGCCTTGGCAAAGATCACAAATTGGAGTTACGGGTAACCTGGAGATAGAAGCATTCCACTGAACTGCGTAGTTATTTTGGCTGCGAATGGAAGCTGAAGGGATTGCCGATGCGAACTGATACCGGGTTGCTGGACATATTCCGGAGTAATTGAGTTAGTCGACCAGTACCCTGTATGCAGAGAGCGATGAGTGCACCCCGCCAGTGTGATTGAGATTGTAGTTTATTGCCAAACTAGGACTGCACGGGACGGAGCAAGCGTCAACGATCCAGTGATGTATTAAATATTTGTGTTTGACTTTATTTGCTACCTACTAAACAGAAGTTATATCGGTAATTAGCAATAATTGTTTAGCGCGGTTCTACGCTGTTAAGGCACAAGGACAGGCGCAAGATTGACTGCTAAGTAATTTTAGTGTTAAGAGTGGATTACGTTCAAAAGTTGTATGCTCCTGTTATTGTGTTTTGTGTTATATATGTTCTTGGGGGTTTAGCTGCCAGAAATTGAACCTTGTGGCTATACAAAGGGTGTTTACACATTTTTAGAACGATTTCAATAGAGGATTAAAAAATGAAAATATTTTGTGGGAAAATGGATCTGGCAACATATTATTTCAAATTAAGATTATCGTCTGCTACTTTCAAATTCATTTTTCATTCAAAATGGCGCCTGTAAACAAGCTGTGGATCGAAGAATACGTTTTTGCGCTTTCCGAAGAGAAATATTCTTATTCCACTATTAAAAACGTTGTGAAACGCATGGTATAAAGATTTCTAAGTGCAAAATAAGCAACATTATTAATAGAAAAGGGAAAGACCGTCAATCAGAACTTCTACATAAAAAGAGGACTCCAAATGAATACCCGAACAAGGTACGTACTGTTGCAAATATTTCTAAAGTGAGATCACTGATAACAAGAGAAAATCCCCCGATGCAGAAATCAATTGCAAACTCTTTAAATACTTCTGTAGCAACAGTAAATAAAATAATAAACCAAGATTTATAACTTAAAAAAGCTAAAAAACATAATCTTCACCGTCTTTTGTCGAGACATGTGGCTCAACGCAAGACATGTTGCAGAATCCTGTATGAAAATTACTTAGAAGGAGATAAATGGAAATACGTTGTTACCCTTGATGAAGCATGGGTTTACCTAAATAATTGTAACAAAAAAAGGTCCATTTCTTTATCCCAACGATTTTCTAGGTGTGAAACTGCATCAAGACAAAGCCGTAGTCATACCTCAAAAACCATCACTGCATTTCTTGAAAAAATGAAAATTAATACAGCTATTGCATGTATTCCGTTTCATCATATTCCTGCAAAGTACCCTGATGTTTCTTCTATGGACTATTTCTATGGACTATTCAGAAGACCAAAGGCACTTTGGTCCGCTGAAAAGAGCTTTCTCTAAGCGCAAACCCACTACCATCGATGGACTTTGGAAAGTTGTGGAACAACAATGGCAAGCAGTACCTCTGGAAATGTTGCAAAAAACCCTTCTATCATGGAAAGCATGATGCAGACTTACAGCTCAGAAACAAGGTTATCAGATGGAATATTTAAAAAAATAATCTTTACATTTTAAACATTAAAAAAATGGCTTCGAAATCATTCTAAAAATGTGCAAACACCCTCTGTATTTGAATAACCGGTAAGAACCGGAAAAATTCCAGACTGTATATAGTGTGGGGAAGCAAAAGAATTAGGAACTAGAATTGGATAATATTTGTTTAGTTTTAATCAATTTGTTAATTAGTTATTCTTTACTTTTGCTGTTCTTAAGTAATTCGTGTAAAAGTATTTCTAGAGACGCAGTGAGCTGTCCCGGAGAGCGAGATAAAATCTTAATTGTTGGATTGAATTGTATTGCTGAATTTGAATTGGATTTTGTATTATTATCTGTATAATAAACGTCTGTGCTGTAACCTGGTCTTCATTCGTAGCCACTCGGACTTCTCACCCACGTATATTTAATTGCAACGTTAACTTGCTAGATAAAGTAATTCTAGTTAAGACTCAATCTAAAATCCTGTTGTAATATCAGACATTAAGCATTAAGGATAATGAGAGTGTTGGTTTCGTTGCACTTTTTGTAAAATTCAGTTCTAATTTTTAGGAGTCTATATTGATCTTTTCTCCTAGAAGCACGATTATTTTCATAGCCAATAATTTCTATATTCCCTGTATGTTTATTTTTTTATTCTTTTGAACATTATTTTTAGTATATTATATTAGCGTATCTTATCTATTGGCAAAATACTATATTTGCTAAATAATATATTTTAATTTAAACTTTTATTTTTTCAATAATTTTTTAAATTTGGTCTGTAGTGATTTAATTAGTCTGGTATTTTTCTTATTTAGATTTTCCCAAATGCTATTACAATAGGTCAAGTGGCTGTATATAAATGGATAATATAAACCCAGTAATATATTTCTAGGGACCGCTAGCGATAATTTCTTCAAAATTCCTATTCCCGAACTCACCTTCCTTTTTACCTTTTCTATCTGCCTAAGGATATAAGACTTTTAAAGGCCGTCAATTTAATGGTCACTAATGATGCAAGTGATCTTTAGATAAAACATAAGGTACAGAGTCCGATGCTGGGCGATTTTTTATTAACACCATTTTTGCCATGACAAATGAAACTGTTTTTTTTATAAGAAGAAAGCAAAACGCGTGTTCACTGAGAAACACATGAGGAACACTAAAATAAGAGAATAAAACGTTTAATGGCTGTCAGTTTGAGGGAGATTAGCAGGACTCCACAAATTCGGTTGCCCTGCCGCGACACCGATTAAATTTTTGTAGTTGGCAAGTAGGAAACCTCCTTTCCCTACTAGGTTCCTATATTTATTACGAATTAATTCGTTCTGAGTCCTCGTTCGTAAATCAGGAATTTATAAAGAACGAAAACTTATTTCACATAGACGAAATGTAATTAGCGTGTTCTCTGTTCCTGATGATTCATCTTCCCAAATGAAAATATAAGTAAGGTCAAATACATTATAATAAAACGATATCTTGTGTATAAGCAATGATTTATGTACAATATAAAATTAAAAGACAGCAAAGAAATATAAATTACAGATACAGATATATAATACTTATTTAAAGCTTGCATAATCAACATCCATAGAAGTAGTAACTGTACTGCGACTACTTTTATAGAAAATACTTTTTAAGCTCCTACAGGTGTAGATGTCTTTAATTTTAAGGTTTGGTACTTAATTGCGGTGAAAAGTATTTTTGACGTTTGGAGGCATGGCGTTATTTCCTTTATTTCTAACGTTAAAAGAACGAATGTATAATCTAAGAGAAAATAGAAAATTGTTCCAACTTTTCAAAAAGAAAATATTAATTTATTTCTATAGTTGCTTTTGCAAAAAAATTTTGACTGTGAAACTTAAAAAATGAAACTAAACAAAGGATTATTGGTTTTTTTTTTGGTAAATTTAGTTACTGAGTGAAATTGGACTAATTAGACTTAAAGCACTGACATATTAGAAAAACAATAGACAATTTTTTATATGGAAACTAGTGACCCGTGACTCCAGCAGGTTGAATGGTGATTCCTGTTCAGTATATAAGCTGAAGCATTTTGTTCTCAATTTAGATTTGCAAACGTACTTGTTTGATTCAGCTTCTAGAAAAGCATTTCTTCATTGCTGATTTCAACGGAATATTCCCTCGCCCTTCTAAGAAAATGGTAAGTATTATAATATTATACTATTTACCTTAACCGGACTAGATTCCTACAAATTTTTAAAGTTTAACAGCATTTTATATAGTTTTAAAATAGTTATATATTTTTAGTATATAGTTTTAAAATTCTTATCATAACCATTTAAAAAGTAGATTTTATTAGTTATATGTGAATGTTTAAGAATTTTTATTAAAAAAGATGAATATAGGATTATTATTGTAGTTTATGACAACAAATAGCACTTATTTCGCAAATTTTCTATGCATGTTCATGGAAAAATGTAAGTGTTTAAAAATTTCTTTTATAATTTTTCTTTTAAATAGCATGTAGTATGAAACTATGGCATGGAGTATTTTCCAACAGAAATTTTGTAAAATGCATGATATCATTTGGATCTTTCATTTGCAACTATTGTTGTCCCTCGTCTTACGCGAGTTTACTCTCAATGCAAGTTTCAATTTCGGCGACTAAGTTTATTTTAATCGTTACGCCCCTAAAAATTTGATTACCTAAATGTGCACGACGGCAGTTTGGAAAAATGTTTTCTTGAACGCGTATACGAATTTCGTGTCTTTGAAAATCCTGTGAGCACTGTAATTGTAGAAATATCTGTTGTTGAAAAGACCTTGGTTTTGAAGAGGCCCATACGAGAAACGTAGGTGAATTATTGGATTTGTATTCAGAGGACTTAGCTGCACTGGAAGCGAGCAACAATGAACATACGAAGAAGAATCCAAGGATGCGAAGAAGAGAAAGATATCGCAGGGGATATGACATCAATAGAACTATTTGAATGATGGATGTTTCGAGATTTAGAATCAATTAATGAATGTTTCTGGAGATATAGAGAATAATTTGTCTTGTTATTACAAAATTAATATCGAAAAGAAGAAAGTTGAAACTTCTTTTTTTTTTGCAAATAGATTTTTCTGCTGGTACTTTTATAAAATTTTCTGCAAAAAATTATAATTAATGATTATTTTAATTTAAAATAAAAGAATAAATCGCGCATCATCTAAATAAACAATATAATAATTACTTTATAGGGAATATTTAAATATTTTGCGACTTTATCTGACACTAGATGATAGATCTATCATAATTTTTACTATTAATTAGTGTATTGTTTGACACGATTTTCATATATGCAGGAACACCGAGAGATTAATCGAGTAAAGCCAAGGAATGCTTCACAAATTTTATTCTTCACGTTATGGGCTTAAATGTTATTCCTAATTAATCGTTAATCTTTATTATATGTCTTAAACGTTAGTCCCAACTCGATAGTCTGTACTTTGAATTTCTCAGTGAAAATATTTAGAGTATTTTTGGAAACGGGGCTGACGTTCGCTTACGTTTATGATGCAAAGACAACGAAGATCACGTTCCATTAGGACTTACAATTTACCGAGGGTACCTCTATCACCTGTATGTAGAGAAACGTCAAGCTTTCTATGTAGAGAGCAGCTGTACCAATATGCCACTGCAGAGCCATGGACCATGTACTGTTTGAATGAAGTCCTAATCCTATCTAGCCCAAATTTGAATTTCGGATGCGGAATCGTTATTTGTTTATAAGTGTAATATAGTTCCAAAATTCCGCTAGGGCGTCTGACCCATTTCATGTAAACTGAATTGAGTTGGAAAAACAAAACATCACGTTATGTGATATTTATTATTTAGCAATGCATTGATAGAGCACGGGAGATTTTCTCACCTATAGGATTCGATTATAAGGAAATATATTATAACTAAGAACGAATTTAAAGCTTCTATACTATAAAAATACGGTGTTAGAAACGATTTTTATCCCGAACGTATAAAATAATTTCTGAATTTATATTAGTTAAGTATGTTCTTTTTTAAGTTATATACTATTTGCTTTTTTTGTTATTTTGAAATTCGATTTCAATGTTGGTATATTTTTCGCCTGTAATGTGTGCATACTTTCAGAATGCCAGCGTTATATTGCTTGCCTGCCTTTGTGCTTTGGCATTGTGTGGCAGCGTTAAAGGAATGCCAAAGCCAAACGGGGCCGATCTCAAGCACCACCACCATGATCATCATGACCATCATCATCACGATCATCATCACCACCACGATCACCACCACCATGAGCATCATGATCACCAACATCATCACAATCACCATCATCATGAGCATCATGACCATCATCACGGTCACCACCACCATCATCATGGACATCATGACCATCATCATCATGATCACCACGGCCATCATCACTGATGAATCATTAGCAAAATTTGTAGACTTCCCTGTACACCATCTTGTGATTTTATACTTTCTTAAAGTAAAATAAAAATTCTTTTCATGCCAG
>QLNU02015360.1:87397112-87413340 GCA_006491805.2 Dysdera silvatica | reverse complement strand
TTAAAACTAACAAACACAATTTAAAATGAAACAAAAATTATGTATTAGTTTCTTGATCTGTGAAGTAAAATATGCTCGTCTTAAATTCCCTTGTACGGAACCAATTAATATTATATTACCATTATTATCCTATTTATCGAAAAACATTTTATTTCGAATGTTTGACTTCTGTCTGTTACTTTTGTTTTTTGGTACTACGCCTAAAATTTGTCTATTTATAAATTCTGTTGTGCGTGTGTGCGTTTTGTAAAATCAACTATAATCGACGTTTCTATTAACAACGACATTGATAATTGATACATATTTCAATCGAATATTACAAATAATACGCGAACACATTTTTATTAAAAGGCAGACTTAAAAATTTTAACTGTGGCATTGAAAGTTTAATCGACAATGACTTTCTCTCAATACCTGAATGTATAACTTAACATATGCCCATCTTCTATATCTGAAACTTTTTTTTAACTGGAAAGAGATCCACATGTGAGAGTTAGCGAACAAAGGTGAAATTGGCTGAGATAGTAACATACAGTCAAACTTAGTTGACGCGAACACCAAGGGAAAAAATCTATTCGTGTTAACAGTAGTTTACTTTATCTGTAAAAGATGGAACCGCATAACTAAGTCATTTATTTTTATCTCTGATCAATATATATATATGTATATGGAAGTCGAAAGATCCTCATCATCCCGTTGGTCATCTCAGCAACAGGGATAGTACCAAAAACGCTTGCGACGAATTTGGAGATACTCAACATTGACCCAAACACCTACATTGAAATACAAAAAGCCACAATCCTAAACACGTGTCACATTGTCAGGAAGTTTCTAGACATGGCACATTAAGAAGTGATGTAAAAAGAGGCTTGGGAACATGGCGCTCTGCCCGTCCCAAAGCCTGTTTCCGCCAAGAATGGGCGAGGAAAACTTTTATATATATATGTTGACAAAAAGGCATCAAATTCTTGGCTGGCCAAAGGCACTCTCCAGCCAGAGACAGAAGGATTCATGCTAGCCATCCAAGACCAAGTGATCGCAACAAGGAACAATCAGAAATTCATCCAGAGAAAAGACATAGAAAGCGACAAATGCAGACACTGTCATGCGGCATCGGAGACAATCCAACACGTGATGGCAGGATGCAAGATCCTTGCGCAGTCAGACTACAAACATAGACACGATCAAGTAGCGAAAATAGTCCACCAGAAATTGGCAGCGAATGCTGGCTTTCTGACAGAAAAATGCCCGTACTACAAATATGAGCCAGAGACCGTGCATGAGAACGAAACACACAAGCTTTACTGGGATAGAGCAATCATAACAGACAAGACAGTCCCACATAACCGTCCTGACATAACCCTCGTCGATAAATCGAATAAGACCACGTACTTAATCGACATAGCAGTACCCAACACCAATAACATACAGACAACCTACACAACGAAAATCACCAAGTACCAAGATCTCAGACATGAAGTACGAGATATATGGGGTATGGAAAAGATCTTCATCATCCCGTTAGTCATCTCAGCAACAGGGATAGTACCAAAAACGCTTGCGACGAATTTGGGAATACTCAACATTGACCCAAACACCTACATTGAAATACAAAAAGCCACAATCCTAAACACGTGTCACATTGTCAGGAAGTTTCTAGACATGGCACATTAAGAAGTAATGTAAAAAAAAAAAGGCTTGGGAACATGGCGCTATGCCCGTCCCAAAGCCTGTTACCACCAAGAATGGGCGAGGAAAACTTTATATATATAATACCATTGTATATATATTTTAAAATATTTTGCATATTTTATATTATTATGTATACTTTATTATTATTGTGCTTATTTTATTAAGTATATTTTATTATTATTTTACTATGTACATATTTCGCAACAAAATTTAAAGTAGTATATACGTACTTTTAAAGTCCACATTATGTATATCAGATCATTCGAAAAATATTTGTTTTATTATATGCACATATTATTATGAATTTGAACCGATTAATTACACAAGCAGCTTCGATGTTTTCTCGGTTTTTAAAAATCGTTGGAAAAATTACTCTTCACAGTCTACGGCAATTTCTGCTTTATTCAATTTTGAATACCCTAAATTATTTAGGATTTTTCCTTTTTTTTCTAAAGTCAGCATCTTCTGCGCTTTGTGATTCATTTTTATACTTAAACGTTGAAGGAATCTGGCAGAAAACCGTTCTGCATAAAATACACGCCAAAACGAACCGATTTTTGGCTCTCTCATAGTAAGAATTTAGGGGTATGATGGAAATTAAAGAACGAAATCGTCTGATGCTGGCTAAAATCACCCTGTCCTGATCATCACAACTTTTCAGAGTTATCAGAACAAAAGATATCTTCTTCAAAAGGCAACATTCCTTTTGTTTTCTTTAGAACTCTGTATTTCGAAGAAAGGTAGAAGTCGAAAACACAGTTGCTTCGAGAGACTTAGAAAAGCTTGCTTCGTTCGTGTTAAGCAGAGAAAATTTTCCAAGAGTCATTGATTATCAGTTCGCGTTAAACGTTATTTGTTAATCGTATTCGTGTTAAGAAATTAAAAGCGCAGGAATTTCTATACAATTTGACGGGGATTCAGGAAGTAGTCCGTGTTAACAGTAGTGTTCTTTAAGCGTGTTCGCGTTAACGAGATCAGACTGTAGGATATTTGTATCACTGCAAATTCTTGCCGATTGGATATTTTCTATCCATGAAATAAAATTTAATTTCAATCGTATGCAGGATGAATAGAATCCCTAAACAATTAGAATAAATTAAATAAAAATTATTCTTATTTATATTATTTTCCATAGAATGATGCTCTTGTGTTTGCCTCAACTGATATGGTCTTGCCATGTGTGTTAGATATAATATTTTGCTCTCACTGCTATAATTTGTAAATTATTAAATTATCTGGAGCTATCTCTGTGTTGTCATTCTGATTGATAGTGTAATGATCTCGTTATAATGGTTAATGGTTTGCTAACCTAATTATCATCTATTACTAGATATTGTCAAATGGCCACTCATCACTTTTTGTTCCACCAAATGTCAACATTATATTTCGATCTAATCCCTATCTTATAACGATAGGCATATTAGTTCAAACGTATGCACTCTAAATAACAATTTGACGTTATTTTCTCTAACCACCTGCTTTTTTTTCAGAATTACAGGCAAAGAATGTATCTAGTGCAGTAGCTATTTATGCTATAAATTGTTGATAGCCAATAATTAACACCAATGTTGGTACTTATTTATTTTATTAAACTTTCTCACTTATTTTCTTTTTCTTTCCATAGCGTTTGGGGTTGATCTTTATAAAAATGCTATTCCTTACGTATTTGTATGCTGATAGGGTCTAGTGGCAGTAATAAATTTTTTATTACTTACTTAAATAATTAAAAACTTACAGGCGTGTGGTGGCATAGAATTTCAAAAACATGCAATAGTTAAGCAATGTAGAGAATGCTTAAACATTGTTTTTGACAACTTAGCCAATTTAAATCTTATTTTTTAAAAATTGAACAGCTCCTTTTTATTATAATTTATATAGAAATTAAATTTTCGATCGATAATATTAACTCTGTCAGTTACATCTGGTCTGAATTTAGCAGATTTAAATTTATCTAAAATACACCCAATTTCAAGAATACACATGTACCGGAATTTTTAAATCTCATTCAGTTTTTTAATTCCGCAGATTAGCAAATTACAGAAAATAGCATATCTTTATTTTCTAACACGATATATAAAAGAGGAAATAGGACTTTGCAAAATTTAAAATTGCCACTGTATCTGACACTGTGTGATAACAATCCACGAAGAGCGCAATTTGTTTTCACTGTAAGATTTGTTTAAATTACTTGAAGTCCTGAAAGCCTTTTTGCCCTTCACTTTTTTGCCATCAAACTTTTTTTTGCTATCAAAATAATCTGTTTTCATTTATGACCTTTCGGAGAAGTTTGACCCCAACAATTTACATAATATTGTATCATGCTGATGAGAACATTCGGTGGTTTGCGATACATGAGGGTGAGGTGTTTCATCTGTCATGTCCAAGCCAATCATCAGAATTTAGCCGCACAAAGCATGCATGGGACAATTTAGAGTGAGCCTTCGGGAAATATTTCCCATTTTCGAGGAACGAAGGCGAATTGATACAGTTTTTGTTGAACGAATTGTGTAAAATCTTCCCTGTGTAGTTTCAAGCACTGTTTGACTTCCTTCCTCAAAGAATGTAATTTACGTTGAACGCTCACGGCATGTCAACACCATATTAATAAAAACTGAAAGTGTTTCTATCTTTTTTGTCCATAACCTGTATATCAACTGCTTAAGAACCAATTGACAATTTGATAACAAAACTTTGAAAAGTTGCTGTGAAAGCCAGCGGCGTAGCGTAGGTTGCCAGCACCCAGGGAAAATTAAGTATTGTGCCTGCTAAAACCCGTTAGCACTGTCTTCCATTAGTCCAGTATTAAAATTTTGCTCCCCTAAGAATTTGGCGTGCGGGGCTTTTGTCCCGGTGGCATCCCGCGTTATGTCACTGGTAAGAGCTGCATAGCCCCCCTCCAGGCGATTATACCCTGCATTCATAGGCGTAATTGAAAGTTAAATATAGCGTAAATTGGGGGAGGGGACAAAAACCCAAGATTGTGTGGAGAAAATACAATTTCGTCTCTATTCTAAATAAACGGGGGGGGGGGGCATGTTCCCCCTTGTCCCCAACAGATTATGTATATTCCCGTATTGGCATTTCAAAATTGTATATGGCAAACTTTCGTGCTTTATGTTACTACTGCTTCCGTTTGTACAATATATGTAAGTTTCGCATCATTGGTTGCAGTATACATTGAATTTCTGAAACTATGCAATAGGTCTAGTTAATTCACAATATTTTGTGCTTTGCTTTTCACAATATTTTGTGCTTTATTTTTCACTATATTTTGTGCTTTGCTTTTCACAATATTTTGTGCTTTGCTTTTCACAACAGTCTATGCTTCTAATTTCTACGTACAGTTGAGATTTATGTTCCATAATAATTGTGGTTCGCAAACAAAAATTACAATGAATGGAATGGAATGTCATTAAACATAGTTAATAGGCAAATACAGTAATTTCCCCAAGAAATGAATAACCGCCTCACATGCAGCAAAATGAATCACTGTGAGAGTCGTATAGCTTATAGGGGCAACCATAGGCTGAAATAACATTTTAGAAACTACATGTGATATATTTTGCTTTATGCTCTTCTAGTTCCAATATATACAACTCAGACAAGTTTCCTACTGATAGTGTTATTTCACTGGTATTTTCTGTAATTATATAATATAATAATGAATGGCTTTTCTTCACAATATTGTGTATGTTTAGTAGCACCATGAATTGTACACGCCAGAGGTCTTCAAACTTTTTCGGTCTAAGGGCCAATTTTGTTCATTCTTGCTGAGCCGCAGGCCGCATTACTACACCAGCAATAGTAGGACAGAACAAAGGTGGATTCGGAGGGTTGCAGGAGGCTTCCCCTTCGATCCCTGTGTTGCACTTTTTCTTAGGTCTCTATAGTGATTTTGCGCCCACTTGAAAATATTTCGGGATCCGTCCTTGGATCTGAATATGTAGATATATTACAATATAAAATACGTATGGAAGCAAAAAAAAAAATTTGTGGTGCTTTTAGTTATAAATATATAAAGCGATTTCTCAAATCTTTTAGGGAGATTTTTGGAACCTTTTATTTTTAACAATCCTGTCAATATCCGGTCTTATTTTTGATATTACAATCCTAAAAGTGTTTCCAAGGTGGACGTCAGTTATTTTGGTCTTAACTTTTAATTTTACTAACTTAATTCTTGAAAGAGCCGTTCGGAAACGCATGAATAGTGACATCATTTTCAGCGAATGCAGTGGGATTGTTGGGAAGATATTCTTATCCACATATTTGAAATAGAATTCGATGAGGCCTAAGTTAATTTTTTAAAATAACTGTTGCACTGCAAATCAATAAAATTTTATCGAATGCCCATACACAGTGGAAAACTAAAGTGAAAGCCGATTGAGGAAAGACCGAGTGTTACTCTAGTTCTCTAGTATTTTATTTATTAAGAAGTGTAAACAGAATAAAATACATAGATATAAGATTCAAGGGGGAGCAAGGACCGCCAATATCTGTGTGAAACAATTTCTATGTTTTCATGAGTCGGAGGCCCGCGGGTTGAAGACCTCTGGTGTACGCGTTTTAGACTATTTTTTATATTAATGCCGAGAATAATTAATTATGAATTTTTTGATCCTTCGAGTGATTAGCTATTTCTCTGGGACTGAACTCCAAACGGAAGTTTTACGAAAAAAGAAATTCGTTTTTATGTAGATGGTGTGATGCAGGACTCTTCAACTTTTTCAGTCCAAGGGTCAATTTTGCTTATTCTTGTTGGCCCGCGGGCCGCGTTACTTTACCAGAAAGATTAAGACTGAAAAAAGGTGAATCCAGGACAGAACGCAGCCCCCATCACCCCCCCACGATAAGCATTTGTTGCCGTTTTTTAAGGTCTCTGTAATGGTTTTACGCGCCCACCCGAAAATATTTTCTGGACACACTTCTGGGACTAAATATATATATTATAATGCAATATGAAATACGTATGGAACAAACAATATTTACAGTACTTTAAGTTATTAATATATAAGGCGAATACAAAAATTAAACGTTTTATGAAATCTTTTCCATTGCTTAATCGTAACAAGCCAGTCAACATCAGGTCTTATTTTTGACGTTGCAACCCTAAGAGTGTTTTCAAGGTGGACGTCAGTTATTCTAGTCTTAAATTTTGATTTTACCAACTTCATTCTTGAAAAACAAAACAAAACCACAAAAAAAAGCGATGTTCCCGGGCACACTGACTTACGCAGAAGTGGGGGGGGGGTGGGGTGATTGTAAGCCCCATTACGATGAAATTTTGTATATATAGAGTTGTAGCTCGGTAACAACCCACATTTTAAAGCTGTAACCACACCCCTTATGAACTTCCTGTGTACGCTCATGCACAGATGTGAGTGCTCCTGAATAATGAGATTTTCACAACATGCAATTCAGATGGATGGGAAGACGTCCTTATCCAGATATTTAGAATATGATTTAACCCGTAGTTTTTATATATTGTTTAGAATATGATTTTGACCAGTTCATAAACGGTAAAAAATAGGGGGGTTAACCTCATTGAGCGGGCTATAGTTAACACGTATATAAAAATACATCATAGTCGGCAGGATTCGAACCTGCGCGGGTAGAACCCAAGGGATTTCTAGTCCATCGCCTTAACCACTCGGCCACGACTACTGCAAGCAACTTGAAAAAAATTATGTGAGGAATTATATTAATTTGAAACTCAGTTGAATAAATTTTATTACTTTTTAAAATTTAAATAAAAATGAAATAAATTTTATTTTAAACAAGTACACCCTTCCATATAAAAAATGTGCGATAATTTGAAAACGAAGCAATCATACCAGCAATTACATATTCACTTAATCAGAAATTGTATACCCCCAACAAAGTTACAAACTCATCCAGTGTAAGAGAATTCATTCTAAATTAAGTCGAAAATGGCTAAAAGGGTTTATTTTGATCTTAAAACCATTTGTAGACGACGTGGCCCAAAACGGTTCCTATTAATTAAACAGCCCACTTTCCGCTCGACAACAGTATATCAATGAATACATGCGCTACATCGTTTAATACAAGCGATAATATATAAAGGACGTTACGTCACCGGCAGGATTCGAATCTGCGCGTACATAGCACGATAGAATTCCAGTCTCTCGCCTTAACCACTCGTCCACGATTACCACAACATCGTCCTTCAAAAGACGGTATATGAGGAATTAAATAAATTTAATTAAATAATTCCGTTCAAAATAAATCAAATAAAACTTGAAAATATTTATTTTTAAAAAACTAAATGTCTTATCTTTTTAATCAAGTGTTTAAGCGAGCTCTCATTTGAATGTTATGAATAGGGTTTCTGTTTTATATCTCTCTATGAAAGACTAAAAAAGTTTATTTTTTTTATGAACAGACAGCTTTTTACGAATTATCCATTGATACGTGATGTAATTAGGTTAAATGGTCTCTCTTGTTTCCTATATAAGCCGAAAGATTTCTTCCCGAATTCAGAATTGCAAACGAGCTTGCTTGATTCAGGTTTTAGAAAACAATTTCTGGATTACTGTTTTAGCGGAGCACTTTCGTAGTCATCCAAGAAAATGGTAAATATATGTTTTATCTTGCCTGATTTGGATTATTACATCTTTAAAGTTTAGTAAAGTTTGAGATATGGATTTAAAATTCCTATTATCTGTTTAAAGTATATTTCTATAGCTATTGATTCACGCTACTATTTATAAATTTTGCCATAAAACGATTTTTACACGTATCGTAATCATAGTTTACAGAAACTAGGAATACTTAATATGGATCCCAAACTTTTTTTAATTTCGAAGTTGAGTTCGAAGAAATTGTGTTGATAAAACTACTTTGCTCGCGCATCGTAAAAGACTACTTTAAAGTTTATTTACTTATCCGATTAGTTAGCATGTCATAAAAAATTATGGTATTAGTTATATGTGGAATCAGATAGTTTAAAATATTGGTAGGCATTTTATTTAGTAATAAAATTTGGCTATTTGGTATAGAAAACATAAGAATAAGCATGAAGTCGAAACGTTTCTGAATTTGCCCAAAAGGGATATAGAAATATCAGTAACTGATATAAAAATAATCAAAATGCGGCTTTTACTTTCCTCCACACCTTAGGTTTGAACACTGGCGCCGTTAGCGGGGGGACAGGGGACCCGTCCCCCCCAATGTTGGTATTTGGGTTCCATTCCCCCTTCAATTTCAAACATAATGCCTTTTACAGATATATTTTTTTCTCACCAATATTTTAATAGGCCCTGCGGTGGCGCAGTGTGGTAACGCGTTCTCCTATTGCGCGGCTAATCCGGGTTCGACTCCCAGCAGTGCAAAAAGAACGCTTACTCAGAGATCTCATAAAGATCGCACTGCTCACTGTAGTCCGGGGTTTGGTTCCCTAGGCCTTAAGAGGTTCGGATTCCTCGGAAAACAGTAGGTCCCGGCGCAGCATGACCACTGTAGTCTTTGAGCCGTAAAACCAAAAAACAAACAAACGTAAAATGGATCCCAAACTTTTTATAATTTCAAAGTCGAGTTCGAAAAAATTATGTTGATAAAACTACTTTGCTCGTTCATAGTAAAAAAACTATTTTAAAAGTTTATTTATTTATCCGATTAGTTAGAATGTAATAAGAAATTATAGTACTAATTATATGTGGAATCAGATAGTTTAAAATATTGGTAGGCATTTTATTTAGCAATATAATATGGCTAATTGGTATAAAAAACATAAGAATAAGAATGAAGTAGAAACGTTTCTGCATTTGGCCATAAGGGATATAGAAATATCAGTAACTGATATAAAAATAATCAAAATGCGGCTTTTACTTTCCTCTACACCTTAGGTTTGAACACGGGCGCCGTTAGCGGGGGGACAGGGGACCCGTCCCCCCAATGTTGGTATTAGGGTTCCCTGTATCCCTTCAATTTCAAACAAAATGCCTTTTACTGATAGATTTTCTCTCACCAATATTTTAATGCCGACGGCGCCGATGGATTTGATAATTGAAAATTTGGCATATAGAATAATGGATCTTATCAGAAAATGGCCCCGGAGAATTAAGGGGTCCCACCCCTGTTTTCACAATAAGTTCCTACCACCTTGGCAAAGGGGACTCTGGTTAAAAAAAAAAAAAAAAAACCAGGGAAAAACAAAAACACGTAATTAAAAAACAGGTAATTGTCATACTTCATCTAATATGGTCGACGAAATCTGCCTAAATAACTGTTTAGAATTTTACAGTGATGATTTGGATAAATATTTACGTAGTGAAGTTTCACAATTCTATGAACATATAAAAAGTGTGAACGTACTCGATGAACAAACACGAGCAGGAAAAAAAAAGAAATTAACTCGCCAAGACATTGCAAAATGTGTATATATTATGATTGTTGCTTTCCCCAACATATTTACCGCCATAAAACAGCATATGGTAATACCAATAGCCAACTGTCAAAAAGAGAGTTCTTTTTCAAAAACATCTTTAATACAAAATAATTGGCGATCGACAGTGCTGCAACAAAGACTTAATGGTCTTGCCTAAATGTTATTAGAGCATGGTTTTGCTAAAGAATTATTGTTTGACGATGTCGTGCAATCTTTTGCCGACCTTAAAATACGAAAATAGAGGTTTTAAAGACTGTAAAACTTAAATTCCTGAATTAAGTGTGAACTTTTGCTTTTAAGTATTCATTTCTAATTATTGTTGCTTTGTACCATATACCTAATAAAACTGTTGTATACTTTGTACACAGTGTAGATCTCAGCGAGATGATATTATACAAATATCAAACCTCGATAACTTTTACTTAAAAACATTAAAACAGTCATAAAAACAAGTTAGTCGTTGTACATGTGTATATTTCACAGATACGTTTCAAGATTGAAAGCAGATTTGTTTGCGGTTCTTAATGCAATATAAATGTGTGGTCCTAAAATAATAAATATTACGAATTGATAATTCAATGCTTCTCATTATACTTGCACAGAAATAAAATTAATTTTAAAATCAACACTGGATGCAGGGTACTGGCATACCCTTTTTTTGTAAATAGCTCATATAGGGGCCCTAAAATTGTAGTAGACGAGGGCCTCAAAAACCTTACTCCAGCCCTGATCTTTAGCAATATAAAAATCATTTTAATCTTTGATTTATTGATCAATACTGCTCTTCCCTTACATAATATATTTATACATTATGCTATTTTGGAACATGGTTTCATTTATGGTGCGTCCTTTCATATTTCATATATGTGTTTATTTTCAGAACATCAGCATTTTATTGCTCGCCTGCCTTTGTGTTTTGGCTTGGGGTGCTGGTGTTCAAGGAATGCCAAAGCCGACCGATGTCGAACCCAAGCACCACCATCATGGTCACCATGATCATCATCATCACGATCATCACGAACATCACGATCATCACCATCACCACGATCACGACCACCATGAGCATCATGATCACCACCACCATCACGATCACCATCATCATGAGCATCATGACCATCATCACGGTCACCACCATCATCATCATGGACATCATGACCATCATCACCACGGACATCATCACTGACGAATAATTTTCAAAACATTGTAAATTGCTGACACTTCATAATCAACGAAGTTTTTCAAATTCAAATAAAAAGTTTTTAGAGTAATCACAGTTTCAGATTTATAACAGATCTTTGGTTTATATAGTAAAGAAGACAGGCCATTTAACCTCGTTACATTACGGACCAACTTTGAAAGAAACTGTCTATTCGTAAAAAATTTAAACTTTTTTAGTGTTTCATACAGAAATATGAAACTGACATTATTCATAACATTCAAATTCGAACTCGCTTAACGACTGCTGCTTAGGGAATTTGCAAGCATCAGAGCGATGTAAACAGTATTCGTAAACTACATCCAAAAATAGAGCAACAAAATTGGATGTTCTTTATTATTATTTATACCGGCCCGTTTAAAATTCCGAATGGAAGTTTTTATAGTATTTAGAAATAATTCTAAATATTTATATTTATGTTTAGAATTAAAACTAAATATTTCTTATTATTCAAATACTTTTGTGAAAGTAAACATTTTATTTAAATAATTTTACGGTTTGTTCTTCATTTTCTTATATTCGCCTATTTCTCATACCTATATCAAAAACAAACAATAAACCGCCACTACGCCACTACCACAAACTCAACACAAGAGCAACCACAACGCATCTATACATACACACAGTACTAGATAATATGAAATACACATATGCACTCATAAAAAAAAGTTCTGACTTATTATTACCTACGAAGAATACTCAGAGTAAGACATTTCATTTTCAAAAGTAAATAATTTCATGTTTTATTTGATTTATTTGGAACGGAATTATTTAACTAAATTTAATTAATTCCTTATATAACGTCTTTTAGAGCGCGGTGTTGTGGTAGTCGTTGGCGAGTGGTTAATTCGGTGGTC
Organism: Dysdera silvatica; assembly: GCA_006491805.2. Classification (NCBI taxonomy): domain Eukaryota; kingdom Metazoa; phylum Arthropoda; class Arachnida; order Araneae; family Dysderidae; genus Dysdera; species Dysdera silvatica. The sequence goes on along the minus strand of QLNU02015360.1, from coordinate 87,401,171 downwards.
TTGAAATCTATTGGGCTCTGCCCGCACATGTTCTAATCTTAATATAATAATTTGTTACCTACACCGGTTCGAATCCTACCGACTGCGTTAAATCTTATGCACACGTTAATTATAACCCGTTATCCTGCGGGGCATTGACTGTTGCCCATAGTTGATAACTCGTTTATGAACGGGTCAAAAATCAAGGGACAAAAACGAACGTAAAGTAGGGATCTGCATTTTTGTGAACGGTCGTTTTGGTTTTCAGCAATGTTAATTTTCTTTTGTACATTTTTAAAATAGCGTGGTTCTCAAAGAAATAAATAAATCCTTTTTATTTCAACGTCTTTTCAATTAAAAGAACGCTTAAACCTTATCAACTATGGATAATTTAAATTTGTAAATATTGACATTATAATTGAAGTTTCACAGTACTACTACATCATATGAAATATACATATGCATTGATAAAAAAGTTTTTACTTATTATTACCTACGATAAATACTTAAAGTAAAATATTTTATTTTTAAAAATAAATATTTTAAAGTTCTATTCGATTTATTTTTGAACGGAAATATTTAATTAAATTTGTTTAATTTCTCATATAATAATGAAAAATACTTGTGAAGAATAATACGAATAATACGTTTCTTTTAACTCCGCTTTATATTTCTAACGGACAAAATTCTGCACCGTCATTTTTCATTAAAATGTATAGATGTGTTTTAAAATCAAAAAAATTCTTTTCTTTTTTTTTTTTAAAGTAGATAGAGACCCAAACCTCTAAGAGAAGGTCGATGTTCTCAAATGTACTGTAGAAATCTATTTTGAATAATTTTTTAATATCAAAGAATAACCACCATTGTAATATCAAATTTCATAGAAAACAAGAAGTTTAATATAAAATTATATAATAATTTATTTTGTGAAAATTACTTTCCAGCCGGGGTTAAGGGTATGATTACGTTTTGAAGGGGTTAACTTCCCGTGGGTCTAGCCGGACTAGGACTCTATGAGTTAAAAAAAAAATTGATTAAAAGGAAAAAACAGTGAACGTACTTCACAGACAGCTGGACTCGAACCTGCACGAGCAAGTTGTCAGTTTAAACCACTTTCTCAACAGCTTACGCATCCAGAACCATCTTTCTGAACATGACCATGCCCTTCTCATTCACTTTATCAAGAAATCTCTAGCATTGCACCGTCCGGTAATAGCATTTGGAACAATAGATCATGGGATCGATCCCCGCGCACGCAAATGGCAATTTTTAATTTTTTTTTCCAATTTCATCGATTTGCTAAGCCGTGGATCGCTTCAAGTAGATCGTATTTCTCTGAACGTCCCATACACATTTTTTTAAATTGTTATGAAGAATAATTAATTTTTAATGCGTTTTTGCATTTAAGGAATTCACAATGTAAACATTTATTCCCCTTAATAACTTAAAGAAACGTGGTTTTTATCGTCTGTCAACTTTATAATATAAAACCTGTTTTTATACAGCAAGTGTATACTTCATTTGCATTTTAAACGCAAGGAAAACTATCCTAAACTTAAGAAAAATGGTCTTCCTTAATAATGTCTCCATTCAGTTTCTCCCTCCTAAGAAATTTCACCTTAAACCTGTATCTTTTTTTGCAATTTTCGTAAATTAAAGCCCATTTGTCTACAGCCTATGCACCTGTGTCGTTTATAAAGTAAAAAGTATACAATTATTAACAGCGAATAAAGAAAAAACAAATTTAGAACTAACGTTTGCAATTCATAAACAAATTCTACATTATATAAATACACCTTTTATAGAAGAGCATTATGTAGGTGTGTTCATTGACGTTATATAATTTGTTTTAAAGCAATTATTCAATGACTATGTAATAAACTTTAAAAATACTTAATATTACAATATACTGGGCTATTGAAATTATTTCTACACAAAGATCAGAAAAAGTAGTTGTTCAAGCCCCAACATTGTTTGCTCGACTGATATTCCTAAATCCTAAACTTAGAGGGCCAAAGTGTAATTTTTACCCATGATATCATAAAAATTTGATGTTTATATTTTTGAGCTAATTCTATAGTTTAAACTTCAATTATAATAACAATATTTACAAACTTAAATTATCCATAGTTGAAAATGTTCACACTTTCTTTTAATTGAAAAAGCGTAGAAAATAAAATGGATGTATTATTTTTTTGAGAACCACGCTACTTCGAAAGTGTGCAAAACTAAATCAGCATTGATGATGGAGACCCACTGTTCACAAAACTGGATATCTCTACTTAACGTCAATTTTTCTGGATTAATTTTTGTCTCGTTCATAAACGGGTAAAAAACAAAACCGAGTTATCAACTACGCAAAACTCTCAATGCATAGCAGGTTAACTGTAGTGAACGCGGGTTATAATTAATATACGCATAAAACTACCTTTGTCGGAAGGATTCAAACCAGCGTGGGTAGAACCTAAGGGATTTCTAGTCCATCGCATTAACCACTCGACCACGACTTCACCAGATACAGCCACTCGAAAAGTTTATATGATAAATTATATTAATTTGAAAACTCCATTGAATAAATTTTATTACTTTTTAAAATTGAAAAAAAAAATTATTTTAAACAAGCCCCCTCCCATATCAATAAATTGAGATAATTTTAGAAGGAACCCAATCTGATCTGCAATTACATACTCGCTTTACCATAAATTGTTTATCCTCAACAAAGATATAAAGTCATCCAGTGTTAGAGAACTCATTCTAAACAAAGCCGAAAATCGCCAATCGGTGTTATTTCGATCTTAAAATCATTCGTAGACAAAATGGCTCTTGTTAATTAAACCGCTCAGTTTCGAGTCATCATTAGTATACCAATAAACGTCTACGTTAGTCAGATTAATATAAGTAGTGTCATGTACAGGAGGCCAAAACCTGAGCGAGAAAACGTAATCGGCAGGATTCGAACCTGCGCGGGGAGACCCCAATGGATTTCTAGTCCATCGCCTTAACCACTCGGCCACGATTACCACAACGTCAACCTCCAAAAGACGGTATATAAGGAATTAAATACATTTAATATAATAATTCCGTTTAAAATAGATCAAATAAAACTTGAAAATATTTATTTTTAAAAATTAAATCCTCGTAGGTAATAATAAGTAAAAAAATATTTTTTATCACTGCATATACTGTATATATTTCCTATGATGTAGTTCTGGGTGTGTGAATGCGTGCGTGTCAGCTGCGTCTTATGTTGGGTTTGTGGTGGTGGCATGTTGGCGGTGTATTGTGTGTTTTTAGTATAAGAATAGGAAATAGGCAAATATAAGAAAATGAAGAACAAACTATAAAAATTATTTAAGTAAAATGTTTATTTTCACAAAAGTATTTGAATAATAAAAAAATATTTAGTTTCAATTCTAAACATAAAATAAATATTTAGAATTATTACTAAATACTATAAAAACGTTCATTCAGACTTTGAATGGGCTGGTATGAATAATGATAAAGAATGTCCTATTTTGTTCCTTTATTTTTAGATGTAGTTTATGCTTATTGATACAGGTAACCTCGCTTTTACGCTTGCAAATTCCCTGAGCCCCAGTGTTTAAGCGAGCTCTCATTTGAATGTTATGAATAGGGTTTCTGTTTTATATCTCTCTATGAAAGACTAAAAAAGTTTATTTTTTTTATGAACAGACAGCTTTTTACGAATTATCCATTGATACGTGATGTAATTAGGTTAAATGGTCTCTCTTGTTTCCTATATAAGCCGAAAGATTTCTTCCCGAATTCAGAATTGCAAACGAGCTTGCTTGATTCAGGTTTTAGAAAACAATTTCTGGATTACTGTTTTAGCGGAGCACTTTCGTAGTCATCCAAGAAAATGGTAAATATATGTTTTATCTTGCCTGATTTGGATTATTACATCTTTAAAGTTTAGTAAAGTTTGAGATATGGATTTAAAATTCCTATTATCTGTTTAAAGTATATTTCTATAGCTATTGATTCACGCTACTATTTATAAATTTTGCCATAAAACGATTTTTACACGTATCGTAATCATAGTTTACAGAAACTAGGAAT
>QLNU02015360.1:87381678-87397012 GCA_006491805.2 Dysdera silvatica | reverse complement strand
CTTTAGTTACGAAGGCAATATATGAACAAAGAATTTGATTTAAAAATTTTAATTTATTAATATAAAAATAACTCAAATAAAAGTTAAATTTTTTTTTAACTGAGATCTCTTATATTTTCCTCATTTCATTTTTAACCTATTTCTAAAGTACTTGTAATTCAAGATTCAAATATTAATTTTCCCCAAAAAATTAAAGGAAATGGCTCTCTCGTCTGTCAACATTAAAAAATAAAAACTTCTTTTCACACCATGTGAATATTTATCTTGAATTTTAGACTCAAGGAAAGCTATCCTAAATTAAGGAAAGGGGCATTTCCTAATAAAGTTTCAAATTCATTTTCCCATCTAAGAAAGTCCACTTCAAACTTATATCTTTTATGTCCTGCTTTAAAACCCATTTAAAAAACAGCCTGCGCACATAAAGCAGTCAGTTTAAAGGTACTAATGCGTTCCTCACTCACCTTTCTAAGAAAGCTCTAGCATTGCACCAACCTATAACAACATTCGTAACACAATCTCGGGTTCAATTCCCTTTGAACGCAAAAGCAATTTTATCATTTTTTTTCCAAATTCATCCGCATTTAAAGCCGCAAACAACATCAAGTAGACCGTATTTTCATGAACACGGTTCATATTATTTTAATTTTTTTTTCAAAAACACATCGTTTTTTAATGTATTTTTAAGAGTACAAGAAATTCGTGATTTAACACTAATTACTCCCTAATAACTTAAAAAAAGATAATGTCTTTCGACTGTCAACGTTAAGAAATGAAGCATTTCTTATACACTGATATTTCAGTTGAAATTTAAACACAAGGAAATCTATCCTAAATTTAAGAAAAATTGGATTTTTTAATAACGTCTCTAATCCGTTTTTCTCTCCAAAGAAATTTTGCATGAAACCTGTAATTTCTACGTCGCTTCCTTAAATGAAAGCCCGTTTTTCTACAGCCTGTGCAATCAAAGAAATCCCTCTTAGGACATGAGCGCATGTCCCCTTTATCTATTTAAAAATATTATGTTGCATTGTGCTGACCTTCAAACCCATTCGGACAACTGGGTACCGTGTTCAATTCCACGTGGCCACAAAAGTCGCTTTTTTTTTTTCAAAATTTATCTTTTTTTTGAAATCGCAAATTACATACGGTAGACCGTATTTTTCTGTACGTGATTTATATTTTTCATATTTCTAAAAATAATATGTCATTTTTAAATCCATTTTTAAGGGTGGTTGAAATTCATGATTTTAATACTAAATCTCCCCCGGTAACTTAAAGGAAAACGGTTCTCTGTCAACGTTAAAAAATAAGGATTTATTTTTATATCATGTAAATATTTCATTCAAATTTTAATTAGAAGGAAAGCTCTTCTAAAGTTGAGGAAAATTACATTCGTTACTAACGTTTCAAATAAAATTTTCTCCTTCCTAAGACACTCCGCTTAAATCCTGTATCATATGTGTTACTTTTGTAAGCTAAATCCTGTTTTTTGCAGCCTACGCAAGCCTAAGCTATCTCTCTGAAGGCATTAGTGCATTTCTCATTCATTTTTTAAGAAATCTCTAGCATTGCACCGATCCACAACACCATCGGGTTCCGCGTTCGAATCGCAAAAACTACTTTTTATTTTTTTCCGATTTCCTTTGTTTCCGAAACCGTAAACCACATCAAGTAGATCGTGTTTTTCTGAACGTGGTGGATATTTTTTCTTAATTTTAAGAAGAATATTTCGTTTTTAAATAGATTTTTAAAAATACCTGAAATTCGCCATTAAAATACTAATTCTCCCCTAATAATTTAAAGGAAAAAGTTCTCTATCATCTGTGGACTTTAAAAAATAAAACATTTTTATACACCATGCGAATATGTAACTCGAATTTCGAACAAAATGAAAGCTATCCTAAAACTACGAAACTTTTCTTTTGTTAACGATGTTTAAAAGAGTTTTTCCCGTTAAGAAGTTCTTTTTAAACCTGCGTCTCTTTTGTGCCACTTTCATAAATTAATGCATATTTTTTCTATAGCATACCAGGCACGTAGCTAGAAAATTGTTTCGTGGGCTAAGAAATCTACAGGGGTGTTTAAAATTTGTTAAAGTTTGGGTGTGTTTTATTAATATATTTAATATTGCTAAATATATAAGCAGACCAATATATTTACTACTAAAGAATAAAATTCTTTATGTGAATTTTTACTGAAAAATCATAGATTTATACAAAATTTTAAAATTCTTTCTTAGCCTTTTTGTAGAGTAGATAGAGACTCAAACCTCTAATAAGGGAAGGGCCCGAGCTGGACGACGCCAATTTTAATGGGAGTGGTCTCATTTGAAAGCTCTCAAAAAATTGTTAGACACGTATTGGAGCGTTTTTCATAGTGGGCCTTAATATAGATGTCAGGGGCCAAAGAAGGGCAAAATTAGAGGCATTTTCGAAGATTTCAAACGGCTTTATCTCGGTTAAAATTTAGAGCTAAAAATTAAGTTTCGACGCATTATATATATCTTTCAAATATATCGAATACTTGTTTCAGACTTTTGGATAAAACATTATTAAATGTGATTTTGTAATTTTGTCCAGCTGCGTAGTCTAGCTTGGGCCCTTTCCTTGTAAGAGAAAGTCGATGTGCATAAATCTATTATAGGAACCTACTTTGATTAAATTTTAATATCAAAGAACAACTTCTATTATAATGTCAAAATTCGTACAAAACAAAAAGTTCGATGATCGTATAAAGTTCTACAATATTTTATTTTGAAAAGAAATTATTCTCAAGGGGAGTTTAGGATACGTTTTTAAGGAATTCCCAGGGGTCTAGTCTGGCTGCGGCTCTTCATGTTAACAAATAAATATTTGATTAAAAAAATTCAACGAAAACGCTTCGTAGTCGGCAGGATTCGAACCTGCGCGGGAAGAACCCAATGGATTTCTAGTCCATCGCCTTAACCGCTCGGCCACGACTACCACGAGAAAGGCTTCTGGAAGGCAAAACATAAAGAAAGAAATCGATTCAAAATTTTTAATTAATTAATACTAAAAGTAAATGAAATAAAAGTGACAAATATTTTTTCAATTAAATTTTTAATTTTTTTAAAATTTCATTTTAACCAGTTTTTAAAAGTACCTGATATTCACGATTTAAATACTAATTCTTCCCTAACAACTTAAAGGAAATAACTCTCTCGTTTGCCAACGTTAAAAAATAAATTTCGTTTTCATACCATGTTAATATTTATCTTAAATTTGAAACACAAGGAAAGCTGTTATAAAATTCAGCAAAAGGGCTCTTATTAATAACGTTTCAAATCCATTTTCCCATTCCAGAAATTCCATCTCAAACCTATGTCTTTTATGTCACTTCTCTAAGTTTAATTGAATTTTTCTACAGCCTACGCACCCAAAGCAATCTCTTTGAAGGCAATAATGTATTTCTCATTTACCTTTTTAAAAAAACCCTAGCATTGCTCCGATCTTTAACAACATTCGGAACACCAGGTCTCGGGTTTGAATCCCTGAGTGCGCAAAAGCAACTTTTTTTTTTTTTTTCAAAATTGATCTGCATTCGAAACCGCAAACAATATCAAGTAGAGCGTGTTTTCCTGAACGCGGTTCTTTTTTTTTAATTTTTACAAAAGAACACTTCATTTTTAAGGGTACAATACAGAGGGTGTTTACACATATTTATAACGACTTTGATTTTAAATTAAAAAAAAGTAATAGCGACCCGAAAAAAAATCTGGCATCACTCTATTACCTGAAAAGTGAAAAATTGTTTGTTTGTAAAAGGGCGTACGAAAGGAAACTGTGGCTTGAAGGTTATATATTTACCCTTTCCGAAGAGAAATATTCATATTCTAATTAAATTAATTTAATTAAATCTAATTAAAGTCATAATAAAAAAAGATGCAAGAAGCATGGTTTTCAAGTTTCAAAGCATAAAATAAGCGATATTATTAATGTAAAATGAAAAAAGTCGCCAGGTTTTAATGTCAAGAGGAAAAACAAACCAAAAGAAATATCCCAAAATGGTTCATATTTCTTCTAACATTTCTAAAGTGCAGTCTACGGTTTTACTAGAAAATCCAAAACCTCAAAGAACTATTGAAAAAGTTCTGCATCAGCTTCAACTATAAATAAATAAATTAATAAAGATTTGAATTTAATTAAAGCAAAAAAAGTGCAGTTTATCGTCTGCTACCTCGGCATGTTGCTGAGTGGAAGACTAGATGCAGATTCTTATATGAAAGTCATTTATCAGGAAATAGATGCAAAAAAATGTTACAATTGACAAAGCATGGATTTATTTAAATGACTGTAATTAAAAAAGATCGATTTATTACCGAAAAAGAGGCCCGACAGACTCAAAAGTTTGGTTCAAAGAGAACAAAGGAATTTTCAGTAAAGGATTTGTGTTTATCGCTGGCATTTCTTGTAACGGAAAATAAAAAATAAGAAAAGTTGAAAAAATCCAAAACTCAACTCTATATATTATCAAAATAATGTTCTGACTCCTATTTTTAAAGGAGATATTCCAAAATTGTATTCTACTTACTTTCAAATTGTGGAACTCCATCAGGACAAAGCGAGCAGCCACACCTCCAAAAGTACAACCATATTTCTAGAAAAATGAGACAAGAAACTGGAATCAAGTCAAGATCAGCTAACAACATTCCTATCAAGTCTACAGATATAGCATTGATGGATTATGGTGCATTTGGACTTTTTAAACAAGCTCTTTCAAAACGCCGATCCAGTACCTTGGATGGACTGTGGAAAGATGTGGAGGAGGAATTGGAGAAAATCCCGTTTGTGACTTTACGAAAAGTCCTATTATCGTAGAAATCTAGATGTAATATGATAATTCAAAAACAGGGCTATCAGTCAGAATACATGAGAAAATATTTTTTTTATTGTATGTATTTTATTTATGATGTCAATTTCGTTATAAATATGTGTAATCAGCCTCTGTAAATTCACGATTTAACACTAATTATCCCCTAATAACTTAAAGAAAAATGATTTCTTTCAACTGTCAATGTCAAAAAATAAAGCATTTCTTAAGAAAGCCCAATTTCTTTATGGGCTTTCTTAATAACCTTTCTTATCCATGTTTCCCTTCTAACAAATTTCGCTTCAAACCTGTATTTGCTTTGTCACTTTCTTAAATTAAAGCCCATTCTTCCACAGCCTATGCAGTCAAAACAATATCTCTTAACTCATTAATGGCCAAACATAGAAATTTACGGTGAAATTATGTAAAAATTCATGTGTTTTTATTTATGACAATAGCAATAAGGTTTCATTGAAAAAAAAAATCTAGTGTATGTGGGTGGGGGCACGGCAAAATATTGCGTTAACGCAACGTTGGCGGTTAACGATGTTAGTTCATACATAAGTACAAAATTAAGGATTTCTATAATACGCAATTCATTTTTAACATGAGAAAAATTTTGTATGATATTTAAAATGCTTTTACAGATATTCCCATAATTATCTGAATAATTATCTAATAAAAATCCAATTAATAAAATTTTAATTATCTAATAAAATTATATATATTTACGTAATAGAATTCTAATTATTTAATAAAATTTCAAATGAACTACGTACTAATAAAAATTGCAATTCAGGAATGAAAATTTCGTATATCCCAATTAGCTAATGAAAATTTCGTATATCCCAATTAGCTAATGAAAATCTTAAGTAACTAAGAAAGTCCTAATTAGCTAATGTAATTCTTAATTGACTAATAAAAGTCTAATAAACAATCAAAAATCGACTCAGGTAGTCGCAAGGTGTACCTTTGGGCGTAAAACTATCTAAGCGAAACCACAGCATGTGCCCCCAAAATCAAGGGGAGTCTTTTTTTTTACGACAAGGAAAGGATACTAACGAGCTATAATTAATTACAGCGGGGTGAAAGGTTGGGGCATGAGTGTAGCCAAGGGAGTAGGCAAGGCGCTTGCCCCCTAGAAATAAAAGTTGAAGTACATTTGGGTATATTTTAGTATTTTTGATAATATATTTCGGGTTAGCAATTGTTTGGTCCGCGAGATGGAAGACCGACTACGTCCATTGGGGAGGAGGGAGGGGGTTCAGGAACACCCCTATTTCATTTTCTCTCTCTCTCTCTCTCTATATATATATATATATATCATCATCTGTCGACATCTGAAAGATTACGTTTAAAAAAAAGTATGTTGATATTCGTCAATTAGTAATTACTATACTTTTTCAAAAAATGGGTCTTTGAAAGTCCCTCAAAACACTTAAAAATAAAGAATTATAAAGCAGGAAATTTTACTCTCTTCCATTTGCAAAAAATTAACTTTAGTAAGGTCAAATCTTTCTGAATATGATATGCCAAAATTTTAGGGGAAAAAAAATTAATTAGGAAATAGAAAAAAATTCCCGAAAATAATGTTGCATTAACGCAAAGTTGGCCGAAAATGGGTTAAGACAAAGACGCATATCCTTTTCATATGTTTAATAAATATGTAGCATTGCAACGACCTTCAAACCTGGACAACTAGGTCTCGGGTTCGAGTCTCCGTGGCTGCAAAAGCTACTTTCATTTTTTTTCCAACTTCATACGTTTTTCAAACCGTGAGTTGCATAAAGCAGACCGTATTTTTCTGAATGTGATACATATTTTTTCACATTTTCAAGAAGAAAATTTTTTTTAAACCCACTTTTAAGGGTACATGAAACTCACGACTTAAATACCAATTTTGCCTTAGCAACTTAAAAGAAAAAGATCTCCATCTTTCGACGGTTAAAAGTGCATTTTTTTTACACCATGCGAATATTTCGTTTGAATTTTAATTAGAAGGAAAACTATTCTGAAATTAAGAAAAAAAGCATTTCTTGAAAAATTTCAAATCCAGTTTTCCCCTCTTAAGAAATTTCACTTTAAACCTGTATATTTTATGCCACTTTTGTAAGTTTAAGCCTATTTTTCTGCAGTCTACGCACCCAAAACAATCTCTCTGAAGGCAATAGTGCATTTCTCATTCACCTTTTTAAGAAATCTCTAGCGTTGTACTGACCTTCAACATCCTTCGGAACACTAGGTCCCGGGTTCGAGTTCGTGTGTACGCAAAAGCAATTATTTATTTTTTCCATCTTATCCGTTCTTCAAGCCGTGGATGGCATCAAGTAGAGCGTATTTTCCTGAACGGATTCATAGTTTTAAAAATTTTTAAGCATAATAATTCATGTTTAATGCATTTTTAAGGGTGCAAGGAATTCTTGATTTAAACACTTATTCCCTCGTAATAACTTAAAGAAAAATGCTTCTTTTCGTCTGTCAACATTGAAAAATAAAGCATATTTTTTACAGCATGTGTGCATTTCAGTTGTATTTTATGCGCAAGGAAAACTAACCTTAAATTCAGAAAAATGGGCTTTCTTAAAGTCTCTAATCACTTTTAATCACCTAAGAAATTTCACCTCAAACATGTACCTGCTTTGTCACTTTCATAAATTAAAGCTCGTTTTTCTGCAGTCTATGCAACCAAATCACTTCGTTTTAGGACAAGAGCACATATCTTTTTCATCTGCTTAAAAATATGTTGTACTGGAGCAACCCTCAAACCCAATTAGAGACCTAGATCCCGGGTTCGATTCCGCATGGCCGTAAAAGTAACTTTTTTCCAATTTCATCTGTTTTTCAAACCGTAAATTGCACAAAGTAGATCATATTTTCCTGGACGTGACGCATATTTTTTCATATTTTTTTTAAAAAACGGTTTCATTTTTTAATCTACTTTTAAGATAGTGGTTGAAATTCATAATGTGGATACTAATTCCCCCTTGATAATTTAAAGGAAAAACTCTCTCCAGTTTGTCAACTTTAAAAAATAAAGCATTTTTTACACCATCCAAATATTTCTTTCGAATTTTAATTAGAATAGAAGCTATTCTAAAGATGAGAAAAAAAGCCATTCCTTAGTACCGTTTCAAATAAATTTTTCTTTCTTCTAAGGCACTCCGCTTCGATCTTGTATCTTTTATGTGCCTTTCGTAAGCTAAAGCCTATTTTTCTACAGCCTGCGTAACTAAAACGATCTCTCTGAAAGGAATAGTGCATTTCAAACTCATCTTTTTAAGAAATCTCTTACAGTGCACCGATCATTAACATCACTTAATTCTCCTGCTCGGATCACAAAAGTCACATTTTCCCCCACAATTCTTCCGTTTTCGAAGCTGTAAACCACATCAAGAAGATAGTATTTTTTTGAGTGCGGTGCATAGTTTTTTTAATTTTAAGAAGAATATTTTGTTTTTAAATCTATTTTTAAGGATACTTGAAATTCACGATTAAAAATATAAAAGAGGGTGTTTACATAATTTTAGAAAGATTTCGGAGCCATTTTGTTTAATGTTTAAAATGCGAAGAATATTGTTTTAAATATTCTATCTGATAACCTTGTTTCTGAGCTGTAAGTGTGCATCGTACTTTCAACGATAGAAGGGTTTTTTGCAACATTTCCAGAGGTACTGCTTGCCATCCCTGTTCCACAACTTTCCATAAGTCCATCGATGGTAGTGGGTTTGCGCTTAGAGAGAGCTCTTTTCAGCGGACCAAAGGCACAATAGTTCATAGAAGAAACATCAGGGTACTTTGCAGGAATATGATGAAACGGAATACATGCAATAGCTGTATTAATTTTCATTTTTTCAAGGAATGCAGTGGTAGTTTTCGAGGTATGACTGCTGGCTTTGTCTTGATGCAGTTTTACACACTGAAAATTGTTGGAATAAAAAAAATGGAATTTCTTCTGTAAATATCGGATGTAAAACATTCTCCTGATAATATGATGAGTTGATTTTTGACGTTTTTTTACCTTTTTTAACCCTTTGACTGGCCGAAGCGTATATATACGCTTTTCCAAAGTGCTCGAAGAACGGCCGAAGCGTATATATACGCGTCTAGCGGAATGCTCGAAAACTGGCCGAAGCGTATATATACGCCCAAGGGGTAGGCTCTTGATACTGGCCGAGACGTATATATACGCTTTGCTTTCCCCCTCCTGCTGCACAATGGAATCTCTATGTGGCCGCTGCCTGCGGTTTGGACTCCACATGACGCCTTTAGTCCAAACGTCCACCAACTCAAGTCGGATTCAGAAACTTTTCACGTGAGGCGATTTGTTTCTGATTCCTATTTTTCCCTAAGTGTCCGGTACTCCTTCATTTTGTTTTCCATGATATAATGGCACATAGGCCGGGCTCAAGGGGAGGGCGATCACCCCATCGCCCCGACTCCACCCTGGATCCGCCATAAACTATAAAACGGGGTTGGGGCTAATTGTATGGGGTAGTCAAATGTAAAATTAAATTCGAAATTCTCAAGTTTTGTAGTGAAAATAAATGATTAGAGGTTTATCAGAAGCTACTGGCGTACGCAGGGGGGGTGTTGATGGGGCTTGTAACCCACCCCATTGCAAGGAAAATTTGTATATTTAACATAGGAATATGTGAGTTGTAGCTCTGTAACCTCCCCCCATTGATTGAGCCTATAACCCCCACTTACGAACTTTCTGCGTAAGCTTATGTCAGAAGCATATATTATTCTGGTGAACAAAAGTATATTCATAAAATTATTTTTAAATATTTGTAGTGTATTATTGATTTACACCAAAACTATCGAGAAATAAAAAAGTAGATGCTGAACGAAATATCATATATAACGAAAATGTAAAACAAATTATAAAAAAGATTTCTTTTAATTTTAAGAATAAAAACAATGACTCTTATTATCGTGAAATTTAAGGTTTATTTATTTTTTACTGAGTTACAGAATAAACATAGTTTTACCGAATACAGTTTATCTTATCATAATGTTCTATAATAAAATTTAACTTCGTATTCAAATCCACTTAGTTAAAAAAAAACTAACGTTTACCCATTTGCATAATATAAATCTTTTCTGGAAAGAGTATGTGTTATTTAGTAGTTGCCCTATCATGACACTACTTTTGTTTTCACCTTGAAATTCCTTTCATTCAGGCAAATCCCCTCCACCTGGAAATGTGGTCAGCCACACAAGGACGTAGCCGGGATTTAATTTCGGGGAGAATTCAAATTTTTTTACAAAAGAACGAATAAACGTATGTTACTTTTATCGTAAAGATATATAAATAGATCACTTGGCGTAGGAGGGGCTCAGGGTGCTCAAGCTCCCCCTCCCCCATTATATATCAAAACGTATTTTCTGTAAGACTGCATCACATGAAGTCACTTGAGGGCCCTATGAGCTTTGAATTTCTATGTTACTGAAATAGATTACTCACAAATAAATGAGAAAATACCAATTTTGCCTACAGACATCGCTGTAAATTCTTGATTGTAGTTTTGTCATCAAAATTTGATTTTTCAAAAAGCCCCCATTTAAAAAAAAATAGTTTGTAATATTTCATAACTTTTATGAATTTCATTTACACAAAAAAAAAAACTCATCGCTTCAAAATCGATCAGTAACTCCCATGCAATTTTATCGTAGAAATCTAGTGAAATTGCATATATTTTTCATTCAATAAGCATCTGATATTATTAGCAAATTTAAAAGGAATGTGTGAAAAATAAAAAGCGAATAAGGATGCGCTAGTTAGAAATTTAGAATATTTCAATTAGGCAAAAAGTTCAAATAATTCAGTTATGATACGAATTACTCATCAAGGTAGTCGCATACGGAAAAACATTATCTTAGTCGTTGTTTTATTTATTGTCAACTCTTTATAAAGAACAAAACTATTCGTACCAAGAAATCCTAATGAAAAGGATTTTAAAAGTAGCAAAAACTTGTTTAGAATAAATAGTGCAATTCCCACTTTACCTATTTTTATATCTTAGTGATTGTTCTTGTGTTATAATAGTTTCTCAACACAAAACAAATTAAGTGAACATGGCTTTCTACAGGCCACTAAAACTCTACACTCCCAAAAGCTTGCAGACTCTTATAATAGTCACACATACGAAATTCGTACAAAAGAATATTTGTCAATCCTTTTTGTTGTTTTGGTAAGAGTCAGCAATGCTGTAATTTAACGTTCAGATTTCCTGTGTTCAGACCTGTGTGTCTGTTTGAAACCTAATTGTGCGATGTTTTTTAAAATCAATATGAAAAGCTAGATAACGTTTAAGAAAAAGTATATTAAGAATGTGTCCAAATTTTGTTTTATTCCGATAGAAACTTCGCAATTTACAAAAATTGTGTTTTTTTGATGTAACATTAATAATAGAATCCTGATTTAACGACTGGTAATCACACGTTCCGTTTTTTAAATTGATTTATGTATCAGAATTTTAATTTTGACTTTTACATGTAAAGTGAGAAATATAATTTCTATTGTACTTAATGCATAAAATTATTTTATATCAAAACCAATAAATTGCGAATATGAAAGATAAGAGTGATGAATGTTCGGAAGGAAAGCCATAGAAACTATTCTAAAATCTGATAAAAATTTGCGAGCTCATTTGCTGATGAAAATTATTTTAAAATAATCATAATATTAACCGTATATTTTGATAAAATGTACATTAATATTTTTACCTAGTAATTTAATGCTAGACTATTATGCTTCGCAATAGATTATTCAGCAAGATATTAGCCATCAATAAATCGATTATTTGTTTCTTCTAAAGTAATACAAAAATGTTAGAATCCAAAAATTTGCCCTTTTTTTTTTTAGAGTCGGTCGGGTTATGATAAAAAAACACGCTTTTTTTGCATGAGGTAAAAAAATCAATGCTAAAAAGCAATTCTACTTTTAAAGAATTTAAATTATAGTTTAATAACAATTCTGCCTTTTTCTTTTATTTTACAGCTCAAGGACTACAATGGTCACGGTGCGCCCAGACTTGCTGTTTTCCGAGGAATCTGAACCTCTTAAGGCATAGGGAATCAAACCCCTGGACTACAGTGAGCAGTGCGATTTTTATGAGATATCGGAGTAAGCGTTCTTTGCACCGTTGGGAGTCGAACCCGAGTTAACGGCGCACTAGGCGAACGCGTTACCACCGCAAGGCAAATTATAATTCTCTCGATTCAACGGGCACCTTTCGACATTATGGAATCTATGCCTTGCTTTTTGACACTTTGGTTTGTACAACATTTTCCTAACAACAAGCAATGGTAAAAAATTATTTTCCAGACTATTTTATAAAACGTTAAATTCTTACAGCGCGGTCGTGGATCTAGTATGAGAAACATCATGTCCAACTGAAGTAGTTTTTATTTTTGTCAGATGAGAGGGAAAATATTAGTTGTTCAATTGCTAGATCCACACCATTGTGTATCTCCAAGCCCTTTATTTCCTCTGGAACCAAATCCAGATCTATGACTCCTTCAACCCCAAAAAGCCTCAAGCTGGAAGGGATAGGCCCAAGGTATTATATTCCAAACCTATTGACTACTGCTAGACAAAGATGAGGTATCTATTACCATTCTAGACATAGAGCCTGTTAATCAGCAACTAGGGGATATTATGCGTTTTATTTACATGGAAATTAAGAAAACTGAGGCAGCACATATCTTATAGACAGGATGGTTTCTTAATTTTTGAAACCTAATTGTGCGATGTTTTTTAAAATCAATATGAAAAGTTAGATAACGTTTAAGAAACAGTATATTAAGAATGTGTCCAAATTTTGTTTTATTCTGATAGAAACTTCGCAAGTTACAAAAAATTGTGTTTTTTTTTTATATAACATTAATAATAAAATCCTGATTTAACGACTGCTAATCACACGTACGCATATATGTGCATACAAACAACAGTGACAGATTAAGGTTTTCAAGTGCTCCAGGCTAAAAGTACGTGGTTCGACTAATGGCGGAATTTGCGGGAAAATTTAAAAAAAAATTACTTATATATATATGTGTGTGTGTGTGTGTATGAAATAAATGGGTTAATGGAAGAATGGATAGTGGAATTGAAATAAATTTATTTTTAAAAAATTCTTTATTTTTTTTTTAAAGAAAGCTATATGCGTCAACGCATAATGCGCATCAGCTGCAAGTGAATGCATTGACGAGAGATACATAAGGTACATATGGATATATTGTATTATCGATATGTTAAAAAAATATTTAGGGAAGAATAATAACGAAATCAGGCAAATATAGCGAATTAGGAGTGGAGTATAAATTAAAAACATATATAGCAAAGATATGAAAAATAATGGAAATGGTATATTATATATGTATATTACACACACACACACACACACACACACACACACACACACACACACACACACATATATATATACATACATGCATGCATAATTTTGGCATTTTTAATTAAATTCCAAGCATCCAAAAGCGCTATCTGATATTTTACATTTTCAGCAATATGACCGGCCCTTTCTGGGGCTCTTGGTTACTTTTTCTATACAAAAATCCGGGACTGCATACAAGTTTGTCTATATGTGCCTGTAAATTAATTAAAATATTGCTGAAAATTATCATACATGTATAATTGCGAAAAGCAATTTGTTAAAAAAATGGATTTTATGATTGTGTGGATTTTAGCTATAACTTAACGAAACAATACAGAGCTTCACCAGGAGATTCCATAACAAACAGTTATTTTGACACTGGCGTAAGGTTTAAAAACACGACGTTTCGGGAGCCAACTGCTCCCTTTGTCAAGTGAAGGCAGAATGAAGAGTTCGTGAAAGTCCTAAGCTTATATACCCGCATGTTGGGAATCCCCATCTGACGCCATTTGGTGCGGAGCATTTCCAGCTGGGGAAACCCCAATCGGGGAAACCCTCGCCGGGAAAGCCCCCGCACCCGACGATGTCAGATGAACACCCCCAACTCGAGGTTTTGCAAAAATCCTGTAAGGTTCTGGTAGAGGTTTTGCGATGTTTATTGCACGACTCCTCAAACCGTAGGTTTCCCATGATTCCAGAAAAAGTCTACTCCCCAGATTCGTCACATTCTGATGTAATATTTTCATCGAATGCCAATCTGGTTCGTGACCCTCCCTGAAGACATGTTCAGCCAACTGGTTTGAATCGTCTCCCCTAGCTACCGCACGCATATGCTCCTTCCCTCGTAGACGTATCGATCTTCCCGTCTGTCCAACATACACCTTGTCACAGTCTCCACACGGTATTTGGTAAATAGCACCAGATTTTTCCTCCTCAGGGACGCGATCCTTAACTTTAAGTAATAGATCACGCAGGGTGTAGACAGGTTTGTTTAGCTATAACTTTTAAATTTTACGCAGGCATATATATATATTCAGCCTTATATCGATATTTTATTAAATGCGCATAAAAACGGGTCTCTTTGTAAATCTATTTAAGCGGATACTTATCGACCTTACAAAATATGGAAAATTTTTGACCTAACGTTTTTCTACACTTTTGAAGCAAATAATCGGCATTTGAACTAATAATCGATTAATTGATGGCCAATAACTTATTGCATAATCGATTACGACAAGTATTAATACCACAACGACCAATTTAATTATATATGCTAAAGAAATTTTAGTAAAAAGAAAACTTTTTCTGACCGAGCGCCTCTAATTTTTTTGCCCATGTTATGGGAAACAAACCATTTTTTCTATTTGGCATTAATTCAGTGATTGATAACTAATTTCATTGTATACTTGTTAACATACCCCACAGTATATGTAGGGATATTAATTTTCTTTATGATTATACCATAATTAATTAATACTTATGTTAGTTTAATTTATAAACTTTGAAAAAAATTGGAAAGGTATTTACGAATAAATTTGTTGGCTCTTATCTTATACAAAACATTATTTACTGGCCTGCACTCTCACGAAAGTTGAGAACTGCAAACCAACAGAACTTGATTAAAACCAGTATTGAAAGGAAATTCCCGCTGTCAATAATATGTAAATGAATTACTTTCAAACTTCGGGACCTCTCTTTTCTCCTGCGGTGAACGGCAGTCCCGTACATAAAGGACTTTATACACTGTGGTTCTTAAAGTGGATCGTTGTTTGTTCTTGATAACAGATCCCGACGAGTGTCCATTTCACACCCAAAATATCTGGGGCTGAAAGGGGTAAGGAGAAAAATAGGCTCATTGTCCTGGCAAGAAATTTAGGTGGGTGATAGTATAATGGCTGTGTAAACCATAGGAATTGAATCTTGCTCATGCTCCCTCCGACTGTGAGGTGTCAATCATTAGTGGGGGGGAGGGACGGAAATCCGGAGAGAGAAATGTTAAGACCATTTGCTAAAATGTGGCCGTCGTTTTTAGAAGCATTATATGCTCAATCGGGTGCATTTTAAAAGAGCATTCACGGAAAAACAGCGGCCAGTCAAAGGGTTAA
>QLNU02015360.1:87351027-87381578 GCA_006491805.2 Dysdera silvatica | reverse complement strand
GGTGGATGTTCCGCTGAAAATTATTCTAATCATTCGAGGAATAAACATAGAATGTTTGGATACCTGGTCGTCATGTACAGCTATCATATACAGTGTAAATTTCTTTAATTATTTGTATTATAATTTTACATCAATCGAAAACCAAGCTAGGGTTGCAAATTGCATTTATTGGCGACATTTTGAAAGTTGCACTACGTTCGTCGGATAATCGCGGATTTTTGATTATTTTTATGCCAAAATAGCGAACATTGCGCCAATGCGTAAAACCTTTATCGCCAAGATGAATGCAACCGGAAGTATGTAGGAAAATGGCGGCTGATGCGCCGGCCTATAATTCTAGGCGCTCTACCCTTACGTGTTTCCTAATTACTACGCGTTTTCTTTTTCTGTGTGTGTTGGTGGCGTGGGGGAGGTGTAAAAAGTTCCTATGAAGTTTTTGTGTTATGGGAATTAATTTAAATAAAGTTATTCATTGAATGGTAAAATAATCAAAATATTTTTTATTTCCTTTATTCAATTTTGTTCAATATACACATACAAAAAATAACGAAAATAAATACAAGAGAATCTGGTACATTTTACCGCGAGGGCTGCATAATCCTACGTATGACGGATAAATTCGTCGAAATAATTGTAAAAATTTTGTTATTAATTAATTAATAATTTTGTTTTTAATTAATTTTGAAACTTTCCATCCAAATACTTAGACGTACTTAAGAACTCTTAGATTATTACCAGCATGTCAGACACAGAAAGAGTGAAATTAAATGATAACTAGTGAAATAATAATACATAAAAACATAAAAAGTAGTTTTTAGCAAACTGATAAGTAATGCAGCCAAAGGTTTATTATTCAGAAAAACATTAGAAAATAAAAAAAAATTAAATATTGTAACAAGTATGACCAGTTGGATAAAAAACTAATATTTTACTTTGATATAAAAATATTTGTAAAATTGCATACTTTAAGCGTACTTTATTATAACAATTAGTACACGTCGAAATAATTAATACAATACTGATGAAATTAGGTCGAAAAAAGAGAAAAGAGAGAAATTTTTGCTCCTTTCTTTCCCTCCTGGGTATCTTAGACGTGTATCTTGGCTATCCCAAAAGAATATGACATTCTTGTGAAATATTATATGGTAGTAGTCAAGTACAAGTATCATCTATCTTGAAGCCATTCAATCATGAAAGATTATCCATCTGGTGGTTTATCATCAATTTCATTGAAAATGTTTCTAAAAAGTTACGATATTGAGATGAAGGTATAAACTGAATTAAATATTTTAAGGCATCATTCAAAGAACAGATAGGGGTACAGTTTAAAAGGATTTGACCAGTGGAGCAACATAAGCTGTGCATAGGGATCCCGCTGTGTTCCTGCTTGAAACAGAAAAAGTTAAAATGCAAGTTTTATAGTTGCATTCACGACAAAATTTACTGTCCAAGAGCATTAATTTCTTTTTCACACGAAGTCCATTTATACACAGTATATGAGAAAATGCAGCGAATAGTATTAGCATTGTTACTGCTTCCCCTGAAACTGACTAGTTGTGTCATCTCATATACGCACACTGAAGTGGCAAGGTATATCGCGCACGCAGTTTTTTTTTATTTGATGGTGGCTTACATTAATAATCATTTTCATCTGGTTTGTTTTTACCAGTAAAAATTTTAGGCCACGGTATTTAGTAACTATGCAAAGTAAATCATTAAATCTATTTGTCTAAACATAATAATTTGGAAATATCATAAACTTATAGGCGTAAGGTTATATGGGCCCGTGAACTAAACCTAATAATCTGAAATAAATTGCGATTTTACATATACTGTAATGTATAAACGTACATAAAATGTGCTTGAACTCCCCGCCCCAATAATTCTGATAATTCTACGTTGATAAATGCAATTTTGAACATCTAAATGAATATTATAAAAGGGAACATATTCGATATATGTATTAAATAATTTACTAGTACTACAGAAAGGTGAAAATTAATTTTACCACAATATATATATACAGTGAAACTGCATAGAGTCAAAGTTCAGTAAGTCGCAATTTTCCATAACTCAGTAAGAAAGAAATGACTAAGTATGGTACAGCGAAATCTTCTTCACCTCTCTCTTGTCAAACTTGCACTTTGTCTTTGCTCGTTCACTTTGTTTAGCTGAGGGAGTTCGGAATGTAATCTGATAGAAAATACGAAATTTTGCTACTGTTCGCCTCGTTTTTGTATTTGTATATTGAAAAAGTATTTTTTAGAAATATTCTCAACGTAGGATTAAAAAAAAAGTATACAAACGATTATTTTTTTCTGGTAAATTTAGTTATTGAATGAAATTGGACACAATTGACACGGAGGCTTTCCCTGAAAAACAATAGCTGTTTTTTCCCCTGTAAGTCGCTGATCCGTGATATCCGTAGGCTAAACAAGAACTCTCGTTTACTATATAAACCTATGGATTTCGTTCTCAATTTAGACTTGCAATCGAACTTGCTTGATTCAGTTTTTGGAACAACATTTCTTGATTGCCAATTTCAGTGAAGCCTTTCCGCCTTCTTCAAAGAAAATGGTAAACATAATACGTACATTATATTTCTTGTTCTGACTATTCTAGAATTATTCAAACTTTTGGAGTTTAGTTCCTATTGGGATACGCTTTTAAAATTCTTGTTGTAACTATTTGAGCAAGATTTCTTTAGTGTCACGTAGGTTTGGAAATTTTAGTCTTAAACCGATAAAGATACATATTTAATTATAGTTTGCAGCAAAAAATATTTACTAGCGCCTCAAATTTTCTTTAATTTAAAGTGGAATTTCAAGAAATGAAGTGCTAGAAAAATTCTATTATGTGTGCGTATGATGAAAATGAATACTTCAAAAGGTTTAACCATTCTGTTAAACAGTATAGTTATTAGAATATTTGTCGATGTAATAAAAAAAATAGTCTGACAAATGTAATGGGCTTTGATGCGTAATTCTCCAACTTCTCGGTGAGATTGGGTATAAGTTCAAGTTCGAATCTTGAATCAGGAATGGCTGTTTGAATCCTGAATCAGGAATGGCTGTTTGAATCCTGAATCAGGACTGGCTGGTTGTTTATGTGTATCTGGCTTCAAAAATCTCTTAAGTTGTCTTTCCGGTTTTACGCAAACAGTCTTAAGAAGTAGAGATTAACAATCATACGATATACAGCACTTATGATTTTAAGTTGTCCCGATCAAGCATAAGATTTTTTTCTCTCTTTTCTATAATGCAGATCTAAGAAAATGATTTTTTGTTTGTTTTTGGAAATGAATCAAAAAGGCTTGTATTATAAAAACATGGTTAGAAGTAATTTAACTTCAGTAACATGAGGGTAATTTCTAATTTTTAGTATATTGGTCAAAAATGCTAATTTTCAAGATGAATATTTGCATTTCGCGTTCTTTTGAATCATTGTATGAATTGCGGTAGGCCACTTTATACGTGATTTACCTGCTTATTTTCAGAACACCAGCGTTGTATTATTGCTTGCCTGCCTTTGTGTTTTGGCTTTGTGTACCAGCGTTAAAGGAATGCCAAAGCCGACCGGCGTCGATCCCAGGCACCACCACCATGGTCACCACGATCATCATCATCACGATCATCATGAACATCACGATCATCACCATCATGAGCACCATGATCACCACCATCATCATGATCACCATCATCATGAGCATCATGATCATCATCACGGTCACCACCACCATCATCATGGACATCATGACCACCATCATCACGGCCATCATCACCGATGAATCATTTGCAAAATTTGCAAACCTGCTGACGTTTCATAATTAATTACAAATTGTACTTCACACTTGTTCTAACTAAAATAAAAAAGTCTTTTCACACCAGATACTGTTTAAATTTTATGATGGACATGAAAGGTGAACTGCATATACAACAGTGTTTTAAATAAAGTCATGGTTAGCTTAATTTTTAACAGTGTTTTAACCAGTTTTTAATCATGTAGGCGGGCTAATCCCCAGAGTAATCATAATTTTCATCTAAAATAGTTGTCTTAAACTTTTGTAGACAATGAATTTCCATCGTATTCAGCTAGAGCCCATGGCCTTTTGCTTAGACTAATATTTTTAAATGAATAAAATACATACGATTATAAAGGAAAACAATATATTGGTAAACAGCTATTAAAATTTTATAAAAAAAAACAGTTCGTGATGTATATACACTTCCATAAAACACAAACTACGTCTTCTCCGTCCGCGCCCAGGAAGCTTTTGAAATTTCTCGGTATACTCATCAGGGGCCTTTAGATTTCCACTTAAGGAACCATTATCTAGAAGAGGTAACAGTGAATCTAGTTTCTCAAAGCTAACAAAAGCACAATTTAAAAGGATACAAAAAAATCTTTTATCGATTGACTGATGTTTAGAGAAAAATAAGCTTCTTTTAGATCTATGGAACCAAACGTTATCCCATTAAAGGAAATTACCTCCCGGGCTCTGCAGTGGTAACACGTCCGTGTAGCGTGTCGTTAACCTGGGTTCGACTACCGACGGTGCCAAAATAGAAAGCCTACCGAAAATCTGCTCACTGTAGTCGGAAGGTCCTTGCGCCGTAAAAAACTAAAAAACAAACAAAAGCATTTCTTTTCGAGTGCTTCACCTTTGCTTTTATTTTTCATTTGTAGTATGGACCTTAAACTTAGTTACAACTGCTTTCATTTTTAAAAAAAAATGCACACTCCTTTATTCAAATTAGCGATTTTTATATCTGTTAACGAAAAAACAAGTTGTTTTATTTTGGTTTGGAAATAATATTTGTTGACAAATCACAACATAAGCCATAAGTTTTCATAAGAATTTTTTTCATAAGAAATGTCATGAGATTTTTTTTTCATAAAACATTTCATAAGGATATCTTCATAAGAATTTCTCTTCTAGATGCTTGATTTTTACTGCTTGCTTCAAATTTAATATTGGCTCTAAAACCCTTGGTTTTTGCTGGTGTTTCACCTTAAAATACTATATTTACATTTATGGTCACATTATAAAACTAAATAAAAAAATATTTAAAAAATATTTAATTGAAAACCTCTAGATTACTGAGTATTAGTAAGTTCTATGTATCATTTTAATTAATGATACATTAATTAATACTTTTATTATATATTATTATTTAATATTTGTTACATATAAGATAAATATGTTGCAAGTTTTGGATGGATTTATTTCTGATGCGGCAGACGTTTTACTCCAAACCTTCTTACCGAAACGCACTAATGTATAGTCGTACTAATGTGAGTCGTGGTCTAAGTGCAGGAGAAACCTAGAAACGACCATTAATGATCGCTGAGAAAGACCTTGAAATCTTTCCTACCATTAGCTTTTGTTTCAGATGATGATGCCTTTATCGGTTTGTAGCGCTCTTTCATTGGACAATTTAGCGAAGGGAGGGAATGATGATTTTTGGTGGTTTGCATCCATTATTGACACAGTAAGAGTCTCTGTGTTTTAAAATCCGTTTCAAAGCTATGGCGTTTGAATACCCAGATGAGCATCATAAGGAAAGAGAAGATAAGAAAGGAAAAAGATTCATTCAATTAAAGAGTTATTCGTTAAGATAAGAAGCTTTCATTAAGGTGTCTCAACGGTAAAAAATTAATATGTCCGGTCAACTTTCTAATAATTGGAAAATCTAACCTAAGAATATTTTAAATAAATATGAAAATTAAAAAGATCAATGCATATATATATTTTTTGTTTATTAAAAACATTTCAAAGCGGCGAAAAGAAAGCTTAAATAATTACTAAAATTAAGACGGCATTGAAACGAAAGTAATGTTTTATATAATTATTTTATACAATTCAGTTTATATTTAAAAAAAATAATTTATATTATAAACATACAACGATTTATGTTGCTGCAAATTAATTGCAAGTTGTCTATTATAACCTACGTAGATGAGTTTGTCGATAATTAAATTAATATTACCTTATTATAAAAAATTAATTGACTGTGCTAGTTAATAGATAGTTCTATAAATATTTGTGGAAGAAAATAGCTCAAACGAAATGATTTATATTAAGTGCAAAATATTTTTTACGTTTTAAAGATATCGGAACTTTTTACTAAATGACGATAGAAACGAATATTTAAATATTCGCTACAAAGCGGCAAAAAGTTAGCAAAAACTGATAGCAATAAAACAAGCTGTTAAAAAGTAATTAGCAGCCAGATTCAAACTTTCAAAACCGCAGTTATTGGTAGTAACTTCCATTTATGAATCGTTACGTTATGAAAAAAAAAAAAAAGCTTTATGTCGGTTGTGTTTTGAAAAATGATGGAACTAGAATTATTGAAAAGAATTCTCACTTTTTATTACATCCTCAGAGACGTAACTGAAATTAAAAGGAAGATAGCCACAGTTAAGGATGAATTGAAGTCGTTTTGAACGCAAGTAAATTCCCAGGACCTGTTCGCATTTGATATTTAAACGAGTTTTAATTTTCTTCGACTAGTTCTTTTTTTTTTAAAAAAAAGCGGATTCAGAGGTATATTATATTTTTTATATTTCAGTTTGAAAATCATTAAAACGAAAAATTTGAAATCGTTGCAGGTTTTTCTATTTATATGGTGGACGAGGCTTTTAATTTTGTAGTCGAAATGGAATCTACGTGAAATATTCGAAAGGTATTTTTTCTCCACTAATATACTTCCTTATATATATAATTAGCATATTAGTTTGATTTACAATTGATCAATTTTGGATTGGGAGATCTACACATTCAACGCTATATACACTGCTAACTATTAAAATTGATATACTAAGAAAGACGAGAGCTATTGAAGTCATAGTATTGAATACATAGCTTACATTAAAAAATGAAACTCGGTTAGACGTGTGTGGGGTATAATTATTTTTATATACGCCCATGGTCCACCCATCTTCTAAGTTTTAGATCAATTTGATGCTGTCTTCACTTGATGTTGCACATTTAGTTGTTATCAGTGCATGCTTTATTGGTTCGAATAGTTAACTGTTTGCTATATATTTGATAACAATGACTTACTTAGAAAGTGAGATATTTTTAAGTGATATGCAGTTAAATTGTTCGTGGCCATATGAAAGTTTTCCTTGTAAAGTTACATTCGCATATATTACAATTAGTGACTCATATTAACTGACTCACACATATTATTTTTCAAAATATCCATTATACGTAGGGAGCGATATTCATTCAGAATAATCAAATTCGAGATGACCGGCCCTTCTTTTAAAATTAATAGGTATTTCAGGCTTGTAGTTTCCCATGTGTTTTGCATATCATTAAAAATTTATGAAATTGACTTAATTCTATCACTAGTAGCAGTGGTTTCTCTACTTCTTTCTAGGTGAGTGAAAGAGATAGATGAAAAAGTGTTTCAACGTTGGTTATAAGCTTGAAAACATAACTTGAATTACCGAAATCAAAATTAAATAACAATAACATCATTTAATTTAATAAGAATTATAAAATCAACCCTTTAGCAAGGAATAAAATTTTCCAAGCGAAAAGTTGCCGGGAAAGTGTTTCCCGTGATCATAAATTAAAAAAAAGGAAATAATGCGACGTTTTTTAGAACTACATCTTTCTCATGAGGAACCTAGTCAAACAGAAAGGTAAAGTTCAAATATGGCAATACCCAATTTAATTAACTTTTTATAGCATTCAATAAAACTTTCAACTAAAGGCCAGCATTCTGTTAGCTTTGCAAAACTCTTCAAATATTTGAGCATTTTTTATACGTCAAAAATGAATTTCGAGACATTTTTATATCGACAAAAATATATTTTTTTTAAAGAAGTCGGATAAAACGGGGAAAATGCCTAAAGATCATTCCTATTTTCACAAGAGGATCGAAAAATTAATAAAGGGCAAATTGCTCTTCTTTTATTTAAGATCATCGCTTGAGTATTAACGAAGGCTAAAAAATTGAAGTTTATTAGTATTTCTTCTTCGCAGTCATTGCTGCAAAAACTGTGGAGAAACCAACTTCTCACGAGGAAGTTGTGGCCACTTTTTTTTTACGGAACAATCATTTTCCGCTTCTTGCGTTTAGGTCTACATTTTTTTGGTCACCAGAAACTGTGTAACGGTCAATTCTAAATAATAACTTGTGGGACCGTGACCTATGTCCTACAATGTAGGGTAATTAATGTCACGGAATACGTAAAGCAGACAGCTGGCGTAATGGCTCGCATTTAACTAAAAGCAGCAGGAATAACTTTTTTATAATTAAATAAATTATTTTTTTTTTTATATCAGGTGTTAATGGTTTCTTGCTGGATCAAAACATAAAACCAAAGCCTGAAAAAACAGGACCGGCACGTCCAACAGGCGGAATCTTGAGATCGCCTTGAGCGCAAATGTCCCAGGACGGCATTCCAACAAAATGTGAGTTTTTAGCCGTCAGACGAGATTTTTAGGCTCAAGACTCCAATTTTAAGGTTCAAATTTTGTGTAAGAGAGATAAAATACTTCTACCATTTAATTAATTTGCGCCTGAGAGAAAGAATATAATTTTATTCCCTTCAAACGCACGAAGAGTTTTAAAGGAGCATGAGCCTGCTTGAAACTTTGCATTTGTCTTCAAGAACAAATCTGCCAACGGTTTTTATGAGTCTTTAATCATTCTAGTGTTTGCATCCCATAGAGATATGCTTACTTGTTTTTATCATTTAATTAATTTGCGCCTCAGAGAGATAAGATAATTTTATTCCATTCAAATGCACAAAGAGTTTTAAAGGCGCATTAGTCTCCATAGAACTTTGCATTTGTCTTCAAGAACAAATCTGCCAACGGTTTTTATACGCTTTTAACCATTCTAGTGTTTGCGCCCCATAGAGATATGCTTACTTTTTTTGTGTTTTCCATAATTTAAGCTCGTTTTTCTAAAAAAGGCTGCGTTCATTTTGAATGCAGGGTCATAGACAATTAATGACGCAACGGCCAGAACACTCGAAATATACCTACTTTTCATCGAACATATTCTACACGGAGATGATACCCCCCCAAGTGGAGGCAACTCCTGTGCTTCTACATATTACGGTTTGTAAATAAAAAGCATTTGATAAAAGTAGTTCCATAATTTGCGACGAATATGTGTGGCCATTTGTGGTTTAGATCAGTTTTTCAGGCATTATACACTTTTTGATTCACGCATGTGAGAAATCCCTGCGGAAGTTTTAAAATATTCTTTTTAAGCGGGCTCTTCTCCATTTTTTGAGAAGAGCTTCCGAGCTTTCATAGCTTCTTTTCACACGCTTTTTTTATAGATGTTGCAAACATTGAAGAACAGACGGTTCTAAAAGCATCCGAATACTGTTCATTCATGTCCCTGTGGTCGAATTGTCAAACCAAAATATCGTTAGATTCAAAATTACGTCTGCTGTAAATGAATGTACATCTTATTTGTATAAGGGACTGTTTCCATATTTATTTTAGTATTAGTTGCAAAATTTCAAATAGCAGCTTCCACTTTTTACACGATCGAAAGATTCGTCACATCTTGGTCACGATAAATATAAATTTTTGTATAATTCAGATAATAGTCATCAAAAATACATTACGATAAAACCATTTGGGGGCTATCTCAATATTGAGGACAGCAAATTGAAGGTCATACGCACAATGATTTACCATATCTACTAATCTGTCCTCAAATCTCCAGTTTTTCAGTTTTAAGTCTCACTTTATAACAAATAATGAAACAATAAAAAAGTATTCTTAAGTTAATTACTATTACAAATTATTAAGTTATTTAAAAAATCTCCGGACTGACGTATCATTTTAAATTATAAATAACTGTTACAACATTCAAACGGAGACTTTAAGACGGTCCCTAATAAGTGTCAAAATGATGCAGTTTAGAATACAGGTGTATATTTCAATAACTTCTGAAATAAATAGATTATAGTAAATTTAAAACCAAATTAAAAGAATATATTTTGGAGCGTCAATTAAACAAAGTGCCATGGTTGCAAGTGTTTTAAATAGTCTTATTTTTAACTTGTATCCAATGTATTTCATTTTTATAGATGTTATGCATAAATAAATTCTGATTGATTGATTGATTATACTTCTGCGCATTGATGTTTGAGGCATCGCCGAATCGATTGCTTTGTTTGTTTGGATTTATACGGTGCAAATGCATCTGGACTATACTGCGCCCCGAATCGATTGCAATTGCAATCTATATTTCCATTAATAACCGTTTCAAATATGAATTTAATAATTAATAATAACTATAAACTATCGCTTTAGTAATAAAGAATGACATGCCTTATGCTCTTGGTTTATTTATTAGTATAATATTCCATAAGAATTTCTTTGATCGGCTGATTATTTCGGAAGGTATAAGGAAAGGCTCATTTAGTATGAAGAGTTCCGAATTTCAATCGATCTTAACTCATCATCGATTTAAGCAAAATAAAGGAATTTTATGAATTCAAGCTATTTCGACTCAGAGAGTCATAATCGGCCATCAAGAGCTGGTGCCGCCCTTCAATAAAATTGAATTGGTACAATATTTTTTTTATAAAGAAGGTTCCTCATGCAAATACCACCCACATTAATTTACAGTAGACATACTTTTGAATCTAATGCTACTTTTGGTTTGACAATTCAACTAGAGGCGCGTGAATAACTAGCCGTGTTCTGATAGTTTTAGAGCCGGCTGTACAAAGATAACACGTAGCGGTTTACAAATATATAAATCAATGGAAAAACAGATATTTGTAAATAGTATCGTAAGATTTTCGTGAAGGTTTTCCGGGTGATTGCTTAATCGATGGCATTTTATGGCTCAAGGAGGGACGAGGTCAGGCTGTGCCAAGATCTACATCTTTCGGAGGGATCCAGTATCTAGGGAATCAAACCAGGGAACACGGATTTGTAGAAAAATTGGCCAGCGTTCGGTACCAACTGGATTTAAATCTGGGTTTCCAGAGAGCAGGCAGACGAGCTACTTCCACGTCGTTATATGGCGCGATTGTCCAGTATCTATGTGACAGGTGTATTTCTGAACATACACCACAATGTCTAGTTTAATTGGTGACTAGGTGAGTTTAAATTTATAGAAGGGTTTAGGGATAATAGTCTAAGAAAAATTATTCATAGTCAGGGCTCGACGAATCCGATCGCCATTGGCGACTAGATTGCACGGCTGGCTGCTCTTCGTGGAGGTCTGCTGGCTTCGGTTTACGTTACGTGACGATAACTGTGTGAGCAGGCATTCTTATGTGCCGAGCATGGTCGACTATCTCCCCTCCCCCAACTCGTCTCTGGTGGTTGGTTGCTTTGTTTGAGAGTCCTGTCTGGGATTACAGCACCGCTCTCAGCGGCCACCCTTACCACTTTCTCCCTATTGCATACAGCACACACACACACACGCACACACACACACACACACACAGGGTCGAAATTTTCCTTTCCTACTAGGCTTCTCAGTTTTCTTATTGGGGCGGGCGAAGTACCGCTATTGTCTAGCGAGTATAGTCCATTACAATTTTTCGAGCTTTGCTAATAGTAGTAATTATAATAATATAATGTTATAAGGTTTATAATAATAGAGGATTACATAATGGATATTACAAGCATTGGTGACAGTGGAGTTAAATAACAAACAGTTATTTCGACACTGGCGTAAGGTTTAAAAATACGACGTCTCGGGGCCAACTGCTCCCTTTGTCAAGTGAAGATACAATGAAGAGTTAGTGAAAGTGCTGAGCTATCTTCCGCTGTCCTATGAAATTTCATTTTCGCATACCATTTAAATATATTTTGTGACATATTTTTCCACATAGAAAATATATTGAATAATTTTTTTCCAAGATATGTTTTTTCTTCACCATTCATTACTACAAATACTATTTTTACATCATGCAAATTTTCCCATGATGTAGTTTGAATACTAAAAAAAAAAAAAAAAAAAAAAAAAAATAACGTGCTTTTGCTTTAAATGCAGCCAGCGATGTACTATTTCTACAAAATATATCACTTTTGAACCATTAAGTGAACTTCGAAAAATATTAGATAATTTTTGCCAGGTGTTACGTTAGGGTGGTCCCTTACCACTCACGAATAAACGCGAGTATGAATAAACCATTATTAATAATTAATTAATTTCTTTACGAGTAATTTAACATCTATTGTTGCCACATCATCGGCTAATATGAAAAAACTGTTACCTTAATTAATTTAACATCTATGAATAAACCAGTTCCACACTACTTGAGGAATCTTGCAGCAACGCTTATTCGCAAAAATGTGGGACCTGCTTTAGGGGCACAAAAGTAAGAGTTAAGCGTGTATATAGAAGCAGAATAATATACTATGTGCATTATGGAAAAATTATGGGATAAAGCAAATTGATCCATAATTTCACGATTTTTGATTCAATTTCTGGTGAAGAGTATCTTAGCGTATTAATTAATTAATTTAGCAGCATAGATCATGAGTGGAAAAATATTACGTGGGTCAGTAAACATAGCATAGATTTAAACATCCAATTTGTAATTAAATTTAACGTAAAGGTCATTTTTAATGTAACACATTTTTTTTTTCGGATTAGGTGATCTAAATATTTCACAATGAGCGCTGTTTTCTTCCGAAAATAGTAGAATTGTGGCCTTTCGGTTTTAATATGCAGTTTGAACTACATTGGGGTATTTCTCCATGGTAATTGCGCAATTGGGTAAGTGGGGCTATAGCGAAAAAACAAGTTGACAAATGGAACTTTCACTGTCAATTGGTACTAAAAAAACACTTCTCTACTGATCCGAAAATATTTTTACTCTCGGACATGCCTTATTATAGACTAATGAAAAAAAAAAACGGACAGTTTTCAATTATAGCATTGTCAACAAAACTGCAGTGTGCGAATAAATGAGTGCTAACCTCAAGAAGATGAAAATTTAGCAGCGATATATTTTTTGCAGCGTATAAAGACAGGCAATGAACCGTGATACGTCTTGTTCCAGTAACGCTATTGATTTAATTAGCTATATTTGATATAAAAGCGACGAAGTAGCTTGTTTAATCAGATTCGAAGTAAAATCTTCTACCATAACCACTTCCACCAAATCTCCTTGCCGTCTACAAGTAAACTAGACGTTTCCACAGTCAAATAACTATGGTAAGCAAGAATTCTTTGAAGTATACGGAATTTTCCTAATTTCATTCATAGTGAACGTATTTGTATCTCCTTCAAATGCATTCCTCTTACCCATTTCGGTTCTCATGTTGCATTTTAGAGTACATGAGAATATGCAGTTTTCATTTAAGTTAAGAAAGACGTTATTACTAGTTGATGAATGAGACTTACGCAGACGAAATTTAAATAGGGTTTCCGCAAACCAAGTCGACATTAGTATTTGCATTTTAAATTTTAGTTCCTTTGTGCTTGAGGACGAAGGTAGTTGGTTTAAATTAAAGAACTTTATCTTTCAAATGACCATTTTATTAGGTCTGCTGATAGACTTCAGCATAGACATCAGCATTAAGATATAGTTTTTAGTCGTTTATATGTAAAACTTCAGCCTTTCGTTCCTAGGAAGTTCCAGAAGAAGTTTCCAGTCAGTGATCTTAAAAATTTTGCCTTAAATTTCTGCGGCTCATGTACAAATGCAACGTTTATTAAAATTCCATCGCTGCCGAAATTCGTAAGAGGTTGAGTGCGTACACATTTTCGTGGTTTGTTTAATTTTGAGATTATAAATTTCCAGCTCTGTAGAAGCTGTGTGGCTAAAAGTTCTTGTCCTAGTTCTCTTCCGATATCTCTTTTGGTTTGCATGGCAAAGAGCGCTTTATTTAGACAGGACAAATATACGAGAAAAACACATGAATATGCGAGATACCACAGGTGCCATTGCAAAAGAATGGAGAGTACCGTACTTCGAAGAAAATGTGGTAGTAACGAATTGCTTGCCTTTAGTTTGGGTATGATCAGTATAAGCACATGTAGAGTTTCAAAATTACTGGCGGACAAGTATATATTATGTATATTTATACATTATAACAAACGTAAAATTCCAATTTATTTCAAATTATTTTGGGGAATCGAGCTTCACGCGTATATATAATTCTACGCCCATGCCAATATATTGGCCATACATGATTAATATATGTAGATATATGGTTTTTCCTTCAGAAAAAATTGTAGACTACATTCCTATGGGAGTTTATACGGCAGCTTTTGTTAGATTCTTAACTAAAAATAACTGTTCAAGTGTCAGTTCAAACATTACTCACATGTCTCTGGCCTGAATTTTTACACGTTAAATGAAAAAGTAGATTTCGTCTTGTATTGTAAGGAATTAGGCAGCATATTCAGTGTAGATGTTAAATACAGACCAAATGTTTACTGCGCTGGCAGATCAAAAATGCTTCTTAAGACATTAACAAAAGCTGATCTTAATATTAAAATGAATGACATACAAATTCATTTGCTATGTTTGCATTATTTAGTAGGATAAAATGTTCACATTTGTTTCTCGCGTTATCATTTCGAACGTTGTTTTAGTCATGAAACCAGAATGTGGTTTAAGGTAATATTTTCATTTACTAGTAGACATGTACTTAATTTTGGTAATTACATGAGAGCTATTTAAAAGGCTAACTACAAACTTGGCCCTATTTAAAAGTATAGTTACAACATTCTAAATTGATTTAGTTTAGCTAACGCTGAAACTAAGGGGTAAGGGGAATATAGGCTACATAAAGTGTATATTTATTTACTTTCTGTTGAAAATGAAGCCACACAAAAAAAATATGATTTTAATGTTTGTATTTTGTAGGGTTTTAATTTCTGATTTTGTTTATTTAGTTACAAATTTCTATCTAATTGCGAAGGCCCAGAAGTTCAGTGCCAATGTGAAATATAGAGTTTAACGAAAAAAAATTATTGAAGTTTTTGTTTACTTACTGTAACCAGGGGCGGACTGGGCCAAACAACCGGCCCCCGGGCCGTTGCACCCTCATGAGCGACAGGACTCACGCCTCCGAATGGGCAAGAACTCGCGCCCTCTGAATGAGCAAGGATTCGCGCCCCCTGATAACCCAAGATATGCGCCCTTTGAGAGGACCCAGTCCGCCCCTGATTGTGACCTCTAGAAATCTGCACTTGACTGTTGAAAGTTTCTAGATATAAAGTTTTTAAGATTGTGGAAATTGTGTATTCAATATGTTTCGAAAAACTTTCATATAAAATAGATTATATTTTCGAAGAAGTATTAATAATAGTACTCTATATGAATCCATTGTTGCCAATCTGTTCGCAATTTGAGTTATTAAGAAACGATTTTTGAAAAAAAAATGGAAATAACAGACGAAATCATTACAAATGAGTTGAAAATTAACAACTTCTTGAAAAATTAAATTAAAATCGTTATAATTTACTTTCATATAGTAGCAAGCAAAACGTTTACATCCAGCAATTACATCGTAAATTCTTTGTTTTGCTCAAAAACATTTTCTTGAAGATTGAATATATATCGGGTGGTTCGAAAAGCACTAATCGCTTTTATATATCATTCTGTTACTTCCTTTATAGAAGCCAACTCTGCAGTTAGTGTGTCTTCTGTTTTCGATGGCATTGTTCATTGATATATACGCTATGCCTAATCCATCTGCTCTGGAATCTCGTCACCATCACCATGGTCACCATGATCATCACCATCATGATCATCACGATCACCATCACCACGAGCATCATGACCACCACCATCACCATGATCACCATCATCACGAGCATCATGATCATCATCATGACCACCACCATCATCATCATGAGCATCACGACCATCACCATCACGAGCATCATGATCATCACGATCATCATGGTCACCATCATCATTGATGATAAAGACTAAATTTTTCAAATTTTTCTTAAATTTGATGTTTGTGCATTTTTAATTTTTTCGAAGTAAATAAAAGCAGATTGAAAAGTGTATCAGCCTTCCTATTTATACATATACAGTCGAACCCTGTTAGAACGGGAGGAAATAAGACATTTGTTTACATTTGAAATATACAGGATGAAACCCTTTATTGCAAGTAAAAATTTGTTATAGCGAGCAAAATTCTAATAAATTTTACTCTTAATTGGGTAGGTCGAGTCTAAAAATAAATTTTCTCCCTTTTTACAAAGAAAAGGGAATGTTTATTTTTTCTGAAGTTACGATATCCGATATTCCTGGTTCTGAAGGTGCCATTGATATATATATATATCAGCTGCAAATGATCTTGAATCGAACAATGGTAGCAATAAAGACTTGCTCGTCGACCAACTTATATAATGACATTAATTAATGTGTGGCGAAAAAATGTAAAAAATTCTGATATTGAAATGTATAATATACGCAAATGATGAAATATTCGTTTTTGCTTTTCTGCCATTCTTTTAAATCTTACTTTAATGGTAATCTTGCTTTAACGATAAACCGGATATACCGAGAAATATACAGGTTTATGCTCGTTATAAGAGGGTTCAACGCATTATTTTCCAGAAAAACTTGATTCAGAAATTTTATTCGCTCTAATACTAATATTTTGTTTTAATTTATTAATTAATTCATAGTTAAGATGCCACAATATATTTTTATAAACGCTGTTCACGTATTTTTTCTGAAACAATAGAAAATTATTTAAAACCGAGTAACTGAAAAGTTTTTGTCGTATCACAAGCATCACTGCTGTTAGACATTGGATTTTAAATATTCTTCAACTTTGAGTGGTTCCCGATAGAGATAAGACGGGCTCAGCCCAAGCGCGATAGCCCGGGCCCGAAACGGGTTCTGGCTCCATATTTCATGTAGGTTACGACGGGCTCGGACGGGCCCGGGCTCATCAGACGGATGCAACTGAAGTCGAAAATTGACTTTTCTATTTTGAAATTCTGCAAGGAATATAATTCTGTGATTCGTTTACGAAGATTATATAAATACGTGTATTTAAAAATTCGAAGGAAAATTTAATAGTTTAATCGAGCATTTTTTTAAAAATTTAAACAGTACGTCAAGGGAATGAAGTTATATTTGAAATTTTGGGTTCCGGCGGGCCCGGGCCTCGGAAAGTGAGTCTGAACTCATCTCTGGTTCCCCATGCCTATCTTTTTGTTTCAAAATAACGCTTAAATATCTGCTCTCAGAAGTGTTCCAAAGCTGAAGTCGCCCGAGGCCCGGAAACGGATCCGGCCGGTACGAGTAAAGGGAAAGTTGTGAGAGTGGTTTTTGAGTGGGAAAAGGGGATTCGCG
This sequence comes from Dysdera silvatica, assembly GCA_006491805.2. Classification (NCBI taxonomy): domain Eukaryota; kingdom Metazoa; phylum Arthropoda; class Arachnida; order Araneae; family Dysderidae; genus Dysdera; species Dysdera silvatica. The sequence goes on along the minus strand of QLNU02015360.1, from coordinate 87,364,286 downwards.
TCCAGACACTGAGGGAGACAGACTGCCAGGTTATTCTCTGGTATCGAAAGAACTCTTTGTGTATGTTATATCGTCACCTTTTATTTTCGTTAACGACTAGTTTCTTTAAGCAAACGTATAGTTTTAGTTTCGCTGGAAGACAAAAGTTGAACGACAGTCTTAATTAAACATGAAACATTCATAAAACAAACAATAATTTAATAAATGCCAAACAATGTAAATACACAACTGTGATCGTATATAAACAAAATTATGTTCAACAATCCATTTCATCATTATATCCCGAAATATCTATCGAATTGACTGAGAGTATTTGTTCATAAACTACCAAATTGATTCCGATGATGCATGTATACCCTTAACCTATTCTCCCTTCCTTTGCTTAGCCCTTGCTCCCGGCCGTATATAAAGACACTTAACCGAGCCGAACCATATGCACCCTGCAACCTCATTCGAGAATAAAAAGGGAAAAGACTCGAGTGTGGTGTCTCACGATGACTCCTCCTCCATGCGCCACAAGCCTGCTCCAGGTATGTCTTCGGTGTTGTATTGGTTTGACAGTGTACGCACTGCCTTGGTTGGTAAAGACCGCCGCTGCTGCTCTCCCACGATGACACCTTGTCCTTGTGCCACAAGTCGGCTCCAGTTATGTCTACGATGTTTTATAGCTTTGGCAGAGTAACGTACTGCTTCGGCTGGTGATGGCCGCCGCTGATGTTCCTTGCTTCAGAAAAGCCAGTCGTACAAAATCACGCCCAGGCTCACTCGGCTCCTTGCTTCAGGAAAACGCCCTTGCTCCACAATTTCCTCCGTCGCTATCAACTCTGTTTGTTGTCATAGCACTCCCGAGGTTTACTCGACTTCTACTTTCGAGCCGACTTAGTCTCGGAACAACTCTACTCTCGACGCGTCACGTTCCCCGACTCTCTGCCGACTCTCTCTCTCTCCGCTCTCTCTCCGAACTTCTCTCTCCGAACTTCTCTCTCCGCCAACTCACTCCGTTCTCCCCACGAATCTCTTTTCTCGAGCTCCCCGCCTCATCTTTCTTCTCTCTCTTCCAACACCAACCTCCATCATTTCTCGACCTGTCCATCACCTAGAACGTACCAATCACTTCTCAACCAATATTTACCGCCCTCAACTATGGCTCCTCCTTACGACCTATCTGATGCTTGACCACAAACAAGCACGGCCCGACTTGAGTACGTCCCTAACATCTTCCTTCTTCTCGGGATTTAAAACAGCGAAAACCACGAGGAGTTATAACCCCTATAAACCGACTGTCAGTTCTATTGCCCTGCCTTAGTTACATACGATCTTCACTGGCGACTCTTGATCGTAAAATCCGTATGGGCTGGGAGTTTGCGGTTCCCTGTCGGACCACCGTACTTACCGCTTTATTTCCAATACAACTAATCCTTCAATAATTCATATCTCTTTACCACGAAGGAGAAGCTCCTAAAATTTCTAAATACACAGCCATACTGGATCGCTTTGCCTCATCCGGCCGTGGGAACAGAAGACGGAATGTAATTGACGTCATGTTTGCTCTGAGAATAATATAACCGTACTAGCTGTTCATAAACTAATGGAATGTGTTGTTATGTCACCCCATGGAACGCTCCGACCACTTATTCTAGTGTGATCTGTTCACTCACTAACCCTAAAGTTTACTTATAGGAACGAAGAACTCACGCGGCCGAGCTACGACAGAGCACGGAGAGTGGAGAGCTGATGAATTCACGCTACAGGGGCTAGTTGATATGTTTCCACTATTTTCATTTTTTCTTTTTTGTTTGGAAGAGTAACTTAATTACAAATATACTAAAATATCATCTGATTCTTCCCCTTTATATATTACAAATGAGACCATGAAGTAAATTTTTCCTTTGTGACAAAAGGAGACGATAAATTATTATTATTATTATTAAGTTAATAATAATGTGCCAAATTGCTTAACTTGGATAAATGCACCTATCATTACGCTTATCATTGCTTAATAACCCGTCAGTTTCTTTGCGAAACATATGATTGTCAAATGGCTGTGAAATCAGTATAGGGATGCAAAACACAAAAAAGAGAGAACTAATTCAAACAAACGTAACAAATTTAATTAGGACTAACTACTACTCTACAAATTCTATGCAGTTATATAAATGGCGAAAGTTTCCACATGGACAGAAACATAAATGTCTAGCTGATATTCTTGCTATGGTGCTGTGATTTATCAATACAGGTTGTTATCAAATCAACGGCTCAGCAACAATATCTGTCTAAATTGCAATATGACAATACAATAAATTACACCAATACTGAGAACGTATGCCAGATATTAAATTAAAACAATGCAAGAAATACTGCCTGAGTAAGCAAGGGCAAATGGGAAAAATAGAGTAAGTTTCATAACCTAATTTTCAAATTAAACCTAAATAATGGTACACCTCGTACAAATGGGAATAAATGGATATTGACTCACGTGCGACTGTTATGATGGGGTGTTGCAGTCACGTGACCGTTGTTTTGTTGCAGGTGCATTACGCTGTGGCTCGTCGTGCACTTCAAAATCCAATTTCTGATGAGAAAACTTTTTTGGGCTGCTGGGATGCTGCTCCTCCACTCCCATCGGTCTTAGAGTGTTTTATGGAAAATGTCAGGATCTGATGATACGAAAAACAATGATAAACAGCTGGGATGCTGCTGCGTCGGTTCAGTAGGACTCGGCGTATTTTACGGACAAACGTCAAGCTCTGCAGGTGCGGGAAAACAACGATGAACAGACAGGATGCTGCTGCATCAGTTCAGTAGGACTCTACGTATTTTATGGACAAACGTCGGGATTTGCTGATGCGAAAATCAACGATGAATAATTATAGTCAGCCGGAATTCTTCACTCTGCAGTGGCGATGAATATAACTCTACGCAGCTGTGGCGTATGATTTTGTAGCTCGTGAGCGAATCGAGAATTTTTGGAGCTTTAATAAAAACTTTCCAAGTGGAGCCCGTGCGATACTTTCAAGTAGGAAGGTTGTGAGTCTTCCCACCTGCAACTTTGCTTGCCTTGAAGTCTCCGACCGAACTCCAAGTTCACGTCAAATTGAGACGTCCTTTTCCGTACGCTGCTCCCGCTCTTCTCTTCTATTTTCTTCTCTTACTATCCCCAGCACGACCTGCATGTCAATCACATTAAATTACACAATCCACTCACAGGATTATTCGTTTTGACAGTACATTTGCCTGTTGCTATATATACAAACTATACTGCTGATCTCTGATAGGTTTCCTTTCGCGGGGCGGTCTACTGTTTTTGAGTTTAACTACGCCCTGAGTTTACGATACTAGAATTGACAAACAAGCCCCTAATCAAAGTTGACATTTTATGGGATTTCCATGGTTTATTTTAGCCTGGCTCTGGCGCCTAAACCCATAAAACGTCGTCTGGCTTTTTTTTTCTCTACCCATGCTTACTTTGTACAAATACACAGAATATATTTGGCAAACTAATATTCTCCTATAATAATACGTTAATATCCACACAAAATGATTTAAAGAACAACGTAATTCAATATGGCTGACGAGCACGCCATAGAAGAAATATATTACATTGTGAGGAAAAAACATTAATCTGACTAATTAAGTAATTATTTTTTTAATTAAGTAATTAATCTGATTAATCAAGTGTATCAATTTGCCCCACTACGGTGCAAGTTGATATTGCCTCAGGGGCATATTGATACGTATGCGAACTATGTTTGTACGCCTCCTCATAACTATTTTTTTGAACAAAAATATTTATTTAATCTTATTGACATTATAATTGCAATTTAACTTGTTTTTCAGAAGTTGTTTTATGCAAAATAAATCAAGAAATTAAAAAAAAATGAAAAACCTGTAACTACATTAAATAATATAATTATTTTGAATATAATAAATGCAACTTCATGTTGCAAATTGTTTAGATACTTCCAAAACTTTTAAGTAATTTAAATTGATAAGTGTTTTTGTTTTTTTTTAAATTCGGCATTAAAGAAAAAATTAATCACTTTCATTGTCAGGAGAAATTTCTAAGTTTGAGATTCAATTAATGCCCATGAAATTGGAAATACCTTTACCGCATTCTATGTGAGCCCATTTCATACAAGATATGCATTGGACCCATTATTAACCTGGCTTGGGTTGTGAGAATGGTTTGAGATATATTAAGCACGTGTTCTCAGTTGCCGATTCTGAACATCTTCATCATTTGCAGTTTTTTATTAATTTTTTGCTTTGATTTTTTTTCTTCATAAATTTAACTACAATTTTTATATAGGCCTACCCTTTCCCTGAATCAAAGATTTACACAGTTTTTTCCTCCTCCTTTCCTATTTCGCACGCTTGCTTTTTTTTCCCTTTCTCTGGCTTCATTTTCTAATCCTGCTCTTACTGGACTGACAGTGAGATTCAATGAGGACATTTTTTTCTTGCCTCTTGAATTTTGTTTCGTTCTCCAGCTTTTGGCTAAGGACGTAATTGCTTTGGAGTTAGACCTGCTGAATTTCCTACCTACTACTGCTTGTGGAAGGAGTCACTTCAATGTTATCCAGGCCTACCGTAGTTTCACACAGGGGTTGTGTTGATATTAATGCTTCTGCTGAAAGCCCTTCTTGGATATCTTCAATAAGAGGACGGTCAGTAACGGAGGAAGACAAAAAATCCGCTTCTGGGAATATGTCAGTGTTAAATGGCATTATCCCTGTACTTTGAAAACCTGATATGATATTGTTTTGAGTTAACGCCATAGGAAATGCTTTTTTTAACGATTCCGAGGATTTCGTAAGTGGATAAGGTTTTCCCGGGATTATTGGTCATCCAGCTGTCAATTGCAGCAAAATGATACTTCTTAGAGGGCCCGAAAACTGATGGATCTAGCGGCTGAAGCCAGTGAAACGTATAAGGTGGGAATGATAACAAAATTATGTTATTGTCTTTACAAAAATTCAACACAGCTATTGATAAATGGGACTCTTGGTTATCGGGAAGTAAACAAGGTTGTGTTTATTGTGCGTTTTACATGGACATGAAAATGTTGAATAAACTTTAAAAACAAATACCCAGTCATCCATCCCCTTGGATATGATTTGCCAACACAACCAGAGGACCCATCCCTAACAAAATTATCTTTAAAATGTACTCTTGAGAAGAAAAACACAGGGGTAAGGAATTGCCAATCTCACTTACAGCAGTAACCATTGTCAATGTAGATCGCCTTTCAGCTGATGTGACATTGCATACCTGACGTGTCCCTTTTTCAGCAACGAATTTCGCAGGTCGTTTAATAGTTAGACTACCGATTTAATCTGTATTCCAAATGTCTTTATTTGCGAACACATATTTATATATAACAGTTTTTAAATTTGTAAAAAAATGCGTTGACGTAGGCCTTATTAAAATTTGTCGCACAACCCAAACTTGTTGATTCAGGACACCTTAAAGAAAGTGTAAGGTGCCTTTTCATGTTACCATTGAAACAATCCACTGATGCAATTTTAGAATTTATCCTAGTGTCTGGAATAATAAAAGTACTCGTAACTGTTAATTCATATGACAGATTTCGTACATCTTGAGGAGTCAAGCCATAAGAGATTTTGGCATATTGCAGAATATACTCCTGCAGTTGAAGTTCCAGGTTGTCATTTAGATTTGACGAGATTTAGATTAGCCTATTTTTACTTCAGATGCTGAATCCCTTTTCTTTGCATATCGTAGCAAAGTCATTTTATCAATTTCGAACATATTGGTAGTTCGCCTCAAGGACATTGATCCATCTTTCTCCACGTCATAAGCTTTTTCAAACACATCTTTGATATTTCACTACATTTGGGGTTTTTTTCTTATAATTTCGAACCATTTTCCTGAAAAATAATCCAATAAAGGGGGTCATAACCATGTATTTACAGGGTGTCTATACACTACAATACGTTATTTCCCATGCTACAGATTTGTCAATCCTGCACATGGAGGAAGAGTATCAAAACCTAAGGTTAATTAAAATAAACTTTGAAATGGCTGTAAAATAATGAGCTAGTTATCGATTGATGCCAAATTTTGTAGGATGACTTCTTGGACAAGGGGATTTTGTTTGGCAAAAAAAAAGTTCCAACCTTTGACTCTAGGGGTTAAAATGGCACTTTCCAAGATTAGAGAAGATGAAAATGGAAAGTCACAAACAAAAGAAAACGCTTTACCGAGATTTCGTAAATTTCAGAAAAGAGGTTTTTGGCAATTTTCCCTAAAATTTCAGTAGACTGGCAATTTTCCTGAAAATTTCATTAAATATGGCGAAGGAAGAACTCTAGAAGTCCGCTGAAAAATGAAAGATTCTCATACCTGTGCCAAAAAGAACCCACTTTTGGCACCAGCCTCCTTATAGTCATTCGGAGCTATTTGATACACTGTATCAACATGCCCCATAAAAAACGTATCAGTTTGCCCCACATGACGCCATTTTATGAAAACAACATTACAGAAAAAAGTGAAGCACATAATGGAGTAAGAAAAAGTAGCTACTTTATATTTAAGCGATGTAATATGATGCTCAAATAAATAATACTTCACAGTTCCATACACCGTCTCTAGATACTTCCAAAACTATTCACAATTATTTACTTTAGACTGTACAAAACACAAATATTTAAATAACTTAGAGTTATGATTTCCTTGACATGTTTGCACTTGCTCGTGTTGTAGGTTTAAGCAAGCAGCTACTTGCTTCTCAGCCTGGGTGGGCTGCGCATGCTCAGTGCCGCAAAAAGCTCTTCGTAGCAACTTGTCCCTGTATCAACAAGCCTCGGTCTCCCCTACTGCATGTTGAATTTCCGCATGTACGCTTCATGTAAAGCAGCATCACTTAACATCGATGGGTGCATCGCAGTCGGTATCTCACGAAAGCTATTTAACCGTTAATGAAGAGATTATACACAACTCATTTAAAATAGCCATATAGACGAAAATACATAGTATTAAGTCGTGAGCGATACTCCAAAAATGCGGGAACGTTCTTAAAGGGTGTATTTGCAATTGATTTAACTTTCCGAATCAGAAGAGATTCGTTAGATGCCTGATTTAATGAAGTTTATGTGGTTTGAGGTAGGTCGCACATGAATTTCAAAAGAGGGATAAAGTATATTATTTGACAATAATCTTTATTTTGCACTTTAAATTAATGACATTTAAATTTTTCCTGCCACATGAAGTTGCAAGTAACGTGGCCATTGCTGCAAATACCTTGAAAGTGACACACAATCATAACTAAATAATTTTACTGTAATAAGAACCGAAATTCAGCAAGGATGAGTGCATTGCCTTCGCGTTTCTGCAGCCATTAAAATTAAGTAATAATAGTTGGGACAATTTTAACGAAACATTTTGTTCACAAGATACAATAATAATTTAATAAACTCCTGCAAAATGTTATGCCCAACATTTCAACACATTCACATGCACAAATTCAAATGTCATGATAGCAAATTCATGCGCTATCACTAAAAATTCACGTGTTATAAATTTAAGTGTGATGACCAAAAATTCACGAAAATGAACCTCAACCAACATTTCGACACATTCATATGCACAAATTCAAATGTCATGATAGCAAATTCATGCGCTATCACTAAAAATTCACGTGTTATAAATTTAAGTGTGATGACCAAAAATTCACGAAAATGAACCTCAACCAACATTTCGACACATTCATATGCACAAATTCAAATGTCATGATAGCAAATTCATGCGCTATCACTAAAAATTCACGTGTTATAAATTTAAGTGTGATGACCAAAAGTTCACGAAAATGAACCTCAACTCCCGTGAAAAAATTATTTTTGGCTTTCAATGATAGTTTTAGTTTATGCTGGGAAGAACTTTTTCAAGTATAACTGAGAGAAGTGAGAAATTGGAGCGTAAGAACTTCCTGAAAACTATGCCATGACTCAATCCATAGGTTTTCCAAAAATGTCTGACAAATGGTGTGTGTGTACGCGAGTGCAGGAAATAACTATTGGAGAACTCTTATAAAATTTTGAAAAGGAGTGATACTTTTTCCATTGCAGTCCTCGTTCAGGATAAAGCGAATTGATTAAAAGTAAAGTGAAATATGGTGCAGTAAATATGTTTTTGTGTAAGGTTTCACAACGAGGGCAATTATTAAGAGCAGCTTTGTCCGGAAATATTTTTCCGTCGATATAATAATTTCCTTTGCCGTTTCGACTTGCACCTTGTAAGTCTTCTTTAGAAAATTAGAGTTCGAAAAATGGCTGCAGCAATTGTGAACCCGAAAAGTGAGAGAAATTGTTTTAATTTCTTCGTTTTGGTTTGATATAGTTTAGTTTTCAGTTCTGTTTTTTAATGTTCAGTTGACAGTTTTGGCTTGCCAAGATCGCTACGATGACTGGCAAAGTCGTTATAGGACTATATTTATCCAATGAACTAATTGCTTCTTTAACTACGAACCTAAACCAAAACTAGGGAAAAAATGTTTCGAACGAGTTTACTTATTCTGAGATTAAGATTTGTTGAGCAACGTGAAGCGTTGAAAAATTTTCAAAACACCTCTCTTCACATTCTCTTATAACTTAATCATGGTAAAAAGGGAGCATGGACATAAGCCAACTCCCCAGGTATGGCCTTAGAAATACCAATAAAATTAGTTTCGATCTACGGACACAGACGATTCTTACGAAACTGTTTTTGGAGGCCAGAAAGGAGGAAGAGAAGAATAAGAAGAACTCACATGGGAAAAGGCACGACTGAGAGTTAAAAGAGTTAGGCAGAAGAAGGTCTGGTAGGAAATCAGAGGCGAGAGATCAGAAGCTCTTTCGGCGGCGATATATTTAATTTGTAGTTTGTAGCAGTATCGATATGGAAGGGAAATACAGTAGTATTGACATAAATAATGCAGTTCAGTTTGTATTCAATAGGCGTATAATGCCATTTCCGGCTTCTTCTTCCACGCATTTAATAAATAAAGGGTCGTATCAAATGTTACATATCGATGTGTAAGTCCCTTCACTTTTAAGACAAGCAAGTAAAAGAAAATCAACTAAGGTTGGTATTTAAATTTAGAATGTTTCAATTAACGTTGAATCTGTGATTGTTTTGCTTTTTTCAATAAATTTTGGCGAGTTGAAAATTTAAAGTTGGCGAATTCGAATTTAACGAATTGGAAATTGGCGAGTTGTAGTTTACTTCCAATTTCCAATTTGCCAATTTCTAACTCGTAAAACTTCTGAATTCCAACTCGCCAATTTTTGGCGAGTTGGAAGTTGGCGAGTTGTAATTTACTTCCCAATTCTAAATCGCAAATTTCCAACACGCAAAACTTCCAAATTCCAACTCGCCAAAAATTTGGCAAGTTGAAAATGGAAGTTCGAGAGTTGAAAGTTGACGAGTTCCAAGTTGGCGAGTGGTAGTTTACTTCCAAACTACAAACCGCAAATTCCCAACTCGCCAAAATTTTAGCGAGTTGGAAATTGACGAGTTGCAGTTTATTTCCCAATCCCATATAGCCAATTTCCAACACTGTAATTCAATAAATATTGAAACGGTTTCAAAATTTTGAAATGATTTCAATACAAAGTTTCAGATTTCACCGCTAGGAGTTTATCTGTCATTCACCCCTATTTATATAGTAAAGGAATCGTCTGATCGGTTTGAAATTTTGTATCCATAGGTAACTATGGAGACGCATCGATTAAAATTAAAGTCGAAGTTCTAGCTCTCACAAGAACGAAACTCTGCCGCGCATGCGCAGATCGACTTTAAATTAGTAACCCACGACGAGAATGGCTGTTTGATCACCCTGTCCACATCTGAAAATTTTCGCCCACCATTTATTAGATAAACGCCATTAGTTCTCAGTTTGGCCGCTAGTGGTTAAATTTTATAGAAATCAATTCAAAATTTTCAACTGAGTTCAAAAGATTCAATCGGGTTGAAAAAATTGAAACGGTTTCAAATGTTTGGAAAGATTTCAATGCAAATGATTTCAGTACAAAGTATTTATGGACGACAAACTTTGCTTTACCCTTTTAACAATTTAAATTGCTTGTTATAACCGAATTTATATCCGTGCTATCATTGTTATATTTAAGGAAAACCTTTACTTTACTCTTTTTATTGCCGACAGACAGAAAATAAAACCAAAAGCAATAGCGGGTTCAATATCTATTGAAACCCGCTAAAACGTGTGAAAATATCCCTTGTGTTTATTATAACCTTAGTCATCGCCCGAACTATAATTTGTTGAGAAAGACTTGCAAAATTTGAGTAGCTATAGTTAGATATGGTATTTTTTACACACTCACTCACACATACGAACGAACACAGGCAACTCACATAACGATGCGTAATGGTGGAAATGTGAGTGAATCTGATCAAGGGTGGATAGTTGGTGCTAGGAAAGCTGGTTATTCCTTTTCAGTAAGTGTGACCTTCTAGAAGTTCACGCACTGGCGTACGCAGGGGGTGTTGATGGGGGTTGTAACCCCCCATTGCAATGAAATTTTGTATATTTAACATAGGAATATATGAGTTGTAGCTCTGTAACCGCCCATTGAGCCTATAAACAGCGCCCCCTATATACAAGGCCAAAGTACCAGTTTCGTGACGTAAACCAATTTGGGGCCATGCAGAATCACGCGTTTTCTAATACACCCACCCGCTTATGTAAAATGAAGATTATACTTCTCTAAATTATTTTCAAAAAATGTTTTTTCCCCAATCTATAAAAAAGCCCAATCTATATATAAGAAAGCACACTAAAATATATATTAGTGAAGTTTTCTTTATATTTTAAGATCAGGGTGCGAATCAAACTTTTTTACGAGGGCGGGGGGGATAAAAAATTCGAACTACAGTGAAAATCGGTTATAACGACCTTCAAGGGACCGCGCAAATTCGGTCGTTATAAACGATATCTTTTTAAAATCATAGTAGCCTATAGTATAATACACTTTTAGAATTTTATAAATTATTTTGATAGTAAAAAGTATTAAACTGTTTAGTATTAAAATTAAATAAAAATATATTTAATTATAATGAATTTAATTTCCGTTTATAATTATATTTATAGCCACACTAAATACATAGTACTTTTTATTTTTTTTAAATTGAAAAAATTCTAGAAAATACTAAAGTATATAATGTAGAAAACAAATCTAATGAATAATATTTATTATATTATACTAATGACTTCCGAACAGTGCCGGTTTGAGAGTTTTATGGGCTCTATGCTGAAAAAATAAAATAGGCCCCTAAAGAATATGACCCTCGTGATATTCAATTAATAAATCACCTTTTTTTAAGTTTATTATCTTTAATATTCAGGTTTAGCAGTAAGGGAAATTCAAGTATTACGTAAGCAATATTTTGGCCATTTCAACCCCCCCCTCCCCCGGTAAGCAAAAATTAACATTGGCCAACGTAGGAAAATAAGCAAAAGAGCAACCTCCCCAAAAAAAAGTGCTTACGTAATACTTGAACTCTTCCTAATAAAAATTTCTCGGACATTTGTAAATAAACAGGATTGGAATAACGCTTTAATTTTGATAACTAACCTTCAATTTTAATAACTAACCCACGTGGTTCCGATTTATGACTGTCAAGTCGCGTCGTTATATCCCTACTTAGAATCTACGTAGACTACAAAATCGCCGTCGTTATAGCAGGTTTCGTCGTTATATACGATGTCGTTATAACCGATATATTTAGTATGGAGTAGAATAGCAAACCAAACTTCTTGTAAAAATTCCGTCATTATATGCGGTTAGTCGTTATAACCAGCGTCGTTATAAACGATTTTTACTGTATACTACTATTTATCAGATTCAATTCGACAAAAATTATAATACTATTACTAAAATACATCAAAACTTTAAAACGAATAAATGTAAAAAAAAAAACTTTTGCGCTTTTATATTTGCGAAATTATTGAAAATATCTTTCAAGACCATTTTGTAAGATATTATTACCCTTCACAGGGATAACACAATTGCCAAATATTGGTCAACACACAAAGCCACCGGGGCGAGATTTTTTGTTAATGTTCTGTGGAGGATTTTTATTACAAATAAATTTGACACCCACGTATTAGTAGTAGAAGCTCAAAACCGGCCTATTTTTGCTTACGAGAAAAGAGACACCATCCCTCATCCTGGATTTCCGTCCATGGTCCCTCAGGGAAGTCTTGACGTTTCAGATGAATGCACGAGAACAAACGCTTTTTCTCCATATATTGTTGTATATACACAATTTTCATAAGAGACAACACACTACAAATAATATTGGTCAACATTATCAGCCACCGGAGAGCGAGATTTTGTGGGGAGTTCCAATGCGAAATAATTTGACACTCACGTATTTCACGCATTATTATCAGCATTTGACATGTTTATTATTTTTTCTGTTCTAATATTATAAAATATTTTTTACTAATTTCATGCTTTCAAAACGACTTTTAATTTGCATTATAATTTTGCCTAAAACATAGTAAAAAACACTGATTTTAAAAAATTGATCGCTATTATCAAACAAAAAATCTGAAGCTAACTCGTCATATTGTTTTTTAATTCTACGTTATCGTTTATTTTCAAATTTAGGATCTATCCTGCACTTGTATGAAATACGAATTACGATGTTGTGTTTTCCACCACTAACATTGAACTATTGGTATTTTAAAGACAGTAGACGCTATAAGGAGGCAGTGTACGCTCTGTACCATGTGGTCATGAGTCGTTGGTAATCGACATTCGGTCTGAAAATTTAAAGTAGACAAAATGAAAACAATGGCGTCCCAAATTGGCAAACCTAAAAATACTTCCGAACATCAAATTGAGAAGTTTTATTTGTATCATCGTATAATGTAAATTCAAATCATAGAGGGTGGGAGCACAGCCTACCCTTATACCATGTACAAAACTATTAAGAAGTTCTTTCAAGCTTTTTGCCCCCCACCCTTTGCTACGTCAATAGACCTTGATGAAAAAGGGCCCCTAGGCTTTGCCTACTTTTGCTATATGGTATAGCTAAGCCCCTGAATCCACATGTATAATCCACATATTTAAGATAAAGAAAACATGCCACAATTTGTAATAATTATCGATATTTCTATATAATTTACTTATACATCCCCCCCCCCTTACTTACTCATCCGAAAAAAAATTTAGGGTCATTCTTTTGATTATAGAAGGCCTCATAAAAATCCACTATTTAATTCCTCACAATAT
>QLNU02015360.1:87293462-87342615 GCA_006491805.2 Dysdera silvatica | reverse complement strand
CTGTTTATAGTCACAACTGCTGTGCAATTTGTGAATGTATATTAGGGCGGGTCGAAAAAAAACGAAGTATGCGTAATCGAAACGTAATAGCGCGAGAAAGTTGCCTTAGGTAATAAGAAATAAATTTGCAAAATATTACGCCAATCGGTTAATATCTTTTGCCGCCGCAGGGGGCCAAAATTCCGAAGAATCGCAGAAAACGTGGTTTTTGCTAATTTTTTTAAAAAATTATACAAACATAGCAATACAATTTCTAATAGAACGCAACAGCTACACTAAGATGTTAGTAATGTGTCATTAAAATTATATTATGAGGAAATCATATCTTTTACCGCCGCAAGGGGGCCAAAATTTCAAAAAAAAATGACGAAAATGTGAAGTTTTTGTTTCTTTTGAATTTTAATGATTTTTGTAATACGTCCATATTTTTGAGAACTATTTCTAATAGACTCGGAAAGGCACTTTCCATTATTGTTAATTTCGCACAGATGGTTTGTCATGATCAGTGCAATTCTACCGAAAACGTTTAACTACTGCTGTACGATACAATTACCTGCACAGCTAAGCGTCATTATATTTTGTCGCCGCTAGAGGGTCAACTTCCAAACTGGTATTTGTTCTTTTGTTAAGTTCAGTTTCTTTCACGACGGTGACAAGGTTTGACGTGTGTTGTTTGCTCGTATAAGAATCATTAAATTTTGGTAGAATTACAGTTTTTAGAATTACGTTTTGCAGTATAAATGGAAAATGGGAACATTATTTAAGAAATCAAATAAGTTGATAACTCGTTCTATTTTCAAGTGTCCATTATTTGAAACCCCAAAAGAATGAACAGATTTCGAATTACCAATACATGAAGATGTATTACCTCGTTGTTTCCAGGAAAGGTGTAATCTTGCACTGGAGGTCAGCAATCAAGAACCAAAGTTCTCCATGATTGCCAAAAACGTAGTTGAAAAAATTGAAAATGTTTACAATGAATCATCTAGTCCAACCGTTTCGCATAACCAAGTCACAGCAGTATTAAATAAATACCATGAAAATTATCGAAACCCGATGAAGTATTACAGGAGAGACAAGGATAAATCGAAAAAATCAGAGAAAAATTAATAATTTGGTGGATAGGGCCAGAAAGTCTCTATATGATATAGCCGCATGTAAATGCAAAGATTTTAACAACTGTAATTGTGAGAAATAAAATAAGGTTCCAGAAAGAGAACATGCATTTTTGCAAAGGTGCTTGATAAGTTGGAACCTATTTGTGTTCAGCACTCGATAAACGGCATGTGCTTATAATATTTCGTTAATCAGCGCGCCGAGACAAGCACTTTGGTACTAATTATATACATGTAGCTAATGCCGTCAATTATGGCATTGTATTCATATTTTATGCGTCCATAGGTACTCAGATATTAGAAAAAATCAAGTTTTTAACTATGCAATCCGCAGTTACAAACTCGCACGTAACTAACACCTAGGTATTTTACATACACTTAATTTACGAAAAATGGTTAAACTTGGCGCTGTTTAACGTTTCAAATCTTTTCCAGGCAGAAGGACCAGGCAGAAGTACTTTATATTTCAGACATGAATCCTTTTGATGCTAAACAAAAACGGGGCGCTTGGTGGCAAGTGAACTTGACGAGGGCATTAAAAGCCGTCACAGCAGGTAAGTCATCAGTAAACGCTGCAAGTAAAAAATATGGCATACAGAGACGAACCTTGCGTCGTTATCTAAAGGATAATACGGTTTTAAAGTCACGTTTGGGTAAAAGCCTACTCTTACGGAAAGCAAGAAAATGATTTGTGCTAGAGGATCTTTCGTTTGTCAGACGTTGAGTATCCCCTCACAACAAAGATGTTGAAGTTCAACATTTTTAAATTTTGCGAAAAAAATGGGATCCTTCACCTATTCACTAACGGAAGTGTAGGTCGTTATTGGTTCAGGACCTTTATGGGGCGGAATCCAGAAGTTGTAAGGAGGAGAGATCAAAGGTTGAACCCTGTCTGAGCGCAAAAGGTCAACAAATTCATTACTCACGGTCATTTTCAGAAATTGCAAAAAATTATTACACACTATGATTTACTGAAATTTCCCGAAAAAATATTCAACATGGATGAGAAGGGATGCAGGTTGCAACTGCACAAAGATCCGGAAGTGCTTGCGAAAAAGGGCGCCAAGCGTGTCTACATTGTTGCAAAGGAACGTGGTCAGAGTGTTACCATTGTGACGTGCGGAAATGCCATAGGGACCGTCATTCCACCTATGGTTTTGTTCGCAGGTATCAGAAAAAAACCCGCTTGGGAAAAAAATTTGCCTACAGGTTCAATCACAAGAATGACAGCAAAAGGTTTTATGACCATGGGAACATTTCATGAGTTTATCAAACATTTCTGTAGATTTAAACCAAATGGCAAGTGTCTTCTGATTTTTGATGGGGCTAAGTCAAACTTGGATTATGAGATCTGCGAAGCCGCTGAAACAAATGATATTCTCCTGTGCTGTTTGCCATCTAACACGACACACGAATTTCAACGTTTTGACAAAGGTGATTTCCGAAGTTTTGAGATCTTTTGGGACCAGTATACGCTCCAATATTTTGACACGCATAAAGAGGAATATGCTATTTCCAGACTGAATTTTGGTGACGTTTTTACGCCAAGGTGGGAGAAGGCCATGACGCAGGCCAATATGAAAAGTGGGTTTCGAGCTACTAGCATATTCCCCTTGAATCCGTTGGTAATCCCCGAAGAAGCTTATGCACCGAGCTTACCCACAAAGAAGCTACCACCAGAACCATCTGCTTATAACAGTGCACCGGCCACCACATTACAGGAAGTACTGAATGACCATATGCATCCAGTGCCAGGCCCATCAGGTTTGCAAAAGCAAATCGATAGTAGACTCAGGACCTCTATCTTCCGATTCATATGACTTCGACTTCTCTGACAAGCTGTGACCCAATTGTAATGCCGAAATTAATCCTCCTCATTTGAATTGTCCAAAACTAGTCAAAACTTCGACCTCCAACGCTTTTTTTAATAGCATCTTACTTACGCCTAAAACGGAAAGAAAATCTAACCGAATCATGAAACCGGCTTTTAGTAGTCATGGTATGTTGGAGAAACAGTTTTTTACCCATTAAGAACTAGGTACTAGTAAGAAATTTGAACGTAAGTCTGTAACAAAGAAGACATAAAAAGAAGGTACCCAAGGAAACAGAGAGCTGGTATTGTATTCTGTGCGATGAAGACAAAGTGAAAGATATGCGACTTTGCACGCTTTGCCATACTTATGACCAAGAAGAGTGCGCCGGCCTTACAAAGGAAGATAACGAGCAGTTTATCTGTCCAAAATATTCTGGTTATAATTAATTTTATTTGCCATAAAACTTAAGATAAAATCTAAATAATGAATTTAATATGTTTTCAGTCTTTGTTTCTTGACTTTTGTCCAATTGAGTCAGTTTTTATTTCAATATTCTTTTTTGTTTTTGTTCACAAATTACGAAATTTTTATTTGTGCTCAATTCAATTATAATTTACTTTAATACACCTTTCTTTAGATATTTTGTGTACAAAACGCATTTTTATTGCTTTATGTTAAAGAAAAAACCCAAATTTAGAGGAACGAAAGTTCGTTGGACATATAACCATCATATGTTTTAATATGGCCAAAAAGTACACCTTCGGGAGAATCAATTTTTTAATGGTTCACTTTGTGCCACTTTTCTGATTATTTTTCTCTTCATTACTAAGATTTAAAACTTAATTATACAATAATTTGTTTTTTAAATTTTTCAAAACACCTTCGGCAAAAATCGGCAAATCTTAGCCTGGCCATAATACCTTCAGATACCTTATATCAATATAAACTCGAGGCGTAAATATAAAATGACCATAAAAAAAAAGAACACTAGAAAATACAGAAAAATTTGCTGAATTTCTTGAAAACATCGGCTACTAAAATTTAATCTGCACCAATTATTTTATCAAATTACTGTCAGATCTCCATATATCGAATTTCCGTATATCAAAATTCTCCACGTATCGAAATTTTGATGAACTAGTGATTTGAAATACCGGTGTTCATTATGGAAAAACTCTTTCTGAACTCGTGTCCTAAATTAAGGTTACACTCAATATCATTTTAATGGGAGAGGTATGTATTTTGCTCTTTAACTGTCGACGGGATTTATTTATAAAAAAATCATTTTACAGAAAATTAAAGGGCTGTAAACGCTTAACAGAATTACAATAAATCAAAAATTTTCAGGCATCCTACAATGGAGAATCCACGATTAAAATTGATGCAAACACTGAAAGTCGAAAACGAAATTTCGTAAAAAACTGATTTAGAATAACAAATTTTCTCACATAAATATGAAAAATTATTAGAAAATGATTGTTGATGTTCATGTAAGAAAATTTGTTATCCTAAATCTGTTTTTTACAAATTTCTGTTTTCCACCTTCAATTTTTGTACCTTGTTTGATCGTGGATTCTCCTTCATGGGGTATCTGAAAACATTCGGTTTATTGTAATTCTGTTAAGTGTTTATAGCTCTTTAATTTTCTGCAAAATGATTTTTTTATAAATAAAGTACGTCGGAGTTAAAGAGCAAAATATGTACCTCTCCCATTGAAACAACATTGAGTGTCACCTTAATTTGGGATACGAGTTTATATATATATCATCATTTCAGCCGTTGTCAATCCACTGCAGGATAAAGGCCTCCTCTGCATCTTTCCAACGAAGTCGATCTTGTGCATTTTGCTGCCACTTGTGCCCAATATATTTAATTATTTCATCCACCCATCTCGTCTTTGGCCTTTTCCTTGGGCGTGTGGTGTCCAGTGGGATCCATTCTAGGATGTTTTTGGTCCATCTGTTGTCAGTTCTTCTAGCAATATGGGCTGCCCACTTCCATTTCAAACTTTTTACCTTCGCAATGATATCACAAACTTTTGTTTGATCTCTTATCCAACTGAAGGTCTTTCGATCTCGTCGCGTGATACCAAGCATCTGCCGTTCCATGTTCCTTTGTACCACTCGTAACTTTTGGATACCTTTGGCAGTCAATGTCCATGTCTCACTACCATAAGTCAGAACAGGTAGGATGCATTGATCGAAAACTTTCCTCTGTAAAGAAATAGGGAGCTTTTTTTTAAAAATTATTTGTAGCCGGTAGAATGCTTGCCAGCTAAGCTTGATACGACGTTCGATCTCTTGATTTATGTCGCCTTTCATCGTAATTTGTTGACCAAGGTAAATATAATTTTCAGCTTGCTGTATTTCTTCTCTCGAAATAAAGATTTTCTTAGTTTGTATAAACTTATTAAACATGATCATGCTTTTCTTCAAGTTGATTTTTAAGCCAGATGTTTCTCCTTTCATTCTGAGATCTTCAATGAGTCTTTGGAGCTCTTCTGGATCTTTTACGAAAAATACGATGTCGTCGGAGAATCTTAGATGGTTTAAATACGCTCCGTTGATTTTTAAGCCCTTTTGATCCCAGTGTAATTTACGAAAAACTTCCTCAAGGCAAGCTGAAAAGAGTATGGGCGAGATTGTATCTCCCTGTCGTA
Organism: Dysdera silvatica; assembly: GCA_006491805.2. Taxonomy (NCBI): domain Eukaryota; kingdom Metazoa; phylum Arthropoda; class Arachnida; order Araneae; family Dysderidae; genus Dysdera; species Dysdera silvatica. Next base: position 87,337,027 of record QLNU02015360.1, on the reverse strand, counting down.
TACCTTTCTCAAGGTTAATTTCAACTTTGTGTCTGTTTATAGATATAGTCGCTTTGCTTTATAAAATATGGACTGGAGTAAGCTAACATAAGCTGGGTTCACACCTTGGTTACCTAGTGCATTTAAAATATATGGTTTGAAAATTGAGTCAAAAGCTTTTTCGTAGTGGATGAAGGCAATGCATAATGGTAAAGTGTATTCATTGTGTCTTTCTATTATTCTCTGAAGAACCTGAATGTGGTCAATCGTACTATAGCCACTTTTAAACTCTACTTGTTCTAGAGGTTTGGCATAGTTTAATGTTCTATAAATTCTATTTGCAGTGATTTTGCTAAAAAACTGTGTACATAACAGGAAGAAGGCTAATTGGTCGATAGTTTTAAGATCATCTTGAGCTCCTTTCTTATGCAAAAGAATAACATCACCATTTTTCCATGCATTAGGAATTTTTTGTTCCTTAAGACATTTTGAGAAGAGATTTGCCAATATTTTGTGAAGCGTTTTACACCCAGCTTTTAACATTTCAGCAGAAATGCCATCTTTTCCTGTGGATTTCCCATTTTTCATTGATCGTATGGCATCTGTTACCTCTGATACTAAAACATCCGGCATTTCTTCTGTAACTACAATTGTTGGCAGATTTTGCTGATCGTTACTTTTATAGAGGTCTGTGTAGAATTCTTTTACCCTCTTAAGCATTTCCTGGCGTGTTCTGCATACTGAGCCGTCATTACATTTTAAGGCAAGTATTTGCTTTTTTCCATTTATTAGCCTGCGTTTTGAATTTTTGATGCCTTTATTTTCTTCAATTGTTTTTTGTACCAACTTTGTATTGAATTTATGAGTTTCTTCCCGGATACGTTTCCTTATCGTCTTGCAGATATATATATCTTTTTTTTATAGACCCATTGATTTCTATGTATGGTGGTCCGATCGTAATCTTCGAAAAGTAATTTAGATTATATGCCATTTCCCGTAACTTTTTCTTGTAAATATGAGAAACGAATGCGAAACGAAGTTTGTTCGTTTTCTTCTGGTTTTACCGCGCAAGAACAGCGAAGGTCGTATTGCGGCGGGGCCCACGGTTTTTTAAGGAACCTGAAACTCGGCCACAAACGGAACCAAACCCTCGATTAAGGTAGCTGCAAAAAAAGGGGAACCACTGGTTTAGGGAATCACCCTCAGGACTGCAGTGAGCAGTTAGGCGTCAACAATTTTTTTAGCACCGTTGAGTGTCATATCCGGGTCAACGTCATGTTAGGTAAATGCGTTGTCACTGCAGGATTAAAAAAAAAAAAAGATGCAGACCTTTGGGTATATTCATGATTGTCCCATTACATATTTTTCATTTTCATTATGTTATTCTGTAATTTGGAATATTCAATTAATAACTACAAACAAAGAAATAACCACCATGAAAATTAGATAAGTATGTCAATTTCATATAGAACGTTTTTCCTAAACCCAGTGTAATTAAAATAATATATATATATATATATATATATTTATATATATCGTTTCTAATTTTAAAGTAGATTTAATTTTAAGCAGCTAGAATCAATTAAAATTATGTTCTTACGTCTATTCATTCCTAAAATAACCTTTAATTTTATGTAATAACAACATACATTAATCATTATATACACAATACAATGCCTAATGTATATTGTTTTTACACATAATTAAAGGTTATTTTGGGAATGAATACGTGTAAGAATATAATTTGAATTGATTCTAACTGCTTGATATTAAACCTACTTCCAAATTAGATAAGATATATATATATATATATGTTATTTTAATTACACTGGGTATAGGAAAAACGTTCTATATGAAATCGACATATTTTTTTAATTTTCACGGTGGTGTTTATTTCTTTGTTTGCAGTTGTTATTGGTTGTTCTGTTCACATGCTGAGTTAAAATATTTAGATGTTGTTACACGGTTTATTAGTATCAATAGTGTTGTAGAGGTAGTGTTTTTAGCAACAGGCAGGGCCTGATCACCGCAAAGGCGTCCAAAGCCCGGGCTTTGGGACTAGACTCTAGCGGGAGACGATCAAAGAAAAAATCCTCTTACCATAGGATGAGGTAAATCGGTTTTATGTGGAAGCTTTCTTCTAAGTACAATGTAAATAAAAAACTTACTAAGAGGAGAAATGGGAAATTGCCATCCAATATCTAATACCTTTAGTGATACTGCGTCTCACCTGCACTATTTGAATCTTTTTTATAGATGCATAAATATTATTTAATGTATAATATGATAGGTACCTCTAAGCCTAGTTTTAGTGCCCGAAACCCCCAATTTCTTTGAGTCACTTGCTAATAGAAGAGTCCTTTGCTTCTATTCCTGTTGTATTGTCGAACAAAGGGGTCTGAAAGGGAAAAGACATAGTAGATTTACTTTGCTTGTAATGTCCTTAAAGGAAACCGATACCTTTGATTTCATTTGTGTGAACCTATGGTAGCCCTTTGTGCAGGTGTACGCCAGTGTATAAATGTCACGGAAGGAAGAAGGATGGAATGTAGTACAGTGGATTGTTTTCATGGCGAATTTCTAAATAGGTTGGTTGATTGATTGTTTGGCTTTTTTATGGCGCAAGAGCATCTGGGCTATACTGCGCCAAACTCTAAAAAAAAAAAACTCGCCAAACTAAATAGGTATACTAGGAACAGGCCCAAGGGCAGCATTTGTTGAGGGGGTGTCAGCTCAGAACCCAAAAATAAATTATTAGTTATTAATTATTATACTTTTATTTTATTTGAGCTTTACGGCGCAAGGACAGCAAAGGTCATATTGGCCGAAATCTAAGGGTTTCTGAGGAATCCGAATCTCTTAAGGCCTAGGGAACCAACCTCCAACTGCGGTCAACAATTAGTTAAAGCATTCTTTTTTTAACACGTGGGGATCTAACTGTACGTTGTTGCAACGCATTTCTACTGCACCGTTGCAGGGCCATTATTCTGGTAATTGGGTGAAAAAAACCTGCACGCAAAAATTAGGAGAAAGATATTTGTGAGAGTTATTTTTTCTTTCATTTCTTTGTGAGGAAGGAAAGGGGCTGCAATGCCTAAATCCATCATCGATTGTTCTGAATCACTATCTTAATCGTAATCTGAGTGTCGGGCCCTCAATTATAGACAGTTTGAAACCTCCAATATAAATATATATAGTTTCATAGACGCCCGCCATTTTGGAAAGAATGGGAAAGAAGAAGATAAATCTTGTCACTAACTCGAACTAAAACTTAAATCCACACATGGCCACGCTATGACGCTGCCACTAAATACAGTGTTGCTATTGGCAGAGAAAAATCCAAGAAAGGGGAGTTCGACAACTTTAAGGGGGTAACAGGGGTTTTGGAGGGGAGGCGCAGTCCTGGAAGGACGAGGAAAATGGTTCCCCTAAGTTTTTTTATTTTAACTACAAAGAAAAGTTTGTAAATATATTTTGTTTTAATTAATAAATCAGTTAATAGTGGAAGAGGCCCAGTGCTTGTATTCGGTGAGTTTAATTACTGCCAAGAAGGAGTAATTTCCGAAGAAGAAGCGGCCTTACTTTGGATTATACCGCAGCTGACGAAAGAAGATTCGAAAGTCCTGTTTTCAGTGTTTTAATTAAAGGGAAAATTCAGAAACCAAGAATCCACGCATGTTAACGAATTAGAATTTGCGGAACATATAAAAGAAGGTTTCTAATACTGAGATTAAAATATATCAGTAATCAGTGGCATAGGAATTAAAAAATTATGGAGGCTTAAGTGAATTTAAAGAAGGTTCTGTGATGTGGCGTCAAAGGAAAATGTGTCATGTGGGGCTTGGGCACCCTGAGCTCTCCCTTTTTTACCCTAGTGACGGTAACTGTAACTCATGAATCATATCACAAAACTAGTTGATCTTGGATGTTAACATGCCTTTTTCAAATTCGGTAGACTTACGACGCTTACCGAGGTACGATCTACGTGAATGCAGTGATGTCTTACTAGCTATGCATTTGTTAAGCGGTGGATTCGCCTATTAGAGATAGGAGTGATAGCGAGGCTTTTCTCAGGAAATAGGTATCCTATAATTCCCTTTCATTTTCTCAGCATATGATATTATCACTTAGTGAGATTATATGTTATTTTGAAATCGTAGGCTTTATTATAATCGATTAAAAGTAATAACCTGAAGATTGAAGTGTTATAAAATTGTGGCGTGAAATGGAAACGAAGTATCTACTTCAGGATAAATGACAGGGCCCTCGCCATTTCCAAACTTCAGATTATGGATACCCAAATTTAAAAAGCAAATAAAATGGCCATTTCTTTTTGCATTTTAAAAATCCAGATATGTTTTTGTGGGAGGGGGGAAGAAATAGATGAAGATGGTGAGGACAAGAAAAAATTAAATATAAAAAATTTTCTTAGATAATAAGAAATGTATTAACAAAAATTCATTCATTCTGCCTTCACTTGACAAAGGGAGCAGTTGGCTCCCGAAACGTCGTGTTTTTAAACCTTACGCCAGTGTCGAAATAACTGTTTGTTATGGAATCTCCTGGTGAAACTCTGTATTGTTTCGTAAGAAATGTATTATAAATAATAAATAATATTACATGAAATTTAAATGCAAATGTGATTTTTTTCAATGAAAGTGGATTACATGTTAAGGCTGACGGAGTTTTCGGTGAAAGAAGCAAAAAAAAAAAAAGAAAAAAAGTTCAATAAATAATGTTATATGAAATATAGGTCAGGTGGTAGAGCTTACGCCATCTGTTGAACAGGGGAAGAACTTCTGCAACAAGAAAGTGAGAAAACGAAAAGACAAGTTATCAACAAGACCAGACATTTGTGCGTGAATGAAATGGACATTGCAATTGATGATGTCGCGCAAAAAATGTGGGGTGAAATGATTTCAGTCTTTGGAAATTGAAATTTACAGCTATTCTTTCAACGTTGGCGAAAGATGAAGACGTAATATGTGGCAGATCAAAATCTTGTGTGAGTAAAATTATTTAATTACGAGGTGACGTATTCGGCCCTACATAAACATGCAGCTCATTGTAAATAGTCCTCTGATTCAACGTGGTGAATCCAATCTCGTTTTCGACGGTCCACAACCTCACTACATAAAAAAAGACCCCCCAAAAAATATCTGAGCCTTCCAAAGGGGAAGACGTTTCAGTTCGCAAAGGACTATACGTCGCGGAACGAGGGAGGTACACGTAAATCGTCTAGGAATGCAGAAGTGAAAGCAGCGTCCGACGATAGGTTTCCCTTGGCTCTGAGGCCCGCATTCGGATTGGTGAGTATTTTCGTATTCAAACGCGAGCTGTTGCACCTGTTTCAGTAAAGTAGCTGGGGCCATTCTCCGTGGCGGCTGCACCGGCAGCTGGTTTCGTTTCACATTAAATGACGACACCTATGTAAGCGTGCATCTTTGTGTGCTGTGTATGGTGGACTCTCGAATATTCCCCCTCCAACCCGCCTTGGCGGTTGATTGCGCTATCTGAGCGTCCTGTCTGGGATTACAGTGCCGCTTTCTGCGGCCACCCTTCCCAATCCCACCCCTGCCCAATCTACTGCTAGCTGTAGCACCTTTCATAACTGGTTCTAGTCCAGTTGAGTGCGTGGTAAATCCTCCCCTCCCCCTAGAAATTACGAGGCAAAAATAAGAGTTCTGGCATAAACCATAGAAATGAAGAGTCAGGTTCAATCGTCATGTGATTACCTCCTCCGTACACTTTTATATTTAAATAAGACACAAAAACAACGTTTTAGAAGCGTATTATATATGTCAAGATTGAGTTCAAGCTACGCGTTTCGGGCGATAGATGTTCGCCCTTCTTCGGGAGTGAACACGTGCAATATCGTCAACAAACGAGGTTGATTCGCGGATGTAACTGGAATTGAGTTATTAAGTGAAATGTTGACTTCCAAAAATAGGAAGTCAAGTAATACGTGGTTTTTGTGGTGCGGCCACTCTTCCCAGAATTACCAAATTGTGGAAAAGTTGGCTCTCTGTTAGTAGAGGTGGCAATTATGGCGGGACTATGGACTAATATCAGAAGAAATTTGGTGGAGTACATTTCGCCAAGCTGAGTTGAAGGAAGGAGTTGAGCTGTGGTCATTCACAATGGAATCACGGAACATGTTAATGAAGAAAGCTTCGGCGAAGTCCAATTCAAGTGGTGAATGAGGGTGGTGAATGATACGAGCGTCGAAAAAGTTAAGGCGATGGTTGTGTTCGTGGCTGTGAACAGCAATGGATGATTTGTGCACCTCACCTTTCTCAACGTATCGGCGATGTTCTTTCAACAGATGGATGAGGGCACGTTTTGTCAGTCCTATGTAGGAAAGTCCGAACTGGCAAAAAATTTGATACACGCCCCAGCGTTGGAGTGTGGAAATGTTATCTTTGAGTCTAGAGGGCAAAATCTTGTTAATAGGCGAGAAAAATGTCCGCCTTCTACACCTATGTCTTCCGGGCTCTACAGTTCTGTTCGTCAACGGACTCCTTATCTGATGAAATTTCTTTGCTTAAGACCATCGCTCGCAGCCGCTCGCAGCTCGCAACACACCCTTATGTGCCCAAACTTAGCTCCGCCATTGCCAAAGTCCTTCGGCAAGCCAAATTCAAAGTTACCTTCTCGCCTATTAACAAGATTTTGCCCCCTAGACTCAAAGATAACATTTCCACACTCCAACGCTGGGGCGTGTATCAAATTTTTTGCCAGTGCGGACTTTCCTACATCGGACGGACAAAACGTGCCCTCATGCATCGGTTGAAAGAACATCGCCGATACGTTGAGAAAGGTGAGGTGCACAAATCATCCATTGCTGTTCACAGCCACGAACACAACCATCGCTTTAACTTTTTTGACGCTCGTATCATCCACCAACCTCATTCACCACTTGAACTGGACTTCGCCGAAGCTTTCTTCATTAACATGTTTCGTGATTCCATTGTGAATGACCACAGCTCAACTCCTTCCTTCAGCTCAGCTTGGCGAAATGTACTCCACCTAACTCCTTCTGATATTAATCCATAGTCCTGTCATAATTGCCACCTCTGCTGATATACAGCCAATTTTTCCACAATTTGGTAATTTCTGGGAAGAGTGGCCGCACTACAAAAACCACGTAGTACTTGACGTCCTGTGTTTGGAAGTCAACATTTCACTTAATAACTCAACTCTAGTTACATCCGCGAATCAACCTCGTTTGTTGACGATATTCCACGTGTTCACTCCCGAAGAAGGGCGAACTTTTATCGCCCGAAACGCGTAGCTCGAACTCAATCTTGACATAAATACGCTTCTAAAACGTTGTTTTTTGTGTCTTATTTATATTGCGTATTGTTTCGTCGAATATTTCCACTTTTATATTTACTCAAAGAGATTCTTTTAGTAAAAGTATTCTGTTAATATATATCTTGGAAACTGAAGAGCAGTGTTGGAAGTGCGCTATTCATCTGCAATTTTAACGAAATTAATATTCTGGGACTGTCAAATTGTAGAAATATTGTATTGAGGGAACATATTAACTACCATTCAATGGCAAATGCTATCCGAAGACGTCTTGTCGAGAATTTCGTTCTATCGATAGTGCATATTAATATGCTAATTAAACATGCCGTCGGCAAATTCAGCAAATGAAGTGGTTTGCTAAAGTCACTGTTTATATTTCTATTCGCCGATGCAAATGCTGAGAACTGAAGCGTTCCTTCCTCACGTTGAAACGTACACACGTGAATACACAAACGTAGTTACTAATATATAATTATAACTAAGCAATAATAATTTGACTTCCTTAAAATGAAAAAAAAAAAAGCACACCTTCTTAGCACTCAGAAGATAAGTTAATTCAATTGTTTTCATTTCTCCCGGAAATAAATTAAAAATTCGGAGTATCCTCGAAGTAGAATGATAATTTCTGGTGAAAACACCGTTTAGAAAAGCTCAGAGAGCGTGAGAATTTTAATTTTGAGATTAAAAGTCTAGGCGGTGTTTATACATATCCTACTTAAATTTAATAAAGGGACCAACAGCCCTTGAAAAATTGCGAAATTTTTTTCGTAATTGTAATTATTACCTTTCAATTTCTAAACCTTCCTCATTCACTTTCAGCCCTTCTCAAAGGTTTTATCTTGGAGGAAACCTCAAAATACTTTCCAAACTGTCAAGGAACCCTCGTACTTTATTCACATCCCGCGGAGCCTCGTCTGAGAAACCCTGTTTCCGAAGAATGAAGGGATACTTTTTTCATTCCTTGACAAAAGCCTGGTCGAAGCCATTGTTGCGTTATTAGAATTTAATTATCATTATATACGATCATTAATGTTGTCAGTCTTTAATTATTTTTGTATTTTATACTTCTGAACCTTAAATGTGGAAAGTGGAAGGTCGTGGGTTCAGGTCCCACCGAAGGCAGAAATATTTATTTTCTTTCGAACGTTTCACCATCTAATCACGCCATACCATCGGCGTTGGTATCACTACGCCAATAAACGTTGATTGATTGACATTGTTGTTTGATTTAATCTGCGTAGTGTTCGATTTATATAAAATAAATACATATGCTGCAACGTGCATTTCGATCAATTTAATACCAGTCTCTTTGCAATTTGGTTTAAATAGTAGTCTATGTACTACACCATTCTGCGAAATAACTGGCAACAATATATATACGTTCGTAAAGAGATTATATATTGTCCTTCGTAGCTCAGTGGGTAGAGCCTCCGCCCGGCAAGTGGAAGGTCGTGGGTTCAGGTCCCACCGAAGGCAGAAATATTTATTTTCTTTCGAACGTTTCACCATCTAATCACGCCATACCATCGGCGTTGGTATCACTACGCCAATAAACGTTGATTGATATTGTTGTTTGATCATTAATGTTGTCCGTCTTTAATTGTTTTGTATTTTATACTTCTGAACCTTAAATGTGGAACCGAGAAAGGCATGGAGCAGGGGCGGCTTAAAGGTTGGGCACCGGGCGGCAGCCTGGTTTCCCGTTTAGATAAGGGCCAAACTGAAGTCAAGTTTAAATTTTTAATTGGACCAACAGTAGAAAATCTTTTAAAAGAAAAAGTTTAGAAAAATTCTTTCAGAGACTTTTGGCCATTTTATATGTTATATGGCACCTGTGCATCTGTGAAAATCTTTGCTTTCGCCTGAGGCGGGGCGCCAAAAATTCTCTTTAAGAGACTTTTGGCCACTTCTATATGTTATATGGCTCACTGTGCATCTATGAAAATCTCCTGTTTTCGCCAGAGGAGGTGGGGCGCCAAAAAGCAATCCGTGCCAGCCCGTCTGGGTTCAAAATCAACCTTGAGCTGCCCCTGGGCAAGAGACAATATAGCCATATATACTGAAGACATAGCTTATGCTACAAAGACGGAATGATTACAGATACAACTCAGCCGGACTTGCGAACAACTTTTAATCATTTACGCGTTTTCTTATAGTCTACCCGCCTTGCAAATTTCAGGCCAGTCTTACGCGTTGTTTCTAGTATTCCACTTTTGGACATGCAGCAACGTATTTTAAAGCAGTTTTCTTTGGGCATGAGTTGTTTGTACTGCGTGGCCAGCCCAATTTCAAAACTGTAACAAAAATACGACTTTCGTTAACATAATAAATTGGCTGCTCGCAGTAACTCAACAAAGAAATTTTAAGACGTATTTTACAACTTCATTTAGCTTTTATGATATATATAATTATAAATTATTAATACAATGCTAACTTTCAATAATTGCATTTTGTTTGGCCCTGTTATGAACTGCTGGTTGTTTCAGATTTCATGATATTGCATAGAAGGGGGTTATTAATAAGTTGTGAAAAAATTAACATCTACACTCAACATCCAGCAATGCACTCAGATTATCTCCGACGAAGAATATTTTAACGACCTTTCATCTCAGTAAATCAAGACAAGGATAAAACTGGTTACTGTCCATTTGTTCTAGAAAAATTATTGAAAAACAGAGAATAGATCCTCGTTCCAACTCTACAGTTGCGTACATAAGTTTAAAACTTAAGCTTCATAAAAAAGTTGAACTGTTAAGCATCATAAGAAAAAGAGTTATCCCATTTGGGCTGCAATACGGGTTTTTCCAAATTTTCGTTTGTTAGGCCAGATAGGAAGGATTTCCCCCATACTCAATAACTAAATATCTTGCTCGTTACGCAAATCCATTCTTTGGAAACTTATTCACTGTAGACACAAAACTATGTCGCGTTAATCACTGCTATAGAATATTAACAATTTGCTTATTTCTAAAGCCTCATTCGTGGGGCAGAAAAGCGAATGGCAAAACTAATTGCATCGACCTTTTTGTACGCTTTGTCCCATTGCTTCAACAGATCTGAGCAATTCACCATCTCCAGATTAAAGCGAACAGTTAGAGATTTGATTAGTACTGTTTCTTTGGTAGCTTTAGTCTTTAATCCATGTCACGAATTCTTGGTAAGAGAAATTGATGGCTTCAAATGAAATAAATGCATAGTACAGGATCTAATCTTTTCCTCTGTCTTCCTGCAAGTTCATTTACGTAGTTGAGTGACATGGAGCTGCAACGGCTGAATCAGTTCGTCCAAAAGCATCTAATTAACGAAGAATATTTTTGAACTAAATAAAAAAGAATAATCGCGATAATGCGGTTCACTTCAATGATATACTATAATCTTATTAAAGCTGTAATGATCCTTTAAACTGCAATTTATATAACCTTTTTCTCGTGTTACTTATATACACATGCCTGAAATATGATTTAATATGTTAGCATATAGTACACTGAGTAGTAGCAGAGTTGTTCAGTACTACCTAGCAGAAAATCATAACGCTAACTATACTAAAGTTCAGTAATGTCTCCTCAAAAATGTTGTCCAATATATCTCCTATTAACAAGTTTTAAAGGACGGAGGGTAAACGCAGTTAACCCCTTCATATGGTGTGATGTTTGGCCGTTCACTACCAGGCACACTCACATATGGTGCACACTCATGTGTGTGCCTGGTAGTGAACGGCAAAACAACATCACACCATACGTGGTGCGCCTGGTAGTGAAGGGGTTAAACAGGAAACGACATCTATCCGAATGTATATAATCCTATGAAGCATTTGCTGGAAACGGAAGTGGATGTTGATTAGAACCATGTTATCGAGTTAGATTCCCGTACTTGAATAATGAAATACAATATATCGTAAGAGTTTATTTTTTTACTCCTTAAAGTTTATGAAAACCCCGCATTTATTTCAATTTTTTAACTAAATTCGTAATTAGTGTCTTAAATTCAATCATATTCATATCCGTATTTTAGCTTGTACATCGCTTATTATCACCGATTTCAATTCCAGACGGTTCTGAACGTGTCAGAGACAGGCTTTTTCCCCACCAGACGACGTGGCACCAGCGCGTTCCCCTCCCCGACTCGGGTAGATCCCTTCATGCCTCCGGTTCCCACGCTGTGTCACAATTACCCGTTTCACTCTTTTCTAACTAGATTTTCCCGCTATAGCATTGTCTCGCGTACATCTCAATATCTTAAAAATCGCTATTTAGCTATTTTTTCGTGTGGTTGACTTCCGGTCATAGCTCTCTCTTTCCGGTCCTCGCTTCCGGTTTTCGTTTCGAAAATGGTCGACCCGTCTCTCTCCCCGTTTCCAGTAGGAGTAGGATCATATTTTTCGGTTTTTAATTAATTCCTGATTTTTTAATGAGTGCTCTTTGTATAGGAGTTTTCCTAGGCCTAATTTTTATTAATTATTCCCATCTATTTAATTAATTAGCAATTATCTCTTTTATTCCTACAGGAATCACCAGTTTTATTATAACCTTCACCCTTTTTGTTTTTTGATCGAGTCAAGGGACATTTCTCTTGGTCGTTGTATATATGTATCTGATGGTCAGGTGACCATTTTTTAGCGATCGTAGCTCCGCTGGTGGGGGATTTGGGAACTTTATTTTGTGATTTTTTGTTTTCAAGGGATGTTTCTCTTGATCGTTGTATATACCTATCTGATGGTCACATGTCCCCTTTTTAGCGATCCTAGCTCTCCTAGCGACGAAGTTTGGAACTTTTTTGTAAATATTTTATTTCAAGGGATATTTCTATTGTTCGTTTTATATATGTATATGAGGGTCATGTGTCCCCCTTCTGGGAGATCCTAGCTCAACCTAGAGACTAATTTTTGTACTTTTTGTAAATTTTTATTTCTCTTAGCCGTTGTAGCGGGATGCTATACGTGCATCTGATGGTCACGTGTTCCGTTCCTCAGCGATCCTAGCCGTCTGGTGGCGGGTTTCGGAACTTTTATCGATTTTAATGGAAAAAATAGTGTCTTTCATTAACTTTATTTATTGGCACGTATTTTCTTCCACTTTTTTCTTCTCCTTTTTTCTAAACTTTTTTTCACTTTATATTTTTCTAAGTTTTGTGTTTTTAATTTTTTTTTTACTTTTTTATTTTTGTAAGTTTTGTGTTTTTCATTTTTTTCCTAAACTTTTTTGTCACTTTTTCATTTCCAAAGTTTTTTTATTCGCTTTCAAAAACCTTTTTTTTTTTATATAATTCTTTCTTTTTAACTTTTGTAATTTTTTTCGAGTTTTCTCCTAAATCTTTCCGTTGGTTCATTCGATGCTTTCCTGTTCTAACATGAAATAGTCCGTGGACTATTTACAAAGCTACCACTTTCTACGCGAGGTAAAACATGTTTTACGATTTTATATGAGATTTAAGGATTTTCATTTTTTTTAACGATTTGAAGCCATACTTTGCAAGTCGTTGTTCGTGTTTGTTTCGAGCTCTCTCCGAGTTGTTCCACATGTACTTACAGCGAGGTCGTCCGCAAAAGCTTGTAGACAGGAGATGATTTCATTATTCAAGGTGAGAATTTTATTGAAATACAGGTTCCAGAGAACCGGAGCCAGAACGGAGCCCTGGGGCACCTTTAGACAGGGATTTTGATACTGAGGTAGTATTATCACTGAAGGAAACTGTTCGGGAAGAGGGTATGAAAGATGAAATTCTTGTAGAATGGAGGTATATTGTATTGATCCAATGTGTTACTGAGGATGTTCCAGTCCAAGTTGTCGAAGGCTGCTTTGGTGTCGATTGTAACAAGCATGCTGTGTTTGATGTGGTGGAAGCCCTTTATTTTATTGGTGATTGCCAGGACAGCGTATTCACAGCTCCAGAGTTCCCGGAACCCGAATTGGTTGGGATGGAGAATATGAGTTCATTGATCCGTGAGTTAAGTTTTAGACAGAAGCATCTTTCAAGAATTTCCCCCAAAGTAGGGAGGAGACAAATTGGTCGATAGGAGTCGATGGAGGCTGGGTCCCTGCCTTCTTTGTGCAAAAAGATCACATTGACGGTCCTGAGATTCCTTGGAAAGTGATTGAGATGGAAGCAGAGCTTGAAAAAGTTGAAGAAAAGGAGGGGATCAAGATGAACGAGAGCTTTCCAGATATTATAGTCGATCTCGTCAGGACACGGAGCCTTATCCCCGCCAAGGTTATCGAAAGTGACATACAAATCTGCAAGGATTAGCGGTGATGGGCATTCTGTAATCGAATGGGTGCAATCGTAAACGAGTGAAGAGGAGGAAGAACCAAAGCAGTGATCCACGAGTCTATTGATTTTCGTGTGATGGAGAAGATTAAGGTCGTTATCGAATTGAAGATTGATTTGTGATTTTTTGGCGTAATTTCCAGTGGCAATCTTGAATGTGGTGCCAAATCTCTTCTGATAGTTTGTGCAGAAGGATTTCCAGGAAGCAAGTTTGCCGTGCGAAAGGAATTCTTGAAGCTTTGTTTGGCTTGCTATAGTTTGTGTTTGCATTCATTAATGATGTCGCCAGGTCTGTGTTTAGATGTGAGGGATTTGACTCTTCTAGAGAGGGCGGTAATGTAATTGCGAAGAGTGGCAAGGTCCTTGTTCCAGGAGCGGCGGTAGGGGCACGGGAAAGGAGATAGTATGTGCCGAGAAGGAGGCGGAGGGGGTGGGGAGCTACTCTTAGTTGATGTGCTTGCGAACGGCCTGTGTTTCCGTAAGGAGAGTTGGGCAGTTCTTGTCGATGCATTCGTAGTTTGTGTTAAGGCAAAGGTTGTGGGTCTCATTTCTCCGGGTGCAGTCAATGCATGATGATTCGGTTCTACAGTTGGCGAAAGTGTGATCCGGTTTCCCGCACTTACCGCAGGTAGCTCCGAATGTGCACCTAGTCTTGTGATTTTCAAATCTATTACATTTGAAGCAACAGGTTGCTTGAAGGAACTCTTTTATTGATAGTCTGCTCTATTGAATATAGATAGACCCGGTTCGGACTCCATGACTGCGAAAGGGTCGACGGAGAAGACCTAATTAATGTCATGGATTTTAGCAGGAAAAGAGTATTTTGATGTTTGCTTCCTTAAGTGATGGATTCTGGTCCTTGGTGCATACTTTGGATTATCGGAGGGCGCGAGTCCTATAGCCCATGAGGGCGCAAGTCCTATCGCCCATGAGGGCGCACTGGACCGGGGGCCGGTTGGCCGGCGGCCCAGTCCCCCCCTGAATAGATCTACGGGAAGCTATGATATAGAGGTAAACCTTCTCATTCGAACCAACCCCTTTTAGGAATTTTCTGCGTACGCTACTGGATCAAGGGTAATTTTTCGATACTAACTTTTATTATCAAGCTATTTATTATTTACCTGCAGGACAGACTTTTGAATTCTTCGACGGTAAAACATGAGTGAAAATAAAGGAACCTTCGAAGCATAAAAGTTTATGATTGGCAGGTGGAGGGCATTCACGGATTCAGTAAGTATCCCAGAGGTGGGGAGGGTGCAGTGGCGTAAACAGAAAGTTCATAAGAGGAGGGTTATAGGCTTAATGGGAGGGGTTACAGAGCTACAACTCATATATTCCTATGTTAAATATACAAAATTTCATTGCGATAGCGGGGGTCGCAACCCCCAAAACCTCCGCCTGGCTACGCCTCTGGGAGGGTGTCGATTTGTATGAACGTGCACAAAGTAATTTTAAACAGCATGGTTGGGGGAGGGGCGTCCCAGTAGCGCAGTTGGTAAGGCGTCCGTATACGGATCTTGTTAACGCATGCTGGGCGGAGGGTTTATTCCTTTTAGTACCGGGCTCCCTTGGCCGCACCGGGTCCCTGTGCAATTCACCCTTCCCCCTATTGCCTGCCCTGCCCTTCGTAGCAAAAATTGAAACATTCCTTAGGTAAACTTCTTTAATCGGTGTTGCGAGTCTCGAGATATTTATTTTTCAAACTAAACTTCTTGCTTTAGAACTAAGAATGGCTCCCACGGATCTTGGGGCCATCCTATGTTTGTACTGCACCTCTGAGGGAAGTTTCCAGCCCTACGTAGGAGCCTTAAAATCTTTATTTATGAAATTGCGCCAATTATAAAATCAAGTCGCCAATCTCAGCAACCACAAAAAATGCCAACACGCCTGGAAACCTGTTTGAGGATGCAATGTAGCAACCCCGCGCCGGAGTTGAAATTTTCGGGGGAGACAACTTCTTGGTTTGTAAGCGCCATTGGTCATTATAGATCCCGCCTCTGCGAAATAAAAGTATGCATAACTCCGTGGATATTCATTTCCGACCCCCCATGTAAAGGGCCATTATGGTCCATTTTGCACAAGGATCACGGCTATATACTTTTAACTCGATGTTTTTGGAACACCCTGTATATTGACACAAGACAGGCTAATTACCAGCCTAACACTAACCTGCCAGTTACTACAGGAACTAAAATGATCGGTAATATATACACTGATCAGTGGCGCCCATATCAGTAGTTCTAGGAGGCTGAGAAAAATCATCACCTCCCTCAAGGCTGTCAAACATTTTTGTAAATGTACGAAACATTACAAAGATAATAATGCTTGATAATTATTAATGAGCTAAAAAGTGCCTTATATCAAAATGTGACTGCAAAGTTTTTGAAAGTAAATGCATAGCAGAATTGAGGCAAATCAAATTTTTAAACAACGGCTGGCGGGGGCGGGGGGGATGGGGGGCTCAAGCCTCCCTGCTCCCTTATATGGATTCCCATGCCAATGATGGAAACCCTATCTAACCCTCTGTATTAAAACATAGTCAGAAATAATATTCACAATCAAAACTGTGATGATAGTGTAAGCGCGACTGTGTATTATGCTTTCTAACACAAGATATTTACAAATTGTTCGATCATGCCAGTGTTGCGTTTGGTAAGTGTCAGTGAGTTCACACTTGGTCGAAGACCAAGGTGTGAACTGTGACGTTTCACGTACAGAGTTGTTCTGAGAGGGCGTTTCCGCCAATTTTTGGATAGTAGACTCGGGGGTTGGTTCTCTAGGGCATGGGTCGGCAACCTACGGCACGCGGAGGGACTTAAAAGAAAAAATTGAATATGGTTATTAAACTTAAAAAAAGTATTTTATCTGCTTTCAAGGAAAATCCACTCCTTTTTTTAGATCTTTCGAGGGAGAATCTAAATACTGGTACGGAAAAGTTTACAAAACATAATAAATCCGACGGCAGTCTGAGGCAGACTGACTTCTTGAACGGCTTATAGATCTATTTCCATCCCAAAGCTTCAGTTTCTTCCAAGCTCAACCTCCTTACTATCACTTACATCTGCTTGTCACAAGATTATTGCTGCGAGTACTTAATATTGTCAAATCATCTGCTGTAAGACCACATAAGAAAGACATATTCGCTATCTTTAATAACCTTGAATTAGAGAATATAGATTCGTACAGTAAAAAAGTAAGAACGCGCTGTTTTCGCGATTGCTTTATATTGTTAAACTGTTACAAATCAAAAGCACAAGAACATTTACAAGAAAAGGAATTTTTTAATATATAAAGAACATATAAAAAAATCTATTTAATTTGTATTATTGTAAATTTTGCCAAGGTATATATTTCGCATGAAATAAAGTTTATTATTAATTGGATATTGACATTCACATTTTAAGGAGCAGCATGCGGCACAATTTGATGAGTGGTTCCGTTGGCATGCGGCACGACCCTGCACTGGGCTCTACTTCGGCACAACACCCTAAAAATTTCTGACCCCTACCCTAGACATCAAGGGCTTCGGATCCTTCCAAAAACTGTAGGTCCTTACGCAGCATGACCTTTTGTGTCCTTGAGCCGTAAAATATAAATGAACAATAAATTGCAGACTGTGTTAGTTCTCATCACTCAACTTATCTCGAATTGTGCTAGCATGTTAAAGATAGCTAACGAGCAAGTTGCTTTTTCGTTTTACAGTCTATTTTGCGTTAAGCTTTGAGCACGAAGTTCTTTCAATTTGGTTTGACAGCTAGGTTCAAAGTTTTAAATTTATTTCCGTTTTCTTAAAAATAAAATTATCAACTCTGTAAAGACGTTTTGCTTATTCGCATTACAACAGAGCAGTTAAACCTTTTTAAAGGGACACTCCCGAATATCGGACACCTCTGTTAAATGGACTCTTTTCTATTTCCCAGTTTCATCGTTTATTATCCGCTAACCCTCTCGAATAGCGGACGCCTCCGAATAGGGGACAGATACTCTAGTCCCAAGCTGTCTGCTATTCAGAGGTTTTACTGTATGTTGTAATTCAAAACTTTCGGCTAGGAGGTAATAGAAGTGAATTACCCCTGAAGCAAGCAGAATATTATTCCAAATAAATTTGACACCCACGTATTAGTAGCTCTAGTTTGAGCTACTAATACGTGGGTGTCAAATTTATTGGTAATAAAAAAAGTCCCCCACGAAAAACTCACAAAAATCTCGCCCCGGTGGCTTTGTGTGTTGACCAATATTTGGCAATTGTGTTATCCCTGTGAAGGGTAATAATATCTTACATGATATTATTCCTTACAAAACTGGCATGAAGTGACAAGAAAAAAATATTTTTAATTTGAGGAGTTCCAGGTCAGAAATGATGAGCATTATATATACAATGATGAAAAAGTGTATAATGTTAAACGTGCAGAAGATTGATTTGGGAAGTATGATATGCATTTATTGAAAAATTGTCACGTCACTTTCCATTTATTTCGGCTCTCCACATCTTGTTAGCTTCGTCGATCTGATTCAAGTTCGATATTTTTTTACCTTTTTATCGCAATAGTCGTTGTTTCCATGACTTCCTTTGGAACAATAAATGGTTCTAATTTGAACCGAAATCTCATGGCTGAACCAAAATAAAACATTCTGAAGCATTTTAAGTTTACTTATTGTATCAATTATTTTGAGTAAAATTCTTCATAATGCCCCCTACCTCTTATTTAAGCAGCAAAGAACTTTAGCAACTCTTGCTCTAAGGGATAGAGAAACTGTCATAATAAAAACTTCTTACGTAAATGATTAAAATTTGAAAATAAGTTTAAAATCTTCTAATAATTTCACCTGACTCTTTCAAGGATGTTGTTTCCTCGACTTCTCCTCCTGTTTTTCGAAAGAGAACTTCGATTTCCCAATGCTAAATCTTCTAACAGTGAACGAACAATATATCAATGACGTCATTACAGAGGTAAGCCATAAAAGTTCAACATAAAAGAGACATACGTCACATACGAAACCATAGACTGGACAAATATCACACTCCTTAAAAGCAAAGTACAAGTTCTTTCTTTTTCTAAAAGCGAAAATTTATAGAGAACGCTTTTATACATTTTCTTTTTACTCCTGGTCGTTTAGAACACGTTGGCCATATAAGCCTTTTTATAAAAAATAAAACGTGGCATTAACTTGCATTTTACAGCGGAGAAAATAAAGCATGTATTAGTAAGAAAAGGAGAGAAGATTTTTCGCGAGAAATATTGTGAAAAAACAAGATTCTATTTCCTCCTACCCTGTTTTTTGCGACTTCCGAAACATCTGGAAAATGTCCATTATATTTTAGGACTTCTGAAAAATGCGCTGGGAGGGAAGTTAAAAGCTAATGTATGTGTTATTGAAGAAACCAAAAAAGACACCTTGTTTGAAAACAACAAATTTTTGATTCAAAACCTAGCACTATTCAGTCCTTTCTAAAAATTCCCATCGCTCTAAATCTCATATGCAAATGATACACTTCATTAATATTTTACCCCTATCGAACAACCAAAAAATCATTAACTAACCGTTATTTGAAAAGAAATTACATTTGAAAATGAAATACACGACTAATTAAAAAATTCTCTTTTCTTTTCGTTTTTTTACATGTAATCATGAAGTTACATGTAACAAAACGACCAAAATTAAAAACTTGTTTACACGTGCCTTTTGCTTATCAGTTGTGTAAGTTAATTTTTCCTTAAAATTAGTGGGGGCGTTTTAGATAGAGCTTTACAGACAGACAGACAGACAGACAGTCAGTCAGTCAGTCAGTCAGTCAATTAATCAACATTTCAAAAAATGTTTTATATCATCATCCATACTGTGTTATTTAACGATTTTTAATAATTAAAGGAGGATATGTAATTCTGAGAGGGCGACGAAACCTAATTAGGGTTTATCGATAACGAAAGATAATGAGATTTTGCATATTTACATATCGTGATGACTAATTAAGGAAAGGCAGTTTGCTGACTTGATTTATTTATCTTTGTTCACTAGCATTTCACTTCATTATCAAAATTATTTTTCTTTTCGTATGAAAAATATGGTTAAAAGAAATTATACATGATTTTACCCTGAAACAATTAATATATATATATAGAAAGTTTTTTCGCCCATTCTTGTCGGAAACAAGCTTTGGGACGGCAGAGCGCCATGTTCCTAAGCCTCTTTTACATCACTTTATATATATCAAGTACCAAGATCTCAGACATGAAGTACGAGATATATGGGGTATGGAAAAGATCCTCATCATCCCGTTAGTCATCTCAGCAACAGGGATAGTACCAAAAACGCTTGCGACGAATTTGGAGATACTCAACATTGACCCAAACACCTACATTGAAATACAAAAAGCCACAATCCTAAACACGTGTCACATTGTCAGGAAGTTTCTAGACATGGCACATTAAGAAGTGATGTAAAAAGAGGCTTGGGAACATGGCGCTCTGCCCGTCCCAAAGCCTGTTTCCGCCAAGAATGGGCGAGGAAAACTTTTATATATATATATAATACCAACTTCAGATAGTACAGGCATACGCACCAACGTCAAGCCATACCGACGAGGAGGTTGAGGAATTCTATGAAGAAATCAAACAGCTACATACCAAGGGGAAACAACACATCAAGCTCATCATGGGAGATTTTAATGCAAGAATTGGACAACAGGAACAAGGAGAGACATCGGTTGGTAAATATGGATATGGGGAAAGGAATGAACGTGGCGATCAACTCATCGAATTTGCAGAAGCTGAAAACCTTAGCATCATGAATTCATTTTTTAAGAAGAAACCGCAAAGAAAATGGACATGGAAACACCCCAATGGAGGAACCAGCGAAATTGACTATATACTGGCAAACAAGAAATCAATTATTGAAGATTGCAGCATACTGAACAGATTTAATACTGGAAGTGATCATCGAATGGTGAGATGTAAAATGCACTTAAATACTAAACTAGAAAGGCAGAAGCTCATTAGGAAACAAGTATGTAAGAGGGTGGATTTAAAGAAATTAAAAGAAAATACTGAGGCATTCAAGTTGGAATTAAAAAATCGCTTTTCTGCACTGGAAGGACTTATTGAAGAAGTTGACATCTCAGAAGCAAATGAAAACATTGTTAAGACAATAATTGAAACTGCTGGGGAAATTGGTGGTGTAATATGTAAAAAGCAGAATAGCAAATTATCTGAGAAGACGAAACAACTCATGAAAAGGCGAAGACTTATGAAGGTGGACAATCAAAATACCAGTCGCAAGATCGAGTATGTAGAACTTTGCAAAACTTTGCGCAAAAACATGAAAGAAGATATAAGAAAATTCAATTGTGAGTTAGTAAGGAAGGCCATTGAAAGCAACAAGAGCCTTAGGGTTGTTAAAGGGAGTTTGTCTATTGGGAAGAAACACATCATTGCATTAAAAGGAGAGGATGGCACCGTAACAAGAAATAGGGAAGAAATACTTAGAAGAGTTGAAGAATTCTACAAAAATCTATACGAAAGTAACAGTGAATTAAACGAAGACATTGAAATAGTCGAAGGAACAGCTCCTAAAATCTTAAAAGAAGAAGTTTCATTTGCAATAAAAAATATGAAGAAAGGAAGAGCCCCTGGTGATGATGGTATTACATTAGATATCCTAAAAGAAGCTGGAGAATATGTAGAAGACATACTTGCAAAATTCTTTACCAAATGTCTTAACAGCGGTAACATACCAAACCAATGGGATTCTGCAACAGTAATTCTTTTGCATAAAAAAGGTGATAAAGAGGATTTGAAAAATTACCGACCAATTAGCTTGTTACCTGCTATTTATAAAATCTTCACAAAAGTTCTAACACATCGCCTGCAGAAAAAATTAGATGCAGCTCAACCAAGAGAACAAGCTGGATTTCGAAGTGGATTCAGTACAGTGGACCATATTCAAGTATTAAGAGAATTAATTGAAAGAACACATGAATATGAACTTCCATTGTGTGTTGCATTTATTGACTATGAGAAGGCCTTTGACTCTATAAAAACATCAGCAGTCATCAACTCTTTAAGATCAACAGACATTGAGGATGTGTACATTGACATGGTGAAACGTGTGTATAAAAATGCAAGTGCAAAATTTCGGTTACATAAAGATACCAAAACTATCAAACTTGGCAAAGGGGTGAGGCAGGGAGATACCATTTCTCCAAAACTTTTTACTTCTGCTTTACAGATGATTTTTCAGCTGATAAATTGGAATAACAAGGGAATAAAAATAAATGGTGAATATTTAAATCATCTGCGGTTTGCTGATGACATTGTTATTTTTTCAACGGACCCATTAGAACTCCAAGACATGGTACAAGAGCTCTCAACTAGAAGTGAAGAAGTTGGACTCAAGATGAACCTACAAAAAACTAAGATCATGTTCAATAATTTTGTAGAGGAAACAAAAATACAAGTTGACAACACTGAGCTAGAAATTGCTGATTCATATATTTACCTTGGCCAGCTGATTTCAATGGATGGCAACATTATGAAAGAACTCAACAGACGTATTAAACTTGGCTGGAGTGCATTTGGAAGAAACAGTTTTATCCTGAAGGGGAAATTGCCTTTGTGTCTAAAAAGAAAGGTCTTCAACCAGTGTGTATTGCCAGTCCTCTCTTATGGATCAGAGACATGGAGTCTAACAGTTGGAGCAATACGAAAGTTACAGACAACGCAAAGGAGCATGGAGAGGTGCATGCTTGGAATAACTAGGAGAGATCGAAAAAGAAACACTTGGGTGAGAGAGCAAACTAGAGTAGAGGACATCATTGTTAAAGTAAAAGGACTGAAATGGCGATGGGCTGGGCATATTGCAAGAAGAACTGATCAACGATGGACAACAGAAATTCTGAACTGGATTCCAAGAGACCACCGAAGACCTAGAAAACGTCCTCAAACTAGATGGGTGGATGAAATAAGAAAAGAGGTTGGGGTGACGTGGAAACGAATGGCCCAGGATAGACTTGTGTGGAAAGCATTTGGAGAGACCTTCATCCAGCAGTGGATAGATAATGGTTGAATATGATGATGATGATATATATATATATATGTTACCGGCAAAGTTTGAAATGCAGGCACTGTATAGAATGCCTACATGTTTTTAGGCAAAGTATGAAATATCTATTTTATATTAATACTTCAGTGAAGTATGTTGCATTTACAACATACAGCAAGTTTACTGAGAATATTATAGATGAAAAGTTTTTGGATCGACATAAAATATACCAGCTTGTGGTATACTGTAAATTTAACATACGACAAGTTTATTGAGAATATTGTCAACGAAAATTTATTATAAGTAAAAGTGAAAATAGAGAGAACTCGATGAATTAATGATAATTTTAATCATAAATTTTCCCGTAAATTCTCAAATATCTAAATGTCATATTACCTACGGCATTTTAATGTCTAGTTTTAAGCATTTCTTAGAAAAGCCCTTTCGAGTTTACAAACTGTCCGCTTATCTCATACCAGTTGGTTCCTTGTCTTTTAACTTTCGTTGCATTTGATACCAAATCCTTAAAAATACCAGGAAATGTCCACTTCCTTTGGCTCTTACATATATAAATAAAAAGTGCAAGTCTTTTACTGAAAGGCGGTTGTTGTGTTTATGTTATTTTTAATTATCTAGGTTCTATTCTTTTTTCCTCTTTCCTTCGAACAAGAAAAGGATAAGTTGAAGATTTAAAGTATTGTATTTTTTCAATTTTTAAAAACTTGTTTAGTCTTTAAAAGTTTATAATTCTTCATCTGAAAACATTATCGCCAGTGGTAAGAGGGATTACTTCGTTTGGGTTCAACATCCTCCTAATTAAGAGCAGAATTTTCTAGGATTTCTTTGTATATATTTAGAAATAATTAGCATCTATTGAAAATTTATTCCTACTTAAAACTTCTATCTACAGTCAAAATAAACAGAGTGGATATAAATAAATGCGAGGTGTTAAGAGCCAGGTAACGAAAAAGCTATTGAACCAAACTGAGCCAAATTTGGTGTACAATTTGCTTTAAATATTTTCCTCCAATTTTAAGAGGTTTATAGCAATTTTAAGGTTGTGGATATTTGTTTAGCAACCTATACCATACTCATGAATTTGTCATAGGGTTCACACCTGAGAAGGTTTTAAATAAATAGCATAGTGGAAGTTATTTTATAAGGAGGTGGTTAATTTCATTATGTAAGCACTTTATAATTAATATTTGGGGCAGTTAATGAAAATGGTGTATGGAGAATTAGGAAAAACAGGGAAATTTAACATTTATACGGAGACCCTGAGTTGGCGACTGAAATAAGGAAAAGACTTAGGTGACTCGGACATGTAGAAAGTATAGAAGGATCTAGGATGGTTAAGAAAATCATGAAAAGCAATCCAATAGGAAGAAGGAAAGTGAAACTTCCTAGAAAAAGATGGCTTGATGGATTGGAAGAAGATCTGCGAAGAATGGGAGTGGGCGAATGGCAAAGAAAGGACTTGGATAGAGGAGAATGGGCGACGATCGTTAAGAAGGCCCAGTAGAAGTATGTAGAGAAGAATAGGAATAAGAAGAACTTTTACAAAATTTAATGAATAATTAAATCAGATGAGGTTTTCGGAATGTACTTGAAGCTTATTAGTGTTAACAATGACATTTTTCAGAAACTCAACGTTCTAAATATTTTCCATTAAAACACGTACCCTGTATTGAAATATGGCACAAATGTTTTATTTCTTGGCTACACCACCTACATTTCTGCTTTTTGATTTGGGGTCTTTTGGTCCAACAGAGTAATTGAAATGGGTCCAAGCACATACACACCTTACACAGAAGTATGCCTATAAATCATGACCGTATCTAGAGGGGGCATCTTAGGGACTGGTCCCCCTCGAAGCAAAATTTGTAATAAGACCGCAAAATGACCTATATGTATTTACTTATCGAACTTACAAAAAGGTGAGGGAAAAACGTCTAAAATCTTGAATTATCAAAACTCTAACCACACACAAGCTTTTGTTTTGCAGACCATTAATGTGAGAGTACTTAAAAAAAAAAAAAAATAGAACCCATTTTCTTTAAAAGAGTGGAGGGGGGCATTCTGTAAAATTAAGTTTTCATGTCAAAACTACAAGTAAAATTTTGCAATGATATCTGGAGGCAAAATTGGTGTGTTTTCTCATTTATTTTTAAATATATTTCAATAGTGTGGAAATTCAAAACTCATGGAGGTGGGGGGGGGCTCAAGTGGCTTCAAAGAAGATTATATGATGCGGTCTTAGAGAAAATAATGTTTTGATATCCAATGGGGGCTTGAGCACATTGAGTCCCCACCTTTACTACGCCACTGACCTATTTATATTTCTTCTTTACGATAAAGGTGACACGTCTCTATTCGCAATTCTGTGAAAAATTTTGAATCCCCCCCCAAAATTAAATTGTAGCTACGGTCTTGCTATAAATCAAAAGCAAAAAAAGAGTGAATATATTAAACACAATATTTGTAATAAATATTGTGAATAATAGCTTGTTTATCAGTCGCACAGAAAATTAAGTCTTAACTCTAATTATTTTCTCATGGCGATTAGAATATTTGAAGGCCTGTACGAAGCGAAACAATAAGTAGAAAAAGGTTTTCTGTTTTGAAAATCATCTAGAGCGTTCGTATCTTAACGACGTTATCGTGCACAAATTTAATGTTTTCCAAATGAGTCCTTTTGTTGTTTGGAAAAATGACACTTGACTGAATTCCGGCGAAACTTTTCCAATTGCCGATTAAAACCTTCGTATCTTTTCTTTTATGACAAAGATTTAAGCGAGAAAGGACGAGTTCGAAAAGAGATTAAATGGCGTTCATAGATTTTCCGATCCTCGGATGTTGGAACATGTCATCTTGGTCACTTAATTATTTCGGAAATATTAGATATTGGGCTCTTTTTCGTTGTTTTTCGATTCCGACAGGCGTAAAAGAAATGATAAGGCTTTCTTTCTTTTATTGGGGCATCCTCGCCAGAGATACGGGAATAAGACGGAAATGGCGCATTTATTTGGTAGGTCTTCAATCATCGATGTAACGTAATATTTTTTTTAGGAAATTTTTCTGTCTAGATAATCTGATCTGCTTTGAATGGATAGATATTGATGTTGGCAAGCACATTTACTCATCCATATACAGTGTCTACAAAAATTATTTATATTGTACATGAAATGCCGGTACACGCTGACGAAATACGTCATTCAATGTGCTATAAAAATTGTATCAGTATGACATGTATAAATAAGCATTGAAATGAAATGTAAAAATATTATTCGTAAAATGAAAAAAATTGAGGTTCAAAATAAGTATTTGCACATTCGCTATTTGTTAACGAAATGCAATAATAGATTCATTTTACACGGCCCGCAGGAAAGTGAAGTAATCTAAGACCATAAAAAAAGGTTAGATTGAGATTGTAGGTGGAATTCTTTGTTGATCTAGAGTTTTCCATGATGATAACAAAGAACTGGAGATATCAATTTCCGTAAGAGAGAAAATAGCTTTTCTGTGTGAAAATAGTAAAGTTATAAAGAAATAACTAAAAACAACAGTAATATTTGTCTCTTGCCTATCTAGTATCTTTTAAAGCGGTATACAGAAAGAGGAAATACTGCAAATAACCCACGTTCCAGGCTTTAAAAAAAAAAAAATCTTTCGGTGCTTCTGAAAACACAAATCATACAACGATCTTTAGAATATCTGTTTACTAGTGCAGTAGAAATAGCCGCTGATGTCGTCACTTGAAATCCTATGAATTACACTTTATATAGTGTAACATTTTCCTGCGATTTACGATTATCATTAATTTTTCAGCACGAGTAGGGAAAAGTGGGGCAAGTTGACGACCGATTGAAAAAGATGCAAATGTAAAGAACAGTTTTTGCTTTGGAAACATATTTTTATGATATACTTGGGTTTGTGAACATCTGAGGGACAACTTACATTAAAATAAGGAAACTGCAACTACATAATATAAAAAAAAAAAGGAAAAAAAAACCCAACATAATTCGTTGTTTTGCCCCATACCAGGGGCATGATGAGAAACCATATGGGGGCAAGTTGGCGAACATAATTCGTAACCATATTCCCCTAAGCGTTTTAGCAGCGATCGCAAATGTAGTCGCCCTCTTGCTCATCGTTTGTGCAGAGATCGTGCCACCATTTTCGGCATACTTTACACTGGAATTCAATCTTCCTGCGGAGGATCAGTGTAGCTCTCATTGCATCCAGAATAATTAAATGAATTTTCAGCAAATGAGCTTTTGTACATATTTTTTACAGTTTTCCTTTTAACAGCTTTTAGTAGATTTAACTTTCTCTTTGCAAGCGTTATTTGTTTAGTGGCAGCAAGCTGTTTGGCCTTTTTTAACAGTAAAATCTCATTCTGAGGAGTTGCTTTTAAAATTGTCGTCGATTTTGCTGCGCGTTTTTGCTTCTGGTTTGCTCGCTGAGAAATTGGGGGGCGGGGGGTGAGGTACACTGCCCAGGGAGATGCCATAGGTTGTTGAGCAATCGTACTAGAGGCATTTTCTTGCAATCTTTCTTCGTCGGCGTCAATCTGCTCTGAGATTGGATCACACACTTCTTGAATGTATTCTTCCTCGTGTTCGGTCTTTTCTGCAGAAATTGCGGCTGCAAAATCAGCATCACTGAAAATGTGTCTATTGAATGGTGTAATTCATATCCATTTGTTGCTATTCCCACTGATGCTGCCTTAGAATAGGCTAACATGAAATAATGTAATAAGGAAAATAAGAATATAAATTAATATAATAATAAATATAATTACCTAATAATAAATAAGTTATTAATAAAAAATGTAATAATTTACTCTAAGTATCGAAAACTGGGACAATGCCCCAATATTCATATAATGGGACAAGATGGCGAATTCGTCAAGTTGCTCCAATATTCATATAATGGGGCAAGATGACGAATTCGCCAAGTTGCTCCAATATTCATATAATGGGGCAAGATGACGAATTCGCCAAGTTACTCCTAACTGTGCCTCTTAGTATTTCACATTAGTAACTTTTTCTTATTGACCAAAATGATAAAAAATGTGCAAGTTTCAATACTACTCAGCTAATATTACACTTAAAATCATTTTACAATTATCGCATAAATCTATAGCTTATCTTCAACTTTCCAGAAGGTTAACAGAAAACTTTGAAGCATGTAAAAACTATAATCTTCACTCACATCAAAACGACGAGTGGTAAGAAGGTTGCCATTTCTCAGGACATAAAGAAGTTCTTCTTCGACTACGCGGTACCAGGGCTGCCATAGAGTGATAAATATTTAAAATAAATGCAATTCGTCATCTTTCCCAGCTCGTTAAGTTGCCCCACTTTCCCCTATATATATGCATGCAAATGCATGCTCAGATACTACTACTAATAATAATAATTATAATAATATTATAACAACGGTAGAAGATGCGGTAGCGATCGGAAGAAATTCTGAATATCCACATGAGGAATATTGTGACATGCTGCTAGTATACTCATTCAAAGGTGTACTAGCGACCTTTCTTTTATGGCCACCTCCTTAGTACGGACAACATTTGCTGTTCAGCAAGTGTTCGTTATTAAGAGGATTTACTCAGGGGCGGACTGGGTCCTCTCAAAGGGCGCATACCTTGGATTTTTGGAGGGCGCAAGTCCTTGCCTATTCGAAGGTGTGAGTCCGATCGCCCATGAGGGCGCACCGGCTAGGGCGTCGGTGGGGCGGCTGTCAAGTTCGCCCCTGATTGAGGTTAAATTAGAACGAGCCATGGAGAATGATTATAATTCACGTGTTTTCGATAGGCGACACAAATATGGCCCGCCAGTAGGCTAGGAAAGAAGTGGTGCGTGTTGAGCACAGAGGAAAGGGAGAATCTTATGAGCAATATGTGGACGAGCATTGTCTTGGTATAAATGAGAGCGCCAGACACTTTCTTAAAGAAGGGCAGCATTTCAACTTTCAACAATGTACGCGGTGGCTGCTCATTGTACCTACAATACGTATAATGTGGGAGCGTGGATGAAACGTCATACTACGTAATTGTATAGTAATACAGAAGGCACAATAAGGGCTTAATTCTGCAGCATTGTCTTAGAAAATTAATGCTAACTATTTCAGTCGTTTGTGTATGAAATATTTCCTAATTTGTGTACAGTATATCAGAGTGTAGAGATCAGTGCACTTGATTTAAACGATTTATGGCTGCCTTTATGTAAACGCCTGATTTGGGATTAACTCTCCCGCTCAAAGCAAATGAGGGAAAATGATTCTTCACGAGCGCGCCAGTTTATTACTTTAGCCATTGAAGCGGGCGGACATATTTAGTCAAAGGTCTGTAAAAGGAACGAGCTAGATTTCTTCGACGGGATTATTGTTAAGGCACTCCAGCTGCATGTGGCATGTTTATAGAGTTTTGGCAACATCGCCTTTGTTTCATAAACTAGCTCTGGGACCAGTTTAACGATAATGCCAAAAAGTTGAATTTGGGGAGTTGGTAATCTGGTGGTGAAACAGCGTAAACTCTTGAAGGTTAGAACCACACGTAAGTATGGATGTATTTTAAAAGTACGTATATGGAATATACTATAAATGAGGACTAAATTATGCTTTATAATTTATAGTTACTATTTTAAAGAGTCTTTTGTGTTTTCTTTCATCACTCAAACTTTGGCCATATCAAACATAAATTATGTTTGCGATTTTTTCTTTAGGTTCGACGTATTTTCCTTTAGTTTATGTAGTGAATATTCAAAATATAGACTTCATTTTTCAATCAAAAGCAAATACCAAAGATAGAGCCAGTTTTATTCGTACAATTATAAAATATGAATATAATTGGCCTTATTGATATCCTATGTATTTGAAGCAGTTTTTCTCAACAACAATAGATCGTATTCTAGCGTAGTTCAAGTGTGGTTTTCCATTGCGTTGAAACCTCAGGTTTAACACCTGATGGTGCGGTAGAGCGTGTACCGTTTTTCTTCATCCAATAGATCGTTATATTTCTTTACGCGACAGAGTTTTGGAGTTCTTGAAAAACTGTAAATTCTGGTATAACATAGCCTTAGTTGTCTTAGCTGTGTGGTGTCTTCAAATACAAACGAACCAAACTTAGCTGATCCCCGTACAACTAAAATTCTTTTAAACGAAGGATTCAAAAAACAGATGCTCACCTTTTACGATAGAACTTCGGTGAAAATAGATTTTTCGAAACTTTAGGTGGAACTATATTTACACAAAATTAGGTGAAAGTAGAATCACAAGGGAAGAAGGGAACGAGTCCTGTATTTTTAGGTGATTACAATGATTAGGATACGATGTCTCATAAAATCTAATCCTTTGATATTTGTGTATACTTTCTAAAAGCAGCCAAAAAACACTTTTAAAATGCTTAATTGATTTTGTGTTTTAAATTAATCGCAGCTAGAAGCTCAATCCAATAATTCAAAACAAACTAGACTGCTTTTGAAGTATGAGTTCGGTTCACATATTTTATTTAAAAGTCTGAGTTTTATATTCTTACGCTCAACGCGATCTCGAGAACTCAGTATATTTACAAAAGATTAATTTTATTAGAATTTATGGTATATATATTCAATTTTCTTGGGCAACTCTGAGTCTAGGATTTCGTCTTACATTGTTTTAAAATTTATATTTTTGCATTCTTTATTCCAGCAAGTTTTTCAAATTTTACAAAGCTAGTCGTTGTATCACTAACTATAACACATTGTATAGTTAGTTGTATCACTAACTATAACACATTGTATTAAACTCTTTAAAAATCTACTTCTCATTTCCTGAACACAATTCCTGGGAAGTTCATTGCAAAAATAAAAAAATTGAGGTATTTGTTAAATATATATACTGAGTGATTAAATTTTTGGAATTGGGCGTTTTTTTAATAAATTTGTATGGGCATGTTAACAGTTTGATTCATTACTTAAAACTTCGATCAATTTCCCTGCATAAATATTTTTTTTTGTATCACTTTCAAAAATAGCAGTTACCAGGTGTTCGTTTTCAACAGCACATGCGTTAATTGTCCGTATGTTATTACAACCCAAAAAATATTTCTTTAAACGAAGGAAAGTTTTATTTATGAAACTATGCCACATTAACATATATATGAATTATTCATATTACAAGACTGTAATTTATTAAAAAAGGAATTTTTGAGGAAAAGGTAGTAAGATAGAAATTAAATTAAGAAGTGGAGAATTTTCAATATATCAAGGATGTTAGGTATTCTAATTTGTGGAGATATTAATAAATGAGAAAACGAAGTCATCCATATTTAATTAAATAATTGTAATTAGCTACAATTATAATTAGTATGATTGCAACTGATGTAAATTAAATATTTCTTATATCTAATTTCACCGATAATTTTTTCCAATATGCAAATTTCACGTGGAAAAATTCCATATTGGTTAACACAAATGGTACTATTTTATATATTTCTGATAATAACAAGCTTTTTATGTTTGTAAGCGTACATTTGAAAATAATTAAATACTAATGAATTGATCAATAAATTATTAAATTAATTAATTAATTAAGATTTTAGAGATTTAAGATTAAAGAGATGGGCCCTTGCTAGGATGCACTAGTAACACGTTCACCTAGCGTTCTTTTAGCTCGGGTTCAGGGGCGGCTTGACGTTGATTTTGATCCCGGGCGGCCTGGCATAGATTGCTTTTTGGCGTTCCCCCCACCGCTTCTGGCAAAAAAAGTAGATTTTCACAGATGCACAGTGAGCCATATACCCTATAAAAGTGGCCAAAAGTCTCTGAAAGAATTTCTCTAAAGATGTCTCTAAAAATTTCTCTAAACTTGTCTCTTTGTAGAGAAATTTTCTAATGTTGGGTCTGTTAAAAAAATTAAACTTGGCTTTTTAATTTGGCGCCCTCATCCAAGCGAGATTCCGGGCGGCTGCCGGGGTGGCCTGTCTCTTAAGCCGCCCCTGCTCGGGTTCATCCGCCAACGGTGCTAAAATACGCTTACGGGCAAATATTTCACTATATAGTCCGGGGAGTTGGTGACCTAGGTTTTACAAGATACAGTTTCTTCGGAAAACTGTAGATTTCGGCTCAGGGGGCCCTATATTGCCCTTGAACCGCAAAACAAATATCGACAACAAGTTCGTAGAGACCTTTAAATTAGACTTTTTCGAAGTATCTAGTATACTAGCGACGCAAACAATCCATGAAACACGTTCCCTTTGTAAAACTAGAAATCTAATAAGATATTTTGTTCCACCTTGTCGATATAATATGCTGTTGTTATTTTACCTACATCACCATATAACAATACAAAGAATTCTTCGTTTAGAGTATTAAGAGCTTAAGAGATTTTCATTTTTAGGACGGAAAAACACAACAAAAATGAGCAGAAGACGCCAGTAATTAGTAAGAAACCATAATACTGAAATAATTATAAAAAAAGAAATATTGAACAAAATTCTTTCTTTATCTACATTTGCCTTTCTTGTTTTCTATTAATGATAAATTTATTTACGTAATGAGAAGAATATATAAGCATCGATAATTTTATGTGAAAGTACAGACGAAGAAATACGCGAATATATGGAGAAAATCTAGTTAATTAATATTAAAATTCAATTAGAAATACACCATCTATATAAAAATATTCGTACCTATAAGTCAACAGAAAGCAATAGCATTTATTAACCGAAGTCAGTATATCGTTTGGGCTTAGTTTTGACCGTGATAGTTGCAGCGTCCCGTCTTCTTGGCATACTGTCGAGGATATGCGGGGATTTACCGGGAGCATTCTTCTATTCCTCTTTGGAAGCTTCTGTCCGATTTGCCGCAAAGAAAGGTCTTGCTAACCGAAATCAAATGCTGTGTTTCAGCCCAACTCACGGATGTTTTACTGTCTATGCAACCGTACGGTGGTTTGCCAACATTGCAGAAAATCCTTGATCGAGTGTTTCTAGTACCGATCGCGCGTTGCTTTTCTACCGATTAGTATTCTGGGATTTGATTTCCAAGGGGATGAAGGTTCGAATTTTTCAGAAAACTTCAAGTCTTGGCGTAGTATGATTTGGATTGTCCATGAGCCATAAACCCAAAACAAATATATTATTATCTACGTCTATTTTGCTCCATAGAATAATTATTGGATGAGCTAGAACGTTCCATCCCATTTTGGTTGGTAATACCTTCACCCGCGACAGCTCTGACAGAAGCTTTGTAATAAAAACAGGGAATATTCCAATAACCTACCTATTATCAACGTGCCGTAGAAATTGTATCTAGAAGTGCTGCGGCAGTTAGTACGGCCAAATGGCTATAAATATTATAATTTTCTATCGCTCTGCGTGTCGAATACCTTTGCCTACACAGTGTACCAGAAACTGTATATTATAAACAATCTTAACTTTCGGAATTGATCAGCAAAAACATATGATATATTTTTTCGGAATTACTATAAATATTAAAGAATCTTGTTTATCCAGAAAGCCGTTGCTTTTTGAGTTGAGAAACACTGAAGTATCAATTCTAGCAAAATATTGACTAGACTTATTGGATTTCTGGTTGTCAGAATGTAAGTAATGATCATGGCAGGAGCAGACATTTTTATTTATTTGAACGTGTCAGGGACAGTACCATGTCGTGTCACACTGATATGAGCGCAAAGATGGATGTACCACTGTGAATTTCTGCTCTTTCCAGATTTTTCGAAGTGAAAGAGACGAGTTTGTGTCAAGTGGTTTTGACTTCAATACTTGAAAAGCAATTTTCATTCGGTCCGTTTCTAAAACCCAGATTGTGAATTCTTTCAAAAGTTTGGCGATTTGTTTTAAGCTTTCGTTATTTCTTATAAAAAAGGATATTCATTTGTGAGAAATAATGAATTTTGAATAACCTCAGAGCGTTCTTTAGTACATAAAAATGAGCGGAATAATTCATTTGAAAACAGAGGTGGCGTGAATTTTTATATAGTTCTATAGGAATGATCCACATTTAGATATGGATTACTGATACCGTTAAATCCCGTTTAATGAATACCCCGAAGATGCAGTCACCTCGTTAATACGGTCCGATAAAAATTCACCGGCAAGAACCTTTTCATAATGTCCCTTTTTTTTAATGTTCACCCCTTTTTTACTGACAGAATTTTCTTCCGGTAAGTGTCAGCAAATGAGGCGTTGTAGTATATATATGTGCGATTGATTTTAACCCTTTTATATTGATTTTAATTCTTTATATTAATTTTAATTCTTTATATTAATTTTAAATGATTATATTGATTTTAATTCTTTATATAATTTTAATTCTTTATATTAATTTTAAATGATTATATCGATTTTAATTATTTATATTGATTTTAATTCTTTATGTTGATTTTAAATAGTTATATGGATTTCAATTATTTATACTGATTTTAATTTTATATTGATTTTAATTATTCATATTGATTTTAATTCTTTATATTTTTCTTAATACAGATACCAAAGTAAAAATTTTATTTTTAAAATATAAATTTTTAAAATTCCAAAAAAATTTCAAGTTACCAGATTTCATTTATTAAAGTGTGACTGTGAAAGGACTAGTTCAGACTGGGTTATTTTTATGCATTTAAGATTTAGGTTCAAATTAGAACCATTTATTTTACGCGTGAGAACAAGTCAGAAAGAAAAGTGACCATGCCTGAAGCTGGATACGAACCATCTTCGGGTAGCCGAATAGGTAATGTAAACGTGAAGCTAACGAATCTAGCTTTACATAATCTTCTTGTGCGTTTGCTCGTCATGGTAATGTCCGAAGTCATGTCTTCTTTCCTAAATATTTTATGATTTAGATAAACGGTTCCATTTTAAATTTAAATCCCAGATGCTTCAAAAGAAATCATCCCGATTTAATTATTCTCAGATTCCTTATGATTAAGCAAAGATTGCTTATTGACAGACGTGAAAGCGAAAAACAGAAACATTCATGGTTGTCCTTAGTAGCTTGGGATCCTAGCATTGATGTTGCTATTTGGAGGTCACTGGATCGAAAATCCCGTTGAAAATGTTGCGACTAGTTTATATTAATCAGTCACAGAATATCAACTATTCATAATATAAATTAAATAGAGTTTTCATGTAACTAATTTTCGTTCAAAGCAGTTTTCTTCATAAGTTACCAGTTTCCTGCGCTTAGTTCCTTATTTCTCTCGTCTGACTGGCTCTTAGGCAAATAAGTTTTATGGTCATTTACCACCTCGGTGAAGAATATCACACGTCATGGTTACTCAGCGGTTTTAAACCAATCACACAGGTCGCCAGCGACTTCACAACTCCTCAAAAATATATCTTTTCTCACGATTCTTCACCAGAAGTGTATTGGATTTCTAAGACACGACACGCAATTTTACTCTGCTGTATATATTACGCTGCTGTATTACTCTGCTGTTGGCGCAGTATAGCCCAGATGCTCTTGCGCCATAAAAAAGCCAAACAAACAAACAAACTCTGCTGTATTGTCTCTTAACCTTTGTGAGGCCGTGGCTCGGTAAATTCCTTTTTTATAAGATGAGGGCTCGGTAAATTTTTTTTTTTATAAGACGAGGGCCTGGCCTCGACAAATTTACTTGTACCTACCTTTAACTTTTGTAATTACCTTTCATATTTTTAAAGTTCATACATTAAACCAGGAGTCTTCAATCCGCGGCCCGTTAAAATGTTTTTTCAGCCCGCCAGCTCATGAAAAAATGCAAATTGTTTCATTCAAAAATAACGCCCAATGCTCTCTCTGAATATTAAATTTATGTATTTTATTCTGTTCACATTTTCATATTTCCCAATAAATATCTTAGAGCGCTAAAGAACTAAATAAGTAACATGCGGTCTTCCCTCAATCGTATTTTACGTTAGCTTTTTAGGGTATAAGGATATTAGGGGTAGTTTTATTGATTTGCAGTGTAACAGTGAACTTAGGATTCATTGAATTCTGTTCTAAATATGCCGCTAAGAAAATCTGCCCAACCACACGACTACATGCTCTGAAAATAATGTCACCATTCCGGAGCACTTACGTCTGCGAACAACTATTTTCAGGAATATAGTAAAATCAAAAGTTAGGACCAGAATAACTGACGTCCACCTTGGAAACATTCTTAGGATTGCAATATCAAAAATAAAACCGGATATTGGCAAGTTCGTTAAAAATAGGTAGTGCAAGATTTGATTTCGCTTTATATATTAATAACTAAAAGTATTGTAAATGTTTTTTTCCTTCCATACATATTTTACATTGTAATATATATATATATTCAGTCCCAAAGGCGGATCCAGAAAATATTTTCGGGTGGGCACGCAAAACTAATATACAGACCTAAGAAAAAACGGCAACAAACACGGATCCAGGAGGGGGCGCCCTTCTCGAATCCGCCTTTGCTCGGTCCCAATATTTGCTGACACAGTAGTGCGGCCCGCAGGAGAAAGTAAGCATAATTGGCCCTTGGACTGAAAAAGGTTGCAGAGACCCTGATTTAAACTATCATAAAGCATGAATTAATTATGGCCTCACCATAAAGAATATCAGTACACTCTTTTTATTAATACATTCTTTTCTAGTGCACTTCATTGCTGACTGGTGACTAATATTGCAACATGAATGTTATGAGAACAGTGGATGCACCGCACACTATTATAATCAGCTTGCGGGCAGTTTTAA
This sequence comes from Dysdera silvatica, assembly GCA_006491805.2. Lineage (NCBI taxonomy): Eukaryota > Metazoa > Arthropoda > Arachnida > Araneae > Dysderidae > Dysdera > Dysdera silvatica. Next base: position 87,300,722 of record QLNU02015360.1, on the reverse strand, counting down.
TTATAGGTCATAATGAGCGGTATAATCTTTCTTGAATGCTAAAAAACATACCCGTACTCGGGGGAGATCTTTAGGTCATGTCCCCCCAAAACTAAATTTTTAATGGGACTTGGCTACGGCCTTGCATGCTGTGATTGTATCGATACATGCTGTAAAAATTTTTGACCCCCACCCTCTCCGAAATTAAATCTTGGTTATGGCTTTTCTAAAAGATTTCGGGGTCTGAAATTCCCGATTATTCATGAATAACATATTTAATAATACACGGCTTGGTCATTGGCAGTTGCTGAATAAATATTATTCGGATGTTTTTAGTCTGAGCTTTCTGACGCATTCGCGACTATTATTATCCTCAGAATATTTCCACGATAAAATATTTATTCATAAAAAATGATTAGGAAACTAAAATGACAAATTGCAAGAGAATCACTCGCGGCCGGTATAATTGATGGTAGGGCCCAGTATCGGGTCTAGGCTCGGTGGTTTTGAAACACTACTCTACCGTTTGGCGTTGAAATCTTACATTAACATGTTATCATTTACGGGTCAATCCATCTCAAGTCGTCCAATTATAAAAATCCTGGTTGCTCGACCATTTTTAAACTTTTTTAATTTTTTGTCAGCTATTACCCCTATATACCAATAGTTCAAAACCATTAATGTTTTTTCTTTACTCACTTCCGTTTTAAAATAGCGGCCATCTTTATACCAAAACTAACAGAGATTTTTGTGTTCATAGGCATTTACGCAACTGCAAATATCTTCGGATTGGGAGGCATTAGAGCACTGAAACAAAAATCATTGTTCTGAACAAAGTTTGTACTACATTTTTGTTATTATACATTGATTACCTTATTTCAATTTTTAATGGCGAAAAAGCGAGCTCATTTAAGGCAAAATATTTGGAAAATTGTGATTTTTTGGGAGTCGATATCTCAGCTTGGAAAGAAAGCTGGATTCTAGTTTTTTGTACCTGATACATATATACTAATACTTTGTCTTAAAATCCATCCAAAGCCTGACATTTAAATCCTACGTTTCATACGATACTTTGAAAATAAGGTTTCCTCAAGATTTTACGAAATTTAGGCTTAAATATCTCTGGTTGGTAAAACAGGAAAAATCCAATTTTCGGCACAAGTCAAGCTCTATATAATACTAAGCTATCATGAAAATTTCAAGTTTCAGATTAAAGTGTTCAGATTAGAGTTACGTGTGAAAGAAATTCCAAGATCAATGCCGTTTCGTGCCAGTCATATATAAAAAAATGATTACTTTATTCCCCTGCATTCCAATTTTTTCTTTCTTTTTTTTTTTTCTTCCTGTCTATCAATAGGAAACACTATCCACTGCAGTTAGCCAATTTCCTGAAATTGTAGAATGAAATGAGTTCTATGGCTGGTAGTGCTGTGAGATCAAAATGGAATCTGTTACATGTAAATGGTCAATACTTAAAAAGAAATCTAGCTATTGTTTTAGTTAAAAGTTTTTTTTTTTAAATTCAATTCTTGGCTCAATTCAAGGTCTATATGTAATGCTAAGCTGTTATGAAAATATTAAATGATAGACTAAAAGCAGAAAAACAAAATTATATTTAATAGAAAATGGTTATGGAAAAACATGAAATTAATAGGCTCTAAACTTCCAGTACTTGACTTGCAAAGTCTAAACTCATGGATTTATTCCCAATCAGTAAGACTTTAATTAATTTAACATTTTAATAAAAATCTCTTTCATCTACTCATGCGATTATATTTTGTGTTTTATTAGAAGTTGGGAGATTTTCTTACATAGTTTAAGTTCAATATTATGTAATCGTTCAGTGAATCTTGTCATCTCCATTGCACTCAGTTGTTTCAGAATATTTTTCAGAGGAACCCAGGTTGAGTCCTTGTTGTTTTTCTATAATGATGTTCTTCGTCCTGCTGGATGATAAAAAACTATATGTGAAAATCCTTGTTTTTGAGCTCATGTCATCAATCTCTCCTAACCACCACTGTACATATAAGCAACTGTGTCTTTGACATTATGAGGAAGGAACAAATTTGCTCACTTGCACTTCTACATATTCTGTAGAATATGAAGTTAAGTAGAATCTCATCGTGCTTTCTGACACCGGATCAAATCGATGGTAGCTCCAAGTCCCACGAACATGTTGGTAGCTGTTGAATCTTTCCTTTAGTTCTTCAGCGTGTATTTGAATCTCCTGACTTGGAACATAAAAATAAGTGATGCCTTTTATGTTCTGTGAGCAGAAGTTGTACAAATCATTTGATGTTAAAATTTGATTATTTGATGTCCTTTGCAGGCTTACCTTAGCTGCCTCCATTTTTGTGGTTCCACCCACATCATCACAAGCATTCTTCCCATGTGAAAAAGCGAAAAATGCCACACACAGTCAAGACCAAAATCAATTTTATGGTTGCAGATGTTTGTAAAATTCTTATTGTTCTTGTATTGGCTTGACGCACCATCCGAATAGTAAATAATTTTTTTACTTTAGGAGCAGTTGCTTCGATGTGGTTGATCATATGGGTTTGGAACGTGTGAACAGAAAGAGTGTTATGCTCCAGTGATCACTGATGATGCAGATACTCTGGTGTTTCAGTTGACCCTCTTTAGAGTAATAATACACGAAGGGATGTATCGTGGCGAGTTGGGTGGGATTGGATTTCATCTTGAATCACAAATGAAAAGTTTTCGGCAAAGTCGGGTAGAACTAAGCATTCACAGATGCCGAGGTTTGCCTTTTTATCTTTTAAAAACTGAGACTGAATCTTTGCGACGTAATGGTGCTTTTTCAACTCTTAATATTTTTGTACCAGTGTCTCAAAAAATTCATCTCTGGGTTTCATCATAGTCAACATTTCATCTCTATCAACAGTAACCCATTGTTTGTAAAATATGTTATCTGGAATTGTATCAATTTCTTGAGATTCCATAAACATTTCCAGCAAAGTTTGTTGTCCTGGACATTGATCACACTCTGCCATCATACATTTGTAATCAGTGATGTCACAAACCATTAGGTCAAGCATATCTTTATAGTCAAGATTCAGTTTTGCTCCTTGGATCATAAGTTTGACATTTTGATGGTACAAGCAGACGCAAACTGTATGAGTACTGAAGCTCCAGCAAGAATACACCTAAACTTAACAAAGACTTAACAAGGTGTTCTGAAACATTCATCTCTGAAGCTATTTTTTTCCTTGACCAAGATTTTGGGAGTAGACTAAAAATTTTTATTTTTTCTTCTTTGTTTGATGCGTAACATTTTTGTTTCAGTTTTTCTATCAATTCATAATACTCAGATGATGGAGATCGCTTGTACTCCATGTTGTTTTCAATATCCTCATCAAAACATAATTCTAATTTTTTCCTAACAGCTGCCGACACTCTTTTACATTTGGCTTTTAAAGCACCTTGTCTTTTATTAAAATTGAATTTTCCAATTTTGGCTGTAAGTAATAACCACAAAATACTAAATGCAGCATCAACCTGTTCCATAATTTCTGTAGTATTTACAAATTCATTAATTTTAGTACAGGCGGTATCTACAATTTTATCAGCAGGTCTAACAAAAGTCTTTGAATAGCCTGTGGGACATAAAGATTTCCCTGGGACAAGGTTCAGGGGGGAAGTTTTCTCCTTAGAAATCAGAGCAATCTTGATTTCCCTTAGTAACTTAAACACTGATTTTTGTGTACTTTTTTAAGGATCACAACAAACACGGCCAAAGAGGTGATGATACTGTGAAAAAAATTTGATTTTGTGGTAGTTACAGATACAGGACAGATTTGAAGATACCCTCAAAGAAAGGAGTAATTTTTCTTCAGAACAGTATTCGTAAATGGGCCTTCGAGTCTTTGGCACAACACCGTAAACATTTTTGTAACATTGTTCATTGGTTACTATCCCTACACCACACTGAGAATCTACAGAAGAAACTAAATCTGTTGCCACTAAAAGTTAAGGAAGACAATAATTTCATAATTGACATTTGTTCCGTTCTAAATAAACTGGAAATACATAAGTTGCTACTAAAATATGCAGAAAATATAATTACATAATAAAAAGGGAAATATATATGTTTCCATTAAATTTTCTGTAAAACAATAATATTACACTAATTAGACAATATGCTTAAATGCAACAGCAGCAATAGTTGCCAATTAATATGCAGAAAAAAAGAACAAAATTTGAATGCAGAGGGCTACTTTTACATGTAGTTGGACATTGGTGTTTGTTTTTTTCCATGCATAACTCTAGTTCCACTTTAATCTCAAACTTGAAATTTTTATGGTGACTTAGTATTATATAGAACTTGCCTTATGCCAAAAATTAGATTTTTCCTATTTTGCCAACAAGAGATATTTAAGCCTAAATTTTGTAAAATCTTGATTAAACCTCATTTTCAAAGTATCATAAAAAAATGTAGGATTTGAATCTCAAACTTCGGATTGATTTTAAAACAAAGCATTAATACGTATATATCAGGTGCAGAAAACTGAAATTTCAGCTTTATTTTCAAGATCAGATATCGAGTCCCAAAAAGTCACAATTTTCAAAATATTTTGCTCTAGTTGAGCCCGCTTTTTCGCCATTAAAAACTGAAATAAGGTAATCAATGTACATTAACAAAAATGTGGCCCAAACTTTATTCCAACAATGCTTTTCGTTTCAGAGCTCTACTGCCTCCTAATCTGCAAATATTTGCAGTTGCGTAAATGCCTATGAACACGAAAATCGCTGCCAGTTTTGGTTTAAAGATGGCCGCCATTTTTAAACGGAAGTGAGTAAAGAAAAAATATTAGTGCGTTTGAACTATTGATATATAGGTAATAAATGACAAAAAATAAAATTTTTTAAAAATGGTCGAGCAACCTGCATTGGATCACTTCATATGGATTGATCCTTACGTAAAATTAAATACGTCTCCAACCAATAAAGCTGTTGCTTGTTAATCCTCTGCTTTAGCAGTATTCTCAGCGGATATTATAATTATCACCCATGTCGATGAAAGGAGCGTGGTTCAACAGTCGAATAATAATAGGGTATTCTAACAGGTAACTTCAATGAAATCATTTTCTTTTTCAAACTTCTTCTCGTAAGCTAAATAAATGGTTCTAGATTGAACCTAAATTCTGGATGGTTCTAGATTGAACCTAAGTCCTGGATGGTTCTAAACTGAACCTAAATCTTGATGGTTCAAAATTAATCACTCAAATTTTATGCAACTAATTAATAAATATTAAATTTTGAAAGACTAATTTCTGGCACATGTATTTTTGGCACAAGAGAAATTTACTTGGGCGTAACTCGATTTTTTCGACATCCCAACTTTGGCTCAAACTGAAATCTTTTCCTTGTGACTTTATCCAGATTAAGTTCTTTATGGTAAGTTATACAAACTGCTTCATTTCGAACCTAAAATTCGTAGACGCTTAAAAATGTGAACTGCTTTCCATCTCTACAGAACTTTTCTGTTTAAAAGAAAAAAAATCCTTATTTGTAATTTGAATGCATGGAAAGTGTTTTACGTATCATACCAAGCTACTGGTGAAAGTGTGGAATTCGTATCACATAAAGACTTTACTCCAATACTCAGTTTTCTTCCTACTTGACTAAGCCGAGTTGCAGACTGTATTTTAAATTGAATCAAAATTAGCGGAAATTTAAATTTTTATGCGCCGTTTTCGTTCTCGGAAATATTCATTAACTTTTCTTGACGTTCTTTGCTATGGTGTTGTCATGCATACACAGCTTGAATTTAGCAGTTATTTGCGTATGTATATTAAAACGCCAAATGCCGAAAACGAAACTGTCGTTGTCCGATGAGATGAAATTATTGGACGGAAAGTAAACCTCCCTTCTTCTCTGTAACCATTTTTTAAAAACCGCTCCTGCTTATTTCGAGTAACGAAAACGATAACAATGGAGCTCTCGGAGCGAAAACAATCGATTCTTCGGTTCTCTAGTAATGTATTGTTCTCAGTTTCCATCAAATAATTTTCGTTTAGCTTTCTCACTTTCTGCTTGCCAAATTTACTATTCTGTTGCTTGTATGCTTTCCTTTTCGCTTTTGCAGTGCAGATACTCATTCGCAAATCACTTGCTCTTTCAGAAAGAAAATTTGAGCAGGGAAAGCGATAAAGTAGAACCTCATGTGGTAATAATTAAAAAAAAATACTTAGATTATACGCAATTCATGTTACAAAATGTATTCTAAGATAGCGGTCGCCAACCGGTGGTCCGCGAGAAAATTTTGGTGGTCCGCAGAAAAATCTGGACATTATTTGCATTTTTAATGTTTGATTAATAATAAAACAAAAATAATATTCTAAGAAATTCTCATATTCTGAATGACAATTTTTGCCTTTATATTGCACTAAATTCACGAAATGTGGTCCGCGGGATTTAAAATTATGAATTTAGTGGTCCGTGAGGTCCGAAAGGTTGGCGACCGCTGGTCTAAGAGATGCAGTTGTTTGTGCAGGCCCGACTTAGAAATTCTGGGGCCCAAGGCAGACACACATGAAGGGGCCCCAACCCCTCCTGTACCCACGACAGATTTCTGATTACCATGTTTATTATCATTAAACATACATAAGTGAATGAATTTTGTTTATAAAACCGAGATAGATATAAAGCATTATCTAGATATGCTTTCTTGGTCTTAAGGGAAAGGAGTCAGTAAAGGATTTTTCTTAAAATCCTGAAAAGTCTCTGGACTGCTCATAAAACAAATATTAAAATACAAAAACACAATCACAAACACATATACCTACAGACATATACACACAAATATATGTACATTACATATTGTGTGTCAAGCTACACACAACTAAGGTAACATGTTTATAATTATAAAGATTATATTAAGATTACACATATATACATTACATTGTGTAACAATTACATGACATGTAACAAATTATATACCGTATGATAAATAGATATTATCAAATATATACAAACACTCATATTATTATAATATTATGTATCATTATTCATTAAGGGGTCCGTATCCCTTCAGAAAAAAAATTTATTTATTAAAATTATGATTTAATTTTTTGAGTGTACGTTTATAGGGCATACAGTATTGACATTAGGAGAAAATATAATTTGCAACTAACTTACTTTTTAAGAAAAAATTTACAACGTGCTGAAAAAGGATATTGACCATTTTTTCTACTTGTCGTTAAGTTTTCCACATTTTTTTAATTTTTAATATTTTATCTTGTTAAAAATAAAATAATG
>QLNU02015360.1:87278115-87293362 GCA_006491805.2 Dysdera silvatica | reverse complement strand
AGGCCATCTGATAGGGCGGCAAACTTGGCTAGTGCATCGACGTTCTCATTTCCCCGATCTCCGTTGTGGGCTTTAATCCATTTCAGTTTTAGATTTGAGTGGAGGTTTGACGCAACTTGCCGAATGCTCTCAGGGATGTGGCTCTCTAGTGGTTGCTGCAATTTTAGATGGAATCAATTGTGATCTGACTATCAGTGTTAACGATGGCCTTTTTTTTGTTGATATACGATATGCTTCGTCATTCAAATGTTCAAGAATCAATGCAATTGCCATAGCTTCTGCTTGGTTACTTGAACATAATGGATGTAGTCTGCATTTTCCCTCTTTGACAAAATTCCCCTCCTTGTAAACGATGAAGGCACACCCGACCCACTCATTAATTTTGCTACCATCCTTATATACAGTATTTGAAATTCAAACTGGGAATCGAGCATATGATCAACGTCGTTAGTTTTCTCAGGATAAATCAATCCATTTGGAAGGCGGAATAGGCAGCTCATGGCTCTGAACATCTACTGCCTCTTACTTGGATCGCAGATTTTCAAATATTTTCTGCACTTTTAAATATAATGGAGTAATTCCTGCCAGGAGACATGCTGCTTCATATGAAATGGTGCGAAATCCTTTAATAATACGTAGGGCTTTGCTTCCCTGTATAGAATTAAGCTTACGTTTTGTGTGTGTGGTATGCAAAGGGGAGAGTGGGAAGGGTAGCTGCCAGAGGCGACGCTGTAATCTCAAGTTCAAATTTGGAGTTGAATTAATTAGTCGTAGAAATTAATTTTCCTCTGAAGTCAGAAGCGTGCTTAAATATAGCCGTATGCAGGCAACGTAATTAGTGAAACTAAAATTTTCCGAAATTTGCTGCGTGTTTTACCGATATTAATATTATTTATGGTTTTTTACTACTTTAGGAAGGAGACTTTTAATTATGACAAGGTGAGATCTAGTTGGAGTTTCTTCGTGACAAAAAAGTATAATGAAATTTAGTAATTTATATTCGTGATATCCGTGAATAAAAATTATCCAAAATAATAAACTTATATATCTCAGAAAGTATTCATTGCGTAAATTTTAAGTTTACTCCCTCGCAGAGGTAACCTTTCGAAGGTTTTTTCACGTGCTATTGGATTTTTCGTTAAGGATTACTAGGATTGCGAGATGCCTGAAAGGTGGATCGGAAGAGGCTAATTGGTTAGCATTCGTGGTCGCTAAATTTTATTAATATGTAATATATGCTTCCCGAGATATAATTTCATTATTTTAAATTCTTTTTCTTTTTGTCCGGACATTCTGTATTGTAAATAAATCATTAAGGAAATGTGTATTTTGATGACAAAATTTGCCTTTTTTTACCCACCAGTCAATTAGTAGAACTACACGCGTAAAATAAATGTTTTTTTCCTACCGAGTTTATATACATAGTCAAAATATTCGCGTCTAATAGCAATAGTAACATCTTTGAAACGTTCTAATATAAGGTAAAATTATAATTATGTTATTAGATATTCGTAAGTAAGGCGTTAATGTACTTTCAAAGTAATTGATACTATCACCTAATAGTAATAGCGTTCATACGATGCTATAGTTCTTAATAGGCTACACTAGTCTATAGAATAGGGCGGCAAAATTTGAGAGCAGTTATCAAATTATAGATTTTTTTTGCCAAAATATTTTCTAAAGCGAATGTAAATATTTATTTGGCAGAGGCGACAAAAACCACGGGCCGGCCCTAGGTTTAATTATAGCCTCCGCAATCTGAAAGCCCTCTCAAACTTCTAGCCGACCAGGTCAGGAAAATTCGTCGGTGACAACGCTTATGTGGAGCATAAGTGCGAAGTTATGCGAGGCACGACGGCGCCAAGGCGACGAAGGCGCTTCCCTGTTTATTAAAAATTTCAAAAGTATTAATAAGCAAGTTATTCAATTATCAATAAAAACTTTACGACTTAAAGAAAACACAAACAAAATAAAACAATATTTCCTAAACGCTGATTCTGAAATTCAAACTCTAATAAACAGAGAAACTAAATATTGGCAAGCTGCTGTTGCAACGCCACCTGGATTCAAGGCCGTACCGCTGCTCGCGTGACGTCACGAAGGAAGACCGGAGAATGAAGTCAGTTCGTATTTGGAGAAAATTCCTTCCCACACAAAATACACTAGTTTGAATTGAAATAATAATAAAGAAATATATATGTGCTTCTACTAAGAAAGTTTTATATTTTTAATGCTTTAAAGGAATAATATTTTATATGTGGCATATGATTTAAAAAAAAAAACACTTTTACTAAATTCTTCAGAAAATTAACATTTCCAACTTTAAATATGATTTTTCGTCGGGCACAATTTGCCCTAAATATAAATCTATAATATTCTACATTTGGATGCTTGATGTTCCATAATATAAATTTTTAGGACAAGTGTACCAATTTGGAAATGATAACACACACTAGGTAATTTCACATAAATATCACTGCCTATCACAAACGTCCAGCAAAATTGAATCTTTTTTTTGCAAAGAAGCCCGTAACTTCTATTAGTTTCACCATTTAATTAAATTAGTAGAGATAAAAGGTTGTATCTTCTTTTTCGTCGCAAATAATTCAACGACATTCGAGAGCAATGGCTTTTGATAGAGAGTCCCTATTTCAGCTTTAACATCATTCGCTCAACCAATTGCACATTTGCGTTTATGCCGTTGTTTTTTCACCTCAAATAAATTTGATACTTTAGATAAAAAGACATTATTGTCGTTTCAAACACAGAAATATCCATTATCAAGAAACGTTATAAGAAATGCAGAAGGAGATTTCTCCGCAGATTCAGAGATGGGGAATTGGCGTGTATACGAATCCCCAATAAAAGATATAAAATGGAATAGTAAACATTCAGCGTCTTTAGGATTCACACATCAAAACTAGAGAAAATTATGTTTTAAGTTTACAGTATATAAATACTATGAGGCCCTGGGATGCCGCAGCAAGAATGTGTTTCCATATCGTACTGTTAATTCGTATTCAACTCGAAACGATGCCAAAAAACGTTACGCTTTCCTACTGGTGTACGCAGGGGGGTTGAGAGGGGTTGGAACCCACATTGCGATGGAATTTTGCATATGTACATATGATTGTATGCAGTTGTAGCTCTGTAACCTCCCATAGTAAGCCTATAACACCCCTCATGAATTTTCTGCATACACCTATGCACTTACCAAAAAGCTGTAGCTCGGGGGGTTGGTTCTCTAGGCTTTAAAACGTTCGGATTCTTCAGAAAAGTGTAGCTCTACTGTTCTACAGTGGTAACGCATTCGTTTATCGTACTATTAACCCAGTTTCGACTCCTAACGGTTTTGTGGAAAACGGGCCGTTTTCCTTCTCACTGTAGTCCGAGGTATTGTTCTCTTTGAAGCTGAGTTTCTGGTTCCTCGAAAAACCGTAAGTCCCGGCCCAGTATGATGTTTGCTGTCCGTGCACCGTAAAAACACAAAATATCACGTTGTGTTAACTGATATCCTTTTTTTTTTTATGAATTTCAATGTCAGCTCCGTTTTGGATATGATCAGAATCCCTCACATTGTAGACTCAATTTGCTTGCAATAGCAATAATACGCCCCGATATTTGAGAGCGTTTAGACCACAACGTTGTAAAATATAGTTGGAAAAATACCCAGAGGACACTCGGATTTGAAACCGAAATATTAGAAAATAACTGTTGCAATTTATCGTCCTTGAAGCTGAGGCCGTCGGCCCAGTCTTACGTAAACTTTCGAAAGATTTCAAGACTATAGATCGGAGGTCTTTAAATTTTTCGTTTCAAGGGCCAATTTTGATTAGTCTTGTTGGCCCGCAAGCCGTACCAGCAAAGGCGGATCCAAGGACGTCCCTCCGCCATCCCCTTGGAAGCCTCTTTTGTTGTCGTTTTTTCTTAGGTCTCTATTTTAATTTGGCGCGCCCACGCGTAAATATTCTCTGAACCCGCCTCTGGGACTGAATATATGTATTATAATCTAAAATACTTATGGAAGCTATAAAACATGCACAGTACGTTTAGTTATTAATATATAAAACGAAATCAGGCCTGCTAGTGATAATTTTGACAGTGCTTATTTTTTATAGGCCTACAACTCTGAGGTCTTATTTTTGATGTTGCGACCCTCAGAGTGTTTTTAACGTAGACGTCAGTTATTCTGGTCCTAACTTTCGATTTTCCCATCTTCATTCTTGAAAAGAACTCTTCACGGACACAGTAGCGTACGTAAGGGGGTTGTAATACCCTCCCCCCCCCCATTGCGATGAAATTGTGTATATATGCATATGAATATCTAGATTTTTAGCTCTATAACTCTTATTGTAAGCCTGTAACCTCCCATTTATGAACTTTCTACTTACATCTACGCGCAGATATAAGTGCTTCCGAACAGTGACACTTTCAGAGCATGCAGTCATACGGTTGGGAAGGTGTTCTTATTGACATATTGCGAATAGAATTCAATGAGTTCTAAGTTGATTTTTTTTTAATCACCGTTGCACTGCAAATCAATAAAACTATCCCCTAGTGCCCATATACGCTAAAACCACAGTAAAACACTTTTCGAGAGAAGATCTTTTGCGTTACCAGCTCCTTTGCGTCAGATATTTATTACGAAATGTGAAAAATATGAACAGAATGAAATATATAAATTTAAGAGCAAATGAATGTAAAGGGCATTACGGTAACTCGATTATCCATCAGACACGTAACCACAGATCCTGATTTGATAACTCAACGAAAAGTCGATTAAGCAAGAAAGGGGAATTTTTTAGTACACATATCGTATTAAAATTGTACATTTTAAAAAAAAATACGTTGTGAAATTTGCTGAAGGCACAAACGAAGTTTATTTGAATCAAGAGAATTTGCATTTAATGAAACACGAATATAAAACATTACATGCCTGTGTGTAAAATTATTTTTATTGATAGAATTGTTGTTGTTGTTGTTTTCCCCCACACCGCATGCATTTTTGGCTGCCATGTCCCGTACTCTTCGAAGCAGTAATAGCTGAGTAGCATCTGCTTCAGTCTGCTGTTCAAACCAGGTAAAATGCACTTAGAAAGCATACATTCTGCTTCAGCACATGTGATGGCTTTTGTGGGTTCTCCAGCCTCCTGTCCACTTTCATCGTTTTCTTTAGGATCATTGGGGTTTAACACTTGCTGATTGAGCTCGTCGTCACTTAGGAACTCGAAACCTGCTTCAAGTTTATCAATGTCCATCCCTTCACCAACGTCATTAATTTCAATGTTTTCTCCTGCGGGTAGAGCCTCACAAGTGTGTAAAATTGTCTCATTGTCGATGTTAACGGAGTGGCCCTAACTTGAATTTGACGCCGATGGTTAGGCGAGAAAGACGGTAAATCGGGAGACGGATAATCGAGGTTCCACTGTATTTTTATGTGAAACAATTTGCATTTTTTTCATGAGCCGGCGGTCCGCATAAAGCATGTCAACGGGTCGCAAGTGGCCCGCGGGCCGTAGGTTGAAGACCCTTGATATAGATATAACTCCATAACTGATCTAAACCATCGCGAAATTGAACTTAAAGGCAAGTAGTTATAAAAAGCGATTAGTAGGAATGCATTTATATTCGGTATGCTGTTCGTCCCTGTTTTATGACACAAGAGCAACTGACGTCATGTTACACCAGGAGCCACAAGTTTTTGAGAGATTCGAACGGCCGCTGTCTAAGGAACTTAACCCCCGAACATATTGCGGATATTTGACGGACTCCATATCAGAAAACGTTTTCCTCGGCATGCCCTTCGGTTCCTTGAATATGCTGTAGGGTCGGTATTGGAAAAGACAGTGATGATGAAAATTTATATAACAAAACTTAACTTTATTAGAATTTTAACAAAATTATCCAACCGAAGCAAACATAGGGTTGAAATTAGTGACTATTCCTGTACAAGGCTGACACTAAGGTCGAGCTTAGCAATACGACAGCACCGAAGTTTGGACGTGAACAGCAGTAGCAAGAAATGCTTCTCCACGCTGGCTTTTAAATAATACTTGGCACACGCGCCAATACCAACAGCTGTCTTAACAAAAGTGGGCAAAGTGACGTCAACATTGGGGCATATACAATATGATGGTCTCAGATGAATTGTATGACCACAATGTATTAGTAGAAAAAACAGTAAACACTCGGTAGCAACGAGATTTAAACTTGGATTTTTCACCCACCTACGGCACATACTATCCATAGTAAGGTAGTATGTTATACAGATATGTTGGCTTTATAATTATTTTTTATTGGAAAAAATAGGCTAGGGATGTTTGATTTCATTAAGAAGAGGTGAAAGGGCATTGAAGGAATTCTTAATGGCTGTCGTTAGAAAATTTTTGCATATAAAAGCTGTTATATATTTAAGAAAAATTTATTTCAAACCTTTCATATTTAATATTATATAGAATGTATAGAATCTATATATAATATATAGAATCTATATATAATGTATAAAATCCATATATAATATATAGAATCTATACAGGGTGTCCCAAAAGCCTTGACCGCCCCTCTCATTCCTTAAATATTGATCCTAGACATATGTGTTAAATTGGAAAGTGGCGTAAAAAAAAGGTGCAGAATTTTATGAAATCGATTAAAATTGCAGAGGATTATTTTTTGAAAAAATACAAAATTTAAGTTTTTATACAGTCCCCGTACACAAAAATTTCCAATGAGTAAAATGTGCCCCATACTCCAATAGGTCAATATACAAAATTTCAGCATTCTAGTGGAAAAAGAACCAGAGATATGAAGACCCAAAATAACGGGATTTAGCAGAATGAATTTTCCCTCTTCACGGCATATACCTATTGCTCCCTTCAAAAAAGAGTTGCTAGTCAGTTATTTTGGACTTTGATATCTCTGGTTATTTTCCCACTAGAATGCTGAAATTTTGTATATTGACCCATTGGAGTATGTTGAACTCATTGGACATTTTTGTATACAGGGACCGTACAAAAACTTAAATTTTGTATTTCTTCGAAAAATAATCCTCTGCAATTTTCTTTACCACTGGTGCAGTGGTGCATTTCTCATGGCACCAATTGCAACATTGCATGCACCTAATCCATTTTTCTCCCGTACGGCCTAGAGAGAAAGGTTCCTCACACAACAAATAGTCAACGTCTAAATCGGCGTCGCTGTCTGCATCGTCCGTAAATACGTAGCCTAGGCCTACTTCCTCATCACTTTCGCTAGTAATCCTTTCTTCTTCAAACAAACTCTTCTTCAAGAATATGGTGAAAAACCTTTCGAGGAAACAAAAGTCTGACAATTATAAAAATGTAGTATATCATATGGTGGCTGCAATATGTCTCTGAAAATCCACTTCCTTCATTTACACTTGGGTCTCTTTCCCGAAAACCGAGACTCCGCAAGCAATGAATACGGTAAACGCTTCCATTAGGATATTTCAAGCTTGGAAAAAGAGGTATCAAGGAAAGTGGAGTTCAAGTATGTTTAGCAGATTACTGCTGGTCTCTGTAAAGAGACCTCCCTCAGGTAAAATATATTCCAGGATATTTTCGACTAAGGTCTTTTAGGTAAATGTAACATCACTTAATATCCTTAGTATAAATGTTATATAATGCAAAATATTTAAGTAATTGTCATAAAACTATCCTTGTGGAATAAAGAGAAATGGTTTTTATTATTAAATTCAGCGCGGAAAATGCTATAAAGATTAGCCGATACAATTTTTGGGCCGGAAAAAAAGTTTTGTGCAAACCAGTGTAATTAAAAATTAAAATTGCCCTTGATATGGTTTCTAGTAAATATAAGATAGTGAATGGCCTAATGACATGAATTCCAAATCATTATTTGTTTATACGTATTAAGAGGTAACAATTAAAAATAATAGGGAAGTAAATAAGATAGTCTATTTTTTACCATCTTTAATTAAAAAAAAATGAAATGTGTTTAACCAAAGCCGAACTTATTAGAAACATACAAGAAACAGAGTAACTGCATTCGTAATTTTATGAGACCTAAGACAGTTGTAAATGTCTAGTTTAATTTTATTTAATTCGAAATTCAAATCTGTATTATTATAAATTAAAGAATCCTTGAATTTAGAAAAAAATTAAAATTATTAAAAAATCTCAGGAATTAAAAATACCCTTGAATTGAAAAAACTTAAAATCTAAACAGTTACTTTAAATTAAAACAAATTAATAATAAAGAAAGCTTAAAATTAAAAACTCTTGGAAAAAAAACATGGACAGAGCCGAATTCTGAAAAGGGCAAATCAACATAACTCGTTTTTATAGTATTAATTACTAATTACGTCTTAATGTATGCTTTAGAAAACTTTCACCCATGCTCCAGATCTGAAATTAGTAGCATAGTACTCAGCTGATAATTTAATACTAGAAAAGAAAAATGGCGTAGGTCAAACAACTTAAACAGCAGTATGAACCACAATAACAAGGTTACATGAAGACAGGTCGTTTGAGACATTTTCTTACAAATGAAGATTTGCAAAGCGGTTAATAAGACGTGATTGTCAGAGGATATCACAAATCTCCTTAGTTGCCGTTGCTACGGGCCCCTTCAGTTAAGTTGCTGTTAAAAGCGAAAACTAGGAGCTTCTACGAGAAATGTCTGTATTCTGAAGCTGAACGACGTTGATTTTATCCTATAAAATCGTTACCTAGTGCTCTTCCTACATTTCGCTCAACCTGTATCCAAGAAGATAATTAGGTTGCGCAGTACCTTGGGTTGTGGTATATATTTGATCTCTAGATCTTTGTGTTTGACTACAAATCCGCGAAAAGAGACTTTTCAAACAAAAACATTTTTTCCAAGAAGCACGTTTTTCCTCCAATGTATTTAAATTAACCTTCCATTATTTTTTAAAATATTTTTTCAACTATTATATCATTTCTGATAATTTTTTTATTTTTTAAATCGTTTAATTAAATCCCTCCACAACTTCTCTTTTAATAGGAAAGATTAGACATTTAAAGACGTTTCTCCATATATTGGGTAATCCCATAGCCTAAGTTATACGGTTTTTAGAAGTAATTTAAAAAATTAACAATGTGCCAAGTTACTTTGAATCTAAAATACATTTATCATCATTATTTTCAACTTTTGTCCATCGCAATCTTAGATTTTCAATGCCTTGACATTAAAACTTTTCAGTTTTGAGTTGAAGAACACATCAAACTTCCTTCAGGCATCATCATTTGTATGGAATCTTTTCCTGCTAATATGGTGTTGAAGATTACAAAAAATATGATAATCCGTGCCAAGTAAGGAAAATATACTAAGTGTGTCATGACTTCCTAATTTAAAAGCCTCAATTTTTGCAACGTCTCTTTCGCCCTATTATATTTGGCATGATCATGAAGAAGTATGACATCTCTTCTTGATCAGTGCTTGTCTTTTATTTTCAATGACTTGCTTAAACCAGCCCAATTGTTGACAGTGCAGCTCATTATGGTTTAGTTGACGGGTAGCAGCTGGTAATGGATAATTGCATTCACATCCTACCTAATTAATTGCATGATCTTCCTCAGATGGAAGTCTACCTTCGATTGTAGACATGACGTCTCGTTGCGGTCCACCCATTGTCCTCGACGCTGCATATTGTTGTACACAATCCGATTTTCATCACCAATAAAAATTTAATTGAAAAAAAATTCCTTCTACATTCAAAAGAGGTGAGACGTTCAGGCCTAAACGCGTTGCTTCAGATTGCGCTCCGATAATTCGTGGTGAATCCATTAATCCAACTTAGTTACCAGTCTTTTGCGGGTGCGAATGAAGCATTAAATGGGTTGTTTGATGTTTCTTGGCTGTTTCTTCTACCACCAAAAACCTCAAACAACTCAAAAACAGTAGACCGCCCCGCGAAAGGAAACCTATCAGAGATCAGCAGTATGATATAGCAACAGCCAATGTACTGGCAAAACGAATAATCCTGTGAGTTGATTGGGTAATTTAATTTGATTGACGTGCGGGTCGTACTGGGGATGGAAAGAGAAGAAAATAGAAGAGAAGAGCGGGAGCAGCGTACGGAAAAGGACGTCTCAATTTGACGTGAACTTGGAGTTCGGTCGGAGACTTCAAGGCAAGCAAAGTCGCAGGTGGAAAGACTCACAACCTTCCTACTTGAAAGTATCGCACGGGCTCCACTTGGAAAGTTTTTATTAAAGCTCCAAAAATTCTCTATTCGCTCACGAGCTACAAAATCATACGCATCAGCTGCGTAGAGTTATATTCATCGCCACTGCAGAGTGAAGAATTCCGGCTGACTATAATTATTCATCGTTGATTTTCGCATCAGTAAAGCCTGACGTTTGTCCATAAATACGCCGAGTCCAACGGAACTGTATCCCGGTTGAACCTAACGCCGCGGTATCCCGACTGTTCATTGTTGTTTTCCGCACCAGCAGAGCCTGACGTTTGTCCGTAAAATACTCCGAGTCCTACTGAACTGACGCAGCAGCATTCCGGCTGTTCATCGTTTCTTTCTGCACCAGCAGAGCCTGACGTTTGTCCATAAAATACACCTAGTCCTACTGAACCGACGCAGCACCATGCCAACTATTCATCGTTGTTTTCCCGCACCTGCAGAGCTTGACGTTTGTCCGTAAAATACGCCGAGTCCTACTGAACTGACGCAGGGGCATCCCGGCTGTTCATCGTTGCTTTTCGCATCAGCAGAGCTGACGTTTATTCATAAATACGCCGAGTCCTACGGAACTGACGCCGCAGTATCCCTGCTGTTCATCGTTGTTTTCTTATCAGCAAAGCCTGACATTTGTCCATAAAATACTCCGAGTCCTACTGAACGGGCGCAACAGCATCCGTGAAATCAGTATAGGGCCGTGAAATCAGTATAGGGATGCAAAACACAAAAAAGAGAGAACTAATTTAGACAAACGTAACAAATTTAATTAGGACTAACTACTACTCTACAAATTCTATGCAGTTATATAAATGGCGAAAGTTTCCACATGGACAGAAACATAAATGTCTAGCTGATATTCTTGCTATGGTGCTGTGATTTATCAATACAGGTTGTTATCAAATCAACGGCTCAGCAACAATATCTGTCTAAATTGCAATATGACAATACAATAAATTACACCAATACTGAGAACGTATGCCAGATATTAAATTAAAACAATGCAAGAAATACTGCCTGAGTAAGCAAGGGCAAATGGGAAAAACAGACTAAGTTTCATAACCTAATTTTCAAATTAAACCTAAATAATGGTACACCTCGTACAAATGGGAATAAATGGATATTGACTCACGTGCGACTGTTATGATGGGGTGTTGCAGTCACGTGACCGTTGTTTTGTTGCAGGTGCATTACGCTGTGGCTCGTCGTGCACTTCAAAATCCAATTTCTGATGAGAAAACATTTACGGGGCTGCGGGGATGTTGCTGCTCCACTCCTGTCAGACTTAGCGTGTTTTATAGAAAACATCTGGCTTTGCTGATGCGAATAACAACGATGAGCAGCCGGGATGCCGCTGCGTTTGTTCAGTAGGACTTGGCATATTTTACGGACAAACGTCAGGCTCTGCTAGTGCGGAAAAACAACGATGAACAGCCAGGATGCTGCTGCGTCGGTTCAGTAGGACTGGGAGTATTTTAAGGACAAACATCAGGCTCTGCTGGTGCTGAAAACAACGATGAACAGCCGGGATGCTGCTGCTTCCGTTCAGTAAGACTCGGTGTATTTTGTGGACAAAGGTCGGGCTTTGCTGATGCAAAAGCAACGATGAACAGCCGGGATGCTGCGGCGTCAGTTTCGTAGGACTCGGCGTATTTATGAATAAACATCAGCTCTGCTGATGCGAAAAGCAACGATGAACAGCTCGGATGCTGCTGCCTCAGTTCAGTAAGACTCGGCGTATTTTACGGACAAACGTCAGGCTCAGCTGGTGCGGAAAACAATCATGAACAGCCGGGATGCTGCGGCATCAGGTCCATAGGACTCGGCGTATTTATGGACAAACGTCAGGCTTAGCTGATGCGAAAAACAACGATGAATAACTACAGCCAGCCGGAATTTTTCACTATGCAGTTGCGATGAATATGACTCTACACAGCTGTGGCGTAGCTCGTGAGCGAATCGAGAATTTTTGGATCTTTAATAAAACTTTCCAAGTGGAGCCCGTGCGATACTTTCAAGTAGGAAGGTTGTGAGTCTTCCCACCTGCTATATATTCCTTATTATAATGTAATGACAACACTATATTTCTTATTATAATGTAATGGCGACGCTATAGTCCCTATTATAATGTAGTGGCGACGTTATAGTCCCTATTATAATTTAATGGCGCTATTACAATGTAATGGCCTGTCCCTCATAGCTCTTTAACTTACGTCAACACAACCTCAGCGTTAAGCGGGACGTTGGTTTATTATATATCATAATTATCAGTTTCAAAAACCCCTGAAATGACATTTTCTTAATTTTTCGAATTACAGATATCGTCCACGTTTTTTCATTCCGTATTTAATCATAAGACGGCGTATTTACTAATAAATTGAAAAAATAAAATAAGAATAAATCTACATATCACAAAAGTCCATGTTGTATTTTTTAAACCTGGTTAGTCTTTTCCTAGAGGAGGCGGGGAAATTTTAAAGTTCATTTCTATGGCGTCGGAATTCCATTAAATTTTAATCACTTTTCTCTCAGCTTGACAGCGAAATTGCTTTCTTTCTTTATTGCAGCGTTCTCAACAGTATAATTACCGAGTGTTTGTAGCTGCATTTAGCAAAATCCCTCTACCAAATGAATTAATTCAGCAGAACAGCATTCTTGCAGCTGAAAGCCAGAGACGAAGTGGAAAAGGAAAGAATTTCCAAGTACATCTGGCTTTCTTGCACAGTTTAGCTTCCCTATACATTGAAAAGCGGATATACAAATGATCTGATCCACAGAGTTGCTGGAGCAACGAACAGTGTGTGTATATATATATATATATACTTACTACGACACTGATATATTATATATACGGTCAGTATATATATATATACAGGGTTCCTAGGAAAGACCGGATGCGGCCGGGTAACATCTTTCAAACGAAGACATCTCTTGCAACTGAAGTTAGGTATTGGTATAGTAAAATGACTATGCAGTATCAGATGAGATGAACAGCAGCGACCTGGTGGGGAATTGAGGAAGTTAAAAATTTTATTTTGAAAAATAAGGACACTAGGAAAATATTTTCAATTAGAAATTGTAGAGCATCTTTCAGTTAGTAAGAAAAGATGTACGGGTCACATGCAATATGTACACATACTGCCACAAAGTGAGGTGTTCCAGAAGTTTTTATGCATCACTTTCAGTTATCGCTTTCTGGTGTTTTAGAAGTTAAATTGAAGTTCTTATAGGAGAGAGAGAGACCATGGTTTCTTTCCTATAAGAACTTCAACTCAACCTCTAAAGCCCTAAAAATCATTAATTGAAAGTGACCCATTGACACTTCTGAAACACCATCACTTTCAGTTAATCATTTTATTTGCTATTTTCATGAGATGCATTCATTATGCTTTCAATGGAGATAGTTTAAAACTGCTTCGATAGAGACATGGGGCAAAATCTTCTTGTCCGCATACACTAGCCGAACTCCTTCCTGTTTCTTGAAATTCGCTAATTTAGAAAAATTTCATGGGAAAATCCATACATCTATCATCCAATTCACAGGCGATTTTCAAAAATATCTAGAAATGCACTGTAGATGCCTTACCACAGGATGAATATCTGCCAGTGGGTCCACATTTCTTTTCTAAGAATAGCATGCTTAAAACCCACTTCTTTTAGAAAAGGTAAGTATCTAGACCTATATGGGGAATCAAGTTCCCTCAATATTGATCAGTAAATACTTATACTCCTTAACAGTATGGTTCATCGCAGAGCGAAATTCACATGGGCTATTCATCATACGAAGCCGAAATTGATATGGGCAGCTTGGACATCTTTAACCATTCGTTCATCACAAAAAATTGCCGTAATAGACAACTAGTGTCACTGTCGGAATATGTGTATTTTCGAAAAAAATGCGGATGAATGCGCTGTCTCAACGACTCAGGCATGATATGCAAGAATATCAGACTTCAAACGCCTCATTCTGAGGAAGTTTAGGTAAGTCCAAGCAAAGCCATCGCAGAACTTACAGTTCTCAGGGAAATCTGGGTCTGTTTACCAAACCATTCAATCCCCGGACTACATATCAACACAGAATCTCTAAGAAATGGCCGCTATCTATTAGATTCAAACCTCGGAATTTTTCACGACAGGATAGACAAACACATAAAAATAATTTTTGTAATAATAAAAAAAAATAAAGCAATATTTTTCTTCCTTGAAAAAAACAAAAAAAAATCAAACCATATTTCGAGAAAAAAATGTAAAAAGAAAAATAACTAAAAAGGGAAAAAAAAAGGAAAAAAATATTTTTTGACTAAAAAAATCAGTGGCGCAGGGTTGAGCTATCTTCCCCCTTCCCACCTGCTGTTTTAAAAAAAAGTCAAAGTTTATTTTCCAGTTACAAAAACACTGGAAGCAGTTTTTTATGTATGATATTATATTATTAGTTTAATTATTATTATTATTGAATTATATAGTAATTAAAATATAAAACAAGTATAATAAAAAAATTTTTTTTTAAAGTCAATTCCTTCAATGCGCTGCTCAAATAAAAGGGAAGAAAGGGAAAAATTGCGAAAAGCAATTTTGGCGACATTTGGCTGTAATTGGCGGCAAGCATTAATCGCCAAATACACCAAAGGAAAGCAAAAAAAAAATCATTTAAATTTAATTAATGAATTAATATTTGAAAAAACTGTATTAACATCAAGTGTCATCCACTACAAGTTTAAAAAAATTTATTTGAACTTGATTGGATGGATAGAAAGTATTTTATTAACGATTGAAAATTTGAACAAGATATATAAATATATATATATATATAGGGAGAGTGTGAGCTAATAGAAGGAATTGAATGACCGCTAGAAAAAATGATTGGCCGTAAAAAAGTTTTAAACCATCAACCAACACAAACCAACACCAACTCTCAACATACTAAGGAACACACAAATAAAAAAAAATTCAAATTGTCGCACAGCAAATTTATTGTTTTTTGTGTGATCTAAATTGGATTGGCCCTATAGTAAATGTTCGACCTGCGTTGCAGGTATTAACACATATTAACTTTTTTGA
>QLNU02015360.1:87256977-87269583 GCA_006491805.2 Dysdera silvatica | reverse complement strand
AATAAAAATGAAAACTGCGTTAATTCGTTTTATTTTGTCATTATTGGCCTTTGCAGTCATTCACTATTAGCATCTATTACGCCTAATATTTTTTTAAAATATATTTATCTATTGACAAATGCATTTTTAGTATGTAATATTTTATTTTATAACATATAAACATAATTTTATTTTATAACATATAAACATCATTTTATTTTATAACATATAAACATCATTTTATTTTATAACATATAAACATAATTTTATTTTATAACATATAAACATTTTATGTGCATCTCATTTATATAGAAACATTTTATTTTATAAAATGCAATCAATTTTATTTTAAAACTGACTGATGTGAACATATTTTTTGTGTATCACTATCGGAGGTGTCGGAATTGTATACTGGTACACAGTTTTGGATGATAATTATCATAAAAACAATAAAAACATAAAAAAATTCTACAACGTGAGCATTTTATAAATGAATTATTCGAACAACTGATTTTCTTTGTCTAATATCATCTGGAAAACAAATACCATCTACATTTTCATAAACGCTTCTTTCGTTTGTTAACTTTGCAACAAACCAAGAGTACTGTAACGTATTCTTAAAATTCGGCGCCGAAAGTTGATTGTGAATAAATTAATGGATCGTCAAAGCATCTATCTGCTCGCGTGTTTAAATGACTATTTTCTTGTAAGATTTCAACACAATTTTGTAACCTTTTAATGAAATTTTTTACTTGACGGAAGAAGTACACATCACGAGGTTGACAGTATGGGGTACAATGAGGTGGAATTACTTCAACAGTAGAAGAAGAGGTGCCGTCGTCATTTGTAAAAACATTATTAAAGTGTGCTGGATCTACTTAACTACATAACAGGCTGGATGGCTACACCAAAACTTTTTCTACTTTTCAACTTTTTAATAATCAACAATTAAAATTTGAGTAGAAATTATCACTGCCAATAAGCATACAATTAACATATAACTACATAAATACGAATTTTATTAAAGTACGTTTATGAACAAAATCTGATTCTAAGGAAAGTATATTTACTAATAAAAATACATAAATAAATATGTTAAAAGGATACATATTAAAAAATTAAAGAAGTGACCGATTTTCGCGGGCATCGAACGCAAAAACACGAAGCTCTGGGCTGACTAAGCTACCGGTTGGCTTGCGGAGGATGTCGTATTTTAAGCTCATATATCGGATGCAAAATCTTTAAAAATCCATATCTCTGGAAATAAGCCGCATTGGCACGAATGCCGAGACACGTATTTCCTTATTTTGGCTATACTTTCATCAAAATCGGCGGGTCACTCTCTGTGGGTTCCCCTTGTAAGTGGTTTTAACCTGCCAGTTCGTTTTCGAAAGAAAAACAAACATAAAAGGGTTCAAATATCATCATCATCATATTCAACCATTATCTATCCACTGCTGGATGAAGGTCTCTCCAAATGCTTTCCACACAAGTCTATCCTGAGCAATTCGCTTCCACGTCACCCCAACCTGTTTTCTTATTTCATCCACCCATCTAGTTTGAGGACGTTTTCTAGGTCTTCGGTGGTCTCTTGGAATCCAGTTCAGAATTTCTGTTGTCCATCGTTGATCAGTTCTTCTTGCAATATGCCCAGCCCATCGCCATTTCAGCCCTTTTACTTTAACAATGATGTCCTCTACTCTAGTTTGCTCTCTCACCCAAGTGTTCCTTTTTCGATCTCTCCTAGTTATTCCAAGCATGCACCTCTCCATGCTCCTTTGCGTTGTCTGTAACTTTCGTATTGCTCCAACTGTTAGACTCCATGTCTCTGATCCATAAGAGAGGACTGGCAATACACACTGGTTGAAGATCTTTCTTTTTAGACACAAAGGCAATTTCCCCTTCAGGATAAAACTGTTTCTTCCAAATGCACTCCAGCCAAGTTTAATACGTCTGTTGAGTTCTTTCATAATGTTGCCATCCATTGAAATCAGCTGGCCAAGGTAAATATATGAATCAGCAATTTCTAGCTCAATGTTGTCAACTTGTATTTTTGTTTCCTCTACGAAATTATTGAACATGATCTTAGTTTTTTGTAGGTTCATCTTCAGTCCAACTTCTTTACTTCTAGTTGAGAGCTCCTGTACCATGTCTTGGAGTTCTGATGGGTTCGTTGAAAAAATAACAATGTCATCAGCAAACCGCAAATGATTTAAATATTCACCATTTATTTTTATTCCCTTGTCATTCCAATTTATCTGCTGAAAAATCATCTGTAAAGCTGAAGTAAAAAGTTTTGGAGAAATGGTATCTCCCTGCCTCACACCTTTACCAATTTTGATAGCTTCGGTATCTTTATGTAACCGAAATTTTGCACTTGCATTTTTATACACACATTTCACCATGTCAATGTACACATCCTCGATGTCTGCTGATCTTAAAGAGTTGATGACTGCTGATGTTTTAATAGAGTCAAAGGCCTTCTCATAGTCAATAAATGCCACACACAATGGAAGTTCATATTCATGTGTTCTTTCAATTAATTCTCTTAATACTTGAATATGGTCCACTGTACTGAATCCACTTCGAAATCCAGCTTGTTCTCTTGGTTGAGCTGCATCTAATTTTTTCTGCAGGCGATGTGTTAGTACTTTTGTGAAGATTTTATAAATAGCAGGTAACAAGCTAATTGGTCGGTAATTTTTCAAATCCTCTTTATCACCTTTTTTATGCAAAAGAATTACTGTTGCAGAATCCCATTGGTTTGGTATGTTACCGCTGTTAAGACATTTGGTAAAGAATTTTGCAAGTATGTCTTCTACATGTTCTCCAGCTTCTTTTAAGATATCTAATGTAATGCCATCATCGCCAGGGGCTCTTCCTTTCTTCATACTTTTTATTGCAAATGCTACTTCTTCTTTTAAGATTTTAGGAGCTGTTCCTTCGACTATCTCAGAGTCTTCGTTTAATCCACTGTTTCCTTCATATAGTTTTCTGTAGAATTCTTCAACTCTTCTAAGTATTTCTTCCCTATTTCTTGTTACGGTGCCATCCTCTCCTTTTAATGCAATGATGTGTTTCTTCCCAACAGATAAACTTCCTTTAACAACCCTAAGGCTCTTGTTATTTTCAATGGCTTTCCTTACTAGCTCACAGTTGAATTTTCTTATGTCTTCTTTCATGCTTTTGCGCAGAGTTTTACAAAGTTCTATGTACTCAATCCTGGAACTGGTATTTCGATTGTCCACCTTCATATCTCTTCGCCTTTTCATGAGCTGCTTCGTCTTCTCAGATAATTTGCTATTGTGATTTTTACAGGTTACACCACCAATTTCCCCAGCAGTTTCAACTATTGTCTTAACAATGTTTTCATTTGCTTCTGAGATATCAATTTCTTCAATAAGTCCTTCCAGTGCAGAAAAGCGATTTTTTAATTCCAACTTGAATGCCTCGGTATTTGCTTTCAGTTTCATTAAATCCACCCTCTTACTTACTTGTTTCCTAATGAGCTTCTGTCTTTCTAATTTAGTATTTAAGCGCACTTTACATCTCACCATTCGATGATCACTTCCAGTATTAAATCTGTTCAGTACGCTGCAATCTTCAATAATTGATTTCTTGTTTGCCAGGATATAGTCAATTTCGCTAGTTCCCCCATTTGGGTGTTTCCATGTCCATTTTCTTTGCGGTTTCTTCTTAAAAAATGAATTCATGATGCTAAGATTTTCAGCTTCTGCAAATTCGATGAGTTGATCGCCACGTTCATTCCTTTCCCCATATCCGTATTTACCAACCGATGTCTCTCCTTGTTCCTGTTGTCCAATTCTTGCATTGAAATCCCCCATGATGAGCTTGATATGTTGTTTCCCTTTGGTGTGTAACTGTTTGATTTCTTCATAAAATTCTTCAACCTCCTCGTCGGTATGGCTTGATGTTGGTGCATATGCCTGTACTATCTGAAGTTGGTATCGCTGGGTTAGTTGAACAACGAGCCTCGCTGCTCGATCTGACGTGCTTTCGACTTCAAGAAGGTAGTCTTTAATTCTTTTGTTGATTAAGAAGCCAACACCACTTGTTCTTCCAGTTTCCGTTCCTCTATAATAAAACAAATGTCCACTTTTAAGTTCCACCAACTCTTCACCTTTTCTTCTAACTTCACTGAGTCCTACAATGTCCCATTTGATCTTGTCAAGTTCTTCTTCCAATTCTTGAAGTTTTGCTTCAGAAGCAAGGGATCGTCCATTATACGTTGCCAAGGTCAATAACAAACGGCAGCCTGGGCCATTCCAGTGAGCTCCTATATATATATATATTATGTGTGTGTGTGTGGGATGACGGTTTCAAAGGTTGTAAAAAGCAGAATGATCAGTACCTGCACAAGGACTGCACAACTTACAATTCACTTTGGAAGAAGAAAACAACGGTTCATTGCCTTTCCTGGACGTTTTGGTACATAGATCGCCGTCCGGGTTCCAAACCAGCGTATATCGGAAACATTTTGCTGCTTCCGCCCATCCACAAAGCCAGAAGATAAGCACGTTCTACTGGTTGGTTTCAAGTGCTCTAAAGTTTTCATCATTTGAAAAATTACTGAAGACACGTGACATCGCTCGAGATCGTGGTTACAATCCTACCATTATTGACGACGCTTTGAAGAAACTCACTAGACCTAAGCTGTGCAGTACACTCTTGATTGATTCCTCTCCTTGTAATTTTATCAGCATTCCTTTCGTTCCACGAATTTCTTCAAAAATTGCTTCCATCCTCCGTAAATTTAATTTCAAGGTCACTTTTACTCCAATCAATAAACTCGGTTATTCCAAACTCAAGGATATTATTCCTGATTGCAATTATTTTGGAATTTACTCCATTCCATGCCAGTGTAATCGTGTTTATATTGGTCAAACACGTCGGGCCCTTCGATTTCGGCTTAAAGAGCATGAAGCCTACGTGCGTAAACAACAACTGGAAAAATCTGCTTTGGCCAAACACGCCTGGGAAGCTGGCCACAAATTTTCTTTCGACAAGGCCCATCTAATAGAGAAAGTTTCTTCACCAGCCGACCTCAATTTCTTTGAAGCCTTCCATATTCTTTCGCATTCCTCTTCTACTGTTAACGATCAGCTTCCGTTCAATTCCATGTCCTCTATTTGGAGAAACTTCATTCGTCCCATAGCAAAAGACGCGGCTACGGACCCACAACTGGTTTACCCGAACTAATTTTGGACTAGCAATTTGGCATCGATAGTTTTTCTAGCACGTGTGTCACATTAGTGTAACTAGGGTTCTGAAGAAGGAAGCCTAAACGCGCTTCCACAGTTCTACATAATCGATCCTGCAACTGTTATTTTGATTGTCCACCTTCATATGTCTTCGTCTTTTCATGAGTTGTTTCGTCTTCTCAGATAATTTGCTATTCTGCTTTTTACATATTACACCACCAATTTCCCCAGCAGTTTCAATTATTGTCTTAACAATGTTTTCATTTGCTTCTGAGATGTCAACTTCTTCAATAAGTCCTTCCAGTGCAGAAAAGCGATTTTTTAATTCCAACTTGAATGCCTCGGTATTTTCTTTTAATTTCTTTAAATCCACCCTCTTACATACTTGTTTCCTAATGAGCTTCTGCCTTTCTAATTTAGTATTTAAGTGCATTTTACATCTCACCATTCGATGATCACTTCCAGTATTAAATCTGTTCAGTACGCTGCAATCTTCAATAATTGATTTCTTGTTTGCCAGTATATAGTCAATTTCGCTGGTTCCTCCATTGGGGTGTTTCCATGTCCATTTTCTTTGTAGTTTCTTCTTAAAAAATGAATTCATGATGCTAAGATTTTCAGCTTCGGCAAATTCTATGAGTTGATCGCCACGTTCATTCCTTTCCCCGTATCCGTATTTACCAACCGATGTCTCTCCTTGTTCCTGTTGTCCAATTCTTGCATTAAAATCTCCCATGATGAGCTTGATGTGTTGTTTCCCCTTGGTATGTAGCTGTTTGATTTCTTCATAGAATTCCTCAACCTCCTCGTCGGTATGGCTTGATGTTGGTGCATATGCCTGTACTATCTGAAGTTGGTATCGCTGGGTTAGTTGAACAACAAGCCTCGCTGCTCGATCTGATGTACTTTCAACTTCCAGAAGACAGTCTTTAATTCTTTTGTTGATTAAGAAGCCAACACCACTTGTTCTTCCAGTTTCCGTTCCTCTATAGTAAAACAAATGTCCGCTTTTCAGTTCCACCAACTCTTCACCTTTTCTTCTAATTTCACTGAGTCCTACAATGTCCCATTTGATCTTGTCTAGTTCCTCTTCCAATTCCTGAAGTTTTGCTTCAGAAGCAAGGGATCGTCCATTAAACGTAGCCAAGGTCAATAACAAACGGCAGCCTGGGCCATTCCAGTGATTCTTAGCACCCCCTGCTTTCATGCCACACTGACCGCTGCCTTGATCAGGAGCACTCCAGCACCTGGAGACTAGGGGCCATGGTTTCTGGTGTGTCAACATAATGGAGGAATTAGCCATAATTTCACCACGCTGGCTAGACGGGTTGGTGAATTAGCCCTCCCCTTCCGCCTTTCTATCCGTGCAGCAAATATTAATTTGCCTCTTGGATAGAAAGCCCGGCCCGCGGGGATAGGGTCTGACAGTTCCGTCCTCGATGGTATGACCTAGAAATTCAACCCTACGCTTGAGGAATTGACATTTTTGGAAGTTTATTTTTAGCCCATAGCTTGCTGCAGTTTCGAATACTCTTTTCAGTTTGTTCATTCCGTCGTCTTCATCAGATGAGGGGATTATGACTACGGGCGCGGCATGGTGGCCGGGTCGTAAAGCTTGTATTTCCATTTACCAAGCTAAAAATTTAATAGGGAGCGTTCAATTATTATGTAAGCACTTTGGGCTATTGCTGCTGTTGTGCTTATTTTCCTATGTTAGTTTATTTCCAATGTTAATTTTGCTAATTTTTGCTTACCTGGGGGGGGGAATAAACTGGCTAAAAAACCAATGGTTCGATTCTTAAATAGCTTGCCAAAAATTCGCCATTCTCGCCAAAAATTGGCGACGGCGAAATTTAGGAAACTAAATTCAAGGGGCGAGCCAAACTTTCAATCACAATTTTCATTGGCTCGAAATTGTTAACTCCCACATTCCAGAGTTGTATGGCGAATAAGAAACCTGTTTTTTTTTATAATACAGCGTAAATGCAGTCTATTGGAAAAATACGTTGATTATAGACGTAACTTTCTTTTTTATCCAATCATGCTTTGTTATTTGTTTATAGCCATAACTCCGTGGTTATTTATTTCCGACCCCCCATGTAAAGGGTCGCTATGGTCCATTTTGTACAAAGATCATGGCTATATACTTTTGATAGTGTGTTTTTGGAACACCCTATATAAATATAAGCAATACAGAAGCAATTGCAATTTTACTATGTATGTCATAAAGATGGAAACTGATTGCGGGCATAGATGGACTACATAACTACACGTGTATAGCATTATCTAGCTGCAATTTTGTATTTTACAACATGTGCTTTCAATTAAAGAAAATGCGAGTATTTACGGTATGATAAGTACTTCACTGATATTTATAATTCATCGCATCTATAACTCAAATAGAAATAACTTATTATAATCTCTATTTTAAAGAAAACAGCCGGAAGTCCAGTGTATGGGATACAGCGGTATAAACATCTCTCAGAAGCGTAGTGCAGAGTTGGAGAACAGTCCCCAAAGCTTTCCAGAATCGATAATACACAAATACTTGGTAGCCACGGACGTGTCTGTGCGAAACAACCGCCAGTCCATTTGGGGAAGCTAACGCCAAACTATTTTTCTTCGCCGAAGGGCAAATAAAAGCTCTCATTAGCAGTGTAAGAAGGACTTAGTCCAGACTGCTGTTGATTTGCCAGGGCTGTCCATTCCATGTTTATGTGCCGTTCGGATTTTCGACATTTCGCCGCAGAACGTGAACCCGAGATAAGTTGGTAGTATTAGAAATCCATCGCACTGTAATAAATCTTCTTTGAATCGGCTTTTTTATGATAAACGTCTAGGATTCTTTTGCTTAGATGCCTCACATAATTTTAGTTTAGTGTGAGGAAAAATCTTATGTTGGTTTAAATTTTTAAATAAGTGTTTCATTCAACTTGTGTTTTTTACGCTTCAAGGTTTCAGAGGGCTCGTCTAGAATGGGGTCGAAGGCTTAGACTGACCTCCAAGCCACGATCTGATTATACGCAATCAAACTTACTAGGATTGGACCCCGATCCGGTGAGCTCGAGGGAGCATGTACTGAATCACTATTTCATTAATTATGCCAGATAAATTATATGCCTTCATTATGTAAATTGATTATCGGGTGAGAAATATTGAATTCTAATAAAAATATTGGCCAAACATTTGATAACAACTGTTATATTGGCTAATTTAAAATTAAATTTTAAAGTTCTCTAAACAATTAAGATTTATAATAAAGATGTACGGCTGACTACACGTAAACATTATATAAAATAAAACACATACTCGCAGTTTAAACTGGGATTATGTGTTTTATATAAAATTAAGGTCTAGCTGTGAAATAATTATGAATACCACTATTGTACAATCATTCTTCTTATATATTACAATATACACACATTATATATTAACATAATAAACTTTTTAAAAATGCACGTGTTTTAAAATGATTATTAATACGACTTTTTTGGGTCGGTTCAAATGAGTTTGAACAAGCTATGGCTGCGAAGGCACTGTGAGCAAAACACAGTATCTCCATCAAGACAATGAGAATCTTACAATGCTGTATCGATAGTGAAACGCGAATGGAATAGAAATGAAAACTTCAATCATCTAGTAGTAGAAGTAGCAACGTAGAGCCTTCAAATTTATTAGCGCAGGAGGAGGAGAGGGGGGGAAGCACATAGTTACCCCACATTTAACTTTTCCTTGATCTTGGTCGTATGTTGTTTTTTGTATTTGTAATTCCCATCAACTCATTTTGTATTGAGCCTGTACTGTTGCTAGGCTCGGTGTAATTAATTTTTCGTGTTATACTTTTTATCGAGCATTGTCTAATTGGAAAACGCTCGCGTGGTGTTAATAATCGGTACTTTTATATTTTAGTATCATATAATTCTTATGTATTAATTGCTATCATCGCAACTCTGCGTGGAACTTTTTGTACAATTTAATTCAAAAACAATACTTTTTATATTTCATTATTTTCACGAATGAATGTTTTACTGTTGATTTAAGGCATTAGAAGAACGCCATTTTGTATATTTCGGTACAATGTCTTAAAAGTACTATAGAAGGCGTATATGCCCAATTTACTACATGTCACGTTAAGTCACCCATCTCAACTCAAGCACTCACAAAGCAATTTTTTAAATACAGAATTTAAGTCAAGCTGTGTTATTCAAATAAATACGCTATTACACTATTTAGTATGAAGTTAAAGCACCTGTTTCTTTATCGAGGGATATTATATCTATCCAAACTTACTAATTGCGTCGCAATAACTTCAACCCAGATAGCAAAGGTCGCCCTTGGGACATTCGTCAGACGTACCATTAACCGGAGTTTGACTTCAATGGTGCCGTAGAACCCGTACCCTTTTCCTACTTACTATAGTCTAGGCAGGGCCGGATTTAAGATACGAGGTGCCCTGCGCACAACGATGTTTGGTGCCCCATTACCGTAACCTGGGGGCCGCCATCAAGAAGAAATTTCTTCCTAAGCATTGGAAGTATACGGTTAGCCCCCTAGTAAAGTTGACTAGACTTCAAAGAGGTAGTTACGCCCATGTCCCCTCCTCGC
Organism: Dysdera silvatica; assembly: GCA_006491805.2. Taxonomy (NCBI): domain Eukaryota; kingdom Metazoa; phylum Arthropoda; class Arachnida; order Araneae; family Dysderidae; genus Dysdera; species Dysdera silvatica. Next base: position 87,259,777 of record QLNU02015360.1, on the reverse strand, counting down.
CGTACTAGCAGAAATAAATAAAATTTTGTCGTTCCGCCCCCTCAAATTCGACGAAAAATCGCAGACGATAGGGAAGGAGCGACATTTATGATTAGCCTACCTTATGTGCATTATTATAAGATATAATAATGATATTTTTACAAACAAATTTAGTTTATTTGACGACGAGTTTTTGGATATCGGGGCAGAACAAAATTTCAGGAAGGGCGCAAAGCTTGAAAATTTCACTTGTAAGTTTAGTTTGAAGTATTTTGTACTTGAAAATAATTATTTTTAATGTAAATTTATTATTCTCAGGGGGCGCACGCTCCTGCCTAGATCCGGCCTTGTGGGGGGGCAGCAGTTGCTTCTCGCAGTTTTTCCGAATTTCAGATTTAGAAAAAAAAAAAGGGTGGAGGGCGCCTTTTCAGGGAGAACTGATGACAAAATTCTACGGTAAATAATTTGCAATTAAAAAAAAAAAATCCGCAGCTTCTTGCGCCCTGGGCAAGTGCCCAGCGTGCCCATTTATAAATCCGGTGCTGGGCCTAGGTTTCCTGGGCAAACTGTAGGTTCCGGCGCAACTGTCTTGAGCTCTCCTTGCACTGTTCAACATAGACAAGCTTTTCTTGGCCATGTGCGGAAATACATGGGGAAATGCTGTTCGTTTGTTTTGCGGCGCAAGGTCAGCCTCTTACGGAATCTACAGTTTTTCGAGGAGTTCAAAGCTCTTAAAGTCTAAGAAGCCAACCCCCTGACTGCAATAAGTAGTCTGCCGAAAAGCGTTCCATTTTGCCCTCGTTGAGAGTCGAACCCGAGTCAGCGGCACGCTGGTGGACGCGTCGCCACTGTGCCGCCGCAAAGCCTTGGAAAAATAAAGTTTTCTTTATACGCTATATGCCTTCTATAAATATATTTCAAAGTATCTACATTTAGAATAATCGTTGAGTTTGTTTAAATGTTAAAAAGCCGCTAACGCTAGCAAATTTTAACATTTCGAAAAACAACGCAACGTTAAAAATTTAACCCGCGAGCAGGCGCGTGGGGTATACATATTATACAGAGGGATAAAGGTTATAATAGATATAAGGCTTGATGCGAGGAGATTGGGATGAGAACATGATACCAAGAGAGTTAACGTGTATTGTCTACCTCAAGGAACTGCAGAAAAGTGGTCGGGAAATAAGGGGTAGGGGACTGTTAGACGGAGAGGAGGGATAAATAAGGTAACCCGCATCCATTTCATGTTCAGACGGGGAAAAGAACAAAGATACCGACCAGACATTGGGCGTCAACAAGGAAAACACGCTGGCAACCCTATGATGGTAGCGCCCCCTAGAAAATATTTGGTACAACGAGATTAATTAGACGAAAAATATGCAGCTTCCCCTATGAGAAAAACATCTGTGGCGCCCCCAGGGGGAGATGCATTACCATCAGATAGGAATATTACGCCCCCATAACAACCAATAGAAATACCCCTCGAAACAGCAAAAATCGAAAAAAATTCCAAACTCCGTCGCTAGAAGGAGCTAGGATCGTCCAGATATTGAACACGTGACGTTCAGATAGGTATATAGAACGAGAAAGAGAAATGTCCCTGAAAACAAGATATTTACAAAAAATACCAAAATCCTTCGCGAGGGGGAGCTAGGATCACTAAAAAAAAGAGGTGTGTGTGTGTGAGACCATCAGATTGGTATATACAACAAGCAAGGGAAATGTCTCATGAAGGGAAATGGATATTTGGAAATCAAGATATTTCCAAACAGAACCAAAATCCTCCGCTAGAGAGTGCTGGAATCGCTATAAAGGGGACATGTGACCATCAAATAGGTGTATACAATGATCAAGAGAGATATTCTTAAAAACAAAATATTTACAAAAAGAACTAAAACCCACTGCTAGGAGAAGCTGCGAATGCTGAAAAGGGGGACACGTGACCATTATATACATACATACATACATACAACAATCAAGAAACAAAACAAAATTTACAGAAGTTCCAACACTCACCGCAAGCAGATCTGGAATTGCTAAAAAGGGGGACATGTGACCATCAGATAGGTATATACAACGATCAAGAGAGATCCCCGACAACAAAATATTTACAAAAAGAATTAAACCCACCTCTATGAGAAGCTGCGAATGCTGAAAACGGGGGCACGTAACCATCATATACATATTTACAACAACCAAGAGAAATATCCCTTGAAACAAAAATTACATAAAATTCCAAAATTCACCGCCAGAGGAGTTAGGATCGCTAAGAAAGGGGACATGTGACCATCAGATGCATACATACAACGATCAAGAGAAATATCCCTTGAAACAAAAAAAAATTTACGAAAGTTCCAAAACTCACAGCAAGCAGAGCTGGGATCTCTAAGAAAGGATCGGTGGCTCATCCCTTTCATCCTTGTAGGTCTCACCCTCTCCGTGTCTCCTGGCCCAGAAACGGTGTCACCTCGTGTCTCCCAATGCCGTAGAACCGTAAGGTTTAAATAAAAGTGTTAAAAAAATTTAGAAAAAGGAAAAAGTTCAGAAAATAATAAAAATTAAAAGAAGGAAATTTCGCGTTTAATTAAAAAATATTAAATTTAAAAAAAAAAAAAAAAAAAAAAAAGGTGAAAATTTATAATTAATGAAAGGCTATGACGCCCAATGTTTTGGGGTCAGGTTAAAATCCTGTCTGGAACGACTTTTGACGAAGCTATATGACTCATCTGTGATAGAGATTGAAAATAGCGATTTGAATAGGACGGAAATTATTTAATTAGGATATTAAGTACAAACTTAATTATGAAAATATAATAAATTG